>JAAALK010000285.1:77802766-77867277 GCA_019279435.1 Zizania palustris
AGGCTACGGAAGCCTTGGCTTCGGAGACTGATAGGCTCCACGCGAAACTTAAAGATGCGAAGGACGCCGAAGCCCGGCAGGCAAAGAGAACTCCGAACTCCGCCAACGGGCTCAATCACTTGAGAATTTTGTCGTTGACAACATCGGCAAAGCCACTCAGAGCCTGACCGAAGTCCTTCAACAAATAGGGACCGAGTGCTGGGCTCCCGACTTCGGCAGCCAGGATCCGATTGTGGACCGCGCCGCATTCTTGAAGGTGGTGGCTTTGACGGTGGAGCAGTCTCTGAAGGGCTTCGCCTTAATGGCCGGCCGAGTGGCGGGTCAAGGAGTGTTGCAAATGCTTCACGACGTGGGGTGCAACCACCTCGAAGTAGCAACCTCCGCGACTCCGGTGGTCTTCGAAGGCCAGCACTTGGTGACGCCTCCGGTTGGCGTCTACGGAGCTTGGCGGCGACTTCAGGAGCCTTGGAAGGACCAAGGCTGCGAAGCAGTCCTCGAGCTTCAGAAGACCCTCCGCCTTCGCCGAGCCAAGGCACTCGCCTTGCCAAATCAGCCTTCGACGTTGATACCTCCGCCTCCGAAGGTGTAGATCTCCTTAGGCTCCTTGTAATTCTTAGCTGTAGGCTTTGTAAAAACTTATCAATTTATTAACATGAATGCGGGGGTGATTTATACCTGCCCAGGCTCAATCTCCGAATGTTGACTTTGAAGTACTTGAGGACTCTAAAGAACACCGTCAGTTATGGGCGGTCCTCGAGGTAGCTAGGTTCGAAGGCCCCCCTCGATTTAAACTTCCGAGGGGGCCTAACCGCGAAGCCATCCCCGAAGTAGCTCAGGATCTGCTAGCCATTTTGAAGACGGAGTCCCTTCGGAGTTCTTCATTTTTGCCTTCGCAAATGGTCTTAGCAGGCGACGAAGCTTTAGACTTCTCTGCCTTCGACAGGGCACCGCCTGCCTCGCAAACTTGGAGCAACCTGCAAAGTGGAAAACGAAGTCTATGGGCCTCGTAGCCTAGACGAACCGGACATGGGAGAGCAGGCTCCGACGAGGCTTCGTCCAGCCGAGGGGGCCCTGGCCGAAAGAAAGGCAAGCGAGGGTTGGAGCCTCGCACTCGCTTTTTCTTAGGCTTAGATACAACCTACTCGTAGTTTTGTTTTCGAAGTATATTTGTAACATACTTCTCAATTATCATTCAATGAATGAGATTTGTTGTATTTGCATACTTTGTATGCATGCTTCGCATGGTTTGATGGCTTCGAATGTTTTAGCTTGTCATGCTCGTACTGCGCATTACATTCGCACACTTCGCATACATACTTCCGCCCTTTGCTCGTGGCAGCTAGGGACATAGTCATTGCTGGTGCGGGCAATTAAAAATGCGAAGGGGTGTGCCTTTTTTGGCGGCTTCGGACGCTTATATTGCATCGGGCAAAGACCTTTTTTGGGCTTCGAACGCGTTAATTTGGAGCGAAGAAAGGCTTCAGCATAGCCAAATTAAGCGAAGCATGCTTCGACATGCTTGGATTTTGATACTGTGCGTGAGCGAAGCTCCGGAACGCACTTAGATTTTAAGCGAAGCATGACTTCGAGATGCTTAATTCTTAGATTACTTTGACACGGGAAGCAAGGCTTCGAAGCGTGTTTAGATAGCGAAGCAAGGCTTCAGATCTTGATTCTGTACTAAAAAAGGATAATTGGTGTGGATTCACCGAACCTGTGATTGTGAGCTGCCTTCGCTCTAAGCCACCTTCGACTCTGAATACCAAGAACGAACCTTGGAATTCTGGGATACCTCCAGCCGGTGGCCTTCGGATCCCGGACGCATCAGGTCGATGACCTGGAGTCCTTGGACGCATCGGGCCAGTGGCCCGGAGTCCTTTAGCCCACTGCTACGGGCCCGGAGGCGCTGTCTAGCCTTCGGAGGGGTACTCCAAATTTTGTAAAGCGAAGCAAGGCTTCGAGTTTTAAATAAGGCGAAGCAAAGCTTCGGGTTTTTGATAAGGCGAAGCAAGGCTTCGAATTTTTGAAAGGAAACAAGGCTTCCATTTCAAAACGTGAAGCATAGCTTCGGTTTTAAAACGCGAAGTGAGGCTTCGACTTTAATGAGATGGAGCAAAAGTTTGCTTTAAAGGCGAAGCAGGGCTTCAGCTTTAAGGCAAAGCAGGGCTTCGATTTTGACCGAAGCAGGGCTTTGATTTTATATTAATGTAATTGTAGATTAGTACATCAAAGAGATGCTTCGGTAGTGTACATACCTCGTAGCCCCTGGGGCTTTGATGGCCTTCGACATATGAAGCGAAGCCCCTTGCTGGAGGGTGAGCTCCGAAATGCGAAGGATGGAGGAAGGCGAAGAAAGCCTTCGAACCGCACCCGAAGCCCCTTGCCGGAGGGTGCGCGAAGCAAGAAAGCTTCGAAGCTCCCCCCTCAAGCGCACTTCGAATTGCAGAGTGGCAGAGAACTTAGCTTTTAGGACTAAGGTCCCCACGGACGGCGCCAACTCTTGTAGCAATTGTGTTTGCTACAGCACAGGTTTGTATATGTGTATACGGGGTGTAAAATGAACATCGAAGGGTTCTCTCAGAGGGAGAAAGGATTTATACTGGTTCGGATCTCCCCTAGGGGATAATAGCCCTACGTCCAGTTTGTGGTGGATTTGGCATGGCATGCCTCAGCGTGGTGTAGTGAATTCCAGGGTTTCATGGCCCTAGAGAAGCTATCCTGTTACAAGGGCTTGGCCCTGCTTTTATAGGCACGCAGGCCTTAAGGAAAAGACCAAAATGCCCTCTATAAGTCCTAGGCTCATAGGGGCAAAAAAGGGGAAGAGAAGCTAGCTACTGTACAAAAGTGCTTTACAGCTTTACAAACGTGTCAGACAATGTCACATCTTGACCAGCTAACCACATAGTAGGGGCGAAGGGGCCCCTAGTATGGCTTCTACACTGTAGCGAGGTACAAATATTTCTTGGGTTCAGAGTAGGGGACGGAGAATGGCTCTGAGGAGTTTCGAAGGTAGCCCGAAGGTTACTTTCGAATAGAGCCCGAAGGTTAACTCCGAAAAAGGCTCGAAGGTTAACCCCGAAGGAGGCTCGAAGGTTAACTCCGAACAAGGCCCGGAGGCTAACTTCGAAGTTAGCCTAAGACTTAGCTTCTGCAATCTTTAAAGGATCTCGAGGGCTTCGCCGTGCACCTTGAGACTTGGAAACAGCTTCTCCAGAAAGGAACAGGCTTCGACAGTGTTGGGCTCCGATCCGAAGGCTATCAGAGGATGACGTCATTTGGCCCCTGTTCAATGGAAACTTGTTCCCCCAACAGTAATCTTTCATCCCTCTTTATGTGCATTCAAGTTAAACACCTGTGATGATTTATCTTCATGAAGCTTGATCTACCCATATTTTAAATGCTTTGATAATTAGCCTATTAGCACTGTGTTGGTGTCTTTTCAATTAGGACACCAGTTGTTTTTAGGCTAGAACTTTTAAGGCCATGTTGATCTGTTTACCTTTCTTTGCTAAGTCTATTGAGGTGTGTTGGGGGTTGGGAGCAGGCCATTGATTCGAAAGAATTTTTTAGGTGCCCATCCACCCCCTCTGGTCGCTACTTTCGGTCCTACAAGTGGTATCAGAGCCTAGTTAGGGTTTTTCCATACCTTAACCAGTTCTAAACCCCAGTTGTGAACATGACGTCTCCTGGAAAGGTCCCGTCCTTGGAAGCTTATGGCTATAATTATTGGAATACTCGCATGCGAGCCTATCTCATGAGCCAAAGCTCGGACATCTGGGACATTTGTGTTCACACTACTTTCATAGTTTTGCCTGTTGCTGAGCGTAATTCTCCTAATATTATCGCCCAGCATCAGAACAACAACAAAGCAGTGAACATTTTGTTTTCTGGTTTAGGTCCCACTGAATTTGAGCGTGTGAGCCATCTCACCACTGCCAGAGATATCTGGGCTACCCTCCAGGCACACCATGAGGGGACAGCCCAGGTCAAGGCTCGACTCTATCAGACCTACCGGCGTGAATATGAAAATTTCACACAGAAGCTGGGTGAATCTGTTGAAGCCTTGTTTGGTCGTTTTCAATCGATCATCAACAAGCTTCGGGCCAATAAGGCCGAGGGAATTCAGTTAGTCTCAGATCATGAGCAGGCGCTCAAGGCTCTCCATACCTTGGACCCTAAGATCTAGGAGATCAAGGTATCCTCTATCATTGAGAGTACTTTATATGATACCTTGACAATTTCTGAGTTGCTTAGCAAGCTGAAGGCCACTGAGGTTGATACCCAGTTGAGATCAAATCTCACTGGCTCTGGATCAAAAACCCTGGCCCTTGCTACACCTTCTGCTGATACCTCGTCTGTGAGCTGTGCTGGGTTCTCCTTGATGTCTATCACTGAGGACCAGCTCGAGTCGTTAGGACCTGTGTCTTTTTAACAACTGGGTGTGTCGTGTTTATTACAAGAGAATGTTCAAAAGACACGACATGAAATCCGGGTGCTTTGAGTGTGGTGATCAAGGTCACTTCATCGCCGACTGAGCCAAGCGCAATGGTCACAAGAAGGGCACCGATGGTGGCTTCTACGACTCCAGCAAGCACGACAGATCCTCCTTCACAAAGGGCAAGCCAAAGACCAGATACTTCAGAAAGGCCCTGAAGGACTACCAGCGTGAGAACAAGAAGCACGACAAGGCCTTCTTCGCCGAGATGGAGAAAAGCTACTCCAAGCGGTCTACGTCTTCTTCCTCTTCATCGAGATCAAGCGATGAGGAGATTGTCATCAGGAAGGGGAAGGACAAGGACAATCCAGTGGGCCTCTGCTTCATGGCTTTCGGGGACAGGCCGAAGAGCCGCTCACATCAACGCCGAAGATCCCACAAGAACTTCTGCTCAATGGCTCTTGGGGATAAGGAAGAGAAGGGCTCCTCTGACGACTCCGACGACGACGAAAATGAGAAGGTATACTCTTATGAACTGTGAAATTGTTGATTTACTTGAAATCAATCGTCAGGAGTTGAAATATCGGGAAAAACTACTTAGAGGGGCTAAGAAGAGGATAGATGAACTTGAGAGTGAGCTTGCCGTGGCCAACGACAGAATTGAGAGGCTATCTTCTTTCCCTTGCTTGGGTGATAGCAGTGAGTGCCCGAAGTGTGAGGAGTTGTTGTGTGACCTGACGACTCTGAAGTCCAGGTACACAGAAAGGGTTGATGAGAGGGACGCTTTGGCCACTGAGCTTGAAAGCGCTTAGCTGGAGCTGAAAGATGCTCATGCCACTATCGTCGTGCCCTGTGTTGATTGCCCATCCCATCTAGCTAGTTTAGAAGAGCTGAAAGCCAAGGGTGATGAGCAATTGGGTGATTTGGAGAGAGTTAGAGCTGAGCTGGAGCAGACTAGGCTAGAGCTTGAGACACTGTCAGCTTCACCCACTGTCTGTGAAAACTGCTTGTCTCTTAGATTGGAGTTGATCAAGCTGAAAGCCGAGAAGTATGTTTAGGTTGATAGATAGTGTGAGACCTGCTTGTCTCAGGTGGAGGTACTAGCTTCCTTGAGAGAGGAGCTAGCTGATGTCCAAAATGAAAACTTTTACCTCCGTCAGATCTTGAGTTGGGTGAGTGCCAGAGAGCCACAGCTCGGCATGATGATCCAGCAATTTAAGAGGCAGGATGGGTTTGGGGTAGGCTACAACTACACCAAGGCTGACTTTGAGAGTGCCATTAGCTGGGCAGTGGAGTGGAGTAAAATGACTCCTGAACATAGATACCCCAAGACTCACTCCACTGAATCTTTCTAGGCTAGTCAGCCCAAGGATGGAGTGTTCCAAGAACAGCCCAAAGCTCCACCCAAGGAGCCCATCTGGGGTCCAAAGCCCAAACACCTCTGCACTTCTCTTGACTCTCTTCCTGGACCCTCTCACACTAAGGAGTCTACACCCAACACCACCAAGCCCAAGAACCCCAAACCTCAACCACATCCCAAGAAGCCCACTTACCACTTTGAGTTTTTCTAGAAAGATGGGCACCTTGCGGAGTTTTGCTTCAGGTGGAAGCGGGTTGAGAGAGCAGAGAGAGCTCGTGGTGGACAAGAGCAGTTCTACCAGCAGGGTGGTACTCTGAGAGTTCCTCGACGCGGGGAGAGGCTAGAGGTTAGGCCGCGTCATGTAGGTGGTGGTAGAGGAGACGGCTTTCATGCCCGTGCTCCGGTGGGTGGTGTTCGCGCTAGCAGAGCTCCAGGCCGTTTTGGATATGGCCCTAGACCTCGTGACCGAGACTTTAGGCAGAACCGTGGACCACACTTTGAGCCGCGTTTTGGTCCAAACTCTTATGATGATTTCTGCTTTCCGTCTTTTGAGCAGATGGCTTGACACTGGTTTAGTTCTTTTGCTAAACCTGGTGTCGGACCATTTGCTCCCCCTTACAACCACTAATTGTGCAGGATCGGGGACTGGAGGACGTTTAGGATCATGGACTCAGGATGCTCTCGCCACATGACGGGTGAGGAGCCATGCTGAATAGCGTGGGCCTCATGGCTCCAGATGTGATGAGTCATTGTCAACGATAGTCAAAGAGGACAGAAGAAGAAAGGAGATCTGCTGTTTCATGGGCCGCGTGTGACTCAGGTACACGGGTAGCAAGCGACTGTCGGGCAGAGAAGGCTGCAAAGTCGGTGGAGGCTTTGTCAGTTTCGGCGCAAAACTAACAACCGTTGATTCTGTATCCGACTGTCCAGAAGAGAAGCCGTAGTCGCTACGAAAACTCAGCTTCCGGATAAGTCATCTGTATCTCTAGGCCCACAGTCCGTCAATCGTGTCTGTAAAAATACCTAAGGGCAGTTGAGTCATTTCCTTTATTTAGCGTCTGTAAAAACCCTAAGGGGCTGGTGGAATATTCTGGGCCATTGGGCAGCCTATAAATAGGGCCCCAATCCCTAGGGTTGGACTACCCCTTTTGCTGAAATCATTGCCTACTCTATTTGGGTCATTTTTGTCTCTCTCTCTCTTGCTTGAGTGCGCCGCCGGGATCTGTGTGTTGTTTTGGTTCATTACTGGATCCCGTTGATTTATTTGTTCCCATGTGATTCCATCTCCTGTTCGTGTTCGGATGCGTGCATTAATTTCTCTGAATCAGAAGCTTCGGTTTGGTGTGTGCTGTTGATTTTATTCCTGAGAAGGTGCTTCTGTTGCGTGTGTTCTTCACGCAAGTAGTACTAGTTCTTGCTGTTGCAAGTAGTACTACTACACTATAGCAACAGGACACTAGTACCAGCTTTTGCTTTTACTGCACATATTTTTGATCGAGTTGACAGGACTAAAGTCCCTTTTCTGGCTGTTCTCTGGCGAAGCCCCTTCTCTGTTCGAAGCCCCTCAGCTCCGTGAGGCAGGATTCGATCTGAAATCTTCGAAGGCTTCGCTTGAGCTTCGGCTTCAAGTTTGTGCTGTGTTTCTAGCTTTGCAGTACGCTTTGCACCCTGTCAGCTTCACATACTTCGATAGTCCTTGTGAAGGTGTTCTCAGTCTCGAGCTGTTCGAGGTCAATACTTTGTCAGGCTTTGGAGTTGGCTTCGAAGCAACTCTCTCTGATAGCCTTCGCAGCTGTCTGTTTCGAAGGCCTAGATGTGTTTGTTCGAAGGTAGAATGTAGGCTTCATTTTTGGTTCTCTATCGCGTGTCAGCCTTCGCTTCTCTTTTCGAAGGTTGTTTGTCTGTGCGTTGTGTTCGAAGCATTCCGTTCGAAGGATAGGCTTCGAAGCACTCGGTTCGAAGCTAGCTTCGATACTTCCGCACTTAGCTTCGAATCATCTTCGGTCTTTTGCCACCTCGAACTAGGTTAGACCAAACCTCCTCGGCAGACTTCATCATTCGAAGCAGACCTCGACCTCCAAAGCATGCTTTGACCCAGCGAAGCAGGCTTCGACACTGTGAAGCAGGCTTCGACCAGCGAAGTAGGCTTCGCCAAGTTTCGAACAGGAGACAGATTTCGAACGGTAACTTCTCATTTCACTCCTTGTGCATTTATACTGAGAAGTTTATCTTGCCTTGTCTTTTGTATACTGTTTATCTATCTATTAGCACTGCATAGGCATTTCTCTGTTTATCAACAGTTGCTTCTAGGCTAGATACTTTTAGACTCAGGCGATCTGTTCTTTCTGTGCTTGTTTAGTCTTCAGAGGTGCATTGGGTATTGGGAGCAGGCCATTGATTCGAAAGAATTTTTAGGCGCCCATTCACCCCCCTCTGGTCGCTACTTTCGGTCCTACAAGTGGTATCAGAGCGAGGTTAAGGTTGTTTTCATACCTTAACCGGTTCTAAACCCCAGTAGTGACCATGACGTCTCCTGGCAAGGTGCCGTCCTTGGAATCCTATGGCTATAACTATTGGAAGACTCGCATGCGAGCCTATCTCATGAGCCAGGGTTCGGACATTTGGGACATTTGCGTTCACACCACGTTTGTTATATTGCCAGTCGCTGAGCATGGTACTGCTGGTATCATTGCTCAGCATCTGAGCAACAATAAGGCTGTGAACATTCTTTTCTCTGGTCTAGGTCCCACTGAGTTTGAGCGTGTGAGCCATCTCTCCACTGTGAGAGAGATCTGGGATACCCTCAAGGCACACCATGAGGGAACAGCACAGGTCAAGGCTCGGCTCTATCAGACCTACCGGCGTTGTTGGCGTAAAAGATTACGCTAACAGGTTTCTGAAGATTAGAAACTAACAAACGAAGTGTTTGTGAAGTGAACTGTTCTAAGCCTCTGAAAGGATAACAACTTAGAATAGTTCGAATGTGTGTATTGAATAACTTGTATTCGGTCCCTTTTACAGGGTGAAATGGGGGGTATTTATAGGCCAAAACATTAAGGAAAAGACCTATTTACCCCTCTATTACAACCGACATAGTGGAAACTATTCGGTACCCTTAATAGGGCTAAAATGGTAAAAGACTAATCTGATGAGAAAAAAGATAAGTCTTCCATCTTAGCTGGCAGAAAAGATCTCGGAAGAGTCTATATTCGGAGGTATACTCCGAACTAAGGTCCATCTTCATACTTCGATCTTGACTCAAGGCATCTCCGAAGATACAGGTTGGAAACCTTCGAATTCATTATCTGTCTTTGTCTTGTTACCTGCAATAACCCTGAGGATGGAGTATTTTCCCCCAACAGTAGCCCCTCGAATACGCTTCTCCATTAAACCTGTAATGTTAGGAGAGCAGTATACGGAAGAAAAATAACCATCCGTAGGGGTTATTAGATTTTAATTTATCTCCGAAATGTATGAAGATATAAAACTCCGAATTAGTTTTAAGACAATTACTTTCGAACTATCTTAGAACTAACTCAGGAAGCCCGAAAGCCTTTTTAGACTTAGAAGAAATAGCCGTTTGCTTTTTTTTTAACGGAAGTTACGCAGTGCGTTAATTTCAGGAAAAAAGTAACGGGCAAGAATGCGAAACGACATGGACTAACGGTAAAAAATGTAAAGTCTAGGCTATAAATAGAGGGCCTAGAACTTTCCTGAGTACCTTTCCACCGTTTTCTTGCAAACAAGCTACTCCTTGAGCTCTAGCCTCCATTCTTCTTCCAAAGCAACTCAGTAGCTTCAATGGCGAAAACCAAAGGTTCTGGAGCACCTTCAGCCTTGGCTCGGCAGCAGGCTGCTGCTGCAGCAGCGGCTGCGTCATTGGCGACGACAGCCCCAACACCCGCAGCAACAACCATGGCGGCGGGAGGAGGAAATCCCCAAAATGTTGGTGATCAAGGTCTCTGCCCAGCATCAACAAAATACCTGGATCAATCCTTCCAACTAGGACATTCGACCTGCAAAAGAGAATCACTGGCGGTCGCAGTAGAGGGGAAAATTAGTGCGGGAGTTATGATCCGCAAACCTGGAAAGGAGGTTATCCCGTCACCAAGACCCGGAGAAGTGGTCGTCTTCGAAGCTTTTTTTGAAGCTGGCTTAGGTCTTCCAGCAGTGGATTTCTTGGCTGAGGTATTAGATCTATTCCATGTTACTCTCCCCCAACTTTATCCGAACGCAGTAGCTCGTTTAGCTATCTTCGAATGGGCGTTGAGAGCCAAAGGTTGTGAGGGGAGGGCAGAGATCTTCGCTGCGCTGCATAGAGCTTCGTGCCAGCCAAAAACCTTCATAGGCCCCGGAGGTGAAAAAATGGTAGTAGCCTTCGGAAGTATTAACTTCAGGCTTCGGGATGAATACGCCCTTCAGTTTCCTGCTAAGGCCATCAATGCAAGGTGGTATACTGACTGGATCATGAGATGGTTTTATGCCGAAGTTGGGGCGAGTAACCGTCTAGCCGGACCTCTGAAAGACATCAACTTCCGAAAGGAAGCCCTTGTGCATCCAGACTAGGGTCAGCTCGAAGCTCGCCTCAGCTTACTTCAGAAGATCAGTCGAAGGTTAAGCATGCGAGACTTAGCCGAAGAGTTTCTCGGGCTCCAAATCCCTCCGTTGATGGCCAACTGGCCTATCATCTTCGAAGAGGATTCGGAAGGCGGTCTCGAAAAATTACTTCAACTTCGAGCCCTGCAGGTAACTTCGAAAACAACATATATTATGCATATTCATTCGAAGGAGTAACTAACTTAACTCATTTTTTAGCTTCTTCAGCCCCTATAACTTCGGAGAAAATCATACGGGCTTCGGAGAAGATTTTAGGCGCTCCAACTCCGACCGAAAAGGAATGGAGAATCAAGCTGGTCGGTAGTTGGGAAAGATTTAACAGAGTGTGGGGAATGCTGGAAATCGTTCCGCCCCTTTTGATGGATTGGGTGCCTTCGAAGAAAGGACCCAAGAAGAGGAAAGCCGAATCTAGGACTTCGAGCTCCGCCAATACTCCGGTCAAGAAGGTGGCTCGAAAGCTAAAAAACCCTGCACCTTCGAGTCCAAGGGCTTCAGTCTCTGATTCCCAAGAAGACGAGGGCAGGTTGCTTGTGCAGCTGATTGACGAAGATGCATCCCAAAGGACTGCACAAACTGAAGTACCTGCGAACGTGCCGGAGTCTCAAGAGAACCTTGAGCACACAAGGACTTCGGCAGTTGAAGAGGATTTACCTCAGGACGAAGTTCCTGCAGATGAAAACAGGAGTCGAAGTCACTATGGCTTCGATTCCAGACAAAGCAACAACGACTGTTCAGGAGAACGCTCCGGCAGTCAAAGACTTGACGGCGGACTCAGACGAAGATCTCGCCTTCGATCCGCCAAGCAGTCCAATGATTGCCCGTCGCCAGAATGTCGAAGGTATACTTCGAATAATTCTTTTATGTTATTTTGCGTATTTATACGATGTATAATACCTTTGTTTTTACAAAGTCCACTTCTGTGGAAGAGGTTCGTCCGGAAGATACAATCCCTGGACCTTCAACGACTTCGGAGCCAATCCCAGGAGCCACTCAAATGGGGCCTAGAAGAGGCAAAAGAAAGATGGACTCCCTCCCTGCTGCGAGCTCGGATCAACTCCGTCTGAATCAACAGACGAGAGCCAATCTACCGAGGGGGGCCAGTCTCCGGGGGCTCCGAAGACCACCACTCAACAGTTCGTACCTTCGCCGAACGAAGATGACCAACAAGCTATAAGTATGCTCCCCCTTCTAGCTCCCTTCTTAGAGCGAAGAACTGGTCTTCAGACTTTGCTCGAGGCTTTGGATCGAGCTAGTCGCGTTATTGGGGAGACAAACTTGGTGGCCATTTTGAGCGAAGCGGAGAGCTCGGAGCTTAACGCATCTATTAAACGCGCAGGCCTACCAGGTACGAAGCATCTGTGAAATAACATCAAATTTACATATAAATAATTTCTTATCTTGATTTTTTCTTTTTACAGCAAACAGTCTTGGCCCGAGCTGCGAATATATCAAATGAACGAGAAATCGCTCGCCTTTGAGAGGAAAATGGAACTCTTCAATGGAATCTCACTATCTCCGAAGGCCGACTAGTTCATATGGACAGCATGGTGTCAACAGAGCGCAGGGCCAGACAAGGCTTGGAGGCTGCGAACAAGGAACTCGAAGCAGAAAGAATTGTGCTTCGAGCAGAAGTTGAAAGAATGCGGGCGGAGCACGCTACTGCGGGGACCGGGCTTGTTAGGCTCTGAGAGGAAGCTAGCCAGCTTTTGAATCAAAAGAATTCCTTAACTACAGAGACTACTAGACTTTCCGGAGTTCTGGAAGAGGTAACTTCGGCGAAGGATGCGCTGATCGAAGATAAGCTGAAGTCTGAGAAGGTAGCTGCGGAGGTTATGGATCAACTGCTAGGCGTTCTGGAGTACTTTGGTACTACCGGGACGCTTCCTTCTGATGACAACATTTCCCTTCTGCGCCGGTTGAAAAGGATTCAAGGAGTGGCGAAACACAGTAAGACTAGCAGGCATTCGCTACGGAGAACTCTCCGGACAAGTGGCTACTGTTGGTCTACTTCGTTACTACGAGGATCTAGGCCGATCAATAACTCCGAGCGCAGGAAAGGGCCCAATTACCTTCGACGACGAGCAGCTTCTGACTCCTTCCGAAGGTGTGGCCGCTGCCTGGCAAGCCTTCCAAATTTCGTGGAGAGCCGAAGGTCGCTCTGCGATCAAGGCCTGGATCGACGAAGGACAACGCCAGAAGCAAGCTCGGATCCAAGCTTCGAGCAGTCAGCCTCCTCCGAACCCACAGGTTTAGATGTGTCTTCGGATTTTTGACTATGTAAAGCTTTGTGCTTATGTACATTTATCAATGAAAATTTGTTTATCATGTTTTTAGGCTTTGCCTCATATGGAAGATATCGAAGTGTTATACATTAACGACGAGCTTCGCTCATTATGGGCTACCTTCGATCTTTTAAAGTTTACAAGCGCCCTCGATTTTTAGTTCCTCGAGATAGCTCCGGTGTAATTACGCCCGAAGTAAGCAAATATATACTATCTTATATTAAAGAGGAAGAAAAAGAGGTTAACTTGGAAACTTCGTCTTCTGAAGACGTTAAACGGTCCGAAGACGAAGATGAGGCTCGAAATAAAAAACCTGAAGAACTTGGAAGCTGGGAAAGGAGCCCCGAACGGCTTCGAACTTGGGTCGAGCTTCAACAAGAACAGAAGGATTTTAGAGCTTCGAAGGGAGGCAAGAGAGTTAAACGCAAAGTTGTTAGAACTCCCGGCACTGGAACTAGTCGTTCCAACCCTAGCTCTAGAGATCGAAGAGGTCTTCGATTCCTTCTTGGTATAAATACCAATTTTTCATGATGTAATCTGTAATCATATTCATTTAAATAATAAATATCGATTTAAAATTGTCTCCCTATTTACTAGACCCTCTTTGGGTATAAGCAACTTCGAACTGTATTCCAAGATGGTTATGCGCAAAGAAAAAACCTTGGAGTACAATTTTTTGGGGTTCGGAGCCCCTCTGCAATTTAAAGATCTTTTAAAATCTTATAAAATGTCTTCGACTATTTGTAGTCTGAAGAATGGCAACATAGTACCCTTTGTTTTTTTTGAAAGAAATCACTTGAGATAACTTTCAGGACACCTTAGTGTCTTAGAAAATTTGTCACTTTGGACTATGTTAACAGACATTCGAAGCTCATGGCTCAAACTATGCTTTGCTTTGGCCTACCTTCAGGCTCTTTTTTTGCGAACTCTGTCAAACTAGTGGTTCGGAGTTTGCAGTGGTCTCTTTGGACTCTTTTTACGGATGTCTACAAGCCAATGGCTTGGACTCTACATGGTTTGGCCACCTTCGGCTCTTTTTACGGATGTCTACCAGCCAATGGCTTGGACTCCGCATGATGTGGTTTTGAGCTCTTTTACGGATGCCTACAAGCCGGTGGCTTGGACTCTGGATTATGTCAGCCCCCACGTCGGAAACTTCGAACCAATGATTCGAAGTCCGAAAATATGATTCAGCTTTATGACACTTCTCTCTCGGTCAACCCCACGGTTCCAGTGCGTCCACTCGGAAGCTGGAGGTTTATGAGGGGAAGGCACTATCTGGACCATATGCTTTATTAATTCAGAAGATGATTACAAGTGATTTACAAGGAGCCCTTATGCGAAGTATCGCTTTAGGTGCTCTGCATGCCATGTGTGTGCTAACTCTTCACCTTCTAAATTAGCTAGTTTAAAAGAGCCAGGACGTCCTGAACCAACAATTAGGTATGGACCTTCCCATTTATTTCCTAATTTCCCTGGCGCTATAATGCTTCGCAGAACAAGATGACCCGGTCTAAGCTCATTGATCTTAACCTTCGGGTCAAACCAAGCCTTCGTCTGTTGGTGATATTTTGATAAATTGTCCACAACTCGAAGTCTTGTTTCCTCTAATAAATCTAGCGAAGCTTGTCTTTCTTCTTCAATCTCCGGTTCGATGCTGCGAAGTGATCCTCCTTTGAGCTCCGTTGGAGTCATAGCTTCATCTCTGAATAGTAATCTGAATGGAGTAAAACCTGTGGACCTTGTTTGCGTAGTCCGAATGGACCACAAAATCTTCAGAAGTTCTTCTGTCCACAGTCCTTTTGCTAATCCTACTATCCTTTGATTTAGCCCTGACAAAATATTTCCATTGGTTCTTTCTACAGCTCCATTAGACTGAGGATGTCTCACTGCAGCAAAACATAATTGGATGCCTAGATCTTCGCAAAACTTCCTGAAGGGTTCTGCATCAAACTGTGTTCCATTATCAACTGTAAGTTGTCTAGGCACTCCGAACTGGCAAATGATATTTTTCCAAAAGAATTTTCTGTACATTGTTCGAAGTGATAGCTGTTAAGGGCTCTGCTTCTACCCACTTAGAAAAATATTCAATAGCTACCACTGCGAACTTTAGATTTCCCTTAGCTACTGGAAAGGGACCAATTAAATCCATACCCCATCTGGCCATAGGCCATACCGAAGCAATAACTTGAAGAGCTGTTGGTGGGCGATGACTTCGTCGACCCATCCACTGACATCCTTGACAAGTGCGGACCAAGCTCTCCGCATCAGCTGTTATTGTAGGCCAATAAAGCCCCTGGCGAAGTGTTTTCCCTGCCAAAGCTCGAGGGGCTAAATGGCTACCGCAAAGTCCTTCATGGATTTCTCGAAGAATTTCTTGACCTTCGGCTTGAGATATACATCGGAGTAGATGGGAACATACTCCGGCCTTGTATAAAATACCGTTGATTATTTGATAATTTCTAGCCCTGAGTTTCAATCTTGAAAGTTGTGGCTCTTCAGGCAAATTTGTTCCTCCTTACAAAAGTTCCATGATTGAATTTTTCCAATCTGCACTTGGAATGCAAAGAATCTCTGCAGAGGGAATTTGTGGCACCGAAGGTGTACTGAGCTCCTCATAGAAAGCTTCTTCTGGTACATCCACAGCTCCGGCTGCAGCTTTTGCTAAGATGTCCGCTTGCACATTTTCTGCTCTTGGTATACTCCGAATGGAAATACCCTTGAAGTGTGCTTCGATCTTACGGATTTCTTCTAAGTACTTTGCAAGCTGTGGATGCCGAACTTGAAAATTTTATCTACGTGCCCTGCTACTATTTGAGAATCTGTCTTTATAACAACTCTTGTAGCCCCTAGAGCACGTGCTTTTCGGAGTCCAAGTAAAATCCCTTCATACTCCGCTATATTATTGGTAGACTTAAAGTTGAGTCTTGCGGAGTACATTGCTCTTTGCCGTGAAGGCAAAATCAACACTGCTCCAATGCCTGCTCCGGATGCTTGGAAAGCTCCATCGGAATAAACAGTCCAAACTCCGTCACTTGACTTCTCCGGAACCAAAGTTGCGGGTGGAGTCCATTCTACTACAAAATCTGCTAAGACTTGCGATTTGATTGTTGTCCTTGCCAGAAAAGATATGCCGAAGGGTGCTAGCTCAACTGCCCACTTCCCAATCCTTCTAGTGGAATCCTTACTTCGGAGCATATCTCCCAAAGGATACGAAGTTGGTACAATTACATTGTGAGCCAAAAAATAATGTCTTAATTTCCTCGAAGCCATTATCAGAGCATAAACGAACTTTTCCAGTTCGGAGTACCTTGTCTTCGCTCCTGATAATGCTTCGGACACAAAATAAACAGGATTTTGCACCAACTTCCCATTGAAATCCATTTCTCTGACAAGGACTGCACTGACAGCAAAACCTGTAGATGCAAGGTAAAGGAGTAGGGTTTCATCCGCAGTAGCCACCGTGAGTGTAGCGAGATTACTGAGATACTCTTTAATATCTACGAAGCTTTTCTGACACTCCGGTGTCCATGCAAAATCTTTGGACCCTTTCAGTGCTTTAAATATAGGTAGGCTTCTCTCTGCAGATCTTGCTAAAAACCTGCTAAGTGCTGCCAAACGTCCAGTCAGCTTTTGCACTTGCTTTAAATTTTCCGGAGGAGCCATCTTTTGTAGCGCAGTTATTTGAGTAGGGCTAGCTTCAATCCCCCTGCTTGAAACTAAATACCCTAACAACTTCCCAGCCTTAGCCCCGAAGATACATTTTTCGGGGTTAAGATGGATCCCACATGCCCGAAGGCTATTAAATGTTTCTGCTAAGTCTACGCTATGTTGGTGCTTTAAAGCACTCTTTATTAAAATATCATCCATATAGGCCTCCACATTGTGACCTAACTGATGACCTAGAGCCTTAGCAACTAACCTCGAAAAAGTAGCCCCGGCATTTCTTAAGCCAAAAGGCATTCTTACATAACAAAAGACTCCCGAAGGAGTTACGAAGCTTGTCTTGATCTCATCTTCGCGCTTCAACCATAGTTGATGATAACCAGAATACGCGTCAAGGAACCTTAATAACTCCGAACCTGCGGTGGAGTCGACCAATTGATCAATTCGGGGCATGGGGTAGGGGTCACGAGGGCATGCTTTATTCAGGGATGTGAAATCAATGCACATGCGCCACTTTCCAGAAGATTTCTTTTTGATGAAAACTGGGTTGGCTAACCATTCTGTGTGAGCCACTTCTCTGATAATCCCAGCCTTCAACAATTTTTCAACTTCGTCCTTCGCCAGAACAGCTCTTTCTATAGACATTTTTCGGAGTCCTTGCCGAACAGGCCAGGCCTTCGGGTTTACAAGCAAACTATGTTCAATAATATCCCGATCGACTCCGGTGATATCTTCGTCAGACCAAGCGAAGACATCTAAATTCTCTTCCACCACCTTTTCCAAGGAGGTTGCAACTTCTGGAGGTAAATCTTTACCAAATTGAAATGTATATTCTTTACCATCTTTAACAACAATCTTCGCTGCAATCTCTCCTTCAAGACTTGGTCTTGGGAAGGATTTCTTCGAAGACTCAAAAGGAGCTGAAAAGTTTTCTTGATCATCTTGCACGCTATTTACTTGTCTTGGATCAGGAGGGGGGCCATGACCATATTCTGCTCTTCGGGTGGTAGCTTGATCTCCGAAGATAGTAAGGACTCCTGCTTGCGTGGGCATCTTCATACACAAATAATTGTGATGTTCCACAGCTCCGAACTGGTTTAGCATGCCTCTTCCAAAGATGACGTTGTAGGCATATGGGGCATCTACAACATCGAAGATTACTTCCTCTGTCCTGGCTAATAGTCCTTCTCCGAAGTTAACTTCTAGGCCTATTTGGCCGAGTGCATCAAGCGGAGGTCCTGCGAAGCCTTGCACAGGACGAGCCGCTGGAAGAAGGTGCTTTCTGGAGATGCACAATTGATCGAAGGCTTGAACAAAAATAATGTCTGCCGAACTGCCTCCGTCAATCAACACTCTTCGAACCTCAGTTCCTGCAATATCAGCAGTAATAACAATTGGGTCTGCATGTGGAAATTTAATGCCAAATGCATCCTCCGCAGAAAAAGATATTGGTACATGAGACCATTCCGGCATAGCAGCTGCAGATGACGAAGTCCCAATGTGACCCACCTCTCTGACATACTCTCTTCTCTGCCTTTTTGACATGCTTCTGAGGGTACCTCCTCCAGAGATGGGGAGGACTACTCTTTTTCCTCGGTCTTGCCCTTATTCTTGCTTCGGAGGTGGCATAACATTGGCCACCGAAGAGCGTGTTGCGGCTTCGAAGTTTTCTATCCGCGCCACAGCCTGGACAGGCTCCGGGCGCACTTCAGCTGGAACTCGGTCAGTAGTACCTCGACCTGAAGTTCTTTCTAGATATTCTCCTCTCAGAGTAAGTATAGCCTTGCAAGTATCAGTTGCGTGGCTTCGGTTTTCACCATGAATACAACAGAAAAGGGTTTGGCCTTTACCATCCGTTTTCCCTGGCGGCCTCCAGCCGCTCACCTTGTTCCCCGAAGGTTGTGGAGCTCTCTGTATGAACTTTTGCGGGGGTGCAATATTCAGGACTTCAGAACGGGGATGCTTTTGCCCCCTTCTCCTATCATGCTGAGCTTCGAAGACTGGTTCCCTTGGCTATGCTGATGTTTTTACTTCCACTTTTGCTTCCTGCAGTATTGATGGAGTAGCTGCAGTCCTTCGAAGCCAACCTTCTTCCGACCTCGCATATTCTTCAAAGTATGACATTAACTGAGAAACAAAAGATATGCTTTTTCGGTGAAGTTTATCAAGGAGGCCTTGATGAATGACACCTTCCCGAGCCGCGTCAACTACCGAAGATGTAGACAACCCTCGGATCTGCGACTTCGTATGAGCGAAGTGCTTAAAATATTGCCTCAATGTATCTCCAGGGAGTTGCTTCACCTGGAAAAGACTTCCCGTCGACATTGGAGGCACGAAGGTGCCTTGAAAATTGCTTACGAACTTCTTCTTCAGCTGCCCCCATGAATTAATTGATCCTAGCTTCAAAGACCAGAACCACCTTAATGCCACTCCTTGAAGAGCTAAGGGGAAGCATTTTGCCATGGTATCTCGAACTCCTCCACTAGCTTCAATTGCTAGATCATAGGAACGGACAAATTCTCCAGGATCTTCATCTCCGACATACTTACAGAGCTTCGAAGTCTTAAACTTCGGGTCGAAGCGAACTTTTTGCAGCTCAGGATGCAGCGGAGATTCAGTATCAAAGAAGGCGTTCTCCAGGGCTTCGGGATAGATGGGTTCGTCGTCTTCAGGCACTTCTGGAATAACTGGGATGGCTTGAGAACGAAGCCTATTTGTAGCTTCTTGCCGCCATCTCGCTACTTCGGATTGGAGACTGGCCATTTGAGCGGCCATATAACCAAGATTGTCTTCATCTCCTCCAGAAGGATCTTCCGGGTCTTGAGAACTGAGAGGATCAGTTCAGAGTGGAACTTGGGGTGGAAGAGGAACTCCGGGTGGTCGAAGTATAGACGGAGTTGGCGGAGGGACTCCGTATGCTCGAGGAATGGGAACTCCTTCCGGAGTTTGAGGTGGAGGAAATGTCGAAGGTCCTCCGACCTCAACAGTGTCGGAAGGTACCTCTCCGGAGGTCCGAGGGGACCTCCGAACAGGGTTACGAGGTGCGCTCCGCTTAGGAGGCATGATGTAAGAAGTTGGCAGAGAACGAAGTTTCTTGGACTAGGTTCCCCACGGACGGCGCCAACTATTGGCGTAAAAGATTACGCTAACATGTTTCTGAAGATTAGAAACTAACAAACGAAGTGTTTGCGAAGTGAACTATTCTAAGCCTCCGAAAGGATAACAACTTAGAATAGTTCGAATGTGTGTATTGAATAACTTGTATTCGGTCCCTATTACAGGGTGAAATGGGGGGTATTTATAGGCCCAAACATTAAGGAAAAGACCTATTTACCCCTCTATTACAACCGACATAGTGGAAACTATTCAGTACCCTTAATAGGGCTAAAATGGTAAAAGACTAATCTGATGAGAAAAAAGATAAGTCTTCCATCTTAGCTGGCAGAAAAGATCTCGGAAGAGTCTATATTTGGAGGTATACTCCGAACTAAGGTCCATCTTCATACTTCGATCTTGACTCAAGGCATCTCCGAAGATACAGGTTGGAAACCTTCGAATTCATTATCTGTCTTTGTCTTGTTACTGCAATAACCCTGAGGATGGAGTATTTTCCCCCAACAGGCGTGAATATGAGAATTTCACACAGAAGCCGGGTGAAGCTGTTGAGGCTTTGTTTGGTCGTTTTCAGTCGATCATAAAAAAGCTTCGGGACAACAAGGCCGAGGGTGCTCAGTTAGTCTCAGATCATGAGCAGGCGCTCAAGGTTCTCCATAGCTTGGACCCAAAGATCTGGGAGATCAAGGTATCTTCTATCATTGAGAGTACTTCTTATGATACCTTGACCATTTATGAGTTGTTTAGCAAGCTGAAGGCTACTGAGGTTGATCTCAAGCTGAGATCAAATCTCACTAGTTCTGGATCGAAATCTCTGGCCCTTGCTACACCTTCTGTTGATCCCTCTTCTGTGAGCTGTGCTGGGTTCTCTTTGATGTCTATCACTGAGGACCAGCTTGAGTTGTTGGGTGATGATGATTTGTGTCTTTTTAACAACCGGTGCATCGGGTCTATGACAAGAGAATGTTCAAAAGACACGGCACAAAATCCGGATGCTTTGAGTGTGGTGATACAGGACACTTCATCGCCGACTGTCCCAAGCGCAATGGACACAAGAAGGGCACCGGTGGCAGCTTCCACGACTCCGGCAAGCACGACAGCTCTTCCTTCAACAAGGGCAAGCCGAAGACCAGATTCTTCAAGAAGGCCCTGAAGGACTACCAGCGAGAGAACAAGAAGCGCGACAAGGCCTTCTTCGCCGAGATGGAGAAGAGCTACTCCAAGCGGTCCATGTCTTCTTCCTCTTCATCGAGCTCAAGCGATGAGGAGATCGCCATCAGGAAAGTGAAGGACAAGGATGATCTGGCGGGCCTCTACTTCATGTCTTTCGGGGACAAGCCGAAGAGCCGCTCACACCAGCGCCGAAGATCCTGCAAGAGCTTCTGTTCAATGGCTCTTGGGGATAAGGAAGAAAAGAGCTCCTCTGACGACTCCAACGACGACGACAACGAAAAGGTATCATCCTATGAGCGCGAGATCGTTGATTTACTTGAGAGCAATCATTAGGAGTTAAAGTATCGGGAAAAACTGCTTAGGGGGGCCAAGAAGAGGATAGATGAGTTAGAGAGTGAGCTTGCCGTAGGCAACGGTAGAATTGAGAGTCTATCTTCTTCCCCTTGCTTGGGTGATAGCAGTGAGTGCCCGAAGTGTGAGGTGCTTCTGTGTGACTTGTCGACTCTGAAGTCCAAGTACACAGAAAGGGTTGATGAGAGGGACGCTTTGGCCACTGAGCTTGAAAGCGCTCAGCTAGAGCTGAAAGATGCTCAAGCCACTATCGTCGCACCCTGTGTTAATTGCCCATCTCATCTAGCTACCTTAGTTGAGCTGAAATCCAAGGGCGATGAGCATTTGGGTGATTTGGAGAGATTGAGAGCTGAGCTTGCGCAGACTAGGCTAGAGCTTGAGACACTGTCAGTTCCACCCACTGTCTGTGAGAACTGCCTGTCTCTTAGAATGGAATTGATTAAGTTGAAAGCCGAGAAGTCTGTTCAAGTAGAGAGTGAGTGTGAGACCTGCTTGTCTCAGGTGGAGGTTCTAGCTTCCTTGAGAGAGGAGCTAGCAGATTCTCAGAATGAGAACTTTTACCTCCGTTCTATCCTGAGTTGGATCAGTGCTAGAGAGCCATAGCTCGGCATGATGATCCAGAAGTTCAAGAGGTGGGATGGGTTTGGGGTAGGTTACACCTACACCATGGCTGACTTTGAGAGTGCCATTAGCCGGGCAGTGGAGTGGAGTAAAATGACTCCTTAGCAGAGATATCCTAAGACTCACTCCACTGAGTCTTCCCAGGCTTGTCAGCCCAAGGATGGAGTGATCAATGAACCACCGAAAGCTCCACCAAAGAAACCTATCTGGGTTCCAAAGCCCAAACACCTCCACACTCCTCTAGACTCTCTTCCTGGACCCTCTCAGCCCAAGGAGACAACACCTAACACCACTAAGCCCAAGAATCCCAAGCCTCAACCACAACCCAAGAAGCCCACCTATCACTGTGAGTACTGTCAGAGAGACGGGCATCTTGCGGAGTTTTGCTTTAGGAGGAAGCGGGTTCAGAGAGCAGAGAGAGCTCGTGGTGGTCAGGAGAAGTTCTACCTACAGAGTGGTAGACTGCGTGTTCCTCGACGTGGGGAGAGGCTGGAGGCCAGGCCGCATCGTGTAGGTGGTGGTAGAGGAGATGACTTTCATGGCCGTGCTCTAGATGGTGGTGTTCATTCCGGCAGAGTTCTAGGCCGTGTTGGCTATGGTCCTGGACCTCGTGGCCGCAGGTTTAGGCAGAACCGAAGACCGTGCTTTGAGCCGCGTTTTGGTCCAAACTCTCTTGATGGTTTTCGCTTTCCATCTTTTGAGCAGATGGCTCGACACTGGTTTAGCTCTTTTGCTAAACCTGGTGCTGGACCATTTGCTCCCACTTACAGCCACTGATTGTGTAGGATCAGGGACTGGAGGACGTTTGGATCATGGACTCAAGATGCTCCCACCACATGACGGGACATCGCAGATGGTTCTCCAGTCTCACTCCCCCGAGATCCAAAGAATACATCACCTTTGGGAACAGTGGTCAAGGGAAGGTAAGTGGCATTGGCTCAATTCTCATTTCAGATCATTTCTCTTTGAAGAATGTTGCTTTGGTTAAAAATTTGAACTTAAATTTGATTTCTGTTTCGCAACTTCTTGAGGATGGTTTGGAAGTGCGTTTTAAGAAGGGCAATTCTTCTGTGTTTGATTCTATAGGGTCTTTGATTTGCCAGATTTTACCATTTGGTAAAGTTTTTCGAATTGACTTCTCTAGTTCTGTTGGCCCTTCTTGTTGTTTGATAGCTGGATCTTCATCTGAGCTCTGGAAGTGGCATAAGAGGTTAGGTCACTTGAGTTTTGATCTGCTAGTCAGGTTAAGCTCTATGGACCTCATTCGAGGATTGCCCAAGCTTAAGATGGAGAAGGATCTAGTTTGTCATCCTTGTCGTCATGAGAAAATGGTTGTCGCTTCTCACTCACCTATGACTCAGGTGATGACTTCGTATCCGGGCGAGCTTTTACACTTGGACACTGTTGGTCCAGCTCGGGTACGTTCAGTCGGTGGAAAGTGGTACGCACTTGTCATTGTTGACGACTTCTCTCGATTCTCGTGGGTTTTCTTTTTGGAGTCTAAGGATGAAACTTTTCAGTTTGTTCATGATCTGATTTTGAAGCTGAAAAATGAGAACAATGGTCGGATGCGAGCAATTCGCTCCGACAATGGCTCTGAGTTCAAGAACTCTCAGTTCGTCAGCATCTGTAGTGATCAAGGTCTTAACCATCAGTTTTCTTCTCCTTACACTCCCCCATAGAACGGCGTTGTGGAACGAAAGAATCGCACGCTAGTTGAGATGGCCAGGACGATGATCGATGAGCACATGACTCCTAGGTGTTTTTGGGCTGAAGCCATGAACACGGCTTGCTATCTGGCCAACCGCATCTTTCTTAGAGCTTACCTTGGTAAGACATCATATGAACTGTGGTTTGGCAGACAGCCCAAGGTGAGCCACTTGCGAGCGTTTGGCTGCAAGTGCTTTGTGCTCAAGAAGAGAGGGCATTTGGACAAGTTTCAGTCTCGTTGCTGGGATGGTGTTTTTCTTGGTTATGCATTGCATTCTCGAGGTTTCCGTGTTTGGAAACTCGAAACCCAGCAGCTTGTCGAGACTTGCGAAGTTTCATTTGATGAGTCCTTACCTTCTTTGACTCCTTCTTTTGAGCCTTCTGGTGATGATGAGCTTGGAGAGTCCATCTTCGAGGAAGATGAGGATACTCTAGCTGCTGATGAGGGTGGGCCTTGTACAACCCCTGCAGAGCCCACACCTTCTAAGACTTCGACTGAGGATGAAGGTGGACCTCTGATCACGTCTTCCACTACGATCGAGCTCCCTCAGTCAAGTCCATAGGTGCCAGCTGCTGACTCCGGTGAGGTGACTTCAGATCACCAGGGAACCCGAGCAGTTCAGCGTGACCATCCCTCAGAGCTCATCATAGGTGAATTGACTGAGAGAACTTTGCGTTCGTCTAATGCCTCTCTTGCTGTGTTTGCTGAATCTGCGTTTGTTGCATCTTTTGAGCCCAGAGATGTTTCTCATGCTCTTTCTGATTCAAATTGGATTAATGCTATGCAAGAAGAGCTTGAGAACTTTGTCCGCAATCGGGTTTGGACACTAGTTGAGCCGCCACCAGGTTGCAACCCCATAGGCACCAAGTGGGTGTTCAAGAACAAACAAGGTGAAGATGGGGTTGTGGTGCGCAACAAGGCTCGGTTAGTTGCCTAGGGTTTTTGCCAAAAAGAGGGTATTGATTTTGAAGAAACTTTCGCCCCTGTTTCCCGTCTTGAGTCCATTCGCATTCTCTTAGCTTTTGCCGCTTCGAAGGGCTTTAAGCTTTTTCAAATGGACGTTAAGAGTGCTTTTCTGAACGGGTTCATAGAGGATGAAGTTTATGTTAGGCAACCCCCCGGTTTTGAGAACCCCAAGTTTCCTCGACATGTTTTTAAATTGCAAAAAGCTTTATACGGATTGAAGCAAGCCCCCAGGGCTTGGTATGACCGGTTGAAGCAGTTTTTGTTGGGGAAGAGTTTTGTGATGGGTTCAGTGGACAAAACTCTCTTTTTGCTCAGAGTTGCTTCAGATTTTTTAGTTGCTCAGATTTACGTGGACGATATTATTTTTGGTGGTACTACTGATTCTCTTGTGTCCATGTTTTCTGAGCAGATGCACAGTGAGTTTGAGATGAGCCTCATGGGTGAGTTCAAGTACTTCTTAGGGCTCCAGATCAAGTAGACCAAGGACGGCACCTTCATCCACAAAGGTAAGTACACTCGTGACATGTTGAAAAAATTTGACTTTGGTGGTGAACTGAAGCCGCAGATGACCCCGATGGGCACATCTGGGGGTCTGGACAAGGACGAGAGCAGCGTCAAGGTCAATGAAAGGGAGTTTCGAGGGATGATCGGCTCGCTGCTGTACTTAACGGCGACCAGACCGGACATTCAGTTCGCCGTAGGACTTTGCGCGCGTTTTCAGTCTTCGCCACGCGCGTCTCACCGGCAGGCTGTCAAGCACATCTTTAGGTATCTCACTTATGCGCCTGATCTTGGTCTTTTCTATTCAGCTTCATCATCTCTCGATTTATCTGGCTTTTCGGATGCTGATTTTGGTGGGTGCCGATTGGATCCCAAGTCGACTTCTGGTACTTGCCAGTTTCTTGGTTCTTCTCTTGTCTCTTGGTCTTCTCGAAAGCAATCTGGAGTTGCTCTTTCGACCACAGAGGCTGAGTACGTAGCTGCTGCTAGCTGCTGCTCACAGTTGGTTTGGATGATTTCCACTCTACGAGATTTTGGGTTGTTCTTTCCTACCAGAGTTCCTTTGTTTTTCGACAGCAACAGTGCAATTAGTGTAGGGAAAAACCCATGTCTCCATTCAAAAACCAAACACATTGATGTGCGCTTTCACTTCTTGCGGGATCAATATGAGAAAGGTGTCATTGACCTTGTTCATGTTGATACCCATCATCAGTTGGCAGACATTTTCACCAAACCCCTAAATCAGTCTACCTTTGAGCGTTTACGAGGGGATTTGGGTGTTGTGTATCCTTTCTAGGATATTTGCGTCAGTTTTCCTTCTTCTTTACTTTTTTTCTTGAGTCTTTTTGTGTGAGTTCATACCTTGCATATTCACATATCACACTTTAGAGCTGCTTTTGTTATATGATTAAACTGCTTTACTTATTCTAGCTGGTACATGCTTTTGATTACTTGTCGATGATCATGCTTTGCTTCAGTTCACTTGATATGTCTGATATCTGTCATATGCATGGCTTTTATGCTTTAAACTTGAAAAAATGATCACCATTGCTTCTGGTAACTAGCATGCGTAGGCTGACTGTTTTTGCTATCTGTTACATGCCATGTATCTAGTTCCTGACTTAGATGCAAACATGCAACTTGGACATCCTTCTGCTTTAAAACATGGAAATGTTCTATAAAATCAAGAAAAATGAAAATTCCATGCCTCTTTATGCATAACTTGCAAAGATCCAGGTGGGTTTGCTTTGTCGCATTGCATTGTTCTGGACTGCGTACCATAGCACTTTGGTATGAACTGGGACAATGTAGTGTATGCCAAGACCAATGTCTTAAGATTCTGATGGTCCTAGTTCTGGCCTAGGCTTGACTTGGTCGGTCAGTATAAGGTTTGACACGCAAATAACCCCTGGCATAAATGAAAAATAGAAAAGAAAAAGCTTGAAAATTGAAATAACAACAAGTTTGCTGAAGCACTTGTTTTGGACAATGCTTATCTTGGTAGATATCAGTTAGCTTTTGCATCTCATGCTCTACCTTGCTTGTCAACTAGAAAATGTGGTGATGTTTTGTTTGCAAAAACTGAAAAATGTGCGCTAATGACTTTCTTTAGATATCATCTGTTGCACTGATCATGCCATGTATCGTTAACAGTATGTCTTTTGCTGTATCTGTTAGATGTTGTAATTGAAGTCAATCATATCTGAGAAGCATGCTTTATTCACTCCACCTGCACTCTAGTTACATTCATTGCATATTTTGTGGGGGAGTTGCATTTCAAGGGGAGTCTGTGTCTCTTTTAGTGCTTGATGAGTTCACTTGTCAACAAGGGGGAGAAAATTTGGGATCAGAGGTTAAGGGGGAATTTTTTCCTCACTTGCTCTTACTCTGTTGATATCCTTGTTGTTCTGAAATCGCACTCATTTTGAGCTTTCTACGTTTTTGGTTAACCATAATGACCACTTCTTGTTTTTGTTTGACTTTCGGTCATTAGGGTTAAACTTTTACTCTATTTTTTTTCTTGTGCTTTGTTTTCGTGTTTCCACATTTGTTTCACAGGTGCTGAAGAGCTGGAGAAGTAAAGTGTTGACAATGCACTCATCAAGGGGGAGATTGAGGAGCCATGCTAAATAGCGTGGGCCTCATGGCTCCAGATGTGATGAGTCATTGTCAACGATAGTCAAAGAGGACAGAAGAAGAAAGGAGATCTGCTGTTTCATGGGTCGCGTGTGACTCAGGTACACGGGTAGCAAGCGACTGTCGGGCAGAGGAGGTTGCGAAGTTGGGCTGGCCCAATCCGGGTACATGGGCCAGGAGCAGCAGAAGACCCACTAGGCTGCTGACCAGGGTTGACTCAGGTACACGGGCGGTGAGTGATTGCCGGGCTGAGAGAGCTGCGGAATCGGGCCGGCCCAATCCAGGTACCTGGTGCAAAGTCGGTGGAGGCTTTGTCAATTTCGGCGCAAAACTGACAACCGTTGATTCTGTATCCGACTGTCCAGAAGAGAAGCCGTAGTCGCTACGAAAACTCAGCTTCCGGATAAGTCATCTGTATCTCTAGGCCCACAGTCAGTCAGTCGTGTCTGTAAAAATACCTAAGGGCAGTTGAGTCATTTCCTTTATTTAGCGTCTGTAAAAACCCTAAGGGGCTGGTGGAATATTCTAGGCCATTGGGCAGCCTATAAATAGGGCCCCAATCCCTAGGGTTGGACTACCCCTTTTGCTGAAATCATTGCCTACTCTATTTGGGTCATTTTTGTCTCTCTCTCTCTTGCTTGAGTGCGCCGCCAGGATCTGTGTGTTGTTTTGGTTCATTACTGGATCCCGTTGATTTTATTTGTTCCCGTGTGATTCCATCTCCTGTTCGTGTTCGGATGTGTGCATTAATTTCTCTGAATCAGAAGCTTCGGTTTTGTGTGTGCTGTTGATTTTATTCCTGAGAAGGTGCTTCTGTTGCGTGTGTTCTTCACGCTAGTAGTACTAGTTCTTGCTGTTGCAAGTAGTACTACTAGACTGTAGCAACAGGACACTAGTACCAGCTTTTGCTTTTACTGCACATATTTTTGATCGAGTTGACAGGACTAAAGTCCCTTTTCTGGCTGTTCTCTGGCGAAGCCCCTTCTCTGTTTGAAGCCCCTCAGCTCCGTGAGGCAGGCTTCGATCTGAATTCTTCGAAGGCTTCGCTTGAGCTTCGGCTTCAAGTTTGTGCTGTGTTTCTAGCTTCGCAGTACGCTTTGCACCCTGTCAGCTTCACATACTTCGATAGTCCTTGCGAAGGTGTTCTCAGTCTCGAGCTGTTCGAGGTCAATACTTCTTCAAGCTTCGGAGTTGGCTTCGAAGCAACTCTCTCTGATAGCCTTCGCAGCTGTCTGTTTCGAAGGCCTGGATGTGTTTGTTCGAAGGTAGAACGTAGGCTTCGTTTTTGGTTCTCTGTCGCGTGTCAGCCTTCGCTTCTCTTTTCGAAGGTTGTTTGTCTATGCGTTGTGTTCGAAGCATTCTGTTCGAAGGATAGGCTTCGAAGCACTCGGTTCGAAGCTACCTTCGATACTTCCACACTTAGCTTCGAAGCATCTTCGGTCTTTTGCCACCTCGAACTAGGTTAGACCAAACCTCCTCGACAGACTTCATCATTCGAAGCAGACCTCGACCTCCGAAGCAGGCTTCGACACAGCGAAGCAGGCTTCGACCAGCAAAGTAGGCTTCGCCAAGTTTCGAACAGGAGACAGATTTCGAACGGTAACTTCTCATTTCACTCCTTGTGCATTTATACTGAGAAGTTTATCTTGCATTTTCTTTTGTATACTGTTTATCTGTCTATTAGCACTGCATAGGCATTTCTCTGTTTATCAATAGTTGCTTCTAGGCTAGATACTTTTAGACTTAGGCGATCTGTTCTTTCTGTGCTGTTTAGTGTTCAGAGGTGCGTTGGGTATTGGGAGCAGGCCATTGATTCGAAAGAATTTTTAGGCGCCCATTCACCCCCCCCCTCTGTTCGCTACTTTCGGTCCTACAACGGGACATCGCAGATGGTTCTCCAGTCTCTCTCCCCCGAGCTCCAAGGAATACATCATCTTCGGGAACAGTGGTCAAGGGAAGGTACATGGTATTGGCTCAATTCGTATCTCTGACCATTTCTCTTTAAAGAACGTTGCTTTGGTTGGAAATTTGAACTTCAATTTGATTTCTGTGTCGCAACTTCTTGAGGATGGTTTGGAGGTTCGTTTTAAGAAGGGCAGTTCTTCTGTGATTGATTCTAGAGGGTCTCTGATTTGCCAGATCTTACCTTTCGGTAAGGTTTTTCGGATTGACTTCTCTAGTTCTTTTGGCCCTTCTCGATGTTTGATTGTTGGATCCTCTTCTGAGCTCTGGAAGTGGCATAGGAGGTTGGGCCATTTGAGTTTTGATCTGCTAGTCAGGTTGAGCTCTATGGACCTCATCGGAGGATTGCCCAAGCTTGAGATGTAGAAGGATCTAGTTTGCTATACCTGTCGTCACGGGAAAATGGTTGCCGCTTCTCACTCACCTGTGACTCAGGTGATGACTTCGTATCCGGGCGAGTTATTACACATGGACACTATTGGTGTAAAAGATTACGCTAACAGGTTTTTGAGGATTAGAAACTAACAAACGAAGTTTTTGCGAAATGAACTGTTCTAAGCCTCCGAAAGGATAATAACTTAGAATAGTTCGAAAATGTGTATTGAATAACTTGTATTCGGTCCCTATTACAGGGTGAAACGGGGGGTATTTATAGGCCCAAACATTAAGGAAAAGACCTATTTACCCCTCTATTACAACCGACATAGTGGAAACTATTCGGTACCCTTAATAGGGCTAAAATGGTAAAAGACTAATCTAATGAGAAAGAAGATAAGTCTTCCATCTTAGCTGGCAGAAAAGATCTCAGAAGAGTCTAAGTTCGAAGATATACTCCGAACCAAGGTCCATCTTCATGCTTCGATCTTGACTCAAGGCGTCTCCGAAGATGCATGTTAGAAACCTTCGAACCCATTATCTGCCTTTGTGTTGTTACTGCAATAACCCTGAGGATGGAATATTTTCCTCCAACAGTAGCCCCTCGAATACGCTTCTCCGTTAAACCTGTAATGTTAGGAGAGCAGTATACGGGATATGTATGAAGATATGAAACTTCGAATCAGTTTTAAGATAATTACTTTCGAACCATCTTAGAACCAACTCAGGAAGCCCAAAAGTCTTTTTATACTTAGAAGAAATAGCCGTTGGCTTCTTTCTTCTAACGGAAGTTACGCAGTGCCTTAATTTCGGAAAAAAGTAACGGGCAAGAATGCGAAACGGCATGGAAAAACGGTAAAAAATGTAAAGTCTAGGCTATAAATAGAGAGTCTAGAACTTTCCTGGGTACCTTTCCACCGCTTTCTTGTAAACAAAACATCCTTTGAGCTCTAGCCTCCATTCTTCTCCCAAAGCAACTCAGTAGCTTTAATGGCGAAAACCAAAGGTTCTGGAGCACCTTCAGCCCTGGCTCGACAGCAGGCAGCTGCGGCGGCAACGGCCGTGGCATTTGCGATGGCAGCTCCAACACCAGCAGCGACAGCCATGGCGGCGGGAGGAGGAAATCCCCAAAATGTTGGTGATCAAGGACTCTTCCCGGCATCAACCAAATACGTGGATCAATCCTTCCAACTGGGGCCTTCAACCTGCAAAAGAGAATCACTGGCGGCCGCAGTAGAGGGCAAAATTAGTTCGGGAGTTATGATCCGCAAACCTGGAAAGGAACTTATCCCGTCACCACGACCCGGAGAAGTGGTAGTCTTCGAAGCCTTCTTCGAAGCTGGTTTAGGTCTTCCGGCAGTGGATTTCTTGGCTGAGGTATTGGATCTATTTCACGTTACTCTCCCCCAACTTTCTCCGAATGCAGTAGCTCGTTTAGCCATCTTCGAATGGGCGTTGAGAGCCGAAGGTTGTGAGGAGAGGGCAGAAATATTCGCTGCATTGCACAGAGCTTTGTGCCAGCCAAAAACCTTCGTAGGGCCCGGAGGTGAAAAAATGGTAGTAGCCTTCGGAAGTATTAACTTTAGGCTTCAGGATGAGTACGCCCTTCGGTTTCCTGCTAAGGCCATCAATGCTAGATGGTACACCGACTGGATCACGAAATGGTTTTATGCCGAAGTTGGGGCGAGCAACCGTCTGGCTAGACCTCTTCAAGACATCAACTTCCGAAAAGAAGCCCTTGTGCATCCAGATCTCGGTCAGCTCGAAGCTCGCCTCAGCTTGCTTCAAAAGATTAGCCATCGGTTGAGCATGCGAGACTTAGCCGAAGAATTCCTCGGGCTCCAAATTCCTTCCCTGATGGCCAACTGGCCTATCATCTTCGAAGAGGATTCAGAAGGCGGTCTCCAAAAAATTTCCACAACTTCGAGTCCTGCGGGTAACTTCAAAAAAAACATTCTCCATGTATATTTATTCGAAGAATTAACTAACTTAACTCATTTTTTAGCTTCTTCAGCCCCTATAACTTCGGAGCAAATCATACGGGCTTCGGAGAAGATTTTGGGCGCTCCAACTCCGACCGAAAAAGAATGGAGAATCAAGTTGGTCGGGAGTTGGGAGAGATTTAATAGAGTATGGGGAATGCTGAAAATCGTTCCGCCCCCTTTGATGGATTGGGTACCTTCGGAGAAAGGACCCAAGAAGAGGAAGGCTGAAGCTGGGACTTCGAGCTCCGCCAAGACTTCGGTCAACAAGGTGACTCGAAAGCCAAAGAACCCTGCACCTTCGAGCCCAAGGGCTTCAGTCTCTGATTCCCAGGAGGACGAAGGCAGGTTGCTTGTGCAGCTGATTGACGAAGATGCATCCCAAAGGACTGCACAAGTTGAAGTACCTGCGAACGTGCCGGAGTCTCAAGAGAACCTTGAGCAAACAAGGACTTCGGCAGTTCAAGAGGATTTACCCCAGGACAAAGTTCCTGCAGATGAAAGTGGAGTCGAAGTCACTATAGCTTCGATTCCAGACGAAGCAACAACGACTGTTCAGGAGAACGCTCCAGCAGTCGAAGACTTGACGGCTAATTCAGACGAAGATCTGGCCTTCGATCCGCCAAGTAGTCCAATGCTTACTTGCCGCCAGAACGTCGAAGGTAACCTTCGAATAATATTTATCTTATTTTTTGAAAATGTGAAATTATATAAAGTATAATACCTTTGTTTTTACAGAGTCCACTTCTGTGGAAGAGGTCCGTCCAGAAGATACAATCCCTGGACCTTCGACAACTTCGGAGCCAATCCAAAGAGCCACTCAGATGGGGCCTGGAAGAGGCAAAAGAAAGATGGACTCCCTCCCTGCTGCGAGCTCCGGATCAACTCCGTCTGAATCAACAGACGAGAGCCAATCTACCGAGGGGGCCAGTCTCCGGGGGCTACGAAGACCACCACTCAACACTCTGGGCCTTCGCCGAACGAATATGACCAACAAGCTATAAGTATGCTCCCCCTTCTAGCTCCTTTCTTAGAGCGAAGAACTGGTCTTCGGACTTTGCTTGAGCCTTTGGATCGAGCTAGTCGCGTTATTGGGGAGACAAACTTGGTGGCCATTTTGAGCGAAGCGGAGGGCTCGGAACTTAACGCAGCTATGGAACGCGTAGCCTACCAGGTATGAAGCATCTGTGAAATAACATCGAATTTTCATACAAATAATTTCTTTCCTTGATTTTTTCATTTCACAGCAAACAGTCTTGGCCCGAGCTGTGAATATATCAAATGAACGAGAAATCGCTCACCTTCGAGAGGAAAATGGAACTCTTCAACGGAATCTCACTATCTCCGTAGGCTGAGTGGTTCATATGGATAGCATGGTGTCAACGGGGCGCTGGGCCAGACAAGGCTTGGAGGCTGCGAACAAGGAGCTCGAAGCAGAAGGAATTGTGCTTCCAGCGGAAGTTGAAAAAATGCGGGTGGAGCACGCTACTGTGGGGACCGAGCTTGTCAGGCTCCGAGAGGAAGCTAGCCAGCTTTTGAATCAAAAGAATTACTTAACTACGGAGGCTGCTAGACTTTCCAGAGTTCTGGAAGAGCTAACTTCGGCGAAGGACGCGTTGATCGAAGATAAGCTGAAGTCCGAGAAGGTAGCTGCGGAAGTTATGGATCAACTGCTAGGCATTCTGGAGTACTTCGGTACTACCGGGACGCTTCCTTCTGATGACAATATTTCCCTTCTGCGCCGATTGAAAAGGATTCAAGGAGTGGCGAAGCAGATGAAGACGGCAGGCATTCGCTACGGAGAACTCTCCGGACAAGTAGCTGCTGTTGGCCTACTTCGTTACTACGAGGATCTGGGCCGATCGATAACTCCGAGCGCAGGAGAGGGCCCAATTACCTTCGACGACGAGCAGCTTCTGACTCCTTCTGAAGGTGTGGCCGCTGCCTGGCAAGCCTTCCAAACTTCATGGAGAGCCGAAGGTCACTCTGTGATCAAGGCCTGGATCGACGAAGGACAACGCCAGAAGCAAGCTCGGAATCAAGCTTCGAGCAGTCAGCCTCCTCCGAACCCGTAGGTTTAGATATGTCTTAGGACTTTGACTATGTAAAACTTTGTGCTTATGTACATTTATCAATGAAAATTTGTTTATCATGTTTTTAGGCTTTGCCTCATATGGAAGATGTCGAAGTGTTAGACATTAACGATGAACTTCGCTCATTATGGGCTACCTTCGATCTTTTAAAAGTTTACAAACACCCTCGATTTTTAGTTCCTCGAGATAGCTCCGGTGCAATTACGCCCGAAGTAAGCAAAGATATACTATCTTATATTAAAGAGGAAGAAAAGGAGGTTAACTTGGAAACTTCATCTTCTGAAGACGTTATATGGTCCGAAGACGAAGGTGAGGCTCGAAGTAAAAAACCTGAAGAACTTGGAAGCTGGGAAAGGAGCCCCGAATGGCTTCGAACTTGGGCCGAGCTTCAACAAGAACAGAAGGACTTTAGAGCTTCGAAGGGAGGCAAGAGAGTTAAACATAAAGTTGTTAGAACTCCCGGCACTGGAACTAGTCGTTCCAACCCAAGCTCTAGAGATCGAAGAGGTCTTCGATTCCTTCTTGGTATAGATACCAATTTTTCATAATGTAGTCTGTAATCATATTCGTTCGAATAATAAATATCGATTTAAAATTGTCTCCCTATTTACTAGCCCCTCTTTGGGTATAAGCAACTTCGAACTGTATTCAAAGATGGTTATGCGCAAAGAAAACCTTCGGAGTACAATTTTTTGGGGTTCGGAGCCCCTCTGTAATTTAAAGATCTTTTAAAATCTTATAAAATGTCTTCGACTATTTGTAGTCTGAAGAATGGCAACTTAGTACCCTTTGTTTTTTGAAAGAAATCACTTGAGATAACTTTTAGGACACTTTAGTGTCTTAGATAATTTGTCACTTTGGACTATGTTAACAGACATTCGAAGCTCATGGCTCGAACTCTGTTTTGTTTTGGCCATCTTCGGCTCTTTTTTGCGAACTCTGTCAAACCAGTGGTTCGGAGTTTGCAGTGGTCTCTTTGGACTCTTTTTACGGATGCCTACAAGCCAATGGCTTGGACTCCGCATAGTTTGGTCACCTTCGACTCTTTTTACGGATACCTTCAAGCCAATGGCTTGGGCTCCGCATATTTTGGCCACCTTCGGCTCTTTTACCGATGTCTACCAGCCGATGGCTTGGACTCCGTATGATGTGGTTTTGGGCTCTTTTTCGGATGCCTACAAGTCGGTGGCTTGGACTCCGGATTATGTCAGCCCCCACGTCGGAAACTTCGAACCAATGATTCGAAGTCTGAAAATATAATTCAGCTTTATGACACTTCCCTCTCGGTCAACCCCGCGGTTCCAGTGCGTCCACTCGGAAGCTGGAGGTTTATGAGGGGAAGGCACTATCTGAACCATATGCTTTATTAATTCAGAAGATGATTACAAATGATTTACAAGGAGCTCTTATGCGAAGTATCACTTTAGGTGCTCCGCATGCCAAGTATGTGCTAATTCTTCACCTTCTAAATTAGCTAATTTAAAAGAGCCAAGGCGTCCTGAACGAACAATTAAGTATGGACCTTCCCATTTATTTCCTAATTTCCCTGGCGCTATAATGCTTTGCAGAACAAGATGACCCGGTCTAAGCTCATTGATCTTAACCTTTGGGTCAAACCAAGCCTTCGTCTGCTGGTGATACTTTGATAAATTGGCCACAGCTCGAAGTCTTGTTTTTTCTGATAAATCTAGCGAAGCTTGTCTTTCTTCTTCAATCTCCGGTTCGGTGCTGCAAAGTGATCCTCCTTTGAGCTCCGTTGGAGTCATAGCTTCATCTCCGAATAGTAATCTGAATGGAGTAAAACCTGTGGACCTTGTTTGCGTAGTCCGAATGGACCACAAAATTTTCGGAAGTTCTTCGGTCCACAGTCCTTTTGCTAATCCTACTATCCTTCGATTTAGCTCTGACAAAATATTTCCATTGGCTCTTTCTACAGCTCCATTAGACTGAGGATGCCTCACTGCAGCAAAACATAACTGGATGCCTAGATCTTCGCAAAACTTCTTGAAAGGTTCTGCATCGAACTGTGTTCCATTATCAACTGTGAGTTGTCTAGGCCCTCCGAACCGGCAAATGATATTTTTCCAAAAGAATTTCTATATGTTGTTCGAAGTGATAGCTGTTAAGGGCTCTGCTTCTACCCACTTAGAAAAATATTCAATAGCTACCACTGCGAACTTTAGATTTCCCTTAGCTACTGGAAAGGGACCAATTAAATCCATACCCCATCTGGCCATGGGCCATACCGGAGCAATAATTTGGAGAGCTGTTGGTGGGCGATGACTCCGTCGTCCCATCCACTGACATCCTTGACAAGTGTGGACCAAGCTCTTCGCATCAGCTGTTATTGTAGGCCAATAAATCCCCTGGTGAAGTGTTTTTCCTGCCAAAGCTCGAGGGGCTAAATGACTTCCGCAGAGTCCTTCATGGATTTCTCGAAGAATTTCTTGACCTTCGGCTTGAGATATACATCGGAGTAGAGGGGAACATACTCCGACCTTGTATAAAATACCATTGATTATTTGATAATTTCTAGCCCTAAGTTTCAATCTTGACAGTTGTGGCTCTTTAGGCAAATTTGTCCCTCCTTGTAAAAGTTCCATGATTGAATTTTTCCAATCTGCACATGGAATGCAAAGAATCTCTGCAGAGGGAATTTGTAACACCGAAGGTGTACTGAGCTCCTCATAGAAAGCTTCTTCTGGTACATCCACAGCTCCGGCTGCAGCTTTCGCTAAGATGTCCGCTTGCACATTTTCTGCTCTTGGTATACTCCGAATGGAAATACCCTTGAAGTGTGCTTCGATCTTACGGATTTCTTCTAAGTACTTTGCAAGCTGTGGATGTCGAACTTGAAAACTTTTATCTACGTGCCCTGCTACTATTTGAGAATCTGTCTTTATAACAATTCTTGTAGCCCCTAGAGCACGTGCTTTTCGGAGTCCTAGTAAAATCCCTTCATACTCCGCTATATTATTGGTAGACTTAAAGTTGAGTCTTGCGGAGTACATTGCTCTTTGCCCTGAAGGCGAAATTAACACTGCTCCAACGCCTGCTCCGGATGCTTGGAAAGCCCCATCAGAATAAACAGTCCAAACTCCGTCACTTGACTTCTCCGGAAACAAAGTTGCAGGTGGAGTCCATTCTGCTACAAAATCTGCTAAGACTTGTGATTTGATTGCTGTCCTTGCCAGAAAAGATATGCCGAAGGGTGCTAGCTCAACTACCCATTTCCCAATCCTTCCAGTGGAATCCTTACTTCAGAGCATATCTCCCAAAGGATACGAAGTTGGTACAATTATATTGTGAGCCAAAAAATAATGTCTTAATTTCCTCGAAGCCATTATCAGAGCATAAACGAACTTTTCGAGTTCGGAATACCTTGTCTTCGCTCCTGATAATGCTTCGGACACAAAATAAACAGGATTTTGCACCAACTTCCCATTGAAATCCATTTCTCTGACAAGGACTGCACTGACAGCAGAACCTGTAGCTGCAAGGTAAATGAGTAGGGTTTCGTCCGCAGTAGGCACCGTGAGTGTAGCGAGATTACTGAGATATTATTTAATATCTTCGAAGCTTTTCTGACACTCCGGTGTCCATGCAAAATCTTCGGACCCTTTCAATGCTTTAAATATAGGCAAGCTTCTCTCCGCAGACCTTGCTAAAAACCTGCTAAGTGCTGCCAGACGTCCAGTCAACTTTTGCACCTGCTTTAAATTTTCCAGAGGAGCCATCTTTTGTAGCGCAGTTATTTGAGTAGGGCTAGCTTCAATCCCTCTGCTTGAAACTAAATACCCTAACAATTTCCCAGCCTTAGCCCCGAAGATACATTTCTCGGGGTTAAGACGGATTCCACATGCCCGAAGGCTATTAAATGTCTCAGCTAAGTCTAGTCTATGTTGGTGCTTTAAAGCACTCTTTATTACAATATCATCCATATAGGCCTCAACATTGCGACCTAATTGATGACCTAGAGCCTTAGCAACTAACCTCGAAAAAGTAGCCCCGACATTTCTTAAGCGAAAAGGCATTCTTACATAACAAAAGACTCCCGAGGGAGTTACGAAGCTTGTCTTGATCTCATCTTCGCGCTTCAACCATATTTGATGATAACCAGAATACGCTTCAAGGAAGCTTAATAACTCCGAACCTGCTGTGGAGTCGACTAATTGATCAATTCGGGGCATGGGGTAGGGGTCACGTGGCATGCTTTATTCAAGGATGTGAAATCAATGCACATGCGCCACTTCCCAGAAGATTTCTTTTTGACGAAGACTGAGTTGGCTAACCATTCTGTGTGAGCCACTTCTCTGATAATGCCAGCCTTGAACAATTTTTCAACTTTGGCTTTTGCAAGAATAGCTCTTTCTGCGGACATTTTTCGGAGTCCTTGCCGAACAGGCCGGGCCTTCGGATTTACAAGCAAACTATGTTCAATGATATCCCGATCGACTCCGGTGATGTCTTCGTCAGACCAAGCAAAGACATATAAATTCTCTTTCACCACTTCTTCCAAGGAGGTTGCAACTTCTGGAGGTAAATCTTTACCAAATTGAAATGCATATTCTTTACCATCTTTAACAATAATCTTCGTTGCAATCTCTCCTTCAGGACTTGGTCTTGGGAAGGATTTCTTCGAAGCTTCGGAAGGAGCTGAAAAATTTTCTTGATTATCTTGCACATTGTTCACTTGCCTTGGATCAAGAGGGGGGCCGTGGCCATATTCTGCTCTTCGGGCCATAGCTTGATCTCCGAAGACAGTGAGCACTCCCGCTTGCGTGGGCATCTTCATGCACAAGTAATTGTAGTGCGCCACAGCTCCGAACTGATTTAACATGCCTCTTCCGAAGATGACGTTGTAGGCATATGGAGCATCTACAATGTCGAAGATTACTTCCTCTGTCCTTGCTAATAATCCTTCTCCGAATGTAACTTTAGGCCAATTTGGCCAAGTGCATCAAGCGGAGGTCCTGCGAAGCCTTGCAAGGGACGAGCTGCTGGAAGGAGGTGTTTTCTGGAGATGCACAATTGATCGAAGGCTTGAACAAAAATAATGTCTGCCGAACTGCCTCCGTCAATTAACACTCTTCGGACCTCAGTTCCTGCAATGTCCACCGTGATGACAAGTGGGTCTGCATGTGGAAATTTAATGCCAGCTGCATCCTCCGCAGAAAAAAGATATTGGTACATGAGACCATTCAGGCATAGCAGCTGCAGATGATGAAGTTCCAATGTGTCCCACTTCTCGGACATACTCTCTACTCTGCCTTTTGACATGCTTCCAAGAGTACCTCCTCCGGAGATAGGGAGGACTACCCTTTTTCCTCGGTCTTGCCCCTCTTCTTGCTTCGGAGGTGGCATAATATTGACCACTGGAGGGCGTCTTGCGGTTTCAAAATTTTCTATCTGCGCCACAACCTGGACCGGCTCTGGGCGCGCTGCAGCTGGAACTCGGTCGGTAGTACCTCGACCCGAAGTTCTTTCCAGATATTCTCCTCTCAGAGTAAGTATAGCCTTGCAAGTATCAGTTGCGTGGCTTCGGTTTTCACCATGAATACAGCAGAAAAGGGTATGGCCTTTGCCAGCCATTTTCCCTGGCGGCCTCCAACCGCTGACCTTGTTTCCCGAAGGTTGTGGAGCTCTCTGGGTGAACTTTTGCGGGGGTGCTATGTTCAGGACTTCAGAACGGGGATGCTTTTGCCCCCTTCTCCTATCATGCTGAACTTCGAAGATAGGTTCTTGCGGTTGTGCCGAAGTTTTTACTTCCACTTTTACTTCCTGCAGTATGGACGGAGTAGCTGCAGTTCTTCGAAGCCAGCCTTCTTCCGACCTCGCATATTCTTCGAAGTATGACATCAACTGAGAAACAGAAAATATGCTTTTTCGGTGAAGTTTATCAAGGAGGCCTTGATGCATGACACCTTCCCGAGCTGCATCAACTACCGAAGATGTACTCAACCCTCGGATCTGCGACTTCGTATGAGCGAAGCGCTTGAAATATTTCCTCAATGTCTCTCCAGGGAGTTGCTTCACCTGGAAAAGACTTCTCGTCGACATTGGAGGCACGAAGGTGCCTTGAAAATTGCTTACGAACTTCTTCTTCAGCTGCCCCCATGAATTAATTGATCCTGGTTTCAAAGACCAGAACCACCTTAATGCCACTCCTTGAAGAGCTAAGGGGAAGCATTTTGCCATGGTATCTCGAACTCCTCCACTAGCTTCAATTGCTAGAGCATAAGAACGGACAAATTCTCCAGGATCTTCATCTCCGGCATACTTGCAAAGCTTCGAAGTCTTAAACTTCGGATCGAAGCGAACCTTTTGTAGTTCAGGATGCAGCGGAGATTTAGTATCAAAGGAGGCATTCTCTGGGGCTTCGGGATAGATGGGTTCGTCAGTCTTCAGGTACTTCCGGAATAAATGGGATGGCTTGAGAGCGAAGCCTATTTGCAGCTTCTTGCCGCCATCTCGCTACTTCGGCTTGGAGACTGGCCATTTGAGCAGCCATATCACCAAGATTGTCTTCATCTCCTCCGGAAGGATCTTCCGGGTCTTGAGAACTGAGAGGATCAGTTCGGAGTGGGACTTGTGGTGGAAGAGGAACTCGGGTGGTCGAAGTATAGAGGGAGTTGGCGGAGGAACTCCGTATGCTCGAGGAATGGGAACTCCTTCCGGAGTTTGGGGTGGAGGAAACGTCGAAGGTCCTCCGACCTCAAGAGTGTCAGGAGGTGCCTCTCCGGAGGTCCGAGGGGACCTCCGAATAGGGTTACGAGGTGCGCTCCGCTTAGGAGGCATGATGTAAGAAGTTGGTAGAGAACGAAGTTTCTTGGACTAGGTTCCCCATGGACGGCACCAACTGTTGCCGTAAAATATTACGCTAACAGGTTTCTGAGGATTAGAAACTAACAAACGAAGTGTTTGCGAAATGAACTGTTCTAAGCCTCCGAAAGGATAATAACTTAGAATAGTTCGAAAATGTGTATTGAATAACTTGTATTCGTTCCCTATTACAGGGTGAAACAGGGGGTATTTATAGGCCCAAACATTAAGGAAAAGACCTATTTACCCCTCTATTACAACCGACATAGTGGAAACTATTCGGTACCCTTAATAGGGCTAAAATGGTAAAAGACTAATCTAATGAGAAAGAAGATAAGTCTTCCATCTTAGCTGGCAGGAAAGATCTCAGAAGAGTCTAAGTTCGAAGATATACTCCGAACCAAGGTCCATCTTCATGCTTCGAGCTTGACTCAGGGCGTCTCCGAAGATGCATGTTAGAAACCTTCGAACCTATTATCTGCCTTTGTGTTGTTACTGCAATAACCCTGAGGATGGAATATTTTCCCCCAACAGACACTGTTGGTCGGCTCGGGTATGCTCAGTTGGAGGGAAGTGGTACGCGCTTGTGATCGTTGACGATTTTTCTTTATTCTCATGGGTTTTCTTTTGGAGTCTAAGGATGAGACTTTTCATTTTGTTCATGACCTGATTTTGAAGCTGAAGAATGAGAACAATGGTCGGATGCGAGCGATTCGCTCTAACAACGGCTATGAGTTCAAGAACTCTTAGTTCGTCAGCTTTTGTAGTGATCAGGGTCTTGATCATCAATTTTCTACTCCTTACACTCCCCCACAGAACGGCGTTGTGGAACGAAAGAACCGCACTCTAGTCGAGATGGCCAGGACAATGCTCGATGAGCACAAGACTCCTAGGTGTTTTTGGGCTGAAGCCATGAACACGGCTTGCTATCTGGCCAACCACATCTTTCTTAGAGCTTACCTTGGTAAGACTTCGTATGAGTTGTGGTTTGGCAGACAGCCCAAGGTGAGCCACTTGCAAGCGTTTGGCTGCAAGTGCTTTGTTCTCAAGAAGGGAGGGCATTTGGACAAGTTTGAGTCTCGTTGCTGGGATGAAGTCTTTCTTGGTTATGCTATGCATTCTCGAGGCTTTCGTGTTTGGAACCTCGACTCCCAGCAGCTTGTCGAGACTTGTGAGGTTTCTTTTGATGAGTCCTTGCCTTCTTTGACTCCTTCTTTTGAGCTGTCTGGAGATGGTGAGCTTGGAGAGTCCATCTTCGAGGAAGATGATGAAGCTCCAGCTGCTGATGAGGGTGGGCCTTCTGTACAGCCTGCAGAACCCACAACTTTTGAGACTTCGACTGAGGACGCGGGTGGACCTCTGATCACTTCTTCCACTTCGATCAAGCCCCCTCAGTCGAGTCCAGAGGTGCTAGCTGCTGACTCCGGTGAGGTGACTTCAGATCACCAGGGATCCCGAGCAGTTCAGCGTGATCACTCCTCACAGCTCATCATCGGTGATTTGTCTTAGAGCACTTTGCGTTCTTCTATTGACTCTCTTGCTGTGTTTGTTGAATCTGCTTTTGTTGCATCTTTTGAGCCCAGAGACGTTTCTCATGCTCTTTCTGTTTCAAATTGGATTAATGCTATGCAAGAAGAGCTTGAGAATTTTGTCTACAATCGGGTTTGGACACTGGTTAAGCTGTCACCCGGATGCAACCCCATAGGCACCAAGTGGGTGTTCAAGAACAAGCAAGGTGAAGATGAGGTTGTGGTGCGCAACAAAGCTCGACTGATTGCCCAGGGTTTTGCCAGAAAGAGGGTATTTACTTTGAGGAGACTTTCGCCCATGTTGCTCGTATTGAGTCCATTCACATTCTTTTAGCTTTTGCCGCTTCGAAGGTGTTGGCGTAAAAGATTACGCTAACAGGTTTTTGAAAGTTAGAAACTAACAAACGAAGTGTTTGCGAAGTGAACTGTTCTAAGCCTCCGAAAGGATAATAACTTAGAATAGTTCGGATGTGTGTATTGAATAACATATATTCGGTCTCTATTACAGGGTAAAACGGGGGGTATTTATAGGCCCAAACATTAAGGAAAAGACCTTCTTACCCCTCTATTACAACCGACATAGTGGAAACTATTCGGTACCCCTAATAGGGCTAAAATGGTAAAAGACTAGTCTAATGAGAAAGAAGATAAGTCTTCCATCTTAGCTGGCAAAGAAACTCCTGGAAGAGCCCAAGTTCGAAGATATACTCCGAACTAGAATTCATCATCATACTTCGAACTTGATTCAATGTATCTCCGAAGTTATATGCTGGAAGTCTTCAGCTTAATCACCAGTCTTTATCTTGTCACTGCAATAACCCTGAATATGGAATATTTTCCCCCAACAGTAGCCCCTCGAATACGCTTCTCCGCTAAATCTGTAATGTTAGGAGAGCAGTATACGCAAGAAAAATAATCATGCGTAGGGGTTAGCAGATTTAAACCATCTCCGAACTATGTAAAGATGTAAACTTCGAATCAGTTTCTAATAAAATTACTTTCGAAGTAACTTAGAACTAACTCAAAAGTCTGTAAGTCTTTTTAAACTTCGAAGAAATAGCCGTTAGCTTCTTTCTTCTAACGGAAGTTATGGAATGCTTTAATTTTGGAACAAAGTAACGGTAGGAAATACGAAACAAGCAGAGGTAAACGGTAAAAAATCAGGGTCTGGGCTATAAATAGAGGGTCCAAACCCTTCTTGAGTACCTTTTCACTACTTTCGTGCAAACAAACCATCACCCGAGCCCTAGCCTCCATTTTTCTTCTGAAGCAATTCGTGAGATCCAATGGTGAAGACTAGTTTCAAGGGCCTGGAGCAGCTTCAGCCTTGGCTCGGCAACAAGCGGCTACGGCAGCAGCGACTGCATCATCCGCGATGGCGACCCCAAATCCTTCAGTGGCGGCAATGGCTCCAGTGGGAGGGAATCCCCAAAATGTCGGCCCCCAAGACCTCTTTCCGGCGTTGACGAAGTATATGTACCAGTCTTATCAACTGGGGCCGTCAACCTGCAGAAGGGAATTGCTCGCGGCTGCAGTAGAAGGTAGAATTAGTTCGGGGGTGATGATCCGCAAACCTGGGAAGGCAAGCATTCCGTCACCGAGACCCGGAGAAGTGGTCGTCTTCGAAGCCTTCTTCGAAGCTGGTTTGGGGCTTCCGGCAGTCGACTTTTAGCGGAGGTATTAGACTTGTTTCATGTAACCCTCCCCCAACTTTCTCCTAGTGCGGTAGCACGCCTTGCCATCTTCGAATGGGCGTTGCGAGCCGAAGGTTGCGAAGGAAGAGCAGAGATCTTCACAGCACTTCACAGAGCATCATGCCAACCTAAGACCTTCGTAGGCTCCGGAGGCGAAAAGATAGTAGTGGCCTTCGGAAGTATCAATTTTAGACTTCGAGACGAATATGCTCTCTGATTCCCTACTAAGGCCATCAATGCCAGATGGTACACCGATTGGATCTTGAAGTGGTTTTACACCGAAGTTGGGGCGAGCAGTCGTCTAGCTGGACCTCTGCGAGAAATCCACTTTCGGAAAGAAGCCCTGGTACACCTAGATTTAGGTCAGCTCGAAGCTCGCCTTAGCTTGCTTCAAAAGATCAGTCAACGGTTGAGCATGCGAGACTTAGCCGAAGAATTTCTTGGGCTTCAAATCTCTCCCCTGATGGCCAACTGGCCTATCATCTTCGAAGAGGATTCGGAAGGCGGTCTTCGAAAAATTTCTTCAACTTCGAGTCCTACAGGTAACTTCGAAAACAACATACTCTATGTATATTTATTCGAAGAATTAACAAACTTAACTCATTTTTAGCTTCTTTAGCCCCTATAACTTCGGAACAAATCGTACGGGCTTCGGAGAAGATTTTAGGCATTCCAACTCTGACCGAGAAAGAATGGAGAATCAAGTTGGTTGGAAGTTGAGAACGATCTAACAGAGTGTGGGGACTGCTAGAAATTGCTCCGCCCCCTCTGATGGATTGGGTACCTTCGGAGAAAGGGCCCAAGAAGAGGAAAGCTGAAGCTGGAACTTCGAGCTCCGCCAAGACTCCGGTGAAAAAGGTGGCTCGAAAGCCTAAAGTTCCTGCGCCTTCAAGCCCAAGAGCTTAAATCTCCGATTCTTAGGAGGATGAAGGCAGGTTGCTGGTGAGGCTGATTGACGAGGATGCAGCCCAAGGAACTGCGCAAGTTGAAGAACCTGCGAACGTGCCGGAGTCTCAAGAAAATCTTGAGCAAACGAGGACTCCGGCTGTTCAAGAGGATTTACCTTAGGACGAAGTTCCTGTGGATGAAAGTGGAGTCGAAGTCACTGTGGCTTCGATTCCGGATGAAGCAACAACGACTATTCAGGAAAATGTTCCGACGGTCGAAGATTTGACGCTTGATTCGGACGAAGATCTCGCCTTCGATCCGCCAAGCAGCCCAATGCTTATCCGCCACCAAAATGTCGAAGGTAAACTTCGAATAATTTTTTATCCTCATTTTTTTTAAATGCGAAATTATACAATGTATAATACCTTTGTTTTTACAGAGTCCACTTCTATGGAAGAGGTCCGTCCCGAAGATACAGTTCCTGGACCTTCGACAACTTCGGAGCCAATACCAGGAGCCACTCAGATGGGGCCTGGAAAAGGCAAAGGAAAAATGGACCCCCTCCCTGCTCCGAGCTGCGGATCAACTCCGTCTGAGTCAATAGACGAGAGCCAATCTGCCGAGGGGGGCCAGTCTCCGGGGGCTCTGAAGACCACAGCTCAACACTCCGGGCCTTTGCCAAACGAAGATGACCAGCAAGCCTTGAGCATGCTCCCCCTTCTAGCTCCTTTCTTGGAGCGAAGAACTGGGCTTCGGACATTGCTCGAGCCTTTGGATCGAGCTAGTCGCGAAGTTGGGGAGACGGACTTGGTGGCCATCCTGAGTGAGGCGGAGAGCTCGGAGCTTAATGCTGCTATGGAACGTGCAGCCTACCAGGTACGAAGTATCTGCAAAACAACATCAAATTTATATACAAATAATTTCTTACCTTGGTTTTTTCTTTTCGCAGCAAACAGTCTTGGCTCGAGCTGCGAACGTATCAAATGAACGTGAAATCGCTCGCCTTCGAGAAGAAAACGCAACTCTTCAGCGAAATCTTACCATCTCCGAAGGTCGAGTGAGCCATATGGACAACATGGTCTCAACGGAGCGCAGGGCCAGACAAGGCTTGGAGGCTGCGAATAAAGAGCTTGAAGCAGAAAGAATTGTGCTTCGAGAAGAAATTGAAAGGATGCGGGCGGAGCACGCTACTACGGGGACCGAGCTTGTTAGGCTCCGAGAAGAAGCTAGCCAGCTACTGAATCAATAGAATTCTTTGGCTACGGAGGCTGCTAGACTCTCTGGAGTACTAGAAGAGCTAACTTCGGTGAAGGACGTGTTAATTGAAGATAAGCTGAAGTCTGAGAAGGTAGCTGCGGAGGTCATGGACCAATTGCTAGGTGTTCTGGAGTACTTCGGTACTACTGGGACGCTTCCTTCGGATGACAACATCTCTCTACTGCGCCGGTTGAAGAGGATTCAAGGAGTAGCGAAGCAAATGAAGACAGCGAGCATTTGTTACGGAGAAATCTCCGGACAAGTGGCTGTTGTTGGCCTACTTCGCTACTACGAAGATCTGGGTCGATCGATAGCTCCGAGCGCAGAAGAGGGTCGAATTACCTTTGACGACAATCAGCTTCTCACTCCTTCCGAAGGTGTGGCCGCTGCTTGGCAGGCCTTCCAAACTTCATGGAGAGCCGAAGGTCGTTCTGTGATCAAGGCTTGGATTGACGAAGGACAACGCCAAAAGCAGGCTCGGACCCAAGCTTCGAGCAGTCAGCCTCCTCCAAACCCGCAGGTTTAGAAATGCTTTAGGATCTTTTGACTATGTAAAGCATTACGCTTATGTACATTCATGAATGAAAATTTTTTATCATGTTTTTAGGATTTGCCTCATATGGAAGATGTCGAAGTGTTAGACGTTAACGATGAACTTCGCTTATTATGGCAACCTTCGATATCTTAAAACTTCACAAGCGTCCTCGATTTCTAGTTCCTCGAGATAGTTCCGGAGCAATTACGTCCGAAATAAGTAAAGATATACTATCTTGTATTAAAGAGGAAGAAAAAGAAGTTAACTTGGAAACTTCGTCTTTTGAAGACATTATATGGTCCGAAGACGAAGATGAAGCTCAAGGAAAAAAGCCTGAAGAACTTGGAAGCTGGGAAAGGAGCCTCGAACGGCTTTGAACTTGGGCCGAGCTTTAGCAAGAACAAAAGGACTTTAGACCTTCGAAGGGAGGTAGGAGAGTTAAACGCAAAGTTGTTAGGACTCCCGGTACTGGAACTAGTCGTTCCAACCCTAGCTCTAGAGATCGAAGAGGTCTCCGATTCCTTCTTGGTATAGATACCAATTTTTCATGATGTAATCATATTTTCTCGAATAATAAATATCGATTTAAAATTGTCTCCCTATTTATTAGCCCCTCTTTGGGTGTAAGCAACTTCGAACTGTATTCAAAGATGGTTAGGCACAAAGAAAAACTTCGGAGTACAATTTTGGGGGTTCGGAGCCCCTCTGTAATTTAAAGATCTTTTAAAATCTTATAAAATGTCTTCGACTATTTGTAATCTGAAGAATGGGGACTTAGCACCTTATGTTTTTGAAAGAAATCACTTGAGATAACTTTCCGAACACTTTAGTGTCTTAGATAATTTGTCACTTTGGACTTTCTTAACAGACATTCGAAGCTCATGGCTCAAACTCTGTTTTGTTTTGGCCTCCTTCGGCTCTTTTTTGCGAATTCTGTCAAACCAGTGGTTTGGAGTTCGCAATGGTCTCTTTGGACTCTTTTTACGGATACCTACAAGCCGGTGGCTTGGGCTCCGCATCATTTGGTCTCTTTGGACTCTTTTTACGGATGTCTTCCAGCCGGTGGCTTGGACTCTGCATTCTGTGGTTTTCGGGCTCTTTTATGGATGTCTTCAAGCCGGTGGCTTGGACTCCGGATTATGTCAGCCCACCACGTCGGAAAATATGATTCAAATTAATGACACTTCCCTCTCGGTCAACTCCGCGGTTCCAGTGCGTCCACTCGGAAGCTAGAAGTTTATGAGGGGTAGGCATTATCTGAACCATATGCTTTATTCATTCGAAAAGTGATTACACATGATTACAAGGAGCCCTTATGCGAAATATCGCTTTAGGTGCTCCGCATGCCAAGTATGTGCTAATTCTTTACCTTCCAAATTAGCTAATTTAAAAGAGCCAGGACGTCCTGAACGAACAATTAAGTATGGACCTTCCCATTTATTTCGTAATTTTCCTGGCGCTATAATGCTTCGCAAAACGAGATGACCCGGTCTAAGCTCATTGATCTTAACCTTCGGGTCAAACCAAGCCTTCGTCTGCTGGTGATAGTTTGATAAGTTGGCCACAAGCTCGAAGTCTTGTCTCCTCTGTTAAATCAAGCGAAGCTTGTCTTTCTCCTTCAATCTCCGGTTCAGTGCTACGAAGTGATCCTCCTTTGAGTTCCATTGGAGTCATAGCTTCATCACTGAATAGCAATCTGAATGGAGTAAAACCTGTGGACCTTGTTTGCGTAGTCCGAATGGACCATAAAATCTTCGGAAGTTCTTCGGTCCACAGTCCTTTTGCTAATCCTACTATCCTAAGATTTAGCCCTGACAAAATATTTCCATTGGCTCTTTCTACAGCTCCATTAGACTAAGGATGCCTCACTGCAGCAAAACATAACTGAATGCCTAGATCTTCACAGAACTTTCTGAAAGGTTCTGCATCGAACTTTGTTCCATTATCAACCGTGAGTTGTTTAGGCACTCCGAACCGGCAAATGATACTTTTCCAAAAGAATTTCTGTACATTGTTCAAAGTGATAGCTGTTAAGGGCTTTGCTTCTACCCACTTAGAAAAATATTCAATAGCTACCACTGCGAACTTTAAATTTCCCTTAGCTACTGGAAAGGGACCAATCAAATCAATACCCCATCTGGCCATAGGCCATACCGGAGCAATAACTTGAAGGGCTGTTTGTGGGCGATGACTCCGTCGACCCATCCACTGACATCCTTGACAAGTGCGGACCAAGCTCTCCGCATCAGCTGTTATTGTAGGTCAATAAAGCCCCTGGCGAAGTGTTTTTCCTGCCAAAGCTCGAGGGGCCAAATGGCTACCGCAAAGTCCTTCATGGATTTCTCGAAGAATTTCTTGACCTTAGGCTTGAGATGTACATCGGAGTAGAGGGGAACATACTCCGGCCTTGTATAAAATACCGTTGATTATTTGATAATTCCTAGCCCTGAGTTTCAATCTTGAAAAGTGTGGCTCTTCAAATGAATTTGCTCCTCCTTGCAAAAGTTCCATGATCGAATTTCTCCAATCTGTACTTGGAATGCAAAGAATCTCTGCGGAGGGAATTTGTGGCACCGAAGGTGTACTGAGTTCCTCATAAAAAGCTTCTTCTGGTATATCCATAGCTCCGGCTGCAGCTTTTGCTAAGATGTCCGCTTGCACATTTTCTGTTCTTGGTATACTCCGAATTGAAATACCTATTGAATTGTGCTTCGATCTTACGGATTTCTTCTAAATACTTTGCAAGCTATGGATGCCGAACTTGAAAGCTTTTATCTACGTGCCCTGCTACTATTTGAGAATCTGTCTTTATAACAACTCTTGTAGCCCCTAGAGCACGTGCTTTTCGGAGTCCCAGTAAAATTCCTTCATACTCCGCTATATTATTGGTATACTTAAAGTTGAGTCTTGTGGAATACATTGCTCTTTGCCCTGAAGGCGAAATTGAAACTTGCTCCTATACCTGCTTCGGATGCTTGGAAAGCCCCATCAGAAAAAACAGTCCAAATTCCTTCACTTGATTTCTCCGAAACCAACGTTGCAGGGGGAGTCCATTCTGCTACAAAATCTGCTAAGACTTGCGATTTGATTGCTGTTCTTGCCAGAAAGGATATGCCGAAGGGTGCTAGCTCAACTTCCCACTTTCCAATTCTTCCAGTGGAATCTTTACTTCGGAGCATATCTCCCAAAGGATACGAAGTTGGTACAATTACATTATGGGCTAAAAAATAATGTCTCAACTTCCTCGAAGCCATTATCAGAGCATAAACGAACTTCTCAAGCTCAGAATATCTTGTTTTTGCTCCGGACAATGCTTCGGACACAAAGTACACTGGATTTTGTACCAACTTCCCGCTGACATCAATCTCTCTGACAAGAACTGCACTGATAGCAGAGCCAGTAGCCGCAAGGTAAAGGAGTAGGGTTTCGTCCGCAGTAGGCACCTTGAGTGTAGCAAGATTACTGAGATACTCTTTAATATCTTCGAAGCTTTTCTGACACTCCGGTGTCCATGCAAAATCTTCGGATCCCTTTAATGCTTTGAAAATAGGCAAACTTCTCTCCGCAGACCTTGCTAAAAACCCGCTAAGTGCTGCCAGACGACCAGTCAGCTTTTGCACTTGCTTTAAATTTTCCGGAGGAGCCATCTTCTGAAGCGCAGTTATTTGAGTAGGGCTAGCTCAATCCCTCTGCTTGAAACTAAATACCCTAACAACTTCCCAGCCTTAGCTCCGAAGATACATTTCTCGGGGTTAAGACGAATCCCACATGCCCGAAGGCTATTAAATGTTTCTGCTAAGTCTAGGCTATGTTGGTGCTTTAAAGCACTCTTTATTACAATATCATCCATATAGGCCTCCACATTGTGACCTAATTGATGACCTAGAGCCTTAGCAACTAACCTCGAAAAAGTAGCCCCGACATTTCTTAAGCCAAAAGGCATTCTTACATAACAAAAGACTCCTGAAGGAGTTATGAAGCTTGTCTTGATTTCATCTTCGCGCTTCAACCAAATTTTATGGTAGCCGGAATACGCGTCAAGGAAGCTTAATAACTCCGAACCAGCAGTGGAGTCGACCAATTGATCAATTCGGGGCATGGGGTAGGGGTCACGAGGGCATGCTTTATTCAAGGATGTGAAATCAATGCACATGCGCCACTTTCCGGAGGATTTCTTCTTGACAAAGACTGGGTTGGCTAACCATTCTGTATGAGCCACTTCTCTGATAATCCCAGCCTTCAACAATTTTTCAACTTCGTCTTTTGCAAGAACAGCTCTTTCTGCAGACATTTTTCGGAGTCCTTGCCGGACAGGCCGGGCCTTCGGGTTTACAAGTAAACTATGTTCAATAATATCCCGATTCACTCCGGTGATGTCTACGTCAGACCAAGCAAAGACATCTAAATTCTCCTCCACTACTTTTTCCAAGGAGGTGGCAACTTCTGGAGGTAAATCTTTACCAAATTGAAATGCATATTCTTTACCATCTTTAACAATAATCTTTGTTGTGATCTCTCCTTCAGGACTTGGTCTTGGAAAGGATTTCTTCGAAGATTCGGAAGAAGCAGAAAAATTTTCTTGATTATCTTGCACGTTATTCACTTGTCTTGGATCAAGAGGGGGGCCGTGACCATATTCCGCCCTTCGGGCGGTAGCTTGATCTCCGAAGATAGTGAGCACTCCCGCTTGCGTGGGCATCTTCATGCACAAGTAATTGTGATGTGCCATGGCTCCGAACTGATTTACATGCCTCTTCCGAAGATGACGTTGTAGTCATACGGAGCATCTACAACGTCGAAGATTACTTCCTCTGTCCTGGCTAACAATCCTTCTCCGAAGGTAACGTCCATGCCAATTTGGCCGAGTGCATCAAGCGGAGGTCCTGCGAAGCCTTGCAAAGGACGAGCCGCTCGAAGAAGGTGCTTTCTGGAGATGCACAATTGATCGAAGGCTTGAACAAAAATAATGTCTGCCGAACTCCCTCCATCAATTAACACTCTTCGAACCTCAGTTCCTGCAATGTTAGCAGTAATGACAAGTGGGTCTGCATGTGGAAATTTAATGCCAGCTGCATCCTCTGCAGAAAAAGATATTGTCACATGGGACCATTCAGGCATAGCAGCTGCAGATGACGAAGTTCCAATGTGCCCCACTTCTCTGACATACTCTCTTCTCTGCCTTTTTGACATGCTTCCTAGAGTACCTCCTCCGGAGATGGGGAGGACTATTCTTTTTCCTCGGTCTTGCCCTTCTTCTTGCTTCGGAGGTGGCAAAACATTGACCACCGGAGGGCGTCTTGCGGCTTCAAAGTTTTCTATCCGCGCCACAGCCTAGACAGGCTCCGGGCGCACTTCAGCTGGAACTCGGTCAGTAGTACCTCGACCCGAAGTTCTTTCTAGATACTCTCCTCTCAGAGCAAGTATAGCCTTGCAAGTATCAGTTGCATGGCTTCGTTTTCACCATGAATACAGCAGAAAAGGGTCTGGCCTTTGCCAGCCGGTTTCCCTGGCGGCCTCCAGCCGCTGGCCTTGTTTCCCGAAGGTTGCGGAGCTCTTTGGATAAACTTTTGCGGAGGTGCAATATTTAGAACCTCTGAACGAGGATGTTTATGCCCCCTTCTTCTATCATGCTGAGCTTCGAAGACAGGTTCCTGCGGTTGTGCCAAAGTTTTCACTTCCAATTTTACTTCCTGTAGTATGGACAGAGAAGCTGCAGTTCTCCGAAGCCAACCCTCTTCCGACCTTGCATATTCTTCAAAATAAGACATCAACTGAGAAACAGAAGATATGCTTTTCCGGTGGAGTTTATCAAGGAGGCCTGGATGAATGACTCCTTCCCGAGCTGCGTCAACTACTGAAGATGTAGTTAGCCCTCTGATCTGCGACTTCATATGAGCGAAGCACTTGAAGTATTGTCTCAAAGTCTCTCCAGGGAGCTGCTTAACCTGGAAAAGGCTTCCTGTTGACATTGGAGGCACGAAGGTACCTTGGAAATTGCTTACGAACTTCTTCTTCAGCTGCCCCCATGAATTAATTGATCCCGGCTTCAAGGACCAGAACCACAGCAATGCCACTCCTTCAAGAGCTAAGGGAAAGCATTTTGCCATGGTGTCCCGCACTCCTCCACTAGCTTCAATTGCTAGAGCATAAGAATGGACAAATTCTCTAGGATCTTCATCTCCTGCATACTTGCAAAGCTTCGAAGTCTTAAACTTCGGGTCGAAGTGAACTTTTTGCAGTTCAGGATGTAGCGGAGATTCAGTATCAAAGGAGGCATTCTCCGGGGCTTCGGGATAAATAGGTTCGTCGTCTTCAGGCACTTCTGGAATAACTGGGATGGCTTGAGAGCGAAGCCTATTTGCAGCTTCTTGTCGCCATCTCGCTACTTCAGCTTGGAGACTGGCCATTTGAGCGGCCATATCACCAAGATTGTCTTCATCTCCTCCGGAAGGGTCTTCCTGGTCTTGAGAACTGAAAGGATCAGTTCGGAGTGGAACTTGAGGTGGAAGAGGATCTCTAGGCGGTTGAAGTATAGATGGAGTTGGTGGAGGAACTCCATATGTTCGAGGAATAGGAACTCCTTCCGGAGTTTGAGGTGGAGGAAACGTCGATGGTCCTCCGACCTCAATTGTGTCTGGAGGTATCACTCCGGAGGTCCGAGGGGACCTCCGAACAGGGTTACCAGTGGCACTCCGCTTAGGAGGCATGGTGTAAGGAGTTAGTAGAGAACGAAGTTTCTTGGACTAGGTTCCCCACGGACAGCGCCAACTGTTGGCGTAAAAGATTACGCTAACAGGTTTCTGAAAGTTAGAAACTAACAAACGAAGTGTTTGCGAAGTGAACTGTTCTAAGCCTCCGAAAGGATAATAACTTAGAATAGTTCGGATGTGTGTATTGAATAACTTGTATTCGGTCTTTATTACATGGTAAAACGGGGGGTATTTATAGGCCCAAACATTAAGGAAAAGACCTTCTTACCCCTCTATTACAACCGGCATAGTGGAAACTATTCGGTACCCCTAATAGGGCTAAAATGGTAAAAGACTAGTCTAATGAGAAAGAAGATAAGTCTTCCATCTTAGCTGGCAAAGAAACTCCTGGAAGAGCCCAAGTTCGAAGATATACTCCGAACTAGAATTCGTCATCATACTTCGAACTTGACTCAATGTATCTCCGAAGTTATATGCTGGAAGTCTTCAGCTTAATCACCAGTCTTTATCTTGTCACTGCAATAACCCTGAAGATGGAATATTTTCCCCCAACAGAAGGGTTTTATGCTTTTTCAAATGGATGTCAAGAGTGCTTTCTGAACGGGTACATAGAGGAGAAAGTCTACGTTAGGCAGCCCCCGGTTTTGAAAACCCAAAGTTTCATCGACATGTTTTTAAGCTGCAAAAAGCTTTATATGGTCTGAAGGAAGCCCCAGGGCTTGGTATGACCGGTTGAAGTAGCTTTTGTTGGGGAAGGGCTTTGTGATGGGTTCTGTGGATACAACTCTTTTCTTGCTCAGAGATGCCTCAGATTTCTTGGTTGCTCATATTTACGTGGACGATATTATTTTTGGCGGTACTACTGATGCTCTTGTATCCAAGTTTTCTGAGCAGATGCACAGTGAGTTTGAGATGAGCCTCATGGGTGAGCTCAAGTACTTTCTAGGGCTCCAGATCAAGCAGACCAAGGATGGCACCTTCATCCACTAGGGTAAGTACACTCGTGACATGTTGAAGAAATTCGACTTTCGTGGAGAGCTGAAGCCTCAGATGACCCTAATGGGCACATCTAGGGGCCTGGACAAAGTACGAGAGCTGCGTCAAGGTCAACGAGACAGAGTTTCGAGGGATGATTGGTTCACTGTTGTACTTGACAGCGACGAGGCCAGACATACAGTTCGCCGTGGAACTGTGCGCGTGCTTCCAGTCTTCACCATGCGCGTCTCATCGGCAGGCTGTCAAGTGCTTTTTTAGGTATCTTACCTATGCGCCCGATATTCGTCTTTATTATTCAGCATCATCATCTCTTGATTTATCTGGCTTTTCAGACGCTGACTTTGGTGGGTGCCGGTTGGATCGCAAGTCGACTTCTGGTACTTGCCAGTTTCATGGTTCGTCACTTGTTTCTTGGTCTTCTCGAAAACAGTCTGGAGTTGCACTTTCGACCACTGAGGCTGAGTATGTAGCTGCTGCTAGCTTCTGCTCACAGTTAGTTTGGATGATTTCTACATTGAGAGATTTTGGGTTGTTCTTTCCTACCAGAGTACCTCTATTTTTTGACAGCACTAGTGCGATTAGTGTAGGGAAAAACCCTTGTCTCCATTCAAAACCAAACACATTGATGTGCGCTTTCACTTTTTGAGGGATCAATACGAGAAAGGTGTCATTGACCTTGTTCATGTTGATACCCATCATTAGTTGGCTGATATTTTCACCAAACCCCTAGATCAGTCTACTTTTGAGCATTTACGAGGGGATTTAGGTGTTGTGTATCCTTTTTAGGATATTTTGAGTCAGCTTTTCTTTCTTCTTTACTCTTTTCTTGAGTCTTTTTGTGTGTGTTCATATCATGCATATTCTCACATCACACTTTGAGCTTGCTTCTGTTATATGATTGAACTGCTTTACTTACTCTAGCTGGTACATGCTTTTGATTACTTGTCGATGATCATGCTTTGGTTCAATTCACATGATATGTCTGATATTTGTCATATGCATGGTTTTATGCTTTAAAATTGAAAAATGGTCATCATTGCTTCTGGAAACTAGCATGTGTAGGCTGAATGCTTTTGCTATCTGTTACATGCCTTGTAGCTAGTTCCTCACTTAGATGCAGATATGCAACTTAGACATCTATATGCTTTAACATGGAAAATGTGCTATAAAAATGATAAAATCAAAAATTGAATGAAAATTCCATGCCTTTTTATTCTTGAATTGAAAAGATCTAGGTGGGTATGCTTTGTCGCATTGCATTGTTCTGGACTGCTTACCATAGCACTTTGGTATGAACTAGGACAGTGTAATATATGCCAAGACCAATGTCTTAAGCTTCTGATGGTCCAGTTCTGGCCTAGGCTTGACTTGGTCGGTTAGCGTAAGGTTTTACATGCAAATAACCCCTGGAAAAATGAAAAAGGAAAAAGAAAAAGCCTAAAAATTAAAAAGATAACAAGTTTGCTGAAGCACTTTGTTTTGGACAATGCTAATATTGGTATTTATCAGTTAGCGTCTGCATATCATGCTTTAACTTGCTTGTCAACTGGAAAATGTGGTGATGCTTTTGTTTGCGAAAATTGAAAAATGTGTGCTAATGACTTTCTTTAGATATCATCTGTTGCACTGATCATGCCATGTGTCTTAGACAGAATGTTTTTTTGCTATACCTGTTAGATGTTATAATTGCAGTCAATCATATCTGAGTAGCATGCTTTCTACACTCCACCTGCACCCCAGTTGCATTCATTGCATATTTTGAGGAGGACGTTGCATTTCAGGGGGAGTTTGTGTCTTTTTAGAGTGCATTTAGTCTCGCTTGATGAGTCCAATTGTCAACAAGGGGAGAAATTTTGGGAGAAGAGTTTAAGGGGGAGTTTTGGCTTTCTCTGGGATTTGTTTCCGGGGGAGTTTTTGTCCCGTTTGTCCTTACTCTTTGGATATCCTTGTTGATAATTCTGAGATTGCACTCGTTTTTTAGTCTTTATTTTTGGTTAACCATAATGATCATTTTCATTCTTTTGTTTGGATTTTGGTCATTAGGGTTAAACTTTTACTTTATTTTCTTCTTCTCTGTTTTCTTGTGTTTTGTTTTTGTGTTTCCACATGTGTTCGCAGGTACTGGAGAGCTGATGAAGAGAAGTGTTGACAATGCACTCATCAAGGGGGAGATTGAGGAGCCATGCTGGAGAGCGTGGGCCTCATGGCTTCAGATGTGATGAGTCATTGTCAACGGAAGTCAAAGAGTACTGACGAGTGGAGAAAACCTACTGTGTCTAGGCCGCAGGTGACTCAGGTACACGGGCAGTGAGCGACTGTCGGCTGAGGGGCCGCGAAGTCGGGCTGACCCAATCTGGGTACATGGGCTAGGAGCAGCAGAGGATACGCTAGGCTGTTGACCAGGATTGACTCAGGTACACGGGAGGCGAGTGATTGCCGGGCTGAGAGAGCTGTGGAATCGGGCCACCCCAATCCGGGTACTTGGTGCAAAGTCGGTGGACGCTTTGTCAGTTTCGACACAAAACTGACAACCGCTGATCTCAGATCGGACCGTTCTAAGGCGAAGCCATACTCGCTACGAAAGCTCCGCTTTAGGATAAGTCATCTATTAGTAGGAGTTTACTATTTTGTCCTTAGGCCCACAGTCAGTCAGTCGAGTCTGTAAAATATCCTACGTGCAGTTTGCTCTTTTCTATTTTATTTCAGCGTTTGTAAAAACCCTAAGGGTCTTTTGGTATTTTCATAGGCTATTGGGCTGCCTATAAATAGGGCCCAATCCCTAGGGTTAGGGTTAACTCACTTAATGATAAACTTGAGTTCACTTTCCCCATACTGAGTTCATGTTCATTCCTGTTCTGTGAGCGCCGCCGCTTGTGTGAATTTATCACGTTCTTCTCAGGCTTTCATCAGGATCCATGTCTTCGGCACCTTGAGAAATCGTTTAACAAGGTTTATACTTCATGTTACTTCCACCGAGCATTCACTTGATTTAAATCTATTTTATGCCTCAGTTGCGTGCTTGGCTTATGTTCTCGTTTTGTTTTTTATCTCTCGGTGAAATCAACTTCTTCCTAGCTGTTGTCCGATAGCTAGCTCGGCTAGTCTGCAGCTACTCTGCCGTGAATCAATTTTTGATCGTCTCATTTTTGCGCGCCTAGCCTGGGTTAACTGTGTGCGAGAACAAAGTTTGGTTTTCGTGGTTTTGTTTCTCCTGCCATCCATTCTCTGCGCCTAGTTTATTTTTGTAGCAGCAAGTAGTACTACATAGACCTTGTGCCTATCTGTTCCAAATACAGCTAAATCTACAGGCTAAGAAGCTAACGTCACAACTGCTAGCTAGTAGTTGCATGCTCTAGTCATGTTGTTCATTTCAAAGCAGTACATTACACTTACTGAAGTACTAATTGCTGCTAAGTATTTTATTTTCCTGCGCATAGGTTCTAGGCACTAGGCTGTGTGCTAGCTTGTTCTTTTTCATCTCATAGCTTCTGCTGCACTTGATTACCCTGGCAGTAGCTCTGTTTGGGCGGAATTTTCTCACTGGCCAATGTTTTTGCGTGGGCCCCCACAGAGTAGCACATTGAGCTTTGGCAGTACGTTCGTATTTTCTGTGGGGACTTCGCTGCTGTATTCGAAGCGTACTTCGATTCTTTTTGTTGACTTCGCAAAGGCTACAGACATCGATCTCACTTCGTCGACGAAGCCTGCACGATAGCTTCGATCAATTTTTTGGAAGTATTTTTGACAGACATTTCACTGTTCGGAGCTAGAGCGTGGGCCCCACATTTTTTTGTCTTCGTTCAGTGTTCAGAACTTCGAAGTTCCCATTTCGGAGTATAGGCTCCGTAGGTTTGCTTTCGAAGGTGCTTCGCTGATAGCCTTCAGAGTCTCTGCTTGTTCGAAGTGCTGTCCGAAATTTTTGTTCTGTGCGAAGGTACTTCGGTAGCAGCAGGCTTCGACAGTGTTCCTTTTCTGATTTGCTGCGCAAACTCCATTATTAGCTTAGCTAGTGTTTTTGCTTTTGCGCACATTCTTCGAGGCACGATTATCTCTGTACGAAAAAGTGTGCATGCTTTTCTGATATTTCGGTTTTGAGGACTGTTTCGTAGCTACTTCGTACCGAAGCAGGCTTCGCAGTTTGCTACACACTCACCGAACTGTACTGCACGGACTTCGACAACTCAGGCTTCGCACTGCGCAGGCTTCATCAAGTTTCGAATAGGAGACAAATTTTGAGTAGTAATCTTTCATCTCTTTTTTGTGCATTCAAGTTAAACACCTGTGATGATTTATCTTCATGACGCTTGATCTGCCCATATTTTAAATGCTTTGATAATTAGCCTATTAGCACTGTGTTGGTGTCTTTTCTATTAGGACACCGGTTGTTTTTAGGCTAGATCTTTCAAGGCCCTGTTGATCTGTTTACCTTTCTTTGCTAAGTCTGTTGAGGTGCGTTGGGTGTTGGAAGCAGGCCATTGATTCGAAAGAATTTTTTAGGCGCCCATTAACCCCCCTCTGGTCTCTACTTTCGGTTCTACACAAGGACGATCCAGTGGGCCTCTGCTTCATGGCCTTCGGGGACAGGCCAAAGAGCCGCTCTCATCAACGCCGAATATCCCGCAAGAGTTCTACTCAATGGCTCTTGGGGATAAGGAAGAAAAGGGCTCCTCCGACGACTCCGACGATGACGACAATGAAAATGTATCCTCTAATGAATGTGAAATCATTGATTTACTTGAAAATAATAGTCAGGAGTTGAATATCGGGAAAAAACTGCTTAGAGGGGCTAAGAAGAGGATAGATGAACTTCAGAGTGAGCTTGTCGTGGCCAATGGCAGAATTGAGAGTCTATCTTCTTCTCCTTGCTTGGGTGATAGCAGTGAGTGCCCAAAGTGTGAGGTGTTGCTGTGTGACCTGACGACTCTGAAGTTCAGGTACACAGAAAGGGTTGATGAGAGGGACGCTTTGGCCATTGAGCTTGAAAGCGCTCAGCTGGAGCTGAAAGATGCTCATGCCACTGTCATCATGCCCTGTGTTGATTGCCCATCCCATCTAGCTAGTTTAGCTGAGCTGAAAGCCAAGGGTGATGAGTGTTGGCGTAAAAGATTACGCTAACAGGTTTCTGAAAGTTAGAAACTAAAAAACGAAGTGTTTGCGAAGTAAACTATTTCAAGCCTCCGAAAGGATAATAGCTCAAAATAGTTCAAAGATGTATATTGAATAACTTGTATTCGGTCCCCCTTACAGGGTAAAATGAGGGGTATTTATAGGCCCAAACATTAAGGAAAAGACCCTTTACCCCTCTATTACAACCGACATAGTGGAAACTATTCGATACCCTTAATAGGGTTAAAATGGTAAAATACTAATCTAATGAGAAAAAAGATAAGTCTTCCATCCTAGCTGGCAGGGAAGCTCTTGGAAGAGTCCAAGTTCGAAGATATACTCCGAACTCGAGCTCGCCTCCATACTTCGAACTTGATCCAATGTATTCCCGGAGTTATATGCAAGAAACCTTTGATTCAATCACCTGCCTTTGTCCTGTTACAGCAATAACCCCGAAGATGGAGTATTTTCCCCCAACAGTAGCCCCTCGAATACGCTTCTCCGCTAGATCTGTAACGTTAGGAGAGCAGTATACGCAAGAAAAATAATCATGCGTAGGGGTTAACAGATTTAACCCACCTCTGAAATACGTGGAGATGCAAAACTTCGAATCAACTTCTAAGAAAGTTACGTTCGAACTATCTTAGAATTAACTTAAGGAGCCTGAAAGTTTTTTTAGACTCAGAAGAAATAGCCGTTGGCTTTTTTCTTCTAACGGAAGTTACGCGATGCGTCAATTCTGCAACAAATAACGGTTAAGAATGCGAAATGGCAGATACAAAAGGTAAAAATCATGGCCTGGGCTATAAATAGAGGGCCCAGCCCCTTCTCGAGTACTCTCTCACCACTTTAGTGCAAACAAACTCTAATCCCCATCTTCTTCCTTGAGCAACCAGAGCAAGTCCATGGCGAAGACCAGTTTCAAGGTTCCTGGGGCGGCTTCAGCCTTGGCTCGGCAGCAGGCTACGGCAGCAGCGGCGGTGGTGACTCCGACAGCAACAGTAGCAGCAATGGCGGCGTCAGGAAGAAATCCCCAACACGATGATCCTCATGATCTCCTCCCGGTGTCGTCGAAGTATGCGGATCAATCCTACCAGTTGGGACCTTCAACCTGCAAGAGGGAGTCGCTCGCAGCAGCGATAGAAGGAAAGATTTGTTCGGAGATTGTGATTCGCAAACCTGGAAAAGAAGCTATTCCTTCGCCAAGGCCCGGAGAAGTGGTTGTCTTCGAAGCCTTTTTCGAAGTAGGATTAGGGCTTCTAGCTGTCGACTTCCTAGCTGAGGTACTAGATTTATTCCATGTTACTCTCCCCCAACTCTCTCCGAATGTGATAGCACGTCTCGCCATCTTCGAATGGGCATTACGGGCTAAAGGCTGTGAAGGAAGAGCAGAAATCTTCGCAGCCCTACACCGAGCTTCTTGCCGGCCCAAGACCTTCGTAGGCCCCGGAGGTGAGAAGATGGTGGTGGCCTTCGGGAGTATAACTTCTGGCTTCGAGATGAGTACGCTCTCGATTTCTAGACAAGGCCCTCAATGCCAGGTGGTATACGGATTGGATCCTCTGCTAGTTTTACGCCGAAGTTGGGGCAGGAAGCCGGCTAGCGGGACCTTTACGGGACATAAACTTCCAGAGGAAGCCCTTGTCCACCCGGATCCATGCCAGCTTGAAGCTCGCCTTAGCCTACTTCAACGCATTAGCCATTGTCTGAGCATGCGGGATCTGGCAGAGGAGTTCATCGGACTTCAGATAGTCGCGAAGTCGGGGAGACAGACTTGGTGGCCATCTTGAGCGAGGCGGAGAGTTCGGAGCTTAACACTGCCATGGAATGCGCAGCATACCAGGTACGAAGTATCTGCAAAACAGAATCAAATTTATATACAAATAATTTCGCACCTTGGTTTTTCTTTTCGCAGCAAACAGTCTTGGCCGGAGCTGTGAACATCTCCAATGAACGTGGAAACATTCGCCTTCGAGAGGAAAATACAACTCTTCAACGAAATCTGACTATCTCCGAAGGTCGAGTGGCCCACATGGACAACATGGTTTCAATGGAGCGAAGGGCCAGACAAGGCTGGGAGGCTGTGAATAAAGAGCTCGAAGCGGAAAAAATTGTGCTTCGAGCAGAAATTGAAAAGATGCGGGTGGAGCACACTACTATGGGGGCCGAGCTTGTTAGACTCCGAGAAGAAGCTAGCCAACTACTGAATCATAAGAATTCTTTACTACGGAGGCGGCTAGGCTCTCTGGAGTAATAGAAGAGCTAACTTCGATGAAGGATGCATTAATTGAAGATAAGCTGAAGTCTAAGAAGGTAGCTGCGGAGGTCATGGACCAATTGCTAGGCGTTCTGGAGTACTTCGGTACTACTCGGACGCTTCCTTCAGATGACAACATCTCCCTACTGCGCCGGCTGAAAGGATTCAAGGAGTAGCGAAGCAAATGAAGACAGCAGGCATTCGTTACGGAGAAATGTCTGGACAAGTGGCTGCTTTTGAACCATGAGGTTTAATTCTTTCCTTAGCAACTATGTTAATATTTGTTTGGACAGGATGCTACTGAATACTAGTGACATTTTGTTGCTTAGGAACATGGGAGATGGAATAGAAGAGTTGGAGTTGAAGACGGAGTCGCACGGATGACTTGAAGTCAAGAATTTGCTGGTTCGGACTACATCGACCACCTTGCACCAAAATGGGCATAACTTCCTCATACGAAGTCCGATTGGCGCATTCTTGGACTTTTGGAAAGCTGAGGAGAAGACGGATCGTTTGCCGTTTCGGTCTCATTCGGAGTATCAAGTCTGAGTTCTGTACGTCTTCTAGCCCACAACTCGTGTCTGTTCGCCTTCCACAGGCTGCCCACCCTTTATATACTCACGCCAGCCGCCTTTAGGGTTAGGTTTTGCTGTGTTTGCATCTACACTTGTGTGTTTAGATCCCGCCTCTTGCACCGGACCGATTGGCTGCTGCATTGGCGTTTGTGAAACCTCACCTTATCATCGTTTGTCTGTGATTTGGCATTCGACTTGTATCCTTCCTGTTCTTGCTTGTGTTCTTGGGTTCGCTTGCAGGAATTAGCCTTCGTGGCGAGGTCAATCGCGTTCTGCGTTGTTGATAACCAACGGAGACAGTGGTGTAACGATTGCAAGGTTTTGATCCGCTGGACCGGAGCCTTGGATCGCCAACGTCGAGATTCTCCACCAACCCATGTTTATCCTTTACCTAGCGGTAAGATCGGGACCAAACCCCCCATCACTCTTTATATCTTCGAAGCTTTTCTGACACTCCGGTGTCCATGCAAAATCTTCGGACCCTTTCAATGCTTTAAAGATGGGCAAACTTCTCTCCGCAGACCTTGCCAAAACCTGCTAAGTGCTGCCAGACGACCAGTCAGCTTTTTGCACTTGCTTTAAATTCTCTAGAGGAGCCATCTTCTGTAGCGCAGTTATCTGAGTAGGGCTAGCTTCATCCCTCTGCTTGAAACTAAATACCCTAACAACTTCCCAGCCTTAGCTCCGAAGATACATTTCTCGGGGTTAAGACGGATCCCACATGCCCGAAGGGCTATTAAATGTTTCTGCTAAGTCTAGGCTATGTTGGTGCTTTAAAGCACTCTTTATTACAATATCATCCATATAGGCCTCTACATTGCGACCTAATTGATGACCTAGAGCCTTAGCAACTAACCTCGAAAAAGTAGCCTCGACATTTCTTAAGCCAAAGGGCATTCTTACATAACAGAAGACTCCTGAGGGTGTTACGAAGCTTGTCTTAATTTCATCTTCGCGCTTCAACCATATTTGATGATAGCCGGAGTACGCGTCAGGAAGCTTAATAACTCCGAACCTGCAGTGGAGTCCACCAACTGATCAATTCGGGGCATGGGGTAGGGGTCACGAGGGCATGCTTTATTCAAGGATGTGAAATAAATGCACATGCGCCACTTCCAGGAAGATTTCTTCCTGATGAAGACTGGGTTGGCTAACCATTCTGTGTGAGCCACTTCTCTGATAATCCCAGCCTTCAGCAATTTTTCAACTTCGTCTTTGGCAAGAACAGCTCTTTCTGCAGACATTTTTCGGAGTCCTTGCCGAACAGGCCGGGCCTTCGGGTTTACAAGTAAACTGTGCTCAATAATATCCCGACTGACTCCAGTGATGTCTTCGTCAGACCAAGCAAATACATCTAAATTCGCCTCAACTACTTTCTCCAAGGAGGTAGCAACTTCTGGAGGCAAATCTTTACCAAATTGAAATGAATATTCTTTGCCATCTTTAACAATAACCTTCGTTGCAATCTCTCCTTCAGGACTTGGTCTTGGGAAGGATTTCTTCGAAGATTCACTAGGAGTAGAAAAATTTTCATGATCATCTTGCACACTATTCACTTGTCTTGGATCAAGAGGGGGGCCGTGACCATACTCCGCTCTTCGGGTGGTACCTTGATCTCCGAAGATAGTGAGCACTCCGCTTGTGTGGGCATCTTCATGCACAAGTAATCGTGGTGCGCCACTGCTCCGAACTGATTTAACATGCCTCTTCCGAAGATGACGTTGTATGCATATGGAGCATCCACAACGTCGAAGATTACTTCCTCTGTCCTGGCTAACAGCCCTTCCCCGAAGATAACTTCCAGGCCAATTTGGCCGAGGGCATAAAGCGGAGGTCCTGCGAAGCCTTGCAAAGGACGAGCTGCTGGAAGGAGGTGCTTCCTGGAGATGCATAACTAATCGAAGGCTTGAACAAAAATAATGTCTGCCAAACTCCCTCCGTCAATTAGCACTCTTCGAACCTCAGTTCCTGCAATGTCGGCAGTAATGACAAGTAGGTCTGCATGTGAAAATTTAATGCCAGCTGCATCCTCTACAGAAAAATATATTGGTACATGGACCATTCAGGCATAGCAGCTGCAGACGACGAAGTTCCAATATGCCCTACTTCTCTGACATACTCTCTTCTCTACCTTTTTGACATGCTTCCGAGAGTCCCTCCTCTGGAGATTGGGAGGACTACCCTTTTTCCTCGATCTTGCCCGTCTTCTGCTTCGGAGGTGGCATAACATTGACCACCGGAGGGCGCCTTGCTGGATCGAAGTTCTCTATTCGCGCCACAGCCTGGACAGGCTCTGGACGCACTTCAGCTTGAACTCGGTCAGTAGTACCTCGACCCGAAGTTCTCTCTAAATACTCCCCTCTCAGAGTAAGTATGGCTTTGCACGCGTCAGTTGCGTGACTTCGATTCTCACCATGAATGCAGCAGAAGAAAGTTTGGCCTTTTTCTGGCCGATTCCCTGGAGGCCTCCAACTGCTGGTTTTACTTCCCGAAGGTTGTGGAGCTCTTTGGGCAAACTTTTGCGGAGCTGCAATGTTCAGAACTTCTGAACGAGGATGCTTTTGCCCCCTTCTCCTATCATGCTGAGCTTCGAAGACAGGTCCTTGCGGCTGTGCCGAAGTTTTCACTTCCAATTTTACTTCCTGTAGTATGGACGGAGTAGCTGCAGTTCTCCGAAGCTAGCCCTCTTCTGACCTTGCATATTCTTCAAAATAGGACATCAGCTGAGAAACAGAAGATATGCTTTTCCGGTGAACTTTATCAAGGAGGCCTGGATGAATGACTCCTTCTCGACTGC
>JAAALK010000285.1:77868277-77913905 GCA_019279435.1 Zizania palustris
CCATCTTAGCTGGCAAAGAGGTTCTAGAAGAGTCCATGTTCGAAGATGTACTCCGAACTAGAGCCCGTCATCATACTTGAACTTGACTGGATGCATCTCCGAAATTATATATCGGACATCATCTTAATCTCCAGTCTTTATCTTGTTGCTACGATAATCTTGAAGATGGAATATTTTCCCCCAACACCCAATTTTTAGTTCCTCGAGATAGCTCCGGTGCAATTGCGCCCGAAGTAAGCAAAGATATATTATCTTATATTAAAGAGGAAGAACAAGAAGTTAACTTGGACGCTTCATCTTCCGAAGACATTGCATGGCTCCGAAGATGAAGGTGAAGCTCAGGGGAAAAAACCTGAAGAACTTGGAAGCTGGGAAAGGAGCCCTGAACGACTCCGAACTTGGGCCGAGCTTCAACAAGAATAGAAAGACTTTAGAGCATTGAAGGGAGGTAGAAGAGTTAAACGTAAAGTTGTTAGAACTCTCGGCTCTGGAACTAGTCGTTCCAACCTTAGCTCTAGAGATCGAAGGGATCTTCGATTCCTTCTCGGTATAGACACCTGATTTTTCATGATGTAATTATAATTTGTTGGATAATAATATTGATTTTTTAAAATTGTCTCCCTACTTCCCAACCCCTCTTTGGGCGTAAGCAACTTCGAATTATACTCAAAGATGGTTAGGCGCAAAGAAAAACTTAGGAGTACAATTTTGGAGGCTCAGAGCCCCTCAGAAATTTAAAGATTGATTAAAATCTCATCAAGTGTCTTCGACTACTTGAAGTCTGAAAACTGGTAACTTAGTAACCTTTGCTTTGAAAGAAATCACTTCGGACAACTTTCCGGACACTTTAGTGTCCCAAACGATTGGTCACTTTGGACCTTTTTTTTCACAGATATTCGAAGCTCATGAGCTCAAACTCTGTTTGTTTTGGCCTCCTTCGGCTCTTTTTGCGAATGCTATCAAACCGATGGTTTGGAATTCGCAGTGGTCTCCTTGGACTCTTTTTACGGATGCTTTCAAGCCGAAAATTGGAATCCGCATTATTTGGTCTCCTTCGACTCTTTTTACAGATGCTTTCAAGCCGGTGGCTTGGAATCCGTTTTCTCAGTGAGTTTCCCACCTCGTTGGAAGCTTCGGACCAGTGGTCCGAAGTACGAAAAATATGATTCAAATTAATGGCACTTCCCTCTTAGTCAACTTCGCTATTCCAGTGCGTCCACTGGAAGTGGGAAGTATATGGGGGGTAGGCATTATCTGAACCATAAGATTTATTGATTCGGAAGGTGTTTACAAATTATTACAAGGAGCCCCAATGCAAAATATCGCTTTAGGTGCTCCGCATGCCATGTATGCGCTAACTCTTCACCTTCCAAATTAGCTAACTTAAAGAACCAGGACGCCCTGAGCGGACAATTATGTATGGACCTTCCCACTTATTTCCTAATTTCCCTGGCGCTATGATACTTCGCAAAATGAGATGACCGGCCTAAGTTCATTAATCTTGACCTTCGGGTCGAACCAAGTCTTCGTCTGCTGCTGATACTTTGACAAATTTGCAACAGCTCGAAGTTTTGTCTCTTCTGTTAAATCAAGCGAAGTTTGCCTTTCTGCTTCTTTTCTGGTTCGGTGCTGTGAAGAGATTCTCCTTTAAGCTCCGTTGGTGTCAAAGCTTCATCTCCGAATAATAGTCTGAAAGGAGTGAAACCAGTAGACCTTGTCTGAGTTGTCCGAATGGACCATAGGATCTTTGGGAGCTCTTCGGTCCACAATTGTTTTGCCAATCCCACTATTCTTCAATTCAGCTCTGACAATATATTACCATTGGCTCTTTCAACGGCTCCGTTGGACTAAGGATGTCTTACTACATCAAAACATAATTGGATGCCTAGGTCTTCACAGAATTTCCTGAAGGGTTCTGCATCGAACTGTGTTCCATTGTCAACTGTCAGTTACCGAGGCACTCCGAACCGGCATATAATATTCTTCTAGAAAACATTTTTGTACATTATTCGAAGTGATAGCTGTTAGGGGCTCTGCTTTGACCCACTTTGAAAAGTATTCGATTGCTACCACTGCGAACTTCAAATTTCCTTTTTCTACTAGGAAGGGGCCAATAAGATCCATGCCCCATCTGGCCATGGGCCATACTGGAGCAATGACTTGAAGAGTTGTTGGTGGGCGATGACTTCTTCGTCCTATCCACTGACATCCTTGGCAAGTGCGGACTAAGCTCTCTGCATCAGCTATTATTGTAGGCCAATAAAGCCCCTGGCGAAGTGTCTTTCCTGCCAAAGCTCGAGGGGCCAAATGGCTACCGCAGAGTCCTTCATGAATTTCTCGGAGATTTTCTTGACCTTCGGCTTGAGATATACATCGGAGCAAAGGGGAACATACTCCTGCTTTATACAAAATACCGTTGGTTATATGATAACTCTGAATTCTAAGTTTCAACCTCGAAAGCTATGGTCCTTTCAGACATATTTGCTTCTCCTTGCAACAATTGCATAATTGAACTTCGCCAATCTGTACTTGGAATGCAAAGGACTTCCGCAGCAGGGATTTGTGGCACCGAAGGTGTACTGAGTTCTTCATAAAAAGCCTCTTCTGGTATGTCCATACCTCCGACTGCAGCTTTTGCTAAGATGTCAGCTTGCACATTTTCTGCTCTAGGTATACTCCGAATGGAAATCCCTTTAAATGCTGCTTCAATCTTACGGATTTCTTCCAAGTATTTTGCAAGCTGTGGATGCCGAACTTGAAAGCTCTTGTCTACGTGCCCTGCTACAATCTGAGAATCTGTCTTAATAACAACTCTTGTAGCCCCTAGAGCACGTGCCTTTCGAAGTCCCAATAAAATTCCTTCATACTTCCGTTGTATTATTAGTAGATTTAAAGTTGAGTCTTGCAGAGTACATCGCCTTTTTCCCTGAAGGTGAATTATTACTGCTCCAACACCTGCTCTAGATGCTTGGAAAGCTCCATCGAAGTAAATAGTCCAAATCCCTTCACTCACTACAAGAAAACAGAAAGTTTTCGTCGGCTATTTTATCTTCCGTCGGCATTTCAAAAGGCCGACGTAAGTTAAATAACTTTCGTCGGCCTAGAGGAGCCGACGGAAGTTAAGCTAACTTTCGTCGGCTTTTTACAGTGGCCGATGGAAGATAGAGGTATTTTCCCCGCCCGATATAAATCCTCTAACTTCCGTCGGCCATCATTAAAGCCGACGGAAGTTAAAATTAACTTTCGTCGGCTTTAGATGTGGCCGACGGAATTTAGCCACGCGCTTTCTTTTCCTAGCCCACGCCCACTTTTTCCCAGCCCGCCTTCTTTTAACCCTAATGTTTTTCCCCTTCCCTGCCACCTCCTCTGCTCGCCTACGCCTGCCGCCTCAGTCCGCCTCCCCGGCCTCCCGCCGGCCTCCCGCCGCCTCCGCCCGCCTCTCCGGCCTCCCGTCCCCTCCGCCCGCCTCCTCGTCCTTGCCGTCGCCGCGTGCGTCGGCGTCCAAGGCAAGGGCGTCTACAGATGGTGTCGCCGCTTGCGTCGCGGCGCTCAACTTCGAGGAGCCCCCTGGCACCGGCGCCAGGGAGGATGGGTACGACTACGGCAAGGGCAACTTTGTGGAGCACGCATGCCAGTACTGGCGAGGCTGCGGCGGCTCGTACGTGTTGTCCGCGCAGATCCCGGCGACACCCGGTAACGACCCCTCCGACGAGCTGCTGATCATGGACATGAGCAACAACTCTCTAACCGCCAGCTCGCTGCCTTCGTCGCTAGGTGGCGGCCTGAAAGGGCTCCTCAAGATGGACATTAGCAATAACCTGCTTCAAGGGAGCTTTCCACTGGAGCTCGCTGGCCTCGGGAGCCTCACCTGGCTCGACCTCAGGAACAACAGCTTCACCGGCGGATTGCAGCTGTTCTTGCATGGCATGGCGTCGCTGCAGGATCTGCTCCTGTCGAACAACCCGTTGGGAGGGAGCCTGGAGCTTGGTAACGACTTTGATGAGCTAGTGAGTAAAACTAATTAAACACAAATTAGTTGTGGGATGGGGTAATCGCCCATACTGAGGAGGTTATATATTGTGTTGTTGGATTGATCTGATCTGCTTAGTGCTTACAGTAATTAGGCTTGATTGTTTTGATAATTCATGCCAAAATCAATCAGTTCCTTTTATGGCTGTAATTTCAATGAGGATTAGCTTGCAATGTTTTAATTTGGATACAGTTGAGATTGTCATAGATAATCAACCTAGAGTTGAATGTATTGTTCGATCTGCTTGTATTTTACTGTATAAATAGAGTTGTCATGTATAAAACTCATAGCACACATTGTCCCGCATAAGGGAAATATTGTCTTGAAATTCATATTGTAATTTGGATTTTGTAGTTGGATGCGAATGTGAATGGTAGAACAAAAATAAGAAAAAAAAAAGAAAAAATCAGAAAAAATCAGAAAAAAAAGCAAAACAGAAAAAAGCAAAAAAAAAGAAAAAACAACAACTTCCGTCGGCTAATGTTTGGCCGATGGAAGTTATCGATTTCCTGTGTTAATTTTCGTCGGCCATGGTTAGCCGATGGAAGTTAGCTAACTTCCGTCTACCCGCTTCCGTCGGCCAAATGCCGACGGAAGTTAGCCTTTTGCCGACGGAAATTAGCTTCTTCCGTCGGGGAAGGGCTAACTTCCGTCGGCTTTGGCCGACGGAAGTTTCTCGGATTGTTGTAGTGACTTGGCTTCTCCGGAGCCCATCTGCAGGGTGAGTCCACTCTGCCATGAAGTCTGCCAACACTTATGACTTAATTGCTGTTCTTGCCACAAAGGATATGCCGAAGGGTGCCAACTCAACAGCCCACTTCCCAATTCTTCCTGTAGAATCCTTACTTCGGAGCATATCTCCCAAAGGATGTGAAGTTGGTACAATTACATTATGTGCCAAGAAATAATGCCTTAACTTCCTCGAAGCCATTATCAGATGATAAGTGAATTTCTCAAGCTCAGAATACCTTGTTTTTGCTCTAGACAATGCCTCGGACACAAAATAAAGTGGATTCTGTAACAACTTTCCGTTGAAATCAACCTCTCTGACAAGGACTGCACTAACAGCAGAGCCAGTAGTTGCAAGGTAGAGGAGTAGGGTTTCGTCCGCAATAGGCACCATGAGTGTAGCGAGGTTACTGAGATAATTCTTAATATCTTCGAAGCTCTTTTGACACTCCGGTGTCCATGCAAAATCTTTGGACCCTTTCAATGCTTTGAAAATGGGCAAACTTCTCTCCGCAGACCTTGCCAAAAACCTGCTAAGTGCTTGCAATACGACCAGTCAGCTTTTGCACTTGCTTTAAATTCTCGGGGGGAGCCATCCTTTGCAACGCAGTTATCTGAGTGGGTCTAGCTTCGATTCCTCTTCTTGAAACTAGATACCCTAACAATTTTCCAGCCTGCGCCCCAAAGATACATTTTTCGGGGTTAAGACGGATTCCACATGCCCGAAGGCTATTGAATGTTTCTGCTAAGTCTAGGCAATGTTGGTGTTTTAAAGCACTATTTATTACAATATCATCCATATAGGCCTCTACATTGTGAGGAGCCACGCTGAATAGCCTAGGGCCTCATGGCTCTAGATGTGATGAGTCATTGTCAATGATAGTCAAAGAGGACAGAAGAAGAGACGAGATCTGCTGTGTCTAGGCCACGTGTGACTCAGGTACACGGGCAGTGAGTGACTGTCGGGCTGAGAGAGCTACGAAGTCGGGCTGGCCCAATCCGGGTACATGGGCTAGATCCAGTAGAAGACCCACTGGGCTGTTGACTAGGATTGACTCAGGTACACGGGCGGTGAGCGATTGCCGGGCTGAGAGAGCTGCGGAGTCGGGCTGGCCCAATCCGGGTACCTGGTACAAAGTCGGTGGAGGCTTTGTCAGTTTCGGCGCAAAACTGACGACCGCTAATCTTTTATCGGACTGTCCTGAAGAGAAGTCGTAGTCGCTATGAAAGCTTAGCTTCCGGATAAGTCATCTGTAAATAGGAGTTTACTATTTTGTCCCTAGGCCCACAGTCAGTCAGTCGAGTCTGTAAAAATATCCTAAGGGCAGTTAAGTCTTTTCCTTTTATTTCAGCGTCTGTAAAAAACTCTAAGGGCTGGTGGAATATTCCTAGCTATTGGGCAGCCTATAAATAGGGCCCCAATCCCTAGGGTTAGGTCACCCTTTTGCTGAAATCACTTTTCTAATCCAATGGGTCACTTTTTGTTCATTGTTTCCCTGCCTCTCTTCCTGTTGCGCCGCCGCATTGTTCATCTCTTCATCACGAACCCGTGAGTTTTGATTCACTCTGGTTCTGTTATTCTGCGTGCTGTGATTCTTGTGTGCTGCGATTGTGTGTGTTTTGTACTACATCGTTTTGCTTGTCTGCAAGCTTTTTATCTCTGGTGCGAATGGTCTTCTCTGAATGCTTCTGTTCTTCACGTGAATACTAGTTCATGTGGCTGATAGCAAGTAGTACTACTTTCCAGTAGCTACAGTGTGCTATTTTTCCTAGCATTGCTTTTTCCTCATAGCCTTTTTGATCGAACCCATAGTGTCTAGTTTCTTCTCTGGCTGTTTCTGTCGAAGCCCCTTTTCTGGTGTGAAGTCCAACTCTGTGAAGCACGTTTCGAATCTGCAGGCTTCGAATCTGCAGGTTTCGACTCTGCAGGCTTCGACTCTGTAGGCTTCGAATCTACAGGCTTGAATCCGCAGGCTTCGAATCTGCAGGCATCGAATCTGCTGGCTTCGAATCAGCAGGCTTCAAATCTGCAGGCTTCGAATCCGCAGGCTTTTAATCTGCAGGCTTCGAATCTGCAGGCTTCGACTCTGCAGGCTTCGACACTGCAGGCTTCGAAGCAGGCTTTGACACTGCAGTCTTCGAAGTAGGCTTCGAAGCAGGCTTTGACACTGCAGGCTTTGAAGCAGGCTTCGACACTACAGGCTTCGACACCGCAGGCTTCACCAAGTAACTTACTAGAGACAACTTTGAACAGTAATCTCTCAATCGATTGCTGTGATTTATTTCTATGAAGTTTTGATCTGCCATGATTTGAATGCTTTGATTATTATGCCTATTAGCACTGTGTTGGTGTTTCTTTGTTTAGAACACCAGTCGTTTCTAGGCTAGATACTTTTAGGCTTTGGCGATCTGTTTACGTTTTGCTGCTAAGTCTTTTGAGGTGCGTTGGGTGTTGGGAGCAGGCCATTGATTCGAAAGAATTTTTAGGCGCCCATTCACCCCCCCCCTCTGGTCGCTACTTTTGGTCCTACAAGTGGTATCAGAGCCAGTTTAGGGTTTTTCCATACCTTACCCGGTTCTAAACCCCAGTAGTGATCATGACTTCCCCTGGCAAGGTCCCGTCCTTGGAAGCTTATGGCTATAACTATTGGAAGACTCGCTTGTGAGCCTATCTTATGAGACAAGGCTCGGACATCTAGGACATTTGTGTTCACGATACGTTTGTTATATTGCCAGTTGCTGAGCATGGTACTCCTGGTATCATTGCCCAGCATCTGAGCAATAGTAAAGCTATGAACATTCTGTTTTCTGGTTTAGGTCCCACTGAGTTTGAGCGTGTGAGCCATCTTTCCACTGTGAGAGAGATCTGGGCTACCCTCAAGGCACACCATGAGGTGACAACCCAGCTCAAGGCTCGGCTCTATCAGACCTACCGGCGTGAATATGAGAACTTCACACAAAAGCCGGGTGAATCTGTTGAAGCTTTGTTTGGTCGTTTTCAATCGATCATAAACAAGCTTCGGGACAACAAGGCTGAGGGTGCTCAGTTAGTCTCAGATCACGAGCAGGCGCTCAAGGTTCTCCATACCTTGGACCCAAAGATCTAGGAGATCAAGGTATCCTCTATCGTTGAGAGCACTTCTTATGGTACCTTGACCATTTTTGAGTTGTTTAGCAAGCTGAAGGCCACTGAGGTTGATATCCAGCTGAGATCAAATCTCACTGGCTCTAGATCAAAGTCCCTGGCGCTTGCTACACCTTCTGTTGATCCTTCTTCTGTGAGCTGTGCTGGGTTCTCTTTGATGTCTATCACTGAGGAACAACTTGAGTCTTTGGGTGATGATGACCTGTGTATTTATAACAACCGGGTGCGTCGTGTTTATGACAAAAGGATGTTCAAGAGACACGGCACAAAATCCAGGTGCTTTGAGTGTGGTGACCCAGGACACTTCATCGCCGACTGCCCCAAGCGCAATGGACACAAGAAGGGCACCGGTGGTAGCTTCCACGACTCCGGCAAGCACGACAACTCCTCCTTCAACAAGGGAAAGCCAAAAACAAGGTTCTTCACAAAGGCCCTGAAGGATTACCGGCGTGAGAACAAGAAGCGCGACAAGGCCTTCTTCGCCGAGATGGAAAAGAGTTACTCCAAGCGGTCCACGTCTTCTTCCTCTTCATCGAGCTCAAGCGATGAGAAGATCGTCATCAGGAAGGGGAAGGACAAGGACGATACGGCAGGCCTTTGCTTCATGGCTTTCGGGGACAGACCGAAGAGCCGATCACATCAGTGCCGAAGATCCCGCAAGAGCTTCTACTCAATGGCTCTTGGGGATAAGGAAAAGAAGAGCTCCTCCAATGACTCCGATGACGACGACAACGAAAAGGTATCATCATATGAACGTGAAATCGTTGATTTACTTGAAAGCAATCGTCAGGAGTTAAAATATCGGGAAAAACTGCTTAGGGGAGCTAAGAAGAGGATAGATGAGTTAGAGAGTGAGCTTGCCGTTGCCAACGGCAGAATTGAGAGTCTATCTTCTTCCCCCTGCTTGGGTGATAGCAGTGAGTGCCCAAAGTGTGAGGTGCTTTTGTGTGACTTGTCGACTCTGAAGTCCAAGTACATAGAAAGGGTTGATGAGAGGGATGCTTTGGCCACTGAGCTTGAGAGTGCTCAGCTGGAGCTGAAAGAAGCTCAAGCCAATGTCATCGTGCCCTGTGCTGATTGCCCATCTCATCTAGCTGTCTTAGTTGAGCTGAAGGCCAAGGGCGATGAGCATTTGGGGGATTTGGAGAGAGTGAGAGCTGAGCTGGCGCAGACTAGGCTAGAGCTTGAGACACTGTCAGTTCCACCCACTGTCTGTTAGAACTGTCTGTCTCTTAGAATGGAGTTGATTAAGCTAAAAGCCGAGAAGTCTGTCCAGGTAAACAGTGAGTGTGAGACCTGCTTGTCTCAGGTGGAGGTTCTAGCTTCCTTGAGAGAGGAGCTAGCTGATTCTCAGAATGAGAATTTTTACCTTCGTTCTATCCTGAGTTGGATCAGTGCTCGAGAGCCACAGCTCGACATGATGATCCAGCAGTTCAAGAGGCAGGATGGGGTTGGGGTAGGTTACACCTACACCAAGGCTGACTTTGAGAGTGCCATTAGCCGGGCAGTGGAGTGGAGTAAAATGACTCCAGAGCAGAGATACCCCAAGACTCACTCAACTGAGTCTTCCCAGGCTAGTCAGCCCAAGGATGGAGTGATCCATGAACAGCCCAAAGCTCCACCCAATCCCCATCTGGGTTCCAAAGCCCAAACACCTCCACACTTCTCTTGACTCTCTTCCTGGACCATCTCAACCCAAGAAGAATACACCAAACACCACTAAGCCCAAGAACCCCAAGCCTCAACCACATCCCAAGAAGCCCACCTATCATTGTGAGTATTGTCAGAGAGACGGGCATCTTGCGGAGTTTTGCTTCAGGAGGAAGCGGGTTGAGAGATCAGAGCGTGCTCGTGGTAGTCAGGAGCAGTTCTACCAGCAGGGTGGTAGACTGAGAGTTCCTTGACGCGGGGCGAGGCTAGAGGCCAGGCCGCGTCGTGTAGGTGGTGGTAGTGGAGACGACTTTCATGCCCATGCTCCAGTTGGTGGTGTTCGTTCCGGCAGAGCTCTAGGCCGTTTTGGCTACGGTCGTGGCCGAGGTTTTAGGAAGAACAGAGGACCACGTTTTGAGCCGCGTTTTGGTCCAAACTCTTTAGGTGATTTCTGCTTTCCGTCCTTTGAGCAGATGGATCGACACTGGTTTAGTTCTTTCGCTAAACCTAGTGCCGGACCATTTGCTCCCCCTTATATCCACTGATTCTGCAGGATCGGGGACTGGAGGACGTTTGGATCATGGACTCAGGATGCTCTCGCCACATGACGGGACATCGCAGATGGTTCTCCAGTCTCACTCCCTCGAGCTCCAAAGGGTTCATCACATTCGGGAACAGTGGTCAAGGGAAGGTAAGTGGCATAGGCTCAATTCACATTTCAGACATTTCTCTTTGAAGAATGTTGCCTTGGTTAAAAATTTGAACTTTAACTTGATATCTGTTTCGCAACTTCTTTAGGATGGTTTGGAAGTGCGTTTTAAGAAGGGCAATTATTCTGTGTTTGATTCTAGAGGGTCTTTGATTTGCTAGATCTTACCATTCGGTAAAGTTTTCCGAATTGACTTCTCTAGTTCTTTTGGCCCTTCTCGCTGTTTGATTGCTGGATATTCTTATGAGCTCTGGAAGTGGCATAGGAGGTTAGGTCATTTGAGTTTTGATCTGCTAGTCAGGTTAAGCTCTATGGACCTCATCCGAGGATTGCCCAAGCTTAAAATGGAGAAAGATCTAGTTTGTCATCCCTATCGTCATGGGAAAATAGTTGCCGTCTCCCACTCACCTGTGACTCAGGTGATGACTTCGTATCCGGGCGAGCTGTTACATTTGGACACTGTAGGTCCAGCTCGGGTACGCTCAGTCGGTGGGAAGTGGTATGCGCTTGTGATTGTTGATGATTTTTCTCGATTCTCGTGGGTTTTCTTTTTGGAGTCTAAGGATGAAACTTTTCATTTTGTTCATGACCTGATTTTGAAGCTGAAGAATGATAACAATGGTCGGATGCGGGCAATTCGCTCCGACAATGGATCTGAGTTCAAGAACTCTCAGTTCGTCAGCTTTTGTAGTGATCAGGGTGTTGACCATCAGTTTTCTGCTCCTCACACTCCCCCACGGAATGACGTTGTGGAACGAAAGAACTGCACTGCTAGTCGAGATGGCCAGGACGATGCTCGATGAGCACAGGACTCCTAGGCATTTTTGGGCTGAAGCCATGAACACGACTTGCTATCTGGCCAACCGCATTTTTCTTAGAGCTTACCTTGGTAAGACTTCATATGAGTTGCGGTTTGGCAGACAGCCCAAGGTGAGCCACTTGCGAGCGTTTGGCTGCAAGTGCTTTGTGCTCAATAAGGGAGGGCATTTGGACAAGTTTGAGTCTCGTTGCTCGGATGGTGTTTTTCTTGGATACGCTTTGCATTCTCGAGGCTTCCGTGTTTGGAACATTGAATCCCATCAGCTTGTCGAGACTTGTGAGGTTTCTTTTGATGAGTCCTTGCCTTCTTTAACTCCTTCTTTTGAGCTTTCTGGGGATGATGAGCTCGGAGAGTCCATCTTCGAGGAAGATGAGGATACTCCAGCTGCTGATGAGGGTGGGCCTTCTGCACCTCCTGCAGAGCCCACACCTTCTGAGACTTCGACTGAGGACGAGGACGGACCTCTGATCACTTCTTCCACTTCGATCGAGCCCCCTTAGTCGAGTCCAGAGGTTCCAACTGCTGACTCCGGTGAGGTGACTTCAGATCACCAGGGATCCCAAACAGTTCAGCGTGATCACCCCTCAGAGCTCATCATCGGTGAATTGACTGAGAGAACTTTGCGTTCATCTGGTACCTCTCTTGCTGTGTTTGCTGAATCTGCCTTTGTTGCATCTTTTGAGCCCAGAGACGTTTCTCATGCTCTTTCTGATTCCAATTGGATTAATGCTATGCAAGAAGAGCTTGAGAATTTTGTCCGTAATCGGGTTTGGACACTAGTTGAGCCGCCACCAGGGTGCAACCCAATAGGCACCAAGTGGGTGTTCAAAAACAAACAAGGTGAAGATGGGGTTGTGGTGCGCAACAAAGCTCGGCTAGTTGCCCAGGGTTTTTGCTAGAAAGAGGGTATTGATTTTGAAGAAACTTTTGCCCATGTAGCCCGTCTTGAGTCCATTCGCATTCTCTTAGCTTTTGCCGCTTCGAAGGGTTTTATGCTTTTTCAAATGGACGTCAAGAGTGCTTTTCTGAACGGGTATATAGAGGATGAAGTGTATGTTAGGCAGCCCCCAGGTTTTGAGTGCCCCAAGTTTCCTCGACATGTTTTTAAATTGCAAAAAGCTTTATACAGGTTGAAGCAAGCCCCTAGGGCTTGGTATGATCGGTTGAAGCAGTTTTTGTTGGGGAAGGGTTTTGTGATGGGTTCTGTGGATAAGACTCTCTTTTTGCTCAGAGTTGCTTCAGATTTCTTAGTTGCTCAGATTTACGTGGACGATATTATTTTTGGCGGTACTACTGATTCTCTTGTGTCCATGTTTTCTGAGCAGATGCACAGCGAGTTTGAGATGAGCCTCATGGGTGAGCTCAAGTATTTTCTAGGGCTCCAGATCAAACAAATCAAGGACGGTACCTTCATCCACCAGGGTAAGTATACTTAAGACATGCTGAAGAAGTTCGACTTTGGTGGAGAGCTGAAGCCTCAGATGACCCCAATGGGAACATCTGGGGGCCTGGACAAGGACGAGAGCGGTGTCAAGGTCAATGAGAGAGAGTTTCGAGGGATGATCGGTTCTCTACTGTACTTGACGGTGACAAGACTGGACATACAGTTCGCCGTGGGACTTTGCCCGCGTTTTCAGTCTTCACCACGCGCGTCTCATTGGCAGGCTATCAAGCGCATCTTCAGGCATTTCACTTATGCGCCTGATCTCGGTCTTTACTATTTAGCATCATCATCTCTTGATTTATTTGGCTTTTCGGATGCCGACTTTGGCGGGTGCCGGTTGGATCGCAAGTCGACTTCCGGTACTTGCAAGTTTCTAGGTTCTTCCCTTGTCTCTTGGCCTTCTCGAAAGCAATCTTGAGTTGCTCTTTCGACCACTGAGGCTGCGTATGTAGCTGCTGCTCACAGTTGGCTTGGATGATTTCCACTCTATGAGATTTTGGGTTGTTCTTTCCTACCAGAGTTCCTTTGTTTTGCGACAGCACCAGTGCTATTAGTGTAGGGAAAAACCCTTGTCTCCATTCAAAAACCAAACATATTGATGTGCGCTTTCATTTTCTGCGGCATCAATATGAGAAAGGTGTCATTGACCTTGTTCATGTTGATACCCATCATCAGTTGGCTGACATTTTCACCAAACCCCTAGATCAGTCTACTTTTGAGCATTTACGAGGGGATTTGGGTGTTGTGTATCCTTTCTAGGATATTTTGCGTCAGTTTTCTTTCTTCTTTACTCTTTTCTTGAGTCTGTTGTGTGTGTGTTCATATCATACATGTTCACAAATCACACTTTTGAGTTGCTTCTGTTATATGATTGAACTGCTTTACTTATTCTAGCTGGTACATGCTTTTTATTACTTGTCAATGATCATGCCTTGTTTCAGTTCGCTCGATATGTCTGATATCTGTCATATGCATAGCTTCTACGCTTTAAAACTTGAAATATGATCACCATTGCTTCTGGTAACTAGCATGCATAGGCTGAATGTTCTTGCTATCTGTTACATGCCTTGTAGCTAGTTCCTGACTTAGATGAAAACATGCATCTTGGACATCTTTCTGCTTTAAAACATGGACATGTGCTATAAAAATGATGAAAATCAAGAAAAATGAAAATTCCATGCCTTTTATGCATAACTTGAAAAGATCCAGGTGGGTTTGCTTTGTCGCATTGCATTGTTCTGGACTGCATACCATAGCACTTTGGTATGAACTAGGATAGTGTAGTGCATGCCAAGACCAATGTCTTAAGCTTCTGATGGTCCAGTTCTGGCCTAGGCTTGACTTAGTCGGTCAGCATAAGGTTTGACATGCAAATAACCCCTGGCGAAAATGAAAAAGGAAAAAGAAAAAGCCTGAAAATTGAATTGATAACGAGTTTGCTGAAGCACTTTGTTTTTGGATAATGCTTATCTTGGTAGATATCAGTTAGCTTCTACATCTCATGCTTTACCTTGCTTGCTAACTAGAAAATGTGGTGATGCTTTTGTTTGCAAAAATTGAAAATGCGTGCTAATGACTTTCTTTAGATATCATCTGTTGCAATGATCATGCCATGTATCTTAGACAGTATGTCTTTTGCTATATCTGTTAGATGTTGTAATTGCAGTCAATCATATCTAAGAAGCATGCTTTATCTACTCCACCTGCACTCCAGTTGCATTCATTGCATATTTTGAGAGGGAGTTGCGTTTCAGGGGGAGTATGTGTCTCTTTCGAGTGCTTGATGAGTTCACTTGTCAACAAGGGGAGAAATTTTGGGATATTTGTTTCAGGGGGAGTTTTTGTCCCATTTGTTGATGTTTCTGAGATTGCACTCATTTTGAGATTTTACTTTTTGGTTAACCATAATGACCACTTCTTGCTTTTTGTTTGGCTTTTGGTCATTAGGGTTAAACTTTTACCTTATTTTCTTCTTCTTTGTGTTCTTGTGTTTTTGTTTTCGTGTTTCCACGGTTGCTTGCAGGTAATGAAGAGCTGAAGAAGTGAAGTGTTGACAATGCACTCATCAAGGGGGAGATTGAGGAGCCATGCTGAATAGCGTGGGCCTCATGGCTCCAGATGTGATGAGTCATTGTCAACGATAGTCAAAGAGGACAAAAGAAGAGAGGAGATCTATTGTGTCTGGGCCACGGGCTAAGAGAGCTGCGAAGTCAGGCTGGCCCAATCTGGGTACATGGGCTAGAAGCAGCAGAAGACCCACTGGGCTGTTGACCAGGATTGACTCAGGTACACGGGCGGTGAGCGATTGCCGGGCTGAGAGAGCTGTGGAGTCGGGCCGGCCCAATCCGGGTACCTGGTACAAAGTCGGTGGAGGCTTTGTCAGTTTCGGCGCAAAACTGACGACCGCTGATCTTGTATCGGACTGTCCAGAAGAGAAGCCGTAGTCGCTATGAAAGCTTAGCTTCCGGATAAGTCATCTGTAAATAGGAGTTTACTATTTTGTCCCTAGGCCCACAGTCAGTCAATCGAGTCTGTAAAAATATCCTAAGGGCAGTTTAGTCTTTTCCTTTTATTTCAGCGTCTGTAAAAAACCCTAAGGGCTGGTGGAATATTCCTAGCTATTGGGCAGCCTATAAATAGGGCCCTAATCCATAGGGTTAGGTCACCCTTTTGCTGAAATCACTTTTCTAATCCAATGGGTCACTTTTTGTTCACTGTTTCCCTACCTCTCTTCCTGTTGCGTCGTCGCATTGTTCATCTCTTCATCACGAACCCGTGAGTTTTGATTTACTCTGGTTCTGTTATTCTGCGTGCTATGATTCTTGTGTGTTGCGATTGTGTGTGTTTTGTACTACATCGTTTTACGTGTCTGCAAGCTTTTTATCTCTGGTGCGAATGGTCTTCTCTGAATGCTTCTGTTCTTCACGTGAATCCTAGTTCATGTGGCTGATAGCAAGTAGTACTACTTTCCTGTAGCTACATTGTGCTATTTTTCCTAGCCTTGCTTTTTCCTCATAGCCTTTTTGATCAAACAGATAGTGTCTAGTTTCTTCTCTGGCTGTTTCTGTCGAAACCCCTTTTCTTGTGTGAAGTCCAACTCTGTGAAGCACGCTTCGAATCCGCAGGCTTCGAATCTGCAGGCTTCGACTCTGCAGGCTTTGAATCTGCAGGCTTTGAATCCGTAGGCTTCAAATCTGCAGGCTTCGAATCTGCAGGCTTCGAATCTGCAGGCTTCGAATCCGCAGGCTTCGAATCAGCAGGCTTCGAATCTGCAGGCTTCGACTCTGCAGGCTTCGACACTATAGGCTTCGAAGCAGGCTTCGACACTGTAGGCTTCGAAGCAGGCTTCGACACTGTAGGCTTCGAAGCAGGCTTCGACACTGTAGGCTTCGACACTACAGGCTTCGACACTGCAGGCTTCGCCAAGTAACTTACTGGAGACAACTTTGAACAGTAATCTCTCAATCGATTGCTATGATTTATTTCTGTGAAGTTTTGATCTGCCATGATTTGAATGCTTTGATTATTATGCCTATTAGCACTGTGTTGGTGTTTCTTTGTTTAGAGCACCGGTCGTTTCTAGGCTAGATACTTTTAGGCTTTGGCGATCTGTTTACGTTTTGCTGCTAAGTCTTTTGAGGTGCGTTGGGTGTTGGGACCAGGGCATTGATTCGAAAGAATTTTTAGGCGCCCATTCACCCCCCCTCTAGTCGCTACTTTCGGTCCTTCACATTGCGACCTAATTGATGACCTACGGCCTTAGCAATTAACCTCGAAAAAGTAGCCCCGACATTTCTTAAGCCAAAGGGCATTCTTACATAACAGAAGACTCTGGAAGGAGTTACAAAGCTTGTCTTTATTTCATCTTCGCGCTTTAGCCAGATTTGATGATAGCCGGAGTACGCATCGAGGAAGCTTAATAACTCCGAACTGGCAGTAGAGTCAACCAATTGATCAATTCGGGGCATGGGGTAGGGGTCACGGGGGCATTCTTTATTCAGAGATGTAAAATCAATACACATGCGCCACTTCCCGGAAGATTTCTTCCTAACGAAGACTGGATTGGCCAACCACTCTGTATGAGCCACTTCTCTGATAATCCCAGCCTTTAGTAGCTTTTCCACTTCGTCTTTGGCAAGGATAGCTCTCTCTGTAAACAGCTTCCGGAGTCCTTACCGAACAGACCGAGCCTTTGGATTCACAAGTAAATTGTGTTCAATAATATCCCGACTGACTCCGGTGATGTCTTCATCAGACCAAGCAAAGACATCCAAATTCTCCTCAACTACTTTCTCTAACGAAGTAGCGACCTCTGGAGCCAAGTCTTTGCCAAATTGAAATGAATATTCCTTGCCATCTTTGACAATAACCTTCGTTGCAATCTCTCCTTCAGGGCTTGGCCTTGGGAAGGATTTCTTCGAAGATTCGCTAGGAGTAGAAGAATCTTCCGGGTTATCTTGCACGCTGTTCACCTGTCTCGGGTCAAGAGGAGGGCCATGACCATACTCCGCTCTTTGCGTGGTGGCTTGATCTCCGGAAACAGTAAGCACTCCCGCCTGTGTGGGCATCTTCATACACAAGTAATTATAATGCGCCACAGCTCCGAATTGATTCGCATGCCCCTTCCGAAGATGACATTGTACGCATATGGGGCATCCACAACATCGAAAATCACTTCCTCCATCCTGGCCAGTAGCCCCTCTCCAAAAGTAACTTCCAGGCCAATTTGGCCGAGGGCATCGAGAGGGGGTCCTGCGAAGCCTTGCAAAGGACGGGCTGCTGGGAGAAGATGCTTCCTGGAGATGCAGAGTTGATCAAAAGCTTGAACAAAGATAATATCTGCCGAACTCCCTCTGTCGATTAGCACTCTCTGGACCTCAGTCCCTGCTATGTCGGCAGTGATGACGAGTGGGTCTGCATGTGGAAACTTTATACCAGCTGCATCATCTGCAGAAAAAGATATCGGCACATGGGACCATTCGGGCATAGCAGCTGCGGACGAAGAGGTTCCAATATGGCCCACTTCTCTAACATATTCCCTTCTGCATCTTCGATATACTTCCGAGGGTCCCTCCTCTGGAGATGGGGAGGACTATTTGTTGGACCGGAAACGGTGACCAGAGGGGGGTGAATGGGTGCTTTTAAAATTTCGGGAAAAAAACAGCCTTCTGTTTTTAATTCTATCTTCTGCGGAACAGGCTTCGAACAAATCCTTCGAAGGTCTGGTTCGGAGGTAATTTACAGCTCCGAACACAGGCTTCGCAAGGGAGCAAAAGTTCGAAGTCAAGAAGACTTTGCTCCACCCACAACCCCGAAAAATCAACTTAGCTAAGTCAGTGTAGGCTCCACACACAGGGTGCTTCGAGCAGGCTTCACACTACACCCTTCGCACGAGTGGACTACCATCTGAGGACTTCGACCAAATACATAGCGACAGCAACTTGTGTTGGGCTTCGTACTTCGAAGGTCTAAACGCACACAAACCGACTTCGCTAGGGGCTTCGACACGATAAGAAACACGGGCTTCGATCAGGGCTTTTCTAGTAAGCAGCGAGGTCTAGCCTCCAGTTACACAGAGCGAACACACTGAAAAGCACACTCCACGCAAAACACACTTCGCCTAGACAGGCTTCGGTGCACTACTACTAGCGAGGTATGCAAAAAAGCTCAAGCAGAAACTCAACACAGAAGCAGGGCATCGCTGCTTGAACAAGGAACACAATAAATGAACTCACAGGATGAATACAAAGTGTGGTGGCTAGTACAGGAGCTCAATAATGAATGCTCAAAGTGTTAAATGTTACCTACCCAGCCCCACTATTTATAGCCACTATTCACCCATGTGAAATGACTACTTTACCCCTAGGGTTTACATTGGTTTTGTCTCTATAGAACAGAGGGGTACAAAAGGTAGTCAACTTTATTTGGAGGCTTCTCTGTCATCTTTGCAGAGGGGGACAGCGTCAGCTTTTTGTAGAGCAGACATTGTCAGCCTTTACAGTCTTTGACTTTTCTGAAGCCCCCCTTCGCACGCGAGGGGTGCGGTAGCTTCGGTGAGAAGCCTTGAGCCTGATGGCCTTCGCTTCACAGAAGTCAGCCTCCGATACAATGATGGTTTTGAGCCGAAGCCGTCAAAGCCCTTGGGCCTTCGCACCAACACCTTCGATGTGGACCACCATGGCTTTGCAGCTTCTCCCAGCTTGAACTCTGTCAGTCCGTGTACCGAAGCCATGCATGGCCGAAGTACCACAAGTCATCCTTGCTACGGAGCCACCCTTGCTCCAAAGCCTGCTTCATTCCGAAGCACCACCCTTAGAAGTCCCTCCTTCGTCCAAGGCCTCCGCATGAAGCATTCCATGAGCACTTCGTCGCTGTGTCTCTCCCCGAGCATACTCCTCGACGATCCTCACCCGGACCATGCCTTCGATGCACCTCGACTTCTGAGACCTTCGTCGGGTACCTTCGTGTGTCTCTCTACGGAGCACACATCGAACACCTTGCCTCTGCTGAGGACTTGATCCACCATACTCCTGAAGTCACTCCATCCGGAGTACCCTTCGAAGTGCCTCACTCCGAGGACTTTGTCTCGGAGTACCTTCACCTAGAGCCACGCTCCGCACTTACTGCCTTCTCCTGGTGCACCTCGACCAGAGGTCCGACCTAGACCCCTTCGCAGCCTTCGTGATGGAGCTCCCCGCTCCACTGGCATCAAGCCTCCCACTTGACCCAGGTTCACCTGCTACGAACCGTCCGTCGCCTCCGAAGTCCCCTAGCGCACCACAGACAAACAGACAAGTGTATCCAGTACTCCGGAGACCTCTCCGGGTTAGCAACCTTCGGTACATACTCCAGTGTATCGCCCAAAGTACCGAAACCTTCGGTACAACCCATCATCGTGTACTATCACACCCCTCCGATAGGCACACTCCGCTGCAACAGCTGCATCAACCAAAGCCCACCGAACCCTTCGGTGAAACAACCTCCGAACACCTTCGAATCAGAGGGTAAAAATTGTCAATCACTCATCACAGACTCCGAAACCAACCCTTGGTTTCTCAATCTCCCCCTTGATGAGTGCATTGACAACCAAATTCAAGTTCTAGAAAATTTGAAAAAGTTCAGCACACAAGTGACCATAAAAACTCAGAAACGAGCCAAATCATGTCACTTGATAACGGAATTTTCCTCCCCATTTTTAAAAGAGTAAAAGCCCCTTCGGCAAATCTCCCCTTTGCAAGATAAAAACTCCCCCTGAGTTATTTTACCCCCTTGCTGCAGAGAACTCAAAAATTTCTCCCCCTTTGGCAATGCAAGCATCAAGGAGCATTCAAAAGATGCAAAGCTTCGAAATGAGCAAAATTGCAAAGACATATAAAGCAAACATATGCCAACATTAATACCAATTTTTCAGGTGCTCAGCTCAATTTAACATTCTCGAAAATCATGATGATAGCATGTGATTTTATCATTTTGAAATAAAAGCATCACCACTTAATCAAGAAAACTAGACAAGTAAAAGCAGGGACTGCGCAAAGCTAGTCAATTTCTACTCTAGACAGACAAGTCCAATTCAAATGGAGCATTGAAAGCAAGCTTGATGATCAATGAATTTTGTTGTTCTTTTCTTAATGCTAGGGGTTATTTGTTTGTCCACCTTATACTTCCCAATCAAGCCAAGCCTAGGCATGAAAACAATCTGAAGCTTAAGGCAGTGATTTTGGCATACACTACACTATCCCAGTTCAGACCCATGTGCAAAGGTAAGCAGTCTAGAATAGGGTAGTGCGACAAACAAACACACCTGGATCTTTTTACTTTAAGCATGTAAATCATGGTTTTTGAATTTTGATTAAATGAATAATTTGTTTAGCATTTTATGAATATCCATGAATATGTAGAACAATTTTTCAAGTTGCAAAAATTAGCATCCAGAGAAAAGGTGTCTTGCTATCAAGCAGATAAAAGATAGCTAAAACAGTCCTGCCTATACATGCTAGATACAAGATTGAGCAGTGAGCATGATTTGAGTTTGGAAAGAAAACATCATGCACATTAATGTTTCAGATAAATTAAAAAGAGCTGAGTTGTCATGATTTCATGAATTAGACTTGGGCATATAAGTGCAACAGATGTAAATGCAATTTCACACATGATGAGCATATGCAATACAATTAAAGACAGCTCCCCCTCACAAAATGCCGTACGGGTGACAAATACCAAGTTCCCCATGCAAGTAGGCAAATCGAGAAGCATCGAGGGGTTTTGTGAAAATATCGGCTAGCTGGTGTTGGGTATCAACATATTGAAGTTCAATATCACCCTTCTCATTGTGATCTCTGAGAAAATGATATCGCACATCAATGTGTTTGGTTCTGGAGTGCTGAACCGGGTTGTTTGCAATACAAGTAGCACTAGTGTTATCACAGAAAAGTGGAACACTCTTATAATCTAACCCGAAATCCCGCAAAGTGGAAGCCATCCACAAAATTTGAGAGCAACAGCTAGCTGCAGCAACATATTCGGTCTCAGCCGTCGATTGTGCAACACTAGACTGTTTGCGGGAAGACCAGCAAACCAGTGATGTACCCAGAAAATGACAAGTACCAGAGGTACTCTTCCTATCAATCCTACACCCAGCAAAATCCGCATCTGAATAACCTCGAAGACATAAAGAGGAAGACTGTTGGACCGGAAATGGCGACCAGAGGGGGGGTGAATGGGAGCTTTTAAAATTTCAGGCTAAAATTAGCCTTCTATTTTAATACAGTCTACTGCGGAACAGGCTTCGAACACAACCTTCGAAGTTCTGGTTCGGAGGTGTTTGACGGCTCCGAACACAGGCTTCGCAAGGAGCAAAAGTTCGAAGCCAAGAAGACTTCGCTCCACTCACAACCCTGAAAATCTACTTTGCTAAGTCAGTGCAGGCTCCGCACAGAAGGTGCTTCGAGCAGGCTTCGCACTTCACCCTTCGCACGAGTGGACTGACCTCTGAGGACTTCGACCAAGTACTTAGCGACAGCAACCGGTGCTGGGCTTCGTACACCGAAGGTCTAAACGCACACTGAAAAACACACTTCGCACAAAACACCCTTCGCCTAGACAGGCTTCGGTGCACTACAACTAGCGAGGTATGCAAACAAGCTCAAGCAGAATAAATGCACAGAAGTAGGGCTTCACTGCTTAAACAAGGAACACAGTAAAAGAACTCACTGGATGAATACAAAGAGTGGTGGCTAGTACAGGAGCTCAACAGTAAATGCTCAAAGTGTTGAATGTTACCTACCCAGCCCCCATATTTATAGCCACTATTCACCCAAGTGAATTGACTACTTTACCCCTAGGGTTTATATTGGTTTTGTCTCTACAGAACAGAGGGGTACAAAATGTAGTCAACTTTATTCTCGAGGCTTCTCTGTTAGCTTTGCAGAGGGGACAGCGTCAGTTTTTGCAGAGCAGACAATGTCAGCCTTTGCAGTCTTTGACTTTTCTGAAGCCCCCCTTCGCACACGAGGGGTGCGGTAGCTTCGGTGAGAAGTCTTGAGCCTGACGGCCTTCGCTTCACCGAAGTTAGCCTCCGATACAGTGACGGTTTTGAGCCGAAGCCGTCAAAGCCCTTGGGCCTTTGCACCACCACCTCTGGAGAGGACCACCACGGCTTCGCAGCTACTCCCAGCTCGAACTCCGTTAGTCCGTGTACCGAAGCCATGCATGGCTGAAGTACCACAAGTCATCCTTGCTCCGGAGCCAGCCTTGCTCCGAAGCCTACTTCACTCCGAAGCCCTCCTTCGAAGTACCACCCTTCGAAGTCCCTCCTTCGTCCAAGGCCTCCGCACGAAGCATTCCATGAGCACTTCGTCGCAGTGTCTCTCCCCGAGCACACTCCTCGACGAGCCTCACCCGTACCATGCCTTCGATGCACCTCGACTTCTGAGAACTTCGTCGGGTACCTTCGAGTGTCTCCCTCCGAGCACACCTCAAGCACCTTGCCTCTGCTGAGGACTTGATCCACCATACTCCGAAGTCACTCCATCCGGAGTACCCTTCGAAGTGCCTCGCCCCCGAGGACTTTGTCTCGGAGTACCTTCGCCCGGAGCCACGCTCCTCACTTACTGCCTTCTCCTGGTGCACCTCGACCCGAGGTCCGACCTAGACCCCTTCGCAGCCTCCGTGACGGAGCTCCCCGCTCCACTAGCATCAAGCATCCCGCTTGACCCAGGTTCCCCTGCTACGAACCGTCCATCGCCTCCGGAGTCCCCTGCGCACCACAGACAAGCAGACAAGTGTTTCCAGTACTCCGGAAACCTCTCCGGGTTAGCAACCTTCGTTACACACTCCGGTGTACCGCCCAAAGTACCGAGACCTTCGGTACAACCCCAGTCATTGTGTACTGTCGGACCCCTCTGACAGGCACACTACGCTGCAACAGCTGCATCAATCAAAGCCCACCGAACCCTTTGGTGAAACCACCTCCAAAAACCTTCGGAGATACAACCTCCGAACACCTTCGGAGATCCAACCTCCGAACCCCTTCGGAGGTACCCCTTCGAACCAGAGGATAAAAGCCTGTCAATCACTCATCACAGACTCCGAACCAACCCTTGGTTTCTCAAAGACGCTGAATACCATATGCCGAACTCGAGGGTATGTATGAGATACCTTAGAATGCGTTTTACCGCTTGGCGGTGCGAAGCTCGTGGTGAAGCCTGAAAACGAGCGCACAGACACACTGCGAAGTGTATGTCTGGCCTCGTAGCAGTCAAGTAGAGGAGTGAGCCGATCATGCTTCGGAACTCCTTCTGATCTACGACTTCTCCATCCTCATCAGGATCCAATGCTACAGATGTAGCCATTGGAGTGGCGAGGGGCTTCGCATCTGCCATGTCGATCTTCTTGAGAAGGTCCTTGGTGTACTTCGTCTAGTCGACGAAAGTACCTTGTTTGCTTTGCTTGATTTGCAAACCAAGGAAAAATGTAAGCTCGCCCATCATGGACATCTCGAATTCCCTGCTGATGGCATCTACAAACTTGGCAACCAAAGCATGAGAAGAGCCACCAAAGATGATATCATCCACATAAATCTGAACTAGGTGGAAATCTTTGCCATGCTTGAGATTGAACAGGGTTTTATCAACATAGCCCATCAAATACCCCCGCTCAAGCAGAAAAGACTTAAGTCTGTCATACCAAGCCCGAGGGGCCTGCTTGAGTCCATAAAGAGCCTTATGAAGTTTAAGGACTTTATGTGGGTATTTGGGGTTTTCAAAACCAGGGGGTTGTTTTACATAAACGTCTTCGCCTATGAAGCCATTAAGAAAAACACTTTTGACATCCATTTGATAGAGTTTGAATCCTCGGCATGTCGCAAAGGCAAGCAAAATCCTAATGGCCTCAAGACAAGCAACAGGTGCAAAAGTTTCAGTAAAATCAATCCCTTCTAATTGAGAATAACCCTGAGCTACAAGCCTAGCCTTGTTTCTAACTATAGCCCCATCCTCCCCTTGTTTATTTTTGAAAATCCATTTTGTTCTAATGAAATGAACATTTGGTGGAGGATCAACTAATGACCAGACTTGATTTATCTCAAAATTTTCAAGTTCTTCATGCATGGCATTGATCCAACTAGAATCAGAAAGAGCATGACTAACATCTAAGGGCTCGAAAGAAGCAACAAAAGCAGAATTAGTGAAATGAGCATGAGAACGTGTTACCCTTTGATCAAGCTCACCAATGATCTGCTCTGGAGGATGCATCCTTTGAACATGATGTGGAGCCTCGCGGCGAGATGCAGTCTCCCCCTCAACTTGTGCGTTGGAGTGGTCCAAGATGACCGATGTTGAGGTAGTTGCTTCGGGACCTTGTGCCGAAGTGGTCGAAGCGGGGTCGGCTTCGGGGGTTGATGTCGAGGGTAGTAGGGGTTCATCCTCGAAATCTCCAGGATCTTCTTCTTCGAAGATAGTCTGTTCCATGTCGTGTTCATTTGCCTGTTCAAACGCAGAACTAACAAAGGGGGTTGATTCATCAAAAGTCACATCACATGACTCGATGACAGTGTTAGTTTCCAAATTATAAACACGATAAGAATGACCATGTGTAGTGTAACCCAAAAAGATCCCGTCAGAAGATCGCGACTCAAATTTATCCAAATTACCACGTTTTAGGATGAAGCAGCGATAGCCAAATACTCGAAGATTAGTAACCTTGGGCTGTCTCCCAAAACGTAGCTCATAAGATGTCAAATTCAAAATTGAGCGCAAGAAGATTCGGTTTGAGATGTAACATGCAGTGTTCATGGCCTCAGCCCAGAATTTTCTAGGAGTCCTGTGCTCATCGAGCATCGTCCTAGCCATCTCAACCAAAGTGTGATTCTTCCTCTCAATGACACCGTTTTGTTGAGGAACCCGCGGAGCAGAGAATTGATGTTCTATGCCATGCTCCATGCAAAAGTCAACAAAGAGATTGTTCTTGAACTCAGTGCCATTATCACTTCGAATGAATTTCAATGCACCTGGGAGTTCAGTGAAAAGTCTCAAAGCCAAGCTCCGAAAGTGTGAAAACACTTCATCCTTGCTGGCAAGAAAGAAGACCCAAGAGTAGCGAGAGAAATCATCGACAATAACTAATACATACCACTTGCCGCCTAAAGAACTAACCCGAGAAGGACCTACAGTGTCCATGTGGAGAAGTTCTCCGGGTTGTTCAGTCATCACTGTGGTGACTGGCGAATGCGAAGCGGCAATCATTTTTCCATGTCGACACGAAGCGCAAACTAAATTCTTCTCAAACTTGAGCTTGGGCAATCCTCGGATCAGACCTAGGGCACTCAGACGAGCGAGCAACTCAAAGCTCATATGCCCTAGTCTCCTATGCCACTTCCAAAGCTCAGAAGTAGAATGTGCAACAAGACAATGAGAAGAACCAGATGACTCTGAAAAATCAGCTCCAAAAACTCTCCCAACTCTGAAGATCTTACAGACCACAACGCCATCAGAATTGAGTACTTGCGAAGTATCGCGATGAAATCGCACTTTGAAGCCCTCATCAAGCAACTGAGATACAGAAAGCAAATTGTATCCCAAGATTTCAACCAAAGCAACATCTTTGAGAGTGAAATTCGAGTTAATTCTTACCACACCTTTACCTTTCACTCTACGCCTTCGATTGTTGCCGAAGGTGATATGTTCCCTTTGCTTAGTTGTGGTGAGGCTGGAGAACCATGCTGCATCTCCGGTCATATGGCGCGAACAACCGGAGTCCATGATCCACGTGCCCTCCAAGCCTCGGTCTATCGCCTACACATGATAGGAATATCTCGATCGCTCAGTGCTGGGGTGAGTGAAAAAATGACGAGGCATCCAGCACTAAGTTACACGAGTAGTAGGCACAGTAAAAGTAGACTGTCTAAGCATAGGATAATCGGAATGATGCAAAGTGCGAGGTCTACCTACATGCTGTGATCGAACAACATGTCGAGGTCTCCTACTCTGACGAGGTACAAATCTACTCGCCCAGGGTCTACCACCATATGGAACATGGTGAACACCTCGAGGAGCAAAACCTCTCCGAGAAGCACGAGGAGCCTCAAAAACAGGACGATAGTAAAACTCAGACTCATGCATACCTAAAGATGGGTAATGCATGTCCTGGTAACTCATCGCCTGAGAGCGTCGCTCATCCTTGATGCGACGAAAACAGAACCCAACCAAATGACCCGCCCGCTGACAGTAGGAACAATGAAAAACTCTCCTGGGGGCACTCTCATGGGTCTTAGGAGCAACTCTCACAGGCTCCTTGGGCTTCTGCTGAGTGGTTTTCTTGGGAGGGATTTTCTTGGCAGGAGGAGTGGTTTTCTTTGGTGTTCGGGTAGGCTTTTTGGCTAATGGAGTGTCTAACAGAGCTCTCTCTTTCTCTAGGGTAGTGGGTGAGGTAAAAACAGTTTTGTTCCAAGTTTCTGAAGGAATCCTCTCAAACCCCAAACCTAGAGCTAACCCTGCTCTGTCAGCACACATCTTGGTCTTGGCCAAGAGCAAATCCATCCTACCCTTACCCTCAGTGCATTTGTTAACCACAGAAAGAAGGTATTCATTTTCAGTCATTAGGTTCTCAGCTCGCTCTCTAACAGTGCCTAGCTGGTCCTTAAGGGTTATGCAAGTGTCACACACAGGCTGCACATCCTTAGAACTACCGGCCCTCTCCAATCTAGCCTCTAAGTCATGAACATGCTTATCATGTAAATTAATGCTCTCGTGTAATAAAAAACAGTTCATGCATTCAATTATTTCATGAGAACTAGAATCAACCACCAAAAGCTGCTTCTGTGCAGTCTCAAGCTCAGATAGAGTTTGAGCATGTACAGAACGCAACTGAGCAAGCTCACCCATGACAACAGTACAAGATTCACATTCAGCATCATTAACCCTAGACTTAAGCATGGCATAATCAGTAGAAACAGATTCTAGCCTAAGTCTAAGGTCTTTTCTTTCTCTAGCGGCTTGCACAAGTAATCTATCCTGACCAAGAACTACTTCATTCAGTTCATATAGTTTAATTAAAAGCTGGTCAGAGGATAGTGGTACCTCAGATGAGTCAAGCTCATCGCCGCTGTGATCGCTGTCGGCCATGAAGCAAAGGCCGGTGAAGTCTCGTCCCTTCTTGTCCTTCTTGTCCTCCTTCCTTAGGGACTCCTCCTCCTCAGAGCTTGACTCCTCAGTTGAGGAAGTGTCGATGTCACTGAGAGCAGCAACAAACGCTTTGGAAGCGGCTTTGGCTACTCTCTTAGCCACCTTGCCATGCTTGCCTTTCACAAAAGGCTTCCTCTCCTTCTTGTGGTATTTAGAGCGCTCACTCTCATCTCTCTTTTTGAGCTTAGGGCAATTGGCCTTGATATGAGAAGTGTCGCCACATTCAAAGCAACCACTAAAACCACTTCTCCTCTGATCCCGTCTCTCATGATGAAAACGGGTGAACCTTCTAGTAATGAGAGCAAGCTCATCATCATCCAGAGTGTCCACCTGCTCCTTGTGACGGAGACCAGGGAGGACAAAGCAAAACCATCTGCAAGAACACAAGTGCCAGATGTGCTTTGGTTCTGCAGTGGTGCCACGGCTAGTGCTGGAAACCAGTGCCAAGGGCTATGGCAAAGAGTTTCTGTGCACTGCAAGAGATGCCTTGGTAATCTCTGTGGACTTCAGCTTGCTGAAGAGCTCATCACAGGTCAATGTGTCATAACCCTGCGGACTCCTCAATGCTGGATATCTTCACTTCCCATATGCTACGATCAAGAGCATAGTGAAGCTTGATAGCCCTATCATGATCATTGTAAGCAAGCATCCCGTTGGACCACAAGTTACTCACTATCGCGTCAAAGCGAGAAAACATGGCATCTATAGATTCACCTAGGTGCCTGCACAAACTAGCTGATACTGTTGATTGTATGTGCTTTGGCGCCTGGCCTTGATCTGAGTAGAGCCCTCATGAAAAATAGTGAGTGTTGTCCAAATCTCCCTAGCAGTCCTAAGGTGCTGCACCCTATCAAACTCACTTCTACTCAAACCAATGAACAGTATATTTCTTTCCTTGAAGTTGGCATTATACTGATCCTTCTCTATTTTAGAGGTGCGAGTATCAGGGATGGAGTATGTGAGTTCACAATCTCCCAAATTGCATTTCCTCTGCTTAGCAAGTAAGCCTCCATGCGCACCTTCTAGTACGCAAAATCAGTCCCATCGAATAGAGGAATTTTACTAGCTCTGTCCATGTCGCCAACAGATCATAAAACTGGTTAAGGCGAAATTGGTGATCTTAACCCGCTCTGATACCAATTGTTGGACAGGAAACGGCGACCAGAGGGGGGGTGAATGGGAGCTTTTAAAATTTCGGGCTAAAAACAGCCTTCTGTCTTTAATTCTATCTTTTGCAGAACAGGCTTCGAACACAACCTTCGAAGGTCTCGTTCGGAGGTAATTTACAGCTCCAAACACAGGCTTCGCAAGGGAGCAAAAGTTCAAAGTCAAGAAGACTTCGCTCCACCCACAACCCCGAAAAATCAACTTAGCTAAGTCAGTGCAGGCTCCGCACACAGGGTGCTTCGAGCAGGCTTCGCACTACACCCTTCGCACGAGTGGACTACCCTCTGAGGACTTCGACCAAATACTTAGCGACATCAACTTGTGCTGGGCTTCGTACTTCGAAGGTCTAAACGCACACAAACCGACTTCGCTAGGGGCTTCGACACGATAAGAAACATGGGCTTCGATCAGGGCTTCGCTAGTAAGCAGCGAGGTCTAGCCTCCAGTTACACAGAGCGAACACACTGAAAAGCACACTCCGCGCAAAACACACTTCGCCTAGACAGGCTTCGGTGCACTACTACTAGCGAGGTATGCAAATAAGCTCAAGCAGAAACTCAACACAGAAGCAGGGCTTCGCTGCTTAAACAAGGAACACAATAAATGAACTCACAGGATGAATACAAAGTGTGGTGGCTAGTACTAGGAGCTCAACAGTGAATGCTCAAAGTGTTAAATGTTACCTACCCAGCCCCACTATTTATAGCCACTATTCACCCATGTGAATTGACTACTTTACCCCTAGGGTTTACATTGGTTTTGTCTCTACAGAACAGAGGGGTACAAAAGGTAGTCAACTTTATTTGGAGGCTTCTCTGTCAGCTTTGCAGAGGGGGACAGCGTCAGCTTTTTGCAGAGCAGACATTGTCAGCCTTTACAGTCTTTGACTTTTCTGAAGCCCCCTTCGCACGCGAGGGGTGCGGTAGCTTCGGTGAGAAGCCTTGAGCCTGATGGCCTTTGCTTCACTGAAGTCAGCCTCCGATACAATGACGGTTTTGAGTCAAAGCCGTCAAAGCCCTTGGGCCTTCGCACCAACACCTTCGGAGTGGACCACCACGGCTTCGCAGCTTCTCCCAGCTTGAACTCCGTCAGTTCGTGTACCGAAGCCATGCATGGCCGAAGTACCACAAGTCATCCTTGCTCCGGAGCCACCCTTGCTCCGAAGCCTGCTTCATTCCGAAGCCCCACCCTTCGAAGTCCCTCCTTCGTCCAAGGCCTCCGCATGAAGAATTCCATGAGCACTTCGTCGCTGTGTCTCTCCCCGAGCATACTCCTCGACGAGCCTCACCCGGACCATGCCTTCGATGCACCTCAACTTCTGAGACCTTTGTCGGGTACCTTCGAGTGTCTCTCGACGGAGCACACCTCGAACACCTTGCCTCTGCTGAGGACTTGATCCACCATACTCCGAAGTCACTCCATCTGGAGTACCCTTCGAAGTGCCTCACTCTGAGGACTTTGTCTCGGTGTACCTTCACCCGGAGCCACGCTCCGCACTTACTGCCTTCTCCTGGTGCACCTCAACCCGAGGTCCGACCTAGACCCCTTCGCAGCCTTCGTGATGGAGCTCCCCGCTCCACTGGCATCAAACAGACAAGTGTATCCAGTACTCCGGAGACCTCTCCGGGTTAGCAACCTTCGGTACATACTCTGGTGTACCGCCCAAAGTACCGAGACCTTCGGTATAGCCCATCATCGTGTACTATCGGACCCCTCCGATAGGCATACTCCGCTGCAACAGCTGCAGCAACCAAAGCCCACCGAACCCTTCGGTGAAACAACCTCCGAACCCCTTCGAATCAGAGGGTAAAAACTGCCAATCACTCATCACAGACTCCGAAACCAACCCTTGGTTTCTCACTATTCTTTTCCCTCGATCTTGTCTATCTTCCTGCTTCGGGGGTGGCATAACATTGACCACCGGAGGCCGCCTTGCAGGGTCGAAGTTCTCTATTCGTGCTAAAGCCTGGACAGGCTCCGGACGCACTTCGGTCGGAACTCGGTCAGTAGTGCCTCGACCCGAAGTTCTTTCCATGTGCTCTCTTATTAAAGAAGTATAGATTTGCATGCATCAGTCGCGTGACTCCGATTCTCACCATGGACACAGCAGAAAAAGGCCTGGGCTTTGCCAGCTGGTTTCCCTGGCGGCCTCCAACCTCTGGTCTTGCTTCCTGAAGGCTACGGAGCCCTTAGGGCAAACTTTTGCGGGGGTGCAATGTTCAAAACTTCTGAACGAGGATGTTTTTGCCCCCGACGCCTGTCGTTCTGAGCTTCGAAGCTGGGCCCTTGCGGCTATGTTGAAGTCTTCATTTCCAACTTAACTTCTTGCAGTATTGACGGGGTCGCAGCAGTTCGCCGAAGCCACCCCTCTTCTGACCTCGCATATTCCTCGAAATAAGACATCAACTGAGCAACAGAAGATATCTTTTTACTATGAAGTTTATAAGAAGGCCCGCATGAATAACTCCCTCTCGAGTTGCGTCAACTGCAGAAGACGTAGTAACCCTTGAATTTGCGACTTCGTATGAGCGAAGCGCTTGAAATACTGCCTTAAAGTCTCTCCCGGGAGCTGCTTCACCTGGAAAAGACTTCCTGTTGACATTGGGGGTACGAAGGTACCTTGAAAGTTGCTCACGAACTTCTTCCTCAACTCCTCCCATGATCTGATTGATCCTGGCTTCAGAGACCAGAACCACCATAGTGCCACTCCTTCGAGATCTAGGGGGAAACATTTGGCCATAGTGTCTCGCACTCCCCCACTGGCTTCAATTGCTAATGCATAAGAGCGAGCGAACTCTCCAAGATCTTCATCTCCGGAATATTTACAAAGCTTCAAAGTTTTGAACTTAGGGTCGAAGCGCACTTTCTGCAACTCAGGATGCAGCGGAGATTCGGTGTCGAAGGAAGCGTTCTCTGGGGATTCGGGATAAGGAAGTTCGTCGTCTTCGGGCACATCGGGGATGACTGGGGTGGCCTGAGAACGAAGCCTATCTGCGGTTTCTTGCCGCCACCATGCTACTTCAGCTTGGAGACTGGCCTTTTGAACGACCATATCACCAAGACCATCTTCATCTACTCCGGAAGGACCTTTCGGGTCTTGAGAACTGTACGCATCAGTTCGAAGTGGAACTTGAGGTGGAAGAGGGACTCCAGCTGGCTGAAGTATAGATGGAGTTGGGAGAGGAACTCTGTATGCTCGAGGAAGGGAAACCCCTTCCGGAGTCTGAGGTGGAGGAAATGTCGAAGGCCCTCCGACCTCAACTGTGTTTGAAGATCTTGCTCCGGAGGTCCGAGGGGACCTCCGAATAGGACTACCACCTGCGCTCCGCTTGGGAGGCATGTTTGAGAACTTGGTAGAGAACGAAGTTTTTTGGACTAGGTTCCCCACGGACGGCACCAACTGTTGCCGTAAAAGATTACGCTAACAGGTTTCTGAAAGTTAGAAACTAACAAACGAAGTGTTTGCGAAGTAAACTATTTCAAGCCTCCGAAAGGATATTAGCTCAAAACAGTTCGAAGATGTATATTGAATAACTTGTATTCGGTCCCCCTTACAGGGTAAAACGAGGGGTATTTATAGGCCCAAACATTAAGGAAAATACCCTTTTACCCCTCTATTACAACCAACATAGTGGAAACTATTCGGTACCCTTAATAGGGTTAAAATTGTAAAAGACTAATCTAATGAGAAAAAAGATAAGTCTTCCATCCTAGCAGGCAGGGAATCTCTTGGAAGAGTCCAAGTTCGAAGATATACTCCGAACTCGAGCTTGCCTCCACACTTCGAACATGATCCAATGTATTCCTCGAAGCTATATGTAGGAAACCTTTGATTCAATCACCTGCCTTTGTCCTGTTACAGCAATAACCCCGAAGATGGAGTATTTTCCCCCAACAATGAGCAACTGGGCAATTTGGAGAGAGTTAGAGCTGAGCTGGAGGAGACTAGGCTAGAGCTTGAGACACTATCAGTTCCACCCACTGTCTGTGAGAACTGCTTGTCTCTTAGATTGGAGTTGATCAAATTGAAAGTCGAGAAGTCTATCCAGGTTGATACAGATTGTGAGACATGGTTGTCTCAGTGGAGGTTGTAGCTTCCTCAAGAGACGAGCTAGCTGATGTTCAGAATGAGAATGTTTACCTCCGTCAGATCCTGAGTTGGGTGAGTGCCAGAGAGCCACAGCTCGGCATGATGATCCAGCAGCTTAAGAGGCAGGATGGGTTTGGGGTAAGTTACACCTACACCAAGGCTGATTTTGAGTATGCTATTAGTCGGGCAGTCGAGTGGAGTAAAATGACTCCTGAACAGAGATACCCCAAGACTCACTCCACTGAGTCTTTCTAGGCTAGTCAGCCAAAGGATGGAGTGTTCCAAGAACAGCCTAAAGCTCCACCCAAGAAGCCCATATGGGTTCCAAAGCCCAAACACCTCCGCACTTCTCTAGACTCTCTACCTGGACCCTCTCACACCAAAGAGACTACACCCAACACCACTAAGCCCAAGAACCCCAAGCCTCAACCACATCCCAAGAAGCCCACTTACCACTATGAGTATTATTAGAGAGACGGGCATCTTGAGGAGTTTTGCTTCAGGAGGAAGCGGGTTGAGAGAGCGGGGAGAGCTCGTGGAGGGCAGGAGCAGTTCTACCAGTAGGGTGGTAGACTAAGAGTTCCTCGACGTGGGGAGAGGCTAGATGTCAGGCCACATCGTGTAGGTGGTGGTAGAGGAGATGGTTTTCATGCCCGTGCTCTGGTGGGTGGTGTTCGCTCCAGCAGAACTCCAGGTTGTTTTGGATACGGCTCTGGACCTCGTGGCCGAGGTTTTAGGCAGAACCGTGGACCGCGCTTTGAGCCGCGTTTTGGTCCAGGCTCTTATGATGCTTTCTGCTTTCCGTCTTTTGAGCAGATGGCTCGACATTGGTTTAGTTCTTTTACTAAATCTAGTGCTAGACCATTTGCTCCCCCTTACGACCACTGATTGTGCAGGATCGGGGACTAGAGGATGTATGGATCATGGACTCGGGATGCTCTCACCACATGATGGGACATCGCAGATGGTTCTCCAGTCTCTCTCCCCCAAGCTCCATGGAATACATCACCTTCGGGAATAGTGATCAAGGGAAGGTACACGGTATTGGCTCAATTCGCATCTCAGACCATTTCTCTTTAAAGAATGTTGCTTTGGTTGGAAATTTGAACTTCAATTTGATTTCTGTTTCGCAACTTCTTGAGGATGGTTTGGAGGTTCGTTTTAAGAAGGGCATGTCTTTCTGTGGTCTATTCTAGAGGGTCTTTGATTTGTTAGATCTTACCATTAGGTAAGGTTTTTCAGATTGACTTCTCTAGTTCTTTTGGCCCTTCTCGCTGTTTGATTGCTGGATCCTCCTCTGAGCTCTAGAAGTGGCATAGGAGGTTAGGCCATTTGAGTTTTGATCTGCTAGTCAGATTGAGCTCTATGGACCTCATCCGAGGATTGCCCAAGCTTAAAATGGAGAAGATCTAGTTTGCCATCCCTGTCATCACGGGAAAATGGTTGCCACTTCTCACTCACCTGTGACTCAGGTGATGACTTCGTATCCGGGAGAGCTTGTTACACATGGACACTATTGGTCCAGCTCGGGTACGCTGAGCCGGTGGGAAGTGCTACGCGCTTGTTATCATTGACGATTTTTCTCGATTTTTGTGGGTTTTCTTATTGAGTCTAAGGATGAGACTTTTAAATTTGTTCATGACCTGATTTTGAAGCTGAAGAATGAGAACAATGGTCGAATGCGAGTGATTCGCTCTGACAATGGCTCTGAGTTCAAGAACTCTCAATTCGTCAGCTTCTATAGTGATCAGGGTCTTGATCATCAATTTTCTGCTCCTTACACTCCCCCACAGAATGGCATTGTGGAACGAAAGAACCACACGCTAGTCGAGATGGCCAGGATGATGCTCGTTGAGCACAGGACTCCTAGGTGCTTTTGGGCTGAAGCCATGAACACGTCTTGCTATCTGGCAAACCACATTTTTCTTAGAGCTTACTTAGGTAAGACTTCATATGAGTTGCGCTTTGGCAGACAGCCCAAGGTGAGCCACTTGCGAGCGTTTGGCTACAAGTGCTTTGTGCTCAAGAAGGGAGGGCATTTGGACAAGTTTGAGTCACATTGCTGGGATGAAGTCTTTCTTGGTTATGCTTTGCATTCTCGAGGCTTCCGTGTTTGGAACCTCGACTCCCAGCAGCTTGTCAAGACTTGTGAGGTTTCTCTTGATGAGTCCTTTCCTTCTTTGACTCATTTTGAGTTATATGGAGATGGTGAGCTCGGAGAGTCCATCATCGAGGAAGATTATGATGCTCCAGCTATTGATGAGGGTGGGCCTTCTGCACTGCCTGTAGAACCCACACCTTCTAAGACTTCGATTGAGGACGAGGGCGGACCTCTGATCACTTATTCCACTTCGATCGAGCCCCCTCAGTCGAGTCTAGAGGTGCCAGCTGCTGACTCCGGTGAGGTGACTTCAGATCACCTGGGATCCCGAGCAGTTCAGCGTGATCACCCCTCAGAGCTCATCATCGGTGATCCGTCTGAGAGGACTTTGCGCTCTTCTGTTGACTCGCTTGCTGTGTTTGCTGAGTCTGCGTTTGTTGCATCTTTTGAGCCCTGATATGGTTCTTATGCTCTTTTTGATTCGAATTGGATTAATGCCATGCAAGAAGAACTTGAGAATTTTGTCCGCAATCGGGTTTGTACACTGGTTGAGCTGCCACCCGGATGCAACCCCATAGGCACCAAGTGGGTGTTCAAAAACAAGCAAGGATGAAGATGGGGTTGTGGTGCGCAACAAAGCTCGACTAGTTGCCAGGGTTTTTGCCAGAAAGAGGATATTGACTTTGAAGAGACTTTTGCCCCTAGTTGCCCGTCTTGAGTCCATTCGCATTCTTTTAGCTTTTGCCATTTCGAAGGGTTTTAAGCTTTTTTTTCAAATGGATGTCAAGAATGCGTTTCTGAACGGGTACATAGAGGAAGAGGTCTATGTTAGGCAGCCCCCCGGTTTTAAGAACCCTAACTTTCCTCGACATGTTTTTAAGCTGCAAAAAACTTTATATGGTCTGAAGCAAGCCCTAGGGCTTGGTATGACCGATTGAAGTAGTTTTTGTTGGGGAAGGGCTTTGCGATGGGTTCTATGGATAAAACTCTTTTTTGCTCAAAGATGCATCAGATTTCTTGGTTGCTCAGATATACATGGACGATATCATTATTGGTGGTACTACTGATGCTCTTGTGTCCAAGCTTTCTGAGCAGATGCACAGTGAGTTTGAGATGAACCTCATGGGTGAGCTCAAGTATTTCCTAGGGCTCCAGATCAAGCAGACCAAGGATGACACCTTCATCCACCAGAGTAAGTATACGCGGGACATGTTGAAGAAGTTCGACTTTGGTGGAGACCTGAAGCCTCAGATGACCCTATTGGGTACATCTAGGGTCCTAGACAAGGATGAGAGCGGCGTCAAGGTCAATGAGAGAGAGTTTCGAGGGATGATCGGTTCGCTGCTGTACATAACAGTGACGAGGTCAGACATACAGTTTGTCGTAGGACTGTGTGCGCGCTTTCAGTCTTCACCATGTGCGTCTCATCGGCAGGCTGTCAAGCGCATTTTCAGGTATCTTACCTATTTGCCCGATCTAGGTCTTTATTATTCAGCATCATGATCTCTTGATTTATCTAGGCTTTTTGGACGCTGACTTTGGTGGGTGCCGGTTGGATCGCAAGTCGACTTCCGATACTTGCCAGTTTCTTGGTTCTTCTCTTGTCTCTTGGTCTTCTCGAAAGCAGTCTGAAGTTGCACTTTCGACCACTGACGCTGAGTATGTAGCTGGTGCTAGCTGCTGCTCACAGTTGGTTTGGATGATTTCCACTTTGCGAGACTTTGGGTTCTTTTTTCCTACCAGAGTTCCTCTATTTTGTGACAGTACCAGTGCGATTAGTGTAGGGAAAAACCCATGTCTCCATTCAAAAATCAAACACATTGATGTGCGCTTTCATTTTCTGAGGGATCAATATGAGAAAGGTGTCATTGACCTTGTGTAGGACCGAAAGTAGCGACCAGAGGGGGGTGAATGGGCGCCTAAAAATTCTTTCGAATCAATGGCCTCCTCCCAACACCCAACACACCTCAAAAGACTAAGCAGCAGAAACTGAACAGATAACCTAAGTCTAAAGGTATCTAGCCTAGGAGCAACAGTTGATTAAGTCGAGAAACACAAAAGTAGTTCTACTAGACAGATAGACAGAATAAACTAGACAAATCTCAATAGAACAATCTAGGTGCACTATGAATGAGAGGAGAAGTTACCTGTTCAAGTCTGTCTCATGTTTGAAACTCGGTGAAGACTGCTTCGCAGGTCGAAGCCTGCTTCGCTGGCCGAAGCCTGCTATGGAGGTCGAGGTTTACTTCGCTGGTCGAAGTCTAGTTCGGAGATGGAAGTCGAAGTCTGTCGAAGGTGTTGTGAAAGTGTCGAAGGTAGGTTTCGGACTAGCCTAGTTCGAAGTGGCAGAAAACGAAGTGTGCTTCGAAGCGAAGTATGAGAAAGTCAGAGCCTGCTTCGAAGTGTGTACTTCGAAGGCAAAGCTTTGAACACAGCTTTGAACTGAGGGCTTCGAAGCCAAACCTTCGAACAGAAAACTTCGAGCACAACAGATGGACAACCTTCGAACAAAGAAGCGAAGCCTGTCACACGACAGAGAAACCAAATTCGAAGCCTACACTCTACCTTCGAAAGGAGCTAGCTTCGAAAAGAGAAGCGAAGGCTGACATGCGACAGAGAGACCAAAAATGAAGTCTATCAGTGAGATTAGCTTCGAAGCTAACTCCGAAGCCTAACGAAGTATTGACGTCGAACAGCTAGTGATAGAGAACACCTTCGCAAGGACTATCGAAGTATGTGAAGCTGACAGAGTGCAAAGTGTTCTGCGAAGCTAGAGACACAGCACAAAAATGAAGCCGAAATTCAAGCGAAGCCTTCGAAGATGTTAGATCGAAGCCTGCCTCTCGGAGCTGAGGGGCTTCGAACAGAGAAGGTGGCTTCGCCAGACAGAAAAGTTATTGAGCCTGTCAACTTCGATCAAAAAGCTGTGCAGTAGAAAGCAAAAGCTGACACTAGAGTACTGTTGCTACAGTGGAGGAGTACTACTTGCAAACAGCAAGAACTAGTACTCTGCTCGTGAAGAACAGAAGCAAACCGAAGCACAAACACACTCAGGAAAATGCCTGTGCACGTGAAATGAAGCAACAAATGTTGCTGCAGATTTGTTGCGCATGTTCAACAGAATAGAAGCTTCAAAGCATCAAACGAACTGAAATAAATGCAAGCTAAAATCCCATGAACAGCAGCCTGGCTGCACACAACAAGAGAGAGAAGAGAGAATGCAAGAGACAAAAAGTGACCCAAAGGAGTAGTATTGATTTCAGCAAAAGGGTAGTCCAAACCCTTTGGATTGGGGTCCTATTTATAGGCTCCCAACACTAGGAATATTCCACCAGCCCCTTAGGGTTTTTATAGACGCAAGAATAAAGGAAAAGACTCTACTGCCCTTAGGTATTTTTACAGACACAACTGACTGACTGTGGGCCTAGAGATACAGATGACTTATCCGGAAGCTAAGATTTTGTAGCGACTACGGCTTCTCTTCTGGACAGTCGGATACAAGATCGACGGTTGTCAGTTTTGCGCTGAAACTAACAAAGCCTCCACCGGCTTTGCACCAGGTACCCGGATTGGGCCGGCCCGACTCCGTAGCTCTCTCAGCCCGGCAATCACTCACCGCCCGTGTACCTGAGTCAATCCTGGTCAACAGCCCAGTGGGTCTTCTACTGCTTCTGGCCCATGTACTCGGATTGGGCCAGCCCGACTTCGCAGCTCTCTCAGCCCGACCGTCGCTCGCTGCCCGTGTACCTGAGTGACACGCAGCCTATGAAACAGCAGATCTCTTCTTCTTTTGTCCTCTTTGACTATCGTTGACAATGATTCATCACTTCTGGAGCCATGAGGCCCACGCTATTCAGCATGGCTCCTCAATCTCCCCCTTGATGAGTGCATTGTCAACACTCTTCTTCAGCTCTTCAGCAACTGCGAGCAAATGTGGAAACACGAAAAACAAAACACAAGAAAAAACAAAGAAGAAGAAAAGTAAGGTAAAAGTTTAACCCTAATGACCAAAAGCCAAACAAAAGCAAGAAGTGGTCATTATGGTTAACCAAAACGTAAAAGCTCAAAATGAGTGCGACTTCAGAACAACAAGGATATCAACAGAGTACGAACTCCCCCTTAAACTCTGATCCCAAATTTTCTCCCCTGGTTGACAAGTGAACTCATCAAGCACTCAAAAGAGACACGGACTCCCCCTGAAATGCAATGAATTCAACTGGAGTGCAGAAGGAGTGTAGAAAGCATGCTTCTCAGATATGATTGACTGCAATTATAACATCTAACAGATACAGCAAAAGACATACTATAACGATACATGGCATGATCAGTGCAACAGATGATATCTAATGAAAGTCATTTGCACGCATTTTTCAGTTTTTGCAAACAAAAGTCATCACCATATGTTCCAATAAACAAGCAAGGTAAAGCTTGAGATGCAAAAGCTAACTGATATCTACCAAGATAAGCATTGTCCAAAACAAAGTGCTTCAGCAAACTTGTTATTATTTCAATTTTCAAGCTTTTTCTTTTCCCTTTTTCATTTTTGCCAGGGGTTATTTGCATGTCAAACCTTATGCTGACCGACCAAGTCAAGCCTAGGCCAGAACTGGACCATCATAAGCTTAAGACATTGGTCTTGGCATACACTACAGTGTCCTAGTTCATACCAAAGTGCTATGGTACGCAGTCCAGAACAATGCAATGCGACAAGACAAACCCACCCGGATCTTTTCAATTTTAAGCATAAAAGGCATGGAATTTTCATTTTTCTGGTTTTTCATTATTTTATAGCATATTTCCATGATTAAAGCATACAGATGTCCAAGTTGCATATTTGCATCCAAGTCAAGAACTAGCTACGAGGCATGTAACAGATAGCAAGAACATTCAGCCTACACATGCTAGTTATCAGAAGCAATGGTGATCATTTTTTCAATTTTAAAGCATAAAAAGCCATGCATATGACAGATATCAGACTTATCAAGCAAACTGAGACAAGACATGATCATTGACGAGTAATCAAAAGCATGTACCAGCTAGAATAAGTAAAGCAATTCAATCATATAACAGAAGCAAGCTCAAAAGTGTGATATGTGAATATGCAAGATATGAACACACACAAAAAGACTAAAGAAAAGAGTAAAGAAGAAGAAAACCGACGCAAAAATATCCTAAAAGGGATACACAACACCCAAATCCCCTCGTAAATGCTCAAATGTAGACTGATCTAGGGGTTTAGTGAAATATCAGCCAACTGATGATGGGTATCAACATGAACAAGGTCAATGACACCTTTCTCATATTGATCCCGCAAGAAGTGAAAGCGCACATCAATGTGTTTGGTTTTTGAATGGAGCCATGGGTTTTTCCCTACACTAATTGCACTGGTGCTGTCGCAAAACAAAGGAACTCTGGTAGGAAAGAACAACCCAAAATCTCGTAGAGTGGAAATCATCCAAACCATCTGTGAGCAGCAGCTAGCAGCAACTACGTACTCAGCCTCTGTGGTCGAAAGAGCAACTCCAGATTGCTTTCGAGAAGACCAAGAGACAAGAGAAGAACCAAGAAACTGGCAAGTACTGGAAGTCGACTTGCGATCCAACCGGCACCCACCAAAATCGGCATCCGAAAATCCAGATAAATCGAGAGAAGATGATGCTGAATAGAAAGACCAAGATCAGGCGCATAAGTGAGATACCTGAAGATGCGCTTGACAGCCTGCCGATGAGACGCGTGTGGTGAAGACTGGAAACGCGCGCAAAGTCCCACAGCGAACTGTATGTCCGGTCTTGTTGCCGTCAAGTACAACAGCGAACCGATCATCCCTCGAAACTCCCTTTCATTGACTTTGACGCCGCTCTCGTCCTTGTCGAGACCACCAGAAGTGCCCATCGGGGTCATCTGCGGCTTCAATTCACCACCAAAGTCAAATTTCTTTAACATATCACGCGTGTACTTACCTTGGTGGATGAAGGTGTCCGTCCTTGGTCTGCTTGATCTGGAGCCCTAGAAAGTACTTGAGCTCACCCATGAGGCTCATCTCAAACTCACTGTGCATCTGCTCAGAAAACTTGGACACAAGAGAATCAGTAGTACCGCCAAAAATAATATTGTCCACGTAAATCTGAGCAACTAAGAAGTCTGAAGCAACTCTGAGCAGAAAGAGAGTTTTGTCCACAGAGCCCACCACAAAGCCCTTCCCCAACAAAAATTGATTTAACCGGTCATACCAAGCCCTGGGGGCTTGCTTCAACCCGTATAAAGCTTTTTGTAATTTAAAAACATGTCGAGGAAACTTAGGGTTCTCAAAACCAGGGGGTTGCCTAACATACACTTCCTCCTCTATAAACCCGTTCAGAAAAGCACTTTTGACATCTGTTGGCGTAAAAGATTACGCTAACAGGTTTCTGTAGAAAAGAAATTACAAACGAAGTTGTTTGCGAAGCAAACTGTTCTAAGCCTCCGAAAGGATAATAGCTTAGAATAGTTCGAAAGTGTTTATTGAATCCTTGTATCGGTCCCTATTACAGGGTGAAATGGGGGGTATTTATAGGCTTAAACATTAAGGAAAAGACCTATTTACCCCTCTATTACAACCGACATTAAGGAAACTATTCAGTTTCCTTAATAGGGCTAAAATGGTAAAAGATTAATCTAATAAGATATAAGATAAGTCTTCCATCTTAGCTGGCAGAAAAGATCCTGAAGGGCTTTGGTTCGAAGACATACTTCGAACCAGTGTCTGTCTTCGTGCTTCGAACCAGGTTCTGGGCACCTTCGAAGATGGTCTTCAGACATCTTCGAACTGGTTGGCTGTCTTCATGCTGCTTTGGCAATAACCCCGAAGATGAGATATTTTCCCCCAACAGTAGCCCCTCGAATACGCTTCTCCATTTGACCTGTAACGTTTAGGAAAGAAGTATACGCAAGAAAAGTATTCATGCGTAGGGGATAACAAATTTATATCATCTCGAACTAGTGGAGATAATGCTTCGGATTGGCATTCGAAGGAGTTACATTCGAAGTAACTCAGAAGTGTCTTTAGAAATACCGAAAACTTTTAGACTTAGAAAAAATAGCCGTTAACCTGTTTCTTCTAACAGAAGTTAAACGATCCGTTATTTTCGGAGGAAATAACGGGCAAGAATGCGAAAGGGCAGAACTCAAACGGTAACAAACGGAACATTTAGGCTATAAATAACGAGCCCAAAACTTACCCGATTACCTTTTCACCGTTTCCTCTCAGTCAAAAGCTTTGTGAGCCCTTTGAGTTCTTGAGCCCTAGCCTTTGAGTTCTTGAGCCCTTTGAGTTCTTGAGCAACCGAGCGATCATAATGGTGAAGACCAAAGGATCTGCGCCTCCTTCGGCTTTGGCTCGGTAGCAGGCAGCCGCAGCAGCAGCAGCGGCGACATTGGCGGCGGCACCCTCGATGCAGACGGGAACATCCATGGCGGCAGGGGGAGAAATCCCCAAATCCCAGATGACCAAGGTCTGTGTCCCAGCTTCGACTAAATACTTGGATCAGTCTTTTGAGTTAGGACCCTCTACCTGCAAGAGAGATCTTTGGCAATCACAGCAGGGGGAAAGATTAGCAATGGGGTTATGGTTCGGGAGGCCGGGCAAAGAATCAATTCCATCACCAAGACCCGGAGAGGTCGTAGTGTTCGAAGCTTTTTCGAAGCAGGCTTAGGCCTCCCTGCTGTGGATTTCTTGCTGAAGTGCTTGACCTGTTTCATGTACCCTTCCCCAGCTGTCTCCGAATGCCGTAGCTAGATTAGCTATCTTGAATGGGCGCTGAGAGCCGAAGGTTGTGAGGGGAGAGCTGAAATCTCGCTGCGCTTCATAGAGCAACTGTCAGCCGAAGACCTTCGTAGGCTCCGAGGTGAGGAAAGTAGTGGTTGCCTTCGAAGCATCAATTTTAGGCTTCGAGACGAATATGCTCTGCGATTCCTGCTAAGGCCATCAATGCTAGATGGTACACTGATTGGGTACTGAGGTGGTTTATGCCGAAGTCGGAGCTAGCAGTCCTCTGGCTGGGCCCTCAAAGAAATCCGATTCCGGAAAGAAGCCCTAGTGCAACCTGACGAAGGCCAGCTCGAAGCCGCCTGAACCTGTGAAAAGTTAGCCGAAGGCTCGTATGCGAGACTTGGCTGAAGAATTCATCGGTCTTCAAATTCCTCCACTGATGGCAAGGCCTATCATCTTCGAAGATGACTCCGAAGGCGGCCTTCGCAAATCATTATACTTCGAGCCCTGCAGGTACTTCGAAACCAACATGCATTGTACATATTTACTTCGAAGAACGATAACTCGAATTATTTTTTAGCTTTCTTCAGACCCTATTACATCAGAGCAAATCGTAAGGGCTTCGGAGAAGATTCTGGGTGCTCCAACTCCGTCGGGAAAAAGAATGGGAATCGAATTAGTCGGAAGTTGGGAGCGATTTAAAAGTATGGGGAATGCTGGGTTAACTCCACCCCCTGTGATGGATTGGGTGCCTCAGGAGAAAGGCCCCAAGAAAGAGTAGCTGAAGCGGCGAGCTTCAAGTTCAGCGAAAACTCCAGTGAAGAAGGTGGCTCGAAGCCAAAGAATCTCGCACCTTCGGATCCTGCTCCTTCAAGCTCAGAACCTCACTTTCTGGTTCTAAAGAGGATGAAGGTATTTTATTAGTGAAATTAATTGATGAAGATGCAGCTCAACGAAGTATTCACATTGAAGATACTGCAGGTATTCCGGAGCCTCAAGCCAACATCGAAGAGAGTAAGAGCTCCGGATACCCAAGAGGAACAAATCGAAGCCCCTATGGGTGTAGATGAGCCGAAGTACCTGCGAACGTACCGGAGTGTGGAGATAATGCTGATTCAACCAAGGACTTCGGTAGTTCAAGAAGAATACAACTCAGGCCGGAGTTCCTGTGGACGAAGGTGGGGTCGAAGTCACTATGGCTTCGATTCCCGAGAAGTAACGAGAACTCCCCAGGACGATGCTCCTACAGTCCAAGATTTAGCGGCTGATTCGGATGAGGACTACACTTTGATCCTCCGATCAGTCCAGTACTCGATCTTCCGAGAATGTCGAAGGTAAATTTTGCATAATTCTATCAATTTTGCAAAATTTACAATGTATAATATTTCTGTTTTGGCAGAGCCTCCTGTTGTCGAAGTATCCCTCGAAGATACAATTCAAAGACCTTCGACAACTTCGGAGCCACAACCGGAGGTTACTCTACCGGGGCTGGAAGAGGAAAAAGACACATAGAGCCTCTCCCTGCTCAAGGATCGACTTCATCTGAGTCAACAGATGAAAGTGAATCGACTGAGGGGGGCCATCTTCAGAAGTTCCAAGGGCCTCAAGAGAACTCTCCGGACCTTCGCTAAGCATAGCTGATCAGAAGGCTTCAGTAATGCTTCCTCTCATAACTCCTTTTTTGTGGAGAAAACCGGACTTTGGGACTTTGGTTAAACCTTTGGGTCAAGCCAGTCGCAAAGTCGGGGAAACAGAATGTTAGCCCTTTTAAGCAGAGCGAGGGTTCGGAGCTTATCTTGCTGTGGAAAGAGAAGCTTATCAGGTATAAGCATCTTCGAACCAAATAGCAAATTATTATGATAATTTCTTATTCCAGTTTTTCTTTTTTCTCAGCAAGCAGTCTTAGCCCGCGTGCGGCTTTACGAACGAAAACGAAATTGCTCAACTTCGGGAGAGAACGAAACTCTTCAAAGAAATTTTAACTTCTCCGAAGGCGAGTAGCTCAGAGGACAATGTAATACTAGCAAAACGAAGGGCTAGGCAAAGCTTGGAGGCTGCGAAGAAAAAGAGCTCGAAGCAGAAAGAATTGTGCTTCGAGCGGAGATTGAAAGACTGCGGACGGAGGATGCTGCTAAGGGGTCTGGAACTTGTAAGACTACAAGAAGAGGCTGGCCAACTCCGACTCAGAAGATTGCTTTGAATACGGAGAATGCTAGAATCTCCGGAGTTTAGCAGAAACGACTTCGGCTAAGGATGCACTTAATGCGGAAAAGCTCAAGTCTGAGGAAGGTGGCTTCGGAGGTCATCGAGCAGATGCTAGGTGTCTTGGAGTACTTCGGTACTCTGGATCACTACCTTCGGATGACAATGTAACTCTGCTGCGCCGGCTAAGAGGATCAAGGAGCAGCGAAGCAAATGAATACGGCAGGCATGCGTTATGGAGAACTCTCCGGACAAGTGTCTGCCCTTGGAATACTTCGTTACTACGAGGATTTGGGGCCGAACAATCACTCCGAGAGCAGAGGGCTCCATCATCTTCGACGACGCGAGATTTGACCCCTTCCGAAGGTAGCTATACTTGGCGAGCCTTCCAAACTTCGTGGAGAGCCGAAGGTCGATCTGCGATCAAGGCTTGGATTGATGAAGGCCAACGCCAAAAGCAAGTTCGGAGTCAAGCTTCGAGCAGTCAGCCTCTCGAACCCGCAGGTTTAGGATTATTTAGGATTTGTTTGATTATGTAAAGCTGATGCTTGTAAATATTTATCAATGAAAGTCTTGTTTGTCATATTTTTTAGGCTTTGCCTCTTATGGAAGATATCGAAGTGTTAGGAGCTTAACAGTGAACTTCGCTCACTGTGGAACACCTTCGAACTTCTAAAGAGTTATAAACGTCCTCGATGCCTTATCCCTCGAGATGACTCGGCGTTATTGCGCCCGAAGTATCAAAGACGTATTGTCTTATATTAAAGAGGAAGATAAAGAGATGACGCAAACACCTCGTCTTCTGAAGACACTAATTGTCCGAAGACGAAGGTGAAGCCCAAAATAAAAGATCTGAAGATCTTAGAAGCTAGGAAAGAAGCCCGAGCGGCTTCGAACTTGGGCCGAGCCTTCAACAAGAGCAGAAGGATTTTAGAGCTTCGAAGGGGAAGGGAAGAGGTTAAGCCAAAGTTCTTAGAACTTCTCTGTGGAACTAGTCGTTCCACCCTAGCTCGGGACCGAAGAGGTCTCCGATTCCTTCTTGGTATAGATACCAATTTTTCATAATGTAATCTGTAAATACTTTATTTCGATAATGAATGCTGATTTAAAATTGTC
>JAAALK010000285.1:77914005-77937533 GCA_019279435.1 Zizania palustris
TTAGACACCCATCAGCCCAAAAAGCCTCACCGACCACCAAAGAAAACCACACCTCCTGCCAAGAAAAATCCTCCCAAGAAACCACTCAGCAGAAGCCCAAGGAGCCTGTGAGAGTGCTCTTGTGACCCATGAGAGTGCCCCAAGGAGAGTGTTTCATTGTTCCTATTGTCAGCGGGCGGGTCATTTGGTTGGGTTCTATTTTGTAGCATCAAGGATGAGCGACGCGCTCAGGCGATGAGTTTACCAGGACATGCATTACCCATTTTTAGGTATGCATGAGTCTGAGTTCTACCTCGTCCTGTTTTCGAGGCTCCTCGTGCTTCTCGGAGAGGTTTTGCTCCTCGAGGTGTTCACCATGTTCCATATGGTGTAGACCTGGGCGAGTAGCTTTTACCTCGTCAGAGTAGGAGACCTCGCCATGCTTTTCGATCACTGCATGTAGGTAGACCTCGCACCTTGCATCATACAGATTATCATGTGCGTAAGACCATCTACTTTTACTGCACCTACTACTCGTGTCACTCAGTGCTGGATGCCTCGTCATATTTTACTCACCCCAGCACTGAGCGATCGAGATATTCTTATCATGTGTAGGTGACAGATCGAGGCTTGGAGGGGCACATGGATCATGGACTCCGGTTGTTCGCGCCACATGACCGGAGATGCAGCTTGGTTCTCCAGCCTCACCACAACCAAGCAAAGGGAACATATCACCTTCGGAAATAATCGAAGGAGTAGAGTGAAAGGTAAAGGTGTGGTAAGAATTAACTCGAATTTCACTCTCAAAGATGTTGCTTTGGTTGAAAACATGGGATACAATTTGCTGTCTGTATCTTAGTTACTTGATGAGGGCTTCGAAGTGCGATTCCATCGCGATACTTCGCAAGTGCTCAATTCTGATGGCGTTGTGGTGTGTAAGATCTTTAGAGTTGGGAGAGTTTTTGGAGCTGATTTTTCAGAGTCATCTGGTTCTTCTCATTGTCTTGTTGCACATTCGACTTCTGAGCCTTGGAGGTGGCATAGGAGACTAGGGAATATGAGCTTTGAGTTGCTCGCTCGTTTGAGTGCCCTAGGTCTGATCCGAGGATTGCCCAAGCTCAAGTTTGAGAAGAATTTAGTTTGCGCTCCTTGTCGACATGGAAAAATGATTGCTGCTTCGCATTCGCCAGTCACCACAGTGATGACTGAACAACCGGAGAACTTCTTCATATGGACACTGTAGGTCCCTCTCGGGTGAGTTCTTTAGGCGGCAAGTGGTATGTATTAGTTATTGTCGATGATTTCTCTCGCTACTCTTGGGTCTTCTTTCTTGCAGCAAGGATGAAGTGTTTTCACACTTTCGGAGCTTGGCTTTGAGACTTTTCACTGAACTCCCTGGTGCATTAAAATTCATTCGAAGTGATAATGGCACTGAGTTTAAGAACAGTCTCTTTGTTGACTTTTGCTTGGAGCATGGCATAGAACATCAATTCTCTGCTCCGCGGGTTCCTCAACAGAACGGTGTTGTTGAGAGGAAGAACCGCACTTTGGTTGAGATGGCTAGGACGATGCTTGATGAGCATAGGACTCCTAGAAAATTCTAGGCTGAGGCCATGAACACTGCCTGTTACATCTCAAACCGAATTTTCTTGCGCTCAATTTTAAACTTGACATCTTATGAACTGCGTTTTGGGAGACAGCCCAAGGTTACTCATCTTCGAGTTTTGGCTGTCGCTGCTTTATCCTAAAACATGGTAATTTGGACAAATTTGAGTCGCGCTCTTCTGACGGGATCTTTTTGGGTTACACTACTCATGGTCATTCTTATCGTGTTTATAATTTGGAGACTAACACTGTCATCGAGTCATGTGATGTGACTTTTGATGAATCAACCCCCTCTGTTAGTTCTGCATTTGAACAGGCAAATGAACACGACATGGAACAGACCATCTTCGAAGAAGAAGATCCCGGAGAATTCAAGGATGAACCCCTGCTACCCTCGACATCAACCCCCGAAGCCGACCCCACTTCAACCACTTCGGCACGAGGTCCCGAAGCGACTACCTCAACATCGGTCATCTTGGACCACTCCAACACACAAGTTGAGGGGGAGACTGCATCCCGCCGCGAGGCTCCACATCATGTTCAAAGGATGCACCCTCCCGAGCAGATCATTGGTGAACTTGATCAAAGGGTAACTCGTTCACATGCCCATTTCACTAATGCTGCTTTTGTTGCTTCTTTCGAGCCCTTAGATGTTAGTCATGCACTTTCTGATTCTAGTTGGATCAATGCCATGCATGAGGAACTTGAAAATTTTGAGAGAAACCAGTCTGGACTTTAGTTGATCCTCCACCAAATGTTCATTTCTTTGGACCAAAATGGATTTTTCAAAAACAAACAAGGGGAGGATGGGACTATAGTTAGAAACAAGGCTAGACTTGTAGCTCAGGGCTTTTCTCAACTAGAAGGGATTGATTTTACTGAACTTTTGCACCTGTTGCTCGCCTTGAGGCCATTAGGATTTTGCTTGCCTTTACGACATCCCGGGGATTCAAACTCTATCAAATGGATGTCAAAAGTGCTTTTCTTAATGGCTTCATAGGTGAAGATGTTTATGTAAAACAACCCCTGGTTTTGAAAACCCCAAGTACCCACATAAAGTCCTTAAACTTCATAAGGCTCTTATGGACTCAAGCAGGCCCCTCGGGCATGGTATGACAGACTTAAGTCTTTTCTACTTGAGCGGGGGTATTGATGGGCTCTGTTGATAAAACTTTTTTTACTCTCAAGCATGGCAAAGATTTCCTCCTGGTTCAGATTTATGTGGATGATATCATCTTTGGTGGCTCTTCTCATGCTTTGGTTGCCGAGTTTGCAGATACCATGAGCAGGAATTTGAAATGTCAATGATGGGTGAACTCACCTTTTTCCTTGGTTTGCAAATCAAACAAAGCAACAAGGTACCTTCGTCCACTAGACGAAGTACACCAAGGACCTGCTCAAGAAATTTGACATGGCTGATGTGAAGCCCCTCGCCACTCCAATGGCTACATCTGTAGCATTGGATCCTGACGAAGATGGAGAAGCCGTAGATCAGAAGGAGTTCCGAAGCATGATCGGCTCCCTCCTCTACTTGACTGCTACGAGGCCGGACATACACTTCGCAGTGTGTCTGTGCGCTCGTTTTCAGGCTTCACCACGAGCTTCGCATCGCCAAGCGGTAAAACTCATACTCAGGTATCTCAAACATACCCTCGAATTTGGCATATGGTATTCAGCATCTTTATCTTTATGTCTTCGAGGTTATTCCGATGCGGATTTTGCTGGGTGTAGAATTGATAGGAAGAGTACCTCTGGTACTTGTCATTTTCTGGGTACTTCTTTGGTTTGCTGGTCTTCCCGCAAACAGTTTAGTGTTGCACAATCGACGGCTGAGGCCGAATATGTTGCTGCAGCTAGCTGTTGCTCTCAGATTTTGTGGATGGTTTTCCACTTTGCGGGGATGTCGGGTTAGATTATAAGAGTGTTCCACTTTTCTGTGATAACACTAGTGATATTGTATTGCAAACAACCTGGTTCAGCACTCCAGAACCAAACACATTGATGTGCGATATCATTTTCTCAGAGATCACAATGAGAAGGGTGATATTGAACTTCATATGTTGATACCCAACACCAGCTTGCCGACATTTTCACAAAACCCCTCGATGCTACTCGATTTGCTTACTTGCGTGGGGAACTTGGTATTTGTCATCCTTACGACATTTTGTGAGAGGGAGCAGTTTTAGATGAATGTGCATTTGCTAGTTGTGTTGAAATTGCATTTACATCTTTTGCACTTATATGCCTGATTATAATCCATGACATCATGACAGCTCAGCTCTTTTTAATTTATCTGAAACATTCATGTGCATGATGTTTTCTTTTCAAAATCAAATCGTGCTCACTGCTTAGTCTTGAATCTAGCATGTTTTGGCAGGACTGCTCTTAGCTATCTTTTATCTGCTTGATAGCAAGACACTGTTCATTGGATGTTAAAATTGCAACTTGAAAATTGTTCTACAGTTTCATGGATATTCATAAAGTGCCAAACAAGTGGTTCACTTAGTTAAAATCAAATACTCCATGATTTGCACAAGTGAAAAGATCCAGGTGGGTTTGTTTGTCGCACTACTCTATTCTAGACTGCTTTCCATTGCACATTGGTCTGAACTGGAATAGTGTAGTGTATGCCAAAATCATTCCTTAAGCTTCTTATGGTTTTCATGCCTAGGCTTGGCCTGATTGGAAAGTATAAGGTGGACAAACAAATAACCCCTGGCACTAAGAAAAGAACAACACAATTCTTTGATCATCATGTTTGCTTTCATGCTCCATTTGAACTGGACTTGTATGTCTAGAGTAGAATTGATCTAGCTCTGCGCAGTCCCTGCTTTTACTTGTCTAGTTTCCTTGACTAAGTGGTGATGCTTTTATTTCAAAAATGATCAAATCCCATGCTTCATCATGCTTTTAGAGAATGTTAATTTGAGCTGAGCACATGATACTTGGTATTAAATTGGCATATTTGTGCTTTATATGTCTTTGCAATTCTGCTCATTTCCGCTATGCATCTTTTTCATGCTCCTTCATGCTTGCATTGCCAAAGGGGGAGAGACTTGCTACGTTCTCTGCGAAGAAAATTTGACATAAAAAGGGAGAAGGTTCTTTGTTGCCAAAGGGGGAAACTTAACTCAGGGGGAGTTTTTATCTTGAGATTTGCCAAAGTGACATGATTTGGCTCTTTCTGAGTTTTTATGGTCACTTGTGTGCTGAAATTTTTCAAATTTTCTTGGATTTGAAGTTGGTTGTCAATGCACTCATCAAGGGGGAGATTGAGAAACCAAGGGTTGGTTTCGGTGTTTGTGATGAGTCATTGACAGGGTTTTTACCCCTGGTTCGAAGGGGTACCTCCGAAGAGGGTTCGGAGGTTGGACCTCCGAAGGGTGTTCGGAGGTGGTTTCACCGAAGGGTGTTCGGTGGTTTGGTTGCTGCAGCTGTTGCAGCGGAGTGTGCTTGTCGGAGGGGTCCGACAGTACACGATGACTGGGTTTGAACCGAAGGCTTCGGTATTTTGGGCGGTACACCGGAGGGTGTGCCAAAGGTTGCTAACCCGGAGAGGTCTCCGGAGTACTGGATACACTTGTCTGTTTGTCGGTGGTGCGCAGGGACTTCGGAGGCGATGGACAGGTTCGCGGCAGGTGAACCTGGGTCAAGCGGGAGGCTTGATGCCAGGGGAGCGGGGAGCTCCATCACGGTGGCTGCGAAGGGGGTCCGGGTCGGTCCTCGGGTCGAGGTGCGCCAGGTGAAGGCACAGAGTGCGGAGCGTGGCTCGGGTGAAGGTACTCCGAGACAAAGTCCTCGGAGGTGAGGCACTTCGAAGGTACTCCGAATGGAGTGACTTTGGAGTTTGGTGGATCCAGTCCTCTGCGGAGGCAAGGAGTTCGAAGTGTGCTCCGGAGGCAGACATTCGAAGGTACCCGACGAAGGTTTCAGAAGTCGAGGCGCATCGAAGGCATGGTCCGGGTGAGGCTCATCGAGGAGTGTGCTCGGGGAGAGGCACTGCGACGAAGGGCTAATGGAATGCTTCATGCGGAGGCCTTGGACGAAGGAGGGACTTCGAAGGGTGGTACTCCGAAGGTGGGGCTTCGAAGTGAGGAACGCTTCGGAGCGAGGCTAGCTCCAGAGTGTGGTTGTCTTGTGGTGCTTCGGCCTGCATGGCTTCGGTACACGGACTGACGGAGTTCGAGGTGGGCGGAAGCTGCGAAGCCGTGGTGGTCCAGTCCAGAGGTGTTGGTGCGAAGGCCCAAGGGCTTTGACGGCTTTGGCTCAAAACCGTCACTGTATCGAAGGTTGACTTCGGTGAAGCGAAGGCCATCTGGCTCAAGGCTTCTCACCGAAGCTATCGCACCCCTCGCGTGCGAAGGGGGCTTTGGAAAGGTCAAAGGCTGCAAGTCTGACAGTGTCTGCTCTGCAAAAAGCTGGCGCTGTCCCATCTGCAAAGGCTGACAGAGAAGCCTCCAATAAAGTTGACTACCTTTTGTACCCCTTAGTTCTGTAGAGACAAAACCAATGTAAACCCTAGGGGTAAAGTAGTCAATTCCTTTGGATGAACTGTGGGCTATAAATATGGGGGCTCGGTAGGTAACATTTAACACTTTGAGCATTTACTGTTGAGCTCCTATAGCCACACATTTCGTTGTATTCATCCAGAGTTCAATTTTATTGTGTTCCTTGTTCAAGCGGCGAAGCCCTGCTTCTGTGTGCTTTTCGCTTGAGCTTGCTTTACATACCTCGCTAGTTGTAGTGCGCCGAAGCATGTCTAGGCGAAGGGTGTTTTGTGCGAAGTGTGTTTTTCAGTGCGCGTTCGCTCTGTGTAACAGGAGGCTAGACCTCACTGCTTACTAGCGAAGCCCTGATCTAAGCCCGTTTGCTTCTTGTGTCGAAGCCCCTAGCGAAGTTTTTTAGTGTGCGTTTAGACCTTCGTGTACGAAGCCCAACACTAGTTGCTGCTGCCAAGTACTTGATCGAAGTCCTCAGAGGGTCGTCCACTCTTGCGAAGGGTGAAGTGCGAAGCCTGCTCGAAGCACCCTGTGTGCGGAGCCTGCACTGACTTAGCAGAGTAGATTTTCGAGGGTTGTAAGTGGAGCGAAGTCTTCTTGGCTTCGAACTTTTGGACCTGCGAAGCCTGTGTTCGAAGTTGTCAAGGGACCTCCGAACTAGACCTCCGAAGGTAGTGTTCGAAGCCTGTTCCGTAGAAGACAGAACTAAAACCGAAGGCTAGTTTTTAGCCCGAATTTTTAAAAGCTCCCATTCACCCCCCTCTGGTCGCCGTTTCCGGTCCAACAATTGGTATCAAAGCGGGTTAAGATCACCAGTTGACCTTAACCGGTTTAGTGATCTGTTGGCGACATGGATAGAGGCAGTAAAATTCCTCTGTTCGATGGGACTGACTTTGCATACTAGAAGGTGCGCATGGAGGCTTACTTGTTAAGCCAAGGAAATGCAATTTGGGAGATTGTGGACTCACAATACTCCATCCCTGATACTCGCACCACTCAAACAGAAAAAGATCAGTATAATGCCAACTCCAAGGCTACGAATATACTGTTCATTGGTTTGAGCCGGAGTGAGTTTGATAGGGTGCAGCACCTTAGGACTGCTAGGGAGATTTGGACAACGCTCACTATTTTTCATGAGGGCTCTACACAGATTAAGGCCAGGCGCCAAAGCACATACAATCAACAGTATCAGTTGTTTGTGCAGGCACCTGGTGAATCAATAGATGCCATGTTTTCTCGCTTTGATGCGATAGTGAGTAACTTGCGATCCAACGGGACGCTTGCTTACAATGATCATGATAGGGCTATCAAGCTTCTCTATGCTCTTGACCGTAGCATATGGGAAGTGAAGATATCCAGCATTGAGGAGTCTGCAGGTTATGACACATTGACCTGTGATGAGCTCTTCAGCAAGCTGAAGTCTACAGAGATTGCCAAGGCATCTCTTGCAGTGCACAGAAGCTCTTTGCCACAGCCATTGGCATTGGTTTCTAGCACTAGCCGTGGCACCACTGCAGAACCAAGCACATCTGGCACTTGTGTTCTTGCAGATGGTTTTGCTTTGTCCTCCCTGGTCTCCGTCACAAAGGAGCAGGTGGACACTCTAGATGATGATGAGCTTGCTCTCATTGCCCGGAGGTTCACCCGTTTTTATCATGAGAGACGGGATCAGAGGAGAAGTGGTTTTAGTGGTTGCTTTGAGTGTGGCGACACTTCTCATATTAAGGCCAACTGCCCTAAGCTCAAGAAAAGAGATGAGAGTGAGCGCCCCAAATACCACAAGAAGGAGAGGAAACCCTTTGTGAAGGGCAAACGCGGCAAGATTTTCGAGGGTTGTAAGTGGAGCGAAGTCTTCTTGGCTTCGAACTTTTGGACCTGCGAAGCCTGTGTTCGGAGTTGTCAAGGGACCTCCGAACCAGACCTCCGAAGGTAGTGTTCGAAGCCTGTTCCGCAGAAGACAGAACTAAAACCGAAGGCTAGTTTTTAGCCCGAATTTTTAAAAGCTCCCATTCACCCCCCCCTCTGGTCGCCGTTTCCGGTCCAATAGATATAGATGACTTATCTGGAAGCTAAGATTTCGTAGCGACTACGGCTTCTCTTCTGGACAGTCGGATACAAGATCGACGGTTGTCAGTTTTGCGCCGAAACTGACAAAGCCTCCACTGGCTTTGCACCAGGTACCCGGATTGGGCCGGCCCGACTCCGCAGCTCTCTCAGCCTGGCAATCACTCACCGCCCGTGTACCTGAGTCAATCCTGGTCAACAGCCCAGTGGGTCTTCTACTGCTTCTGGCCCATGTACTCGGATTGGGCCAGCCCGACTTTGTAGCTCTCTCAGCCCGACCGTCGCTCGCTGCCCGTGTACCTGAGTCACACGCGGCCCATGAAACAGCAGATCTCTTCTTCTTTTGTCCTCTTTGACTATCGTTGACAATGACTCATCACTTCTAGAGCCATGAGGCCCACGCTATTCAGCATGGCTCCTCACCTTGTTCATGTTGATACTCATCATCAGTTGGCTAGCATCTTCACCAAACCCCTAGATCAGTCCACTTTTGAGCATTTACGAGGGGATTTGGGTGTTTTGTATCCTTTCTAGGATATTTTGGGTCAGTTTTCCTTCTTCTTTACTCTTTTCTTGAGTCTTTCTGTGTATGTTCATATCATGCATATTCACATATCACACTTTGAGCATGCTTCTATTATATGATTGACCTGCTTTACTTACTCTAGCTAGTACATGCTTTTGATTACTTGTTGATTATCATGCTTTGCTTCAGTTCACATGATATGTCTGATATATGTTGTTGGCGTAAAAGATTACGCTAACAGGTTTTTGAAGATTAGAAACTAACAAACGAAGTGTTTGCGAAGTAAACTATTCCAAGCCTCCGAAAGGATAATAGCTTAAAATAATTCGAAAGTGTGTATTGAATAACTTGTATTCGGTCCCTATTACAGGGTAAAACGGGGGGTATTTATAGGCCCAAACATTAAGGAAAAGACCCTTTTACCCCTCTATTACAACCGACATAGTGGAAACTATTCGGTACCCTTAATAGGGCTAAAATGGTAAAAGACTAATCTAATGAGAAAGAAGATAAGCCTTCCATCTTAGCTGGCAAAGAAGCTCTTGGAAGAGTCCAAGTTCGAAGATATACTCCGAACTAGAGTCCGTCATCATACTTCGAACTTGATTCAATGCATCCCCGGAGTCATATGCTGGAAATCTTGGACTTAATCACCAACCTTTGTTCTGTTACTGCAATAACCCTGAAGATGTAATATTTTCCCCCAACAGTAGCCCCTCGAATACGCTTCTCCGCTAAATCTGTAAAGTTAGGAGAGCAGTATATGCAAGAAAAATAATCATGCGTAGGGGTTAGCAGATTTTAATCCATCTCCGAAATGCATGGAGATGCAAAACTTCGAATCAGTTTCTAAGACAATTACATTCGAACCATCTTAGAACTAACTCGAGAAGCCTGAAAGTCTTTTTATACTTGGAAGAAATAGCCGTTGGCTTCTTTCTTCTAACGGAAGTTACGTGACACGTTAATTCCGCAACAAAGTAACGGTTAAGAATGCGAAACGGCATAGGCAAACGGTAAAAATTCGGGGCAAACAAACCATCAATCAAGCCCTAGCCTCCATTTTTCTTCTGAAGCAATCCGTGAGATCCAATGGCGAAAACCTGTTTCAAGGGTCCTGGAGCAGCTTCAACCTTGGCCCGGCAGCAGGCTGCGGCAGCAGCGGCGGCTGCAATATTGGCGACGGCGACTCCGACACCAACAATGGCAACAATGGCGGCGGCGGGGAGAAATCCCCAAAATGTCGGCCCTCAAGACCTTTTTCCGGCATCAACGAAGTACACAGATCAATCCTTTCAATTGGGGCCTTCAATCTGCAAAAGAGAATCACTCGCGGCCACAATAGAAGGCAAAATTAGTTCGGGAGTCATGATTTGCAAACCCGGGAAAGAGATCATTCCGTCGCCAAGGCTCGGAGAAGTAGTCGTCTTCGAAGCCTTCTTCGAAGCTGGCTTGGGGCTTTCGGCGGTTGACTTCTTAGCGGAGGTATTGGACTTATTCCACGTTACTCTCCCCCAACTCTCTCCGAATGTCGTAGCACGTCTTGCCATCTTCGAATGGGCGTTGCGGGCCGAGGGTTGCGAAGGAAGGGTTGAGATCTTCGCAACACTGCACAGAGCTTCGTGTCAACCGAAGACCTTCGTAGGCCCCAGAGGTGAGAAGATGGTATTAGCCTTCAGAAGCATCAACTTCAGGCTTCGGGACGAATATGCTCTTCACTTTCCGGCCAAGGCTATCAATGCTAGATGGTATACAGACTGGATCTTGAAGTGGTTTTATGCCGAAGTTGGGGCAAGCAGTCGCCTAGCTGGACCTTTGCAAGATATCAACTTCCGAAAGGAAGCTCTTGTGCATCTGGATCCGGGCCAGCTCAAAGCTCGCCTCAGCCTGCTCCAAAAAATCAGTCACCGCCTGAGTATGCGGGACTTAGCCGAAGAATTCCTCGGGCTTCAAATCCCTCCTCTGATGGCCAACTGGCCGATCACCTTTGAGGAAGATTCGGAGGGCGGTCTTCGCAAAATTTCTTCGACTTCGAGCCCTGCAGGTAACTTCGAAAACAACATATATCATGTATATTTATTCAAAGGAATAACCAACTTGACTCATTTTTCAGCCTCTTCAGCCCCTATAACTTCGGAGCAGATTGTACGAGCTTCGAAGAAGATTCTGGGCGTCCCAACTCCGACCGAGAAGGAATGGAGAATTAAGCTGGTTGGTACATGGGAACGGTCTAACCGAGTATGGGGGCTACTCGAAGTTATTCAGCCCCCTCTTGTTGATTGGGTGCCTTCGGAGAAAGGGCCCAAAAAGAGAAAAGACTCCGCTAAAGAAGGTGGCTCGAAAGCCTAGAGTTCCTGCACCTTTCGAGCCCAAGAGCTTCAGTCTCCGATTCCTTGGAGGATGAAGGCAGGATGCTTGTCGACCTGATCGACAAAGATGCAACCCAAAGAGATGCACATATTGATGAAGCTGCGAGCATGCCAGAGTCTCAAGAGAACCTTGAGCAAGTGAGTACTCCGACTGCTCAAGAAAATTTACTGCAAGACGGAGCCCCTGTGGACGAAAGCGAAGTCGAAGTTGCTGCAGCTTCAATTCCGGGTGAAGTAACAACGGCTGCTCTTGAAGATGCTCCAATAGTCGAAGATTTGACTGCTGACTCCGACGAAGACTTTGGAGTAGCCTTCGACCCGCCAAGCAGTCCAATGCTCACCCGTCGCCAAAATGTCGAAGGTAACCTTCGCATAATTTCTTTTGTTCTTTTTTCCTGCGAAATTATACAATGTATAATACCTTTGTTTTAACAGGATCTACTCCCGTGGAAGAGGTCTGTCCCAAAGATATAATTCCTGGACCTTCGAAAACTTTGGAGCCAATTCCAGGAGCCACTCAAATGGGACCTGGAAAAGGCAAAGGCAAGATGGACCACCTCCCTGCTCCGAGCTCAGGATCAACTCCGTCTGAGTCAACAGACGAAAGCCAATCTACGGAGGGGGGCCAGTCTACCGGAGCTCCAAAAAATACGGCTCAGCACTCCGGACCTTCGCCAAACGAAGATGACCAGCAAGCCTTGAGCATGCTCCCTCTTCTAGCTCCTTTCTTGGAGCGAAGAACTGGGCTTCAGACTTTGCTCGAGCCTTTGGATCGAGCTAGTCATGAAGTCGGGGAGACGGACTTGGTGGCCATCTTGAGCGAGGCGGAGAGTTCGGATCTTAACGCTGCCATGGAGATTGCAGCATACCAGGTACGAAGTATCTGCAAAACAAAATTAAATTTATATACCAATAATTTCTTACCTTGGTTTTTTCTCTTCGCAGCAAACAGTCTTGGCCCGAGCTGCGAACATCTCAAATGAACGTGGAAGCCTTCGCCTTCGAGAGGAAAATACAACTCTTCAACGAAATCTTACTATCTCCGAAGGTCGGGTTGCCCACTTGGACAACATGGTTTCAATGGAGCGCAGGGCCAGACAAAGCTTGGAGGCTGCGAACAAAGAGCTCGAAGCAGAACAAATTGTGCTTTGAGCGGAAATTGAAAAGATGCGGGCGGAGCACGCTACGGCGGGAGCTGAGCTTGTTAGGCTTCAAGAAGAAAAAGCCAAAGCTACCGAAGAAGCTAGCCAGTTACTCAATCAAAAGAATTCTTTAGCTACGGAGGCAGCTAGGCTCTCTGGAGTAGTAAGAGAATTAACTTCGACAAAGGATGCCTTAATTGAAGATAAGCTGAAGTCGGAGAAGGTAGCTGCGGAGGTCATGGACCAACTGCTAGGCGTTCTGGAGTACTTCGGTACTACTGGGATGCTTCCTTCAGATGACAACATCTCCCTGCTGTGACGGTTGAAGAGGATCCAAGGAGCAGCGAAGCAAATGAAGACAACAGGCATTCGGTACGGAGAAATCTCCGGACAAGTGGCTGCTATCGGCATACTTCGTTACTACGAAGATCTGGGCCAATCGATAACTCCGAACGCAGGGGCGGATCCCATTACCTTTGACGACAACCAGCTCCTTACTCCTTCCGAAGGTGTGGCCGCTGCTTGGCAAGCCTTTCAAACTTCATGGAGAGCCGAAGGTCGCTCTGTGATCAAGGCTTGGATTGACGAAGGGCAACGCTAGAAGCAAGCTCGGTCCCAAGATTCGAGCAGTCAGCCCCAGCCAAACCCGCAGGTTTAGAATTATCTTAGGATCTTCGACTATGTAAAGCATTATGCTTTTGTACATTTATGAATGAAAATTTGCTTATCATGTTTTTAGGCTTTGCCTCATATGGAAGATGTCGAAGTGTTAGACGTTAACGACGAACTCCGCTTACTATGGGCTACCTTCGATATCTTAAAACTTCACAAGCGCCCTCGATTTTTAGTTCCTCGGAATAGCTCCAGAGCGATTACGCCCGAAGTAAGCAAAGACATACTGTCTTGTATTAAAGAGGAAGAAAAAGAAGTTAACTTGGAAACTTCATCTTCTGAAGACATTGTATGGTCCAAAGACGAAGATGAAGCTCAAGGTAAAAAGCCTGAAGAACTTGGAAGCTGGGAAAGGAGCCCCGAACGGCTTCGAACTTGGGCCGAGCTTCAACAAGAATAGAAAGACTTTCGAGCTTCGAAGGAAGGTAGGAGAGTTAAACGCAAAGTTGTTAGAACTCCCGGCTCTGGAACTAGTCGTTCCAACCCTAGCTCTAGAGATCAAAGGGGTCTTCGATTCCTTCTTGGTATAGATACCAATTTTTCATGATGTAATCATATTTGTTCGAATAATAAATATCGATTCAAAATTGTCTCCCTATTTACTACCCCTCTTTGGGCGTAAGCAACTTCGAACTATATTCAAAGATGGTTAGGCGCAAAGAAAAAACTTAGGGGTGCAATTTTGGGGGTTTGGAGCCCCTCAGCAATTTAAAGATCGATTAAAATCTTATAAAATGTCTTCGACTATTTGTAGTCTGAAGACTGGTAACTTAGTACCTTATGTTTTTGAAAGAAATCACTTTGGACAACTTTCCGGACACTTTAGGGTCCTACATGATTTGTCACTTTGGACTTTCTTAACAGACATTTGAAGCACATGGCTCAAACTCTGTTTTGTTTTGGCCTCCTTCGGCTCTTTTTGCGAATTCTATCAAACCAATGGTTTGGAGTTCGCAGTGGTCTCTTTGGACTCTTTTTACGGATGCCTACAAGCCGGTGGCTTGGACTCCGCATCATTTGGTCTCCTTGGACTCTTTTTACGTATGTCTTCCAGCCGTTGGCTTGGACTCCGCATTCTGTGGTCTCGGGCTCTTTTACGGATGCCTACAAGCCAGTGGCTTGGACTTCGGATAATGTCAGCCCACCACCTCGGAAACTTCGGACCTGTGGTTCGAAGTCCGAAAATATGATTCAAATTAATGACACTTCCCTCTCGGTCAACTCCGCTATTCCAGTGCGTCCACTCGGAAGTGGGAAGTTTATGAGGGGTAGGCATTATCTGAACCATATGCTTTATTAATTCGGAAAGTGCTTACAAATGATTACAAGGAGCCCTTATGCGAAGTATCGCTTTAGGTGCTCCGCATGCCATGTATGCACTAACTCTTCACCTTCCAAATTAGCTAATTTAAAAGAACCAGGACGCCATGAGCGAACATTTAAGTATGGACCTTCCCATTTATTTCCTAATTTTCCTGGTGCTATGATACTTCGCAAAACAAGATGACCCGGCCTAAGTTCATTAATCTTAACCTTCGGGTCGAACCAAGCCTTCGTCTACTGCTGATACTTTGACAAATTTGTCACAGCTCGAAGTCTTGTCTCCTGTGTTAAATCCAGTGAAGCTTGTCTTTCTCCTTCTATTTCCGGTTCGGTGCTGCGAAGTGATCCTCCTTTGAGCTCTATTGGTGTCATAGCTTCATCTCCGAATAATAGTCTGAATGGAGTGAAACCCATGGACCTCGTTTGAGTGGTCCGAATGGACCACAAAATCTTCGGAAGTTCTTCGGTCCAGAGTCCTTTTGCCAATCCTACTATCCTTCGATTTAGCCCTGACAAAATGTTACCATTGGCTCTTTCTACAGCTCCGTTAGACTGAGGGTGTCGCACTGATGCAAAGCATAGCTGGATGTCTAGATCTTCGCAAAATTTCTTGAAAGGTTCTGCGTCGAATTGTGTTCCATTGTCAACTGTGAGTTGATGAGGACATCACTTCATATGATACACACATGGAGCCTCCACCTACAATTCAACTACAAGGACCAATCACACGCGCCCGTGCCCGTCGCTTGAACCATGAGGTTAATTCGTTCCTTAGCAACTTTGATTATATTTGTTTGGATGGGATGCTACTGAATACTAGTGATATTTTGTTGCTTAGGAACATGGGAGATGGAATAGGAGAGTTGGAGTTGAAGACGGAGCCGCACGGATGATTTGAAGTCAAGAATTCGCTGGTTCGGACTACATCGACCACCATTCACCAAAATGGGCATAACTTCCTCATACGAAGTCCGATTGGCGCGTTCTTGGACTTTTTGGAAAGCTGAGGAGAAGACGGATATTTTGCCGTTGGTTTCACATAATTTGGAGTCTCGAGTCGACCTGTGTATTTAAAACAGTACTGCATGACAAACTGGGCCGTGTTGGCCATAATTTGAGTCTGTACGTCTTCTAGCCCACAGCCCAAGTCTGTTTCCCTTCCACAGGCCGCCGCCCTATATATTCTCACGCCAGCCACCTCTAGGGTTAGGTTTTGCTTTGTTGCATCTACACTGTTGTGTTTAGATCCCGCCTCTTGCACCGGACCGATTGGCTGCTGCATTGGCGTTTGTGAAACCTCACCTTATCTTCGTTTGTCTGTGATTTGGCATTCGATTTGTATCCTTCCTGTTCTTGCTTGTGTTCTTGGGTTCGCTTGCAGGAATTAGCCTTCGTGGCGAGGTCAATCGCGTTCTGCGTGGTTGATAACCAACGGAGACAGTGGTGTAACGATTGCAAGGTTTTGATCCGCCGGACCGGAGCCTTGGATCGCCAACGTCGAGATTCTCCACCAACCCAAGTTTATCCCTTACCTAGCGGAAGATCGGGACCACTCCCCCATCATGAGTTGTCTAGGCACTCCGAACCGGCAAATGATATTCTTCCAGAAAAACTTCTGTACATTGTTTGAAGTGATAGCTGTTAAGGGCTCTGCTTCAACCCACTTTGAAAAGTATTCAATTGTTACCACTGCGAAATTCAAATTTCTTTTTGTTGCTGGAAAGGGACCAATAAGATCCATGCCCCATCTGGCCATGGGCCATACTGGAGCTATGACTTGAAGGGCTGTTGGTGGGCGATGACTCCTTCGTCCCATCCACTGACATCCTTGGCAAGTGCGGACCAAGCTCTCCGCATCAGCTACTATTGTAGGCCAATAAAGCCCCTGGCGAAGTGTTTTTCCTGCCAAAGCTCGAGGGGCCAGATGGCTACTGCAAATTCCTTCATGAATTTCTCGAAGAATTTCTTGACCTTCGGCTTGAGATATACATCGGAGCAGAGGGGAACATACTCCGGCCTTATATAAAATACCGTTGATTATTTGATAATTCCGAGTTCTAAGCTTTAACCTCGAAAGTTGTGGCCCTTCGGACATATTTGCCTCTCCTTGCAACACTTCCATGATTGAACTTCGCCAATCTGTACTTGGAATGCAAAGGACTTCTGCAGCAGGAATTTGTGGCACCGAAGGTGTACTGAGTTCTTCATAAAAAGCTTCTTCGGGTATGTCCATAGCTCCGGCTACAGCTTTTGCTAAGATGTCAGCTTACATATTTTCTGCTCTAGGTATACTCCGAATGGAAATCCCTTTAAATGCTGCTTCGATCTTTCGGATTTCTTCTAAGTAATTTGCAAGCTATGGATGCCGGACTTGGAAACTCTTGTCTACGTGCCCTGCTACAATCTAAGAATCTGTTTTAATAACGACTCTTGTAGCCCCTAGAGCACGTGCCTTTCGAAGTCCCAATAAAATTTCTTCATACTCCGCTGTATTATTGGTAGACTTAAAGTTGAGTCTTGCGGAGTACAATGCCTTTTGTCCTGAAGGTGAAATTATCATAGCTTCGACGCCTGCTCCAGATGCTTGGAAAGCTCCATCAGAGTAAATAGTCCAAATTTCTTCACTTGGCTTCTCCGGAGCCCATGCTGCAGGGGGAGTCCATTCTGCCACGAAGTCGGCCAATACTTCCGACTTAATTGCTGTTCTTGCCAGAAAAGATATGCCGAAGGGTGCTAACTCAACAGCCCACTTCCCAATTCTTTCAGTGGAATCCTTACTTCGGAGCATATCTCCCAAAGGATACGAAGCTGGTACAATGACATTATGTGCCAAGAAATAATGTCTTAGCTTCCTCGAAGCCATTATCAGAGCATAAACGAATTTCTCAAGCTCGGAATATCTTGTTTTTGCTCCGGACAATGCTTTGGACACAAAATAAACTGGATTTTGTACCAACTTCCCGTTGAAATCAACCTCTCTAACAAGGACTGCACTGACAGCAGAGCCAGTAGCTGCAAGGTAGAGGAGTAGGGTTTCGTCCGCAACAGGCACCGTGAGTGTAGCAAGGTTACTGAGATAATTCTTAATATCTTCGAAGCTCTTCTGACACTCCGGTGTCCATGCAAAATCCTCGGACCCTTTCAATGCTTTGAAAATAGGCAAACTTCTCTCCGCAGACCTTGCCAGAAATCTACTAAGTGCTGCAAGACAACCGGTCAGCTTTTGCACTTGCTTTAAATTCTCTAGGGGAGCCATCTTCTGCAACGCAGATATTTGAGTGGGGCTAGCTTCGATCCCTCTGCTTGAAACTAGGTACCCTAACAATTTTCCAGCCTGCGCCCCGAAGATACATTTTTCGGGGTTGAGACTGATCCGGCATGCCCGAAGGCTATTGAATGTTTCTGCTAAGTCTAGGCTATGTTGGTGCTTTAAAGCACTCTTTATTACAATATCATCCATATAGGTCTCTACATTACGACCTAATTGATGACCTAGAGCCTTAGCAATTAACCTTGAAAAGGTTGCCCCGACATTTCTTAAGCCAAAAGGCATTCTTACATAACAAAAGACTCCTGAAGGAGTTACGAAGCTTGTCTTGATTTCTTCTTCGCGCTTTAACCGGATTTGATGATAGCCGGAATACGCGTCAAGGAAGCTTAATAACTCCGAACCGGCAGTGGAGTCGACCAATTGATCAATTCGGGGCATGGGGTAGGGGTCACGGGGGCATGCTTTATTCAGGGATGTAAAATCAATACACATGCACCACTTCCCGGAAGATTTCTTCTTAACGAAGACTGGGTTGGCTAACCATTCCGTATGAGCCACTTCTCTGATAATCCCAGCCTTCAGCAACTTTTCAACTTCGTCTTTAGCAAGGACAGCTCTCTCCGCAGACATCTTCCGGAGTCCTTGCCTAACAGGCCGAGCCTTCGGGTTCACAAGTAGGCTGTGCTCAATAATGTCCCGACTGACTCCGGTAATGTCTTCATCAGACCAAGCAAAGACATCTAAATTGTCCTCAACTACTTTTTCTAAGGAGGTAGCAACTTCTGAAGGCAAGTCTTTACCAAATTGAAAAGAATATTCCTTGCCATCTTTGACAATAACCTTCGTTGCAATCTCTCCTTCAGGACTGGTCTTGGGAAGGATCTTTTCGAGGATTCGCTAGGAGCAGAAAAATTCTCCGGATCATCTTGCACACTGTTCACCTGTCTTGGGTAAAGAGGAGGGCCATGACCATACTCCGCTCTTCGCGCAATGGCCTGATCTCCAAAAACAGTGAGCACTCCTGCTTGTGTGGGCATCTTCATACATAAGTCATTATGATGCGCCACAGCTCCGAATTGATTTAACATGCCTCTTCCGAAGATGACATTATATGCATATGGAGCATCTACAACATCGAAGATCACTTCCTCCGTCCTGGCCAGTAGCCCCTCTCCGAAAGTAACTTCCAGGCCAATTTGGCCGAGGGCATCAAGAGGGGGTCCTGCAAATCCTTGCAAAGGACGAGCTGCTGGGAGAAGATGCTTTCTGGAGATGTATAATTGGTCAAAAGCTTGGACAAAAATAATATCCGCTGAACTCCCTCCGTCAACTAGCACTCTCCGAACCTCAGTTTCTGCTATGTCGGTAGTAATGACAAGTGGGTCTGCATGTGGAAATTTAACACCGGCTGCATCATCTGCAGAAAAGGATATTGGTACATGGGACCATTCGGGCATAGTAGCTGCAGATGAAGAGGTTTCAATATGGCCCACTTCTTTGACATATTCTCTTCTCTGTCTATTTGACATACTTCCGAGAGTCCTCCTCCGGAGTTGGGGAGGACTACTCTTTTTCCTCGATCTTGCCCCTCTTCTTGCTTCGGAGGTGGCATAATATTGACCACCGGAGGGCGTCTTGCCGAATCGAAGTTCTCTATCTGTGCCACAGCCTGGACAGGCTCCGGACGCACTTCAGCTGGAACTCGGTCAGTAGTGCCTCGACCCGAAGTTCTTTCCAGATATTCTCCTCTCAGAGCAAGTATAGCCTTTCACGCATCAGTTGTGTGACTCCGGTTTTCACCATGAATACAGCAGAAAAAGGTCTGGCCTTTGCCAGCCGGTTTCCCTCGCAGCCTCCAGCCGCTGGTCTTGCTTCCTGAAGGTTGCGGAGTTCTTTGGGCAAACTTCTACGGGGGTGCGAATGTTCAAACCTTCTGAACGAGGATGCTTTTGCCCCCTACACCTGTCATGCTGAACTTCCAAGCTAGGCCCTTACGGCTTGTGCTGAAGTTTTCACTTCCAATTTAACTTCTTGCAGTATTGACGGGGTTGCAGCAGTTCTCCGAAGACATCCCTCTTCTGACCTTGCATACTCTTCGAATTAAGACATCAACTGAGAAACAGAAGATATGCTTTTTCGGTGAAGTTTATCAAGGAGGCCTGGATGAATAACTCCCTCTCGAGCTGCGTCAACTACTGAAGACGTAGTTAACCCTCGAATTTGCGACTTCGTATGAGCGAACCGCTTGAAATATTGTCTTAAGGCCTCTCCAGGGAGCTGCTTAACCTGGAAAAGACTTCCTGTTGACATTGGAGGCACGAAGGTGCCCTGGAAATTGCTTACGAACTTCTTCAACTGCCCCCATGAACAAATTGATCCTGGCTTCAGAGACCAGAACAACCGCAATGCCACTCCTTGAAGACCTAGGGGGAAGCATTTTGCCATAGTGTCCCGCACTCCCCCACTGGCTTCAATTGCTAGAGCATAAGAACGGACAAATTCTCCAGGATCTTCATCTCCGACATACTTGCAAAGCTTCGAAGTTTTGAACTTAGGGTCGAAGCGTACTTTCTGCAACTCACGATGCAGCGAAGACTCGGTATCGAAGGAAGCATTCTCCGGGGCTTCGGGATAAATAAGCTCGTCGTCTTCAGGCACTTCGGGAATGGTTGGGGTGGCTTGAGAACGAAGCCTATTGGCGGCTTCTTGCCGCCACCTTGCTACTTCAGCTTGGAGACTGGCCATTTGAGCGGGCCATATCACCAAGACTGTCTTCATCTCCTCCGGAAGGGTCTTCCGGGTCTTGAGAACTATAGGGATCGGTTCGAAGTGGAACTTGAGGTGGAAGAGGGACTCGAGGAAGGGGAATCCCTTCCGGAGTTTGAGGTGGAGGAAACGTCGAAGGTCCTCCGACCTCAACTGTGTCTGAAGATCTTGCTCCGGAGGTCCGAGGGGACCTCCGAACAGGATTACTACCTGCACTCCGCTTAGGAGGCATGGTTTAAGAACTTGGTAGAGAACGAAGTTTTTTAGGACTAAACTCCCACGGACGGCGCCAACTGTTGGCGTAAAAGATTACGCTAACAGGTTTCTGAAGATTAGAAACTAACAAACGAAGTGTTTGCGAAGTAAACTATTCCAAGCCTCCGAAAGGATAATAGCTTAAAATAGTTTGAAAGTGTGTATTGAATAACTTGTATTCGGTCCCTATTATAGGCCCAAACATTAAGGAAAAGACCCTTTTACCCCTCTATTACAACCGACATAGTGGAAACTATTCGGTACCCTTAATAGGGCTAAAATGGTAAAAGACTAATCTAATGAGAAAGAAGATAAGCCTTCCATCTTAGCTGGCAAAGAAGCTCTCGGAAGAGTCCAAGTTCGAAGATATACTCCAAACTAGAGTCCGTCATCATACTTCGAACTTGATTCAATGCATCCCCGGAGTCATATGTTGGAAATCTTGGACTTAATCACCAACCTTTATCCTGTTACTGCCAATAACCCTGAAGATGGAAAATTTCCCCCCAACATATGTCATATGCATGGCTTTTATGCTTTATAATTGAAAAATGATCCCCATTGCTTCTGGTAACTAGCATGTGTAGGGTGAATGGTTTTGCTATCTGTTACATGCCTTGCAGCTAGTTCCTTACTTAGATGCAGATATGCAACTTGGACATCTTTATGCTTTAAACATGGAAATGTGCTATAAAATTGATAAAAAATCAAAATGAATGAAAAATCCATGCCTTTTTATGCATAATTTTGAAAAGATCCAGGTGGGTTTGCCTTGTCACATTGCATTGTTCTGGACTGCTTACCATAGCACTTTGGTATGAACTAGGACAATGTGGTGTATGCCAAGGCCAATGTCTTAAGCTTTTGATGGTCCAGTTCTGGCCTAGGCTTGACTTGGTCGGTTAGCATAAGGTTTGACATGCAAATAACCCCTGGCAAAAATGAAAAAGGAAAAAGAAAATGCCTAAAATTAAAGAGATAACAAGTTTGCTGAAGCACTTTGTTTTGGACAATGCTTATCTTGGTAGATAGCAGTTAGCTTCTGCATCTCATGTTTTACCTTGCTTGTCGACTAGAAAATGTAGTGATGCTTTTGGTTTGCAAAAATTGAAAATGTGTGCTAAATGACTTTGTTTACATATCATCTGTTACACTGATCATGCCATGTGTCTAGGCAGTATGTCTTTTGCTATACCTATTAGATGTTGTAATTGCAATCAATCATATCGGAGAAGCATGCTTTCTACACTCCACCTGCACCCCAGTTGCATTCATTGCATATTTTGAGGGGGATTTGTTTTTCAGGGGGAGTCTGTGTCTCTTTAGAGTGCATTTAGTCTCGCTTGATGAGTCCAATTGTCAACAAGGGGGAGAAATTTTCGGAGAAGAGTTTAAGGGGGAGTTTTGGCTTTCTCTGGGATTTGTTTCAGGGGGAGTTTTTGTCCCGTACCGTTTGTCCTTACTCTTTTGATATCCTGGTTGATAATTCTGAGATTGCACTCGTTTTTGAGTGTTTACTTTTGGTTAACCATAATGACCGCTTTCTTGCTTTTGTTTGGCTTTTGGTCATTAGGGTTAAACTTTTACTTTATTTTTCTTCTTCTCTGTTTTCTTATGTTTTGTTTTCATTGTTTCCAAATGTGCTTGCAGGTACTAGAGAGCTGATGAAGAGAAGTGTTGACAATGCCCTCATCAAGGGGGAGATTGAGGAGCCATGCTGAAGAGTATGGGCCTCATGGCTCCAGATGTGATGAGTCATTGTCAACAGAAGTCAAGAGGACACAAAGAGAGGAGAAGACCTGCTGTGTCTGGGCCGCATGTGACTCAGGTACACGGGCAGCGAGCGACTGTTGGGCAGAGGGGCCGCGAAGTCGGGCTGGCCCAATCCGGGTACATGGGCTAGGAGCAGCAGAGGATCCACTGGGCTGTTGACCAGGATTGACTCAGGTACATGGGCGGCGAGCGATTGCCTGGCTGAGAGAGCTGTGGAATCGGGCCGGCCCAATTCGGGTACCTGGTGCAAAGTCGGTGGACGCTTTGTCAGTTTCGGTGCAAAACTGATGACTGCTGATCTCGGATCTGACCGTTCTGAGGCAAAGCGTAGTCACTACGAAATCTCCGCTTCAGGATAAGTCATCTGTAATTAGGAGTTTACTGTTTTGTCTTTAGGCCCACAGTCAGTCAGTCGAGTCTGTAAAAATATCCTAAGGGCGTTTTGGTCTTTTCCATTTTATTTCAGCGTCTGTAAAAACCCTAAGAGTCTTTTGGTATTTTTCCTAGGCTATTGGGTTTCCTATAAATAGGGCCCCAATCCCTAGGGTTAGGGTTAACTCACTTTAATCTAAACATCTGAGTTCACTTTCCCCACATTTTGCTCCAGTTTGTTTCCTGTTCCTGTGTGCGCCGTCGCAAGTGCGATTGTTTGGTTCTCTCCGTTTTCACCAGGTTTTATTCGATCTCCTTTCAGCCATCTAACTCTTAGTTGTGGTGTGATTTCCCGGCTACCTCGATTTATGTGCGAGTTCATGATTTTTCTCTGCATAGATCCTGTTGTTCCTGATCTGAGAACTGAGTTATTTTAATCTAGGCATGATTTTTATTGTTGCGTGGTTGGTTTTCTCTTGTGTGATTGCACTTGCTGCAGAGCAACTGGAGTGATTGCCTCTGGTGGCTATGGCATAGGGCAGAAGCTAAGCCTCATAGCTTACCTATTGCTAGCACTTTGCTTTTTCGTGCAGCATGTCGCCTGAAACATCATGCATATTAAACAAGTTTTTCTTGCGTAGGCTGGCAGCTAGCTCTGCAGCTAGGCGCTAGGCTTGCTGTTCTCTTCCCTGACTTTTCAGTCTGCAGTATGTCTTGTGCGAAGGCCGCATAGTTGGCAAGAACGGTTTGTCGTTCTTCATCTCGCATGGTTCGCCAAAGTTGTGTTGTTGGAACGAAGGTCTCATCTTTCGGAGCTGTAGCGTGGGTCCCACCAAGTTCAGTGTTGCACTTCGATATTTGTGCGAAGTAGTCCTGAAATGTTTTGTATGAACTCAGCGAAGTCCGTAGGAT
>JAAALK010000285.1:77938533-78034831 GCA_019279435.1 Zizania palustris
TAAAAGATAAGTCTTCCATCTTAGCTGGCAGAAAAGATCCTAAAGGGCTTTGGTTCGAAGACATACTTCGAACCAGTGCCTGTCTTCGGGCTTCGAACGAGGGTTCTGAACATCTTCGAGATGGTCTTCGGACAATCTTAGAACTGGTTGACTGTCTTTATGCTGCTTCGGCAATAACCCCGAAGATGAGATATTTTCCCCCAACAGTAGCCCCTCTAATACGCTTCTCCGTTCGACCTGTAACGTTTAGGAGAGCAGTATACGCAAGAAAAGTAATCATGCGTAGGGGTTAACAGATTTATATCACTCTCGAACTACGTGGAGATATATGCTTCGGATTGGTATTCGAAGGAGTTATATTCGAAGTAACTTAGAAGTATTTTAGAAAGACTGAAGTCTTTCTAGACTTAGAAGAAATAGTCGTTAGCTTGTTTCTTCTAACGGAAGTTATACAGTGCGTTATTTTCGGAGGAAAATAACGGGCGAGAATGCGAAAGGGCAGAACCCAAACGGTAACAAACGGAACACTTAGGCTATAAATAAAGGGCTTAAAACTTACCCGATTACCTTTTCACCGCTTTCTCACAGTCAAAAGCTTTTTGAGCCCTTTGAGATCTAGAGCCCTAGCCTTTGATTTCTTGAGCCCTAGCCTCCATTTCCTCCCAACAATCTAGTGATCGTAATGGTGAAGACCAAAGGATCTGCGCCTCCTTCGGCTTTGGCTCGGCAACAGGCAGCTGCAGCGACAGCAGCGGCAACATTGGCGGCGGCACCATCGATGCAAGCAGCGACATCCATGGCGGCAGAGGGGAGAAATCCCCAAATCACCGATGACCAAGGTCTGTGCCCACCGTCGACCAAATACTTGGATCAATCTTTTGAGTTAGGGCCTTCTACCTGCAAGAAAGAGTCTTTGGCAATCGCAGCAGGGGGAAAGATTAGTAATGGAGTTATGATTCGGAAGCCGGGCAAAGAATCGATTCCATCACCAAGACCCGGAGAGGTTGTAGTGTTCGAAGCTTTTTTCGAAGCAGGCTTGGGCCTCCCTGCTGTGGATTTCTTGGCCGAAGTACTTGACCTGTTTCATGTAACCCTCCCCCAGCTATCTCCGAATGCTGTAGCTAGATTAGCTATCTTCGAGTGGGCGCTGAGAGTCGAAGGTTGTGAGGGGAGGGCTGAAATCTTCGCTGCACTTCATAGAGCAACTTGTCAGCCGAAGACTTTCGTAGGCTCCGGAGGTGAGAAAGTGGTGGTTTCCTTCGGAAGCATTATTTTAGGCTTCGTGATGAATATGCCCTGCAATTCCCTGCTAAGGCCATCAATGCTAGATGGTACACCGATTGGGTCCTGAGGTGGTTTTATGCCGAAGTTGGAGCGAGCAGTCCTCTGGCTGGGCCTCTCAAAGAAATCCAATTCCGGAAGGAGGCTTTAGTGCAACCTGACGAAGGCCAGCTCGAAGCTCGCCTCAACTTACTTCAGAAAATCAGCCGAAGGTTAAGTATGCGGGACTTGGCCGAAGAATTCATTGGACTTCAAATTCCTCCGTTGATGGCCAACTGGCTTATCGTCTTCGAGGATGACTCAGAAGGTGGTCTTCGCAAGATCAATTATACTTCGAGCCCTGCAGGTAACTTCGAATCCAACATGCATTGTACATAATTACTTCGAAGAAAGACTAACTCGAGTTATTTTTAGCTTCTTCAGCCCCTATTACTTCAGAGCAAATTGTAAGGGCTTCGGAGAAGATTCTTGGAGCCCCAACTCCGTCCGAGAAAGAATGGCGAGTTAAATTAGTCGGGAGTTGGGAGAGATTTAACAGAGTATGGGGAATGCTGGAGCTATCTCCGCCCCCTCTGATGGATTGGGTGCCTTTGGAGAAAGGGCCCCAGAAAAGGAAAGCCGAGGCTGGAACTTCGAGTTCAGCAAAAACTCCGGTGAAGAAGGTGGCTCGGAAGCCAAAGAACCTCGCGCCTTCAGATCCAGCACCTTCGAGTTCAAGAGCTTCGGTTTCCGACTCCCAAGAAGAAACGGGGAGATTGCTTGTCCACCTGATGGAAGAGAATGAAACTCAAAGGGTCGCACAAGCTGAAGTACCTGCGAACGTACCGGAGTCTGGAGATAATGTTGATCAACCAAGGACTTCGGTAGTTCAAGAAGATACAACTCAGGATGGAGTTCCTGTGAATGAAGGTGGGGTCGAAGTCACTATGGCTTCGATTCCCGAAGAAGCAACGAGGACTCCCCAGGACGATGCTCCTGCAGTCCATGATTTAACGGCTGATTCGGATGAGGACTACACTTTTGATCCTCCGATCAGTCCGGTGCTCGATCTTCCAGAGAATGCCGAAGGTAAAATTTTGCATAATTCTTATCAATTTCTGCAAAATTATACAATGTATAATATTTCTGTTTTTTCAGAGCCTCCTGTTGTCGAAGTACCCCTCGAAGATACAATTCAAAGACCTTCGACAACTTCGGAGCCACAGCCGGAGGTTACTCTACAAGGGCCTGGAAGAGGAAAAAGACACATAGAGCCTCTCCCTACTCAAGGATCGACTTCATCTGAGTCGACAGATGAAAGTGAATCAACTGAGGGGGGGCCATCTTCAGAAGTTCCAAGGGCCTCGGAAGAACTCTCCGGACCTTCGCTAAGCAGAGCTGATCAGAAGGCTTCAGTAATGCTTCCTCTCATAACTCCTTTTTTGGAGGAAAAAACCGGACTTGGGACTTTGGTTAAACCTTTGGGTCAAGCCAGTCGCAAAGTCGGGGAAACAGAACTGGTAGCCCTTTTAAGCAGAGCGAAGGGCTCGGAGCTTAACCTTGCTGTGGAAAGAGCAGCTTATCAGGTATAAAGCATCTTCGAACCAAATAGCAAATTATATATGAATAATTTCTTATTTCAGTTTTTCTTTTTTCTTAGCAAGCAGTCTTAGCCCGCGCTGCGGCTTTATCGAGCGAAAATGAAATTGCTCAACTTCGGGAAGAGAACGAAGCTCTTCAAAGAAATTTTAACTTCTCCGAAGGTCGAGTAGCTCAGATGGATAATGTAATACTAGCAGAGCGAAGGGCTAGGCAAAGCTTGGAGGCTGCGAAGAAAGAGCTCGAAGCAGAAAGAATTGTGCTTCGAGCGGAGATTGAAAGACTGCGGACGGAGGATGCTGCTAAGGGGTCCGAACTTGTAAGACTTCAAGAAGAGGCTGGCCAACTTCGGACTCAAAAGAATACTTTGACTACGGAGAATGCTAGAATCTCCAGAGTTTTAGCAGAAACGACTTCGGCCAAGGATGCACTTATTGCGGAAAGGCTCAAGTCTGAGAAGGTGGCTTCGGAGGTCATCGAGCAGATGCTAGGTGTCTTGGAGTACTTTGGTACTACTGGATCACTACCTTCGGATGACAATGTAACTCTGCTGCGCCGGTTAAAGAGGATCCAAGGAGCAGCGAAGCAAATGAAGACGGCAGGCATGCGTTATGGAGAACTCTCCGGACAAGTGTCTGCCCTTGGATTACTTCGTTACTACGAGGATTTGGGCCGAACAATCACTCCGAGCGCAGAGGGCTCCATCATCTTCGACGACGCGAGACTTTTGACTCCTTCCGAAGGCGTAGCTGCTGCTTGGCGAGCCTTCCAAACTTCATGGAGAGCCGAAGGTCGTTCTGCGATCAAGGCTTGGATTGACGAAGGCCAACGTCAGAAGCAAGTTCGGTGCCAAGCTTCGAGCAGTCAGCCTCCTCCGAACCCGCGGGTTTAGGAATTACTTAGGATTTTTGATTATGTAAAGCTCATGCTTGTAAACATTTATCAATGAAAGTCTTGTTTGTCATATTTTTAGGCTTTGCCTCTTATGGAAGATATCGAAGTGTTAGAGCTTAACAGCGAACTTCGCTCACTGTGGAACACCTTCGAACTTCTAAAGAGTTATAAGCGTCCTCGATTTCTTATTCCTCGGGATGACTCCGGCGTTATTGCGCCCGAAGTAATCAAAGACGTATTGTCTTATATTAAAGAGGAAGATAAAGAGATTGACGCAAACACCTCGTCTTCTGAAGACACTAATTGGTCCGAAGACGAAGGTGAAGCCCAAAATAAAAGATCTGAAGATCTTAGAAGCTGGGAAAGAAGCCCCGAGCGGCTTCGAACTTGGGCCGAGCTTCAACAAGAGCAGAAGGATTTTAGAGCTTCGAAGGGGAGGAAGAGAGTTAAACGTAAAGTTCTTAGAAGTTCCGATGTTGGAACTAGTCGTTCCACCCCTAGCTCTCGGGACCGAAGAGGTCTCCGATTCCTTCTTGGTATAGATACCAATTTTTCATAATGTAATCTGTAAACACATTTGTTTCAATAATGAATGCCGATTTAAAATTGTCTCCATATTTACTAGCCCCTCTTTGGGTATAAGCAACTTCGAAATGTATTCAAAGATGGTTATGCGCAAAGAAAAAACTTCGGAGTACAATTTTTTTTTTGGGGGTTCGGAGCCCCTCTGTCATTTAAAGATCTTTTGAAATCTTATGAAATGTCTTCGACTTTTTGTAGTCAGAAGAATGGTAACTTGGTACCTTTGTTTAACGAAAGAAATCAATTGAGATAACTTTCAGGACACTTTAGTGTCTTAAGAAATTTGTCACTTTGGACTTATATGAACAGACATTCGAAGCTCATGGCTCAAATGCTTTTTTGCTTTAGCCACCTTCGGCTATTTTTGCAGAAGTCTACCAGCCAATGGCTTGGACTTAGCAGAATTTGGCCACCTTCGGCTCTTTTTACGGAAGTCTACCAGCCAATGGCTTGGACTCCGTAGAATTGTAGCCACCTTCGACTACTTTTGCAGAAGTCTACCAGCCAATGGCTTGGACTTCGCAGAATTTTGCCACCTTCGGCTCTTTTTACGGATGTCTGCAAGCTGCAGCTTGGACTCCGCAGATTTTGGCCACCTTCGGCTCTTTTTACGGAAGTCTACCAGCCAATGGCTTGGACTCCGTAGAATGTGGTATTGGCTCTTTTACGGATGCCTACAAGCCGTGACTTGGGCTCCGGATGGATTTCAGCCACCACACCGGAGGCTTCGACTTTATGGGTACGAAGTCCGGAAATACAGCCCAGCTTAAAGACACTTCCCTCTCAGTCGACCCCACGGTTCCAGCGCGTCCACTCGGGAAGCTGGGAGTGTATGAGGGGAAGGCAACTATCAGGGTGTATGCTTTATTAATTTAGAGGTGATTACAAGCGAATTACAAGGAGCCCTTATGCGAAGTATCGCTTTAGGTGCTCCGCATGCCACGTATGTGCTAACTCTTCACCTTCTAAATTAGCTAATTTGAAAGAACCAGGGCGCCCGGAGCGGACAATTAGATATGGACCTTCCCATTTATTGCCTAACTTCCCTGGTGCTATAATGCTTCGTAGAACAAGATGACCCGGCCTTAACTCGCTGAGCTTAACCTTCGGGTCATACCAAGTCTTCGTCTGCTGATGATACTTTGATAAATTAGCTACAGCTCGAAGTCTTGTTTCTTCTGACAAATCTAACGAAGCTTGTCTTTCTTCTTCGATGTCCGGTTCAGTGCTGCGAAATGACCCACCTTTGAGCTCCGTTGGAGTCATAGCTTCATCTCCGAATAGTAGTCTGAACGGAGTAAAACCTGTGGACCTTGTTTGCGTTGTCCGAATGGACCATAGAATCTTCGGAAGCTCTTCGGTCCACAGTCCCTTTGATAATCCTACTATTCTTCGATTTAGCCCTGATAAAATATTTCCATTGGCTCGCTCAACGACTCCATTCGACTGAGGATGTCTCACTGCAGCGAAACATAGTTGAATGCCTAGGTCTTCGCAAAACTTCCTGAAGGGTTCTGCGTCGAACTGTGTTCCATTATCAACTGTGAGATATCTAGGCACTCCGACCCGGCAAATAATGTTCTTCCAGAAGAATTTCTGTACATTGTTCGAAGTGATAGCTGTTAAGGGCTCTGCTTCTACCCACTTAGAAAAATATTCAATAGCTACCACTGCGAACTTCAGATTTCCCTTTGCTAACGGAAAGGGACCAATTAGATCCATACCCCATCTAGCCATAGGCCATACCGGAGCAATGACTTGAAGAGCTGTTGGTGGGCGATGACTCCGTCGACCCATCCACTGGCATCCTTGACAAGTGCGGACCAAGCTCTCCGCATCAGCTGTTATTGTGGGCCAATAAAGCCCCTGGCGAAGTGTTTTTCCTGCCAGAGCTCTAGGGGCTAAATGGCTTCCACAAAGGCCTTCATGAATTTCTCGAAGAATTTCTTGGCCTTCGGCTTGAGATATACATCGGAGTAGAGGGGAACATACTCCGGCCTTGTATAATATACCGTTGATTAACTGATAGTTTCTTGCTCTGAGCTTTAATCTTGACAATTGGGGTTCTTCGGGCAAATTTGTTCCTCCTTGCAAGAGTTCTATGATCGAATCTTTCCAATCTGCACTAGGAATGCAAAGAATCTCCGCAGAGGCAATTTGTGGCACCGAAGGTACATTGAGCTCCTCATAGAAAGCTTCGTCAGGCACATCCACAGCTCCGGCTGCAGCCTTCGCTAAAATGTCCGCTTGCACGTTTTCAGCTCTTGGTATACTCCGAATGGAAATACCCTTGAAGTGTGCTTCGATCTTGCGAATTTCTTCTAAATACTTTGCAAGTTGTGGATGTCGGACTTGAAAACTTTTGTCTACATGCCCTGCTACTATCTGAGAATCTGTTTTTATAATTATCCTTGTAGCCCCTAGAGCACGTGCTTTCCGAAGTCCCAATAAAATCCCTTCGTACTCCGCTATATTATTGGTAGACTTAAAGTTGAGTCTTGCGGAGTACATTGCTCTTTGCCCTGACGGTGAAATCAATACTGCCCCAATGCCTGCTCCGGATGCTTGGAAAGCTCCATCGGAGTAAATAATCCAAACTCCGTCATCTGATTTCTCTGGAGTCAACTTCGCAGGTGGAGTCCACTCTGCTACGAAGTCTGCTAGGACTTGAGATTTGATAGCTGTCCTTGCCAGGAAAGATATGCCGAAGGGTGCTAGCTCTACTGCCCACTTTCCAATCCTTCCAGTGGAATCTTTGCTTCGGAGCATATCTCCTAAAGGATACGAAGTTGGTACAATTACATTGTGAGCCAAAAATAATGTCTTAGCTTCCTCGAAGCCATTATCAGAGCATAAACGAACTTCTCAAGTTCGGAGTATCTTGTCTTCGCTCCTGACAATGCTTCGGATACAAAATAGACAGGATTTTGGACCAACTTCCCATTGATATCTGCTTCTCTGACAAGGACTGCGCTGACAGCTGAACCTGTAGCTGCAAGATACAGGAGTAGGGTTTCGTCCGCAATAGGCACCGTAAGTGTAGAGAGATTGCTGAGATAATCTTTAATATCTTCGAAGCTTTTCTGACACTCCGGTGTCCATGCAAAATCTTCGGACCCTTTCAAAGCTTTAAATATTGGCAAGCTCCTCTCCGCAGACCTTGATAAAAACCTGCTAAGTGCAGCCAGACGTCCAGTTAGCTTTTGCACTTGCTTTAAATTTTCCGGAGGAGCCATCTTCTGCAGCGCAGTTATTTGAGTAGGGCTAGCTTCAATTCCCCTGCTTGAAACTAAGTACCCTAACAACTTTCCAGCCTTAGCTCCGAATATACATTTTTCGGGGTTAAGACGGATCCCACATGCCCGAAGGCTATTGAACGTTTCTGCTAAGTCTAGGCTATGTTGGTGCTTTAAAGCACTCTTTATTACAATATCATCCATATAGGCCTCCACATTGCGGCCTAGTTGATGACCTAGAGCCTTAGCAACTAATCTTGAAAAAGTAGCCCCGGCATTTCTTAAGCCGAAGGGCATTCTTACATAGCAGAAGACTCCTGAAAGAGTTACAAAGCTCGTCTTGATTTCATCTTCGCGCTTCAACCATATTTGATGATAACCAGAATACGCATCAAGGAAGCTTAGTAACTCCGAACCTGCAGTGGAGTCAACTAGCTGATCAATTCGGGGCATGGGGTAGGGGTCACGTGGGCACGCTTTATTCAGAGATGTGAAATCAATGCACATGCGCCACTTCCCGGAAGACTTTTTCCTGACGAAGACTGGGTTGGCTAACCATTCTGTAAGGGCCACTTCTCTGATAATCCCAGCCTTCAACAGTTTTTCAACTTCGTCTTTAGCTAGAGCGGCTCTCTCTGCGGACATCTTCCGGAGCCCTTGTCGAACAGGCCGGGCCTTCGGGTTTACAAGCAAACTGTGCTCAATAATATCCCGATCGACTCCGGTGATATCTTCGTCAGACCAAGCGAAGACATCCAAATTTTCTTCTACGACCTTTTCCAAGGAAGTTGCAACTTCAGGAGGTAAATCTTTACCAAATTGAAAAGTGTATTCTTTACCATCTTTAACAATGATCTTCGTTGCAATCTCTCCTTCGGGACTTGGTCTCGGAAATGACTTCTTCGAAGCTTCGGAGGAGGCTGAAAAAATTTCTTCATTATCTTGGACACTATTCACTTGCCTCGGATCAAGAGGAGGACCGTGACCATATTCTGCCCTCCGAGCCATGGCTTGATCTCCGAAGATTGTCAGGACTCCTGCTTGCGTGGGCATCTTCATGCACAAGTAGTTGTGATGCGCCACAGCTCCGAACTGATTCAACATGCCCCGTCCGAAGATGACATTATAAGCATACGGGGCATCTACCACATCAAAGATAACTTCTTCAGTTCGGGCTAGTAAACCTTCTCCGAAGGTTACTTCCAAGCCTATCTGGCCGAGTGCATCGAGCAGAGGTCCTGCGAAGCCTTGCAGAGGACGAGCCGCTGGGAGGAGATGCTTCCGGGAAATGCATAACTGATCGAAGGCTTGTACAAAGATAATATCTGCTGAACTACCTCCGTCAATTAGCACCCTTCGGACTTCAGTCCCTGCAATATCAGCAGTAATAACCAATGGATCTGCATGCGGAAACTTAATACCAGCTGCATCCTCCGCAGAGAAAGATATTGGAACATGAGACCACTCCGGCATTGCAGCTCCAGATGACGAAGTCCCAATATGGCCTACTTCCCGAACGTACTCTCTTCGCTGTCTCTTGGACATGCTTCCGAGGGTACCTCCTCCGGAGATAGGGAGAACTACTCTCTTTCCTCTATCTTGCCCTTCCTCTTGCTTCGGAGGTGGCATAACATTGGCCACCGGAGGGTGCCTAGCAGCATCAAAATTTTCTATCCGTGCCACAGCCTGGACCGGGTCTGGGCGCGCTGCTGCTGGACTTCGGTCGGTACTGCCTCGACCCGAAGTTCTTTCCAAGTATTCTCCCCTTAGGGTAAGGATAGCCTTGCAAGTATCAGTTGCATGGCTTCGATTCTCTCCATGAATACAGCAAAAAGGGTCTGGCCCTTGCCAGCCGTTTTCCCTGGCGGCCTCCAGCCGCTGGACTTGTTCCCCGCAGACTGTGGAGCTTTTGGTACAAACTTATGTGGGGGTGCAATGTTCAAGACTTTAGAGCGAGGGTGCTTTTGCCCTCTTCTTCGATCATGCTGCGCTTCGAAGACTGGTTCCTGCGGCTGTGCCGTAGTCTTCACCTCTGTTTTAACTTCTTGCAATACCGTTGAAGCAGCAGCAGTCCTCCGAAGCCATCCTTCCTCTGACCTCGCATACTCCTCGAAGTATGACATCAGCTGTGATACTGTGGTGATGCTCTTCCGATGCAGTTTATCCAGAAGGCCTTTATGACTGACGCCTTCCCGAGCCGCATCAACCACCGAGGATGTGGACAGCCCCCGAATTTGCGACTTCGTGTGAGCGAAGCGCTTGAAGTACTGCCTCAATGTTTCTCCGGGGAGCTGTTTCACTTGGAAAAGGCTTCCTGTTGACATGGGGGGCACGAAGGTGCCCTGAAAGTTACTTATGAACTTCCTCTTCAACTGAGACCACGAATTGATTGATCCTAGCTTTAAAGACCAGAACCATCTCAACGCCACTCCTTGAAGAGCTAACGGGAAGCACTTCGCCATAGTGTCTCTGTCTCCGCCGCTAGCCTCAATCGCTAGGGCATAAGAACGCGCAAACTCTCCGGGATCTTCATCTCCGGCATACTTGCAGAGCTTCGAGGTTTTAAACTTCGGATCGAAGCGAACCTTCTGCAACTCTGGATGCAACGGAGATTCATTATCATAAGAGGCGTTCTCCGGGGCTTCGGGATAACCAAGATCGTCGTCTTCGGGCACTTCGGGGATAGCTGGGGTGGCTTGAGAACGAAGCCTGTTCGCAGCCTCTTGTCGCCACCTCGCTACCTCGGCTTGAAGGTTGGCCATTTGAGTGGCCATGTCTCCAAGACTATCTTCATCTCCTCCGGAAGGACCTTCCGGGTCTTGAGAACTGGTATGATCAGTTCGAATCGGAATGGAGGGTGGCGGAATGACTCCGGGCGGTCGGAGTATGGAAGGGGTTGACGGAGAGGCTTCGTACCCTCGAGGGATAAAAGCCCCTTCCGGAGTTTGAGGTGGAGGGATAGTCGAAGACCCTCCGACTTCGACTGTGTCGAAGGGTATCTCTCCGGAGATCCGAGAGGACCTCCGAGTGGGATTGCGAGGTGCGCTCCGCTTAGGAGGCATGATGTAAGAAGTTGGTAGAGAACGAAGTTTTTTGGACTAGGTTCCCCATGGACGGCGCCAACTGTTGGCGTAAAAGATTACGCTAACAGGTTTCTGTAGAAAAGAAACTAACAAACGAAGTGTTTGCGAAGCAAACTGTTCTAAGCCTCCGAAAGGATAATAGCTTAGAATAGTTCGAAAGTGTATATTGAATTACTTGTATTCGGTCCCTATTACAGGGTGAAATGGGGGGTATTTATAGGCCTAAACATTAAGGAAAAGACCTATTTACCCCTCTATTACAACCGACATTAAGGAAACTATTCGGTTTCCTTAATAGGGCTAAAATGGTAAAAGACTAATCTAATCGGATAAAAGATAAGTCTTCCATCTTAGCTGGCAGAAAAGATCCTAAAGGGCTTTGGTTCGAAGACATACTTCGAACCAGTGCCTGTCTTCGGGCTTCGAACGAGGTTCTGAACATCTTCGAAGATGGTCTTCGGACAATCTTAGAACTGGTTGACTGTCTTTATGCTGCTTCGGCAATAACCCCGAAGATGAGATATTTTCCCCCAACAGTACCCTTTAACCCCCAAGTTACATTCATCACTATAGACTCTGTATCCTATATTTCGTAGGGATACGACGGTACTAGTTTTATACACCTGCCCGAGTAGGGCTAACGTCAAGCTGGGGTAACGGCGCACGTCTGGCCCTAACGTGTGCTTGGTCATGACTTGATGGCTACAGGGCGCTCATGTCCCATTCAATAGGAGTCGCCCGACACTTAGCCATCACGTCTCGCTTTAATGGTTATCTTTCAGGGACCACCGAGGCCTAGAGGGTCCCATACCGAGCCTCCCGCACGGTTTTCTTCGAGACACCTGCAGAGGCCCCGGATCGTCGTAGGGGTCTTCGTCTGATCTTGGGCGAAGCTTCCTGTGCGGCTATCTTAGACACGCATGTGGAGGCCCCGAATCCTTTTAGGGGCTCTCGACTGGGGGGCATATGTAGTACTCCGGGGCGGCCGCGTCGTAACGCAATATATGACATCGGAGGACTTCGCATGCATGGACTTCGAAAATATCTCTGGGATTCATGATTCCACCCCTACTGGTGGCAGGATTATTTCCCCCCAATAATAGACCCTCGCATGTGCCTCTTCGATTGGCCTGCCAGTGAGAGAGGCGACATGTGCAAGAAATAATGCCATAACAAAATTTCGAGGAGTGAGCAAACCTTTCGTCTGGCTTTGGGATGCCACCGACAGCTAGAGGGCTCGGCCTGACGGGATCTAGCGACGAGGTGCCTCGCCGCTTAGGCTCCCGCTCATAAACTCAGGCTCGTTGGGTGCCCTTTCAAATGCGTCTCGCTGTGGCCCCACCTATTGGCTTCAGGGGAATGCGAACCGGTGTGACAGAGACTTGTCATACAAGCCTCAGGCTTCTATAAAAGGATGTGGTCCCCTATCGTCATTGAGTCCCCACATGTCTCTGCCTCTTCTTTCCTGACCGTTTGTCTCTTCCTAGCCCTTGCTTTCAACCTTTGGCTTTTCCCTCTGCGCGGACCTCCATTCCTAGGAAGATGATGAAGAAAAGAAGTGTTGTTCCTACTTTGGATTCCCACTTCATCCAGTAGCAGACGGTGGCAGTGGCGGCGGCCGTGGCCACTAGGGCGTTGAGTTCCACAAAGGCTGGTGGCCCCCGAGACCTCCGGCCACCATCTGAAAAGTTCACCGAGCAGACCCAGTTTCTGGGGAGATCCATCTACACAGAGGGGTCGGTGAAGAATGCAGTCCAAGATCATCTCAAAGCTGGCATCGAGGTGAGGCTTCTCGGAGAGGAGGCCATCCCCGAACCGCGTGAGGGAGAAGTAGTCGTCTACATGGCCTTCTTCAAAGGGGGACTCGGGTTCCCTGCTTTGGGACTCCTAGAACAGGTCCTTCATTTTTACAATGTGGACTTGCCGCATCTTTCCCCGAACGTCGTCACCCTCTTGGCCGTCTTCGAGTGGGCCATGAGGGCAGAGGGCTGCGATGGGAGGGTGGAGGTCTTTGCGAAGATGCATGACGCTAGCTGCCAGCCAAAGTAGCGATTCAAGACGGATGGCTCCACGATGCTTCTGGCGTATGGGAGCATCAATTTCTAGCTCTGAAAGGAGCATTCAGAGTCCTTTCCTGCGAAGTCCATCAACGAGTGGTGGTATTCCGATTGGATCCACCGTTGGTTCTATGTGATAGATAGGGTGGACTCCGGACTATCGGGGCCCTCCACCAGATCCTCTACCGAAGAGTTTGTCTCCCTCCGGATCCCTCCCTTGAAGGCGGTGTGGCCGCTCGTCTTCTAGAGCATCCTGGACGGACTCTCAAGGAGACATACTTAGGTCCTCTTGGCATGCTTTGACTTCTTATTTCTACAGGGGTTATCATAGTTTCTTTCAGATAATAAGTATTCATACGAAGGTACCTTCGTGCTTGTAAGGTCACGGGTACTCACGACCCTAGAGCAGGTGATCCGTGCGGTCGAGAAGATCCTCGGGGCCCTACTCTGGCCGAGAAGAGGCGAAGACTGGAGTTGGTGGGAGCTTGGGAGTGACGCAACCGCATTTGGGGCGGTCTAGGGGTCGAGCCCCTAGTGCTCCCGGATATAGATATCTCCGACCTAGTCCCAAAGAAGAGGAAGGCAGATGCAGGCCCAGCTGGCTCCCTGAAGCCTCCTTCGAAGAAGACCGCCTGCAAGCCCAAGGGCCTTTCCGCCGCTGCCTCCCGCCCCGATTCCTTAGAGGAGAGGGCTTCGAGTAGAGTCCTGGCTGCCGAACGACAGGCCTCGGTGCCGGACGTCGCCGAGGACATTGACTCGGCCCAGGGCGTGGTGGTCGAAGAGGTGTCGTCTATCACTCCGATGAATGCGGTTGTGGGAAGGGTGGACGAGGAGACACTTGCTGGCCCACAAGTGAGCCCAGCCAGGAACGTGGTGGTTAGGGAAGAACTGGCCGACCCGTGGGCTAGCCCTACTCTGGTCGCGATGGGCAAAGAAGTGCCAGCTGACTCCCCAAGTGAGTCTGGCAGGGCATGCCTTGGCCACCGGGGCGCTAGCCAATCCGCTAGTAGGACTGGTCAGGGGCTCCAACGTCACGGCCAAGTTGATGGCCGCGCAGTGTGGGTCTCCAGGGAACTCTCTAGGAGGGTGCTTCCGGATGTTATATGCCATACCGTCCTCGGATTCTTCGTTGGGTGGCGCAGGGGCTAATAGGTTGCTTCCCTATGGACTTATGTTTTTGGCTCTCGCTACCTGCATTTGCCTGCATGTTTCATATGTACTTGCTTATTTTGTATGTACCTTGGAAGGACATGCCTCCTCCAATCCTCTATTTGCCCTAGAGGGGGTCGAGGCGAGGGAGAAAGCTCGCGCCGAGGTGGTTGACGTGCTGGAGTCAAACGAGGAGGTTATCTCGGAAAATGCTTTCGGTGGAGCTTCTCAGTGTCACGAGGCTCCTTCCGGGGTGGAGATCGATTATGTGCACAGAGGCATCCTCTTGTTGGCTCTGTTGAGGGAAAATACTCCATCTTCAGGGTTATTGTTATGACAAGACAAAGATAGATGATTGAATAAAAGGTTTAGAGCATTTAGCTCCGGGAGTACTTTGGATCAAGTTCAAAGGATGAAGGTGAACGCTAGTTCGAAGTATATCTTCGAACATGGACTCTTCAGAGAGCTTCTTTGCCAGCTAGGATAGAAGACGTATCATCTGTCTGATTAGATTAGTCTTTTACTGTTTTAGCCCTATTAAGGGTATCGAATAGTTTCCACTATGTCGGTTGTAACAGAGGGGTAAAAGGGTCTTTTCCTTAATGTTTGGGCCTATAAATACCCCCATTTCACCCTGTAAGGGGGATCGAATACTGAGTTATTCAATACACATCTTCGAACTGTTTTGAGCTATTATCCATTTCGGAGGCTTGAAATAGTTTACTTCACAAACACTTCGTTTGTTAGTTTCTAAGCTTCAAAAACCTGTTAGCGTAATCTTTTACGCCAACAGTTGGCGCCGTCCATGGATAACCTAGTCCAAAAAACTTCGTTCTCTACCAAATTCTCAAACCATGCCTCCCAAGCGGAGTTCAGGTGGTAGTCCTACTCGAAGGTCCCCTCGGACCTTCGAGTAAGATCTTCGAACACGGTCGAGGTCAGAGGACCTTCGGTAATTCCTCCACCTCAGACCCCCGAAGGGATTCCCCTTCCTCGAGCATATGGAGTTCCTCCCCCAACTCCATCTATACTTCGGCCAGCCGGAGTCCCTTCTCCAGCTCCGATTCCGCTTCGAACTGACACCTACAGTTATCAAGACCCGGAAGGTCCTTCCAGAGGATATGAAGATGGTATTGGCAATATGGCCGCTCAAATGGCCAGTCTCCAGGCTGAAGTAGCAAGGTGGCGTCAAGAAGCCGCAGATAGGCTTCGTTCTCAGGCCGCCCCGATCATCCCTGAAGTGCCTGAAGACGATGAACTTCCTTATCCTGAAGCTTCGGAGAATGCTTCCTTTGACACTGAATCTCCGCTGCATCCTGAGTTGCAAAAAGTACGCTTCGACCCTAAGTTCAAAACTTCGAAGCTTTGTAAATATTCCGGAGATGAAGATCCTGGGGAGTTCTCCCGCTCTTATGCATTGGCAATTGAAGCCAGCGGGGGAGTGCGAGACACTATGGCCAAATGTTTTCCCCTAGCTCTCGAAGGAGTGGCACTGCGGTGGTTCTGGTCTCTGAAGCCAGGATCAATCAGAACATGGGAGCAGTTGAGAAGGAAGTTCGTAAGAAATTTTCAGGGTACCTTCGTACCCCCAATGTAAACAGGAAGTCTTTTCTAGGTGAAGCAGCTCCCCGGAGAGACTTTAAGACAGTATTTCAAGCACTTCGCTCATACGAAGTCACAAATTCGAGGGTTAACTACATCTTCTTTAGTTGACGCAGCTCGAGAGGGAGTTACCCATGTGGGCCTCCTTGATAAACTTCACAGGAAGCAGATATCTTCTGTTGCTCAATTGATGTCTTATTTCGAAGAGTATGCAAGGTCAGAAGAGGGATGGCTTCGAAGAACTGCCGCAACCCCATCAATCTTGCAAGAAGTCAAGTTGGAAGTAAAGACTTCAACACAGCCGCAGGCACCCAGCTTCGAAGTTCAACACGACAGGCGTCTGGGGCAAAAGCATCCTCGTTTAGAAGTTTTGAACATTGCACCCCCGCAGAAATTTGCCCCAAGGACTTCACAGCCTTCAGGAAGCAAGACTAGCGGTTGGAGGCCGCCAGGGAAGCCGGCTGGCAAAGCCTAGGCCTTCTTCTGTTGTGTCGATGGTGAGAATCGAAGTCACGCAACTGATGCGTGTATGTCTATACTTTCTTTGAGAGGCGAATACCTAGAAAGAACTTCGGGTCGAGGCACTTCTGACCGAGTTCCAACCGAGGTGCATCCAGAGCCTGTCCAGGCTGTGGCACGTATAGAGAACTTCGATCCTGCGAGAAGGCCTCCAGTGGTCAATGTTATGCCACCTCCGAAACAGGAAGATGGTCAAGATCGAGGGAAAAGAGTAGTCCTCTCCATCTCTGGAGGAGGAACCCTCGGAAGCATGTCGAAGAGGCAGAGAAGAGAATATGTCAGAGAAGTGGGCCATATTAGAACCTCCTTGTCTGCAGCTGCTATGCATGAATGGTCCCATGTGCCGATATCTTTTTCTGCAGATGATGCAGCTAGTATTAAGTTTCCACATGCAGACCCACTCGTCATCACTGCCGACATAGCAAGGACTGAGGTCCGGAGAGTGCTAATCGACGGAGGGAGTTCGGCAGATATTATCTTTGTGCAAGCTTTTGATCAACTCTACATCTCTAGGAAGCATCTCCTCCCATCAACCCGTCCTTTGCAAGGCTTCGCAGGACCCCCTCTCGATGCCCTCGGCCAAATTGGCCTGGAAGTTACCTTTGGAGAGGGGCTACTGGCCAGGACGGAGGAAGTGATTTTTGATGTTGTGGATGCCCCATATGCATACAATGTTATCTTCGGAAGGGGCATGCTGAATCAATTCGAAGTTGTGGCGCATCATAATTACCTGTGTATGAAGATGCCCACACAGGCGGAAGTGCCCACTATTTTCGTAGATCAGGCTACCACGCGAAGAGCGGAGTATGGTCATGGCCCTCCTCTTGACCCGAGACAGGTGAACAGCGTGCAAGATAACCCGAAGGTTTTTTCCGCTCTTGGCGAATCTTCGAAGAACTCCTTCCCAAGGCCAAGCCCTGAAGGGGAGATTGCAACGAAGGTTATTGTCAAAGATGGCAAGAAATATTCATTTCAGTTTGGCAAAGACTTGCCTCCAGAAGTCGCTACTTCGTTAGAGAAAGTAGTTGAAGAGAATTTAGATGTCTTTGCTTGGTCTGATGAAGACATTACCGGAGTCAGTCGGGATATTATTGAGCATAGTTTAGTTGTGAACTCGAAGGCTCGGCCTGTTCGTCAAGGACTCCGAAAGCTATCTGTGGAAAGGGCTATCCTCGCTAAAGGTGAAGTCGAAAAATTGTTGAAAGCTAGGATTATCAAAGAGGTAGCCCATACGGAGTGGCTAGCCAACCCAATTTTTGTTAAAAAGAAATCTTCCGGGAAATGGCGCATGTGTATTGACTTTACATCTTTGAATAAAGCATGCCCCCGTGACCCCTATCACATGCCCCGAATTTATCAATTAGTCGACTCTACTGCTGGTTCGGAGTTATTAAGCTTCCTCGACGCGTATTCCGGCTATCATCAAATCTGGCTAAAGTGCGAAGATGAAATCAAGACAAGATTTGTAACTCCTTCGGGAGTCTTCTGTTATGTAAGAATGCTCTTTGGCTTAAGAAATGCCAGGGCTACTTTTCGAGGTTAATTGCTAAGGCTCTAGGTCATCAACTAGGTCGCAATGTAGAGGCCTATATGGATGGCATTGTAATAAAGAGTGCTTTAAAACACCAACATAGCCTAGACTTAGCAGAAACATTTAATAGCCTTCGGGCATGTGGGATCTGTCTTAACCCCGAAAAATGTATCTTTGGGGAGCAGTCAGGAAAATTGTTAGGGTATCTAGTTTCAAGTAGAGGGATCGAAGCTAGCCCCACTCAAATAACTGCGTTGCAAAGGATGGCTCCCCCGGAGAATTTAAAGCAAGTGCAAAAGTTGACTGGTCGTCTTGCAGCACTTAGCAGGTTTTTGGCAAGGTCTGCGGAGAGAAGTTTGCCCATTTTCAAAGCATTGAAGGGGTCTGAAGATTTCGCATGGACACCGAAGTGTCAAAAAAGCTTCGAAGATATTAAGAATTATCTCAGTAACCCCGCTACACTCACGGTGCCTATTGCGGACGAAACCCTACTCCTCTACCTTGCAGCTACTGGCTCTGCTGTCAGTGTAGTCCTTGTTAGAGAGGTTGATTTCAACGGGAAGTTGGTATAAAATATAGTCTATTTTGTATCTGAAGCATTGTCCGGAGCAAAAACAAGATATTCCGAGCTTGAGAAGTTCACTTATGCTCTGATAATGGCTTCGAGGAAGTTAAGGCATTATTTTTTGGCACACAATGTGATTGTACCAACTTCATATCCTTTAGGAGATATGCTCCGAAGCAAGGACTCCACAGGAAGAATTGGGAAGTGGGTCGTTGAATTAGCACCCTTCGGCATATCCTTCGTGGCAAGGACAGCAATTAAGTCACAAGTGTTGGCGGACTTTGTAGCAGAGTGCACTCCCCCTACAGCATGGGCTCTGGAGAAGCCAAGTGAAGGAATTTGGACCATTTACTCCGATGGAGCTTTCCAAGCGTCCGGAGCAGGCGTCGGAGCAGTGATAATTTCACCATCAGGGCAAAAAGCAATGTACTCCGCAAGACTCAACTTTAAGTCTACCAATAATACAGCGGAGTATGAAGGAATTTTGCTAGGACTTCGAAAGGCACGTGCTTTAAGGGCTACAAGAGTTGTTATTAAGACAGATTCTCAAATTGTAGCAGGGCACGCAGACAAGAGTTTTCAAGTTCGGCATCCACAGCTCGTAAAATATTTGGAAGAGATCCATAAGATCGAAGCAGCATTTAAAGGGATTTCCATTCAAAGTATACCCAGAGCAGAAAATGCGCAAGCTGATATCTTGGCGAAAGCTGCAGCCGGAGCTATGGACATTCCAGAAGAGGCGTTTTACGAAGAACTCAGTGCACCGTCGGTGCCACAGATCCCTTCTGCGGAAGTCTTTTGCATTCCAAGTACAGATTGGCGAAGTTCAATTATGGAATTGTTGCAAGGAGAAGCAAATTTGCCTGAAGGGCCACAGCTTTCGAGGTTGAAGCTCATAATTCGAAATTATCATATAATCAACGGTATTTTGTACAAGGCCGGAGTATGTTCCCCTCTACTTCGATGTATATATCAACCCGAAGGTCAAGAAATTCTTCGAGAAATTCATGAAGGACTTTGTGGTAGCCATCTGGCCCCTCGAGCTTTGGCAAGAAAAACACTTCGCCAGGGGCTTTATCTGCCTACAATAGTAGCTGATGTGGAGAGCTTAGTCCGCACTTGCCAAGGTTGTCAGTGGATGGGACGAAGAAGTCATCGCCCGCCAACAGCTCTTCAAGTCATTGCTCCAGTATGGCCCATGGCCAGATGGGGGATGGATCTTATTGGCCCCTTCCTAGTAGCAAAAGGAAACTTGAAATTTGCAGTGGTAGCAATTGAGTACTTTTCAAAGTGGGTCGAAGCAGAGCCCCTAACAGCTATCACTTCAAATAATGTACAATAATTTTCTGGAAAAATATCATATGCAGGTTCGGAGTGCCTCGGCAGCTGACAGTTGACAATGGAACACAATTTGATGCAGAGCCCTTCAGGAAATTTTGTGAAGATCTAGGCATCCAATTATGCTTTGCTGCAGTGCGGCATCCTCAGTCTAACAGAGCTGTGGAGAGATCCAATGGTAATATCTTGTCAGGGTTGAATCGAAGAATAGTGGGATTGGTAAAAGGATTGTGGACCGAAGAGCTCTCGAAAATTCTATGGTCCATTCGGACAACTCAGACAAGATCTACAGGTTTCACTCCTTTCAGACTATTATTCGGAGACGAAGCTATGACGCCGACGGAGCTTAAAGGAGGATCCCTTCGCAGCACCGAACCGAAATAGAAGCAGAAAGGCAAACTTGCCTTGATTTAATAGAAGAAACAAGACTTCGAGCTGTCGCCAATTTATCAAAGTATCATAAGCAGACGAAGACTTGGTTTGATCTGAAGGTCAAGCTTAACGAACTTAAGCCAGGTCATCTGTTGTGCGAAGTGTTATAGCACCAGGGAAACTAGGAAATAAGTGGGAAGGTCCATATATAATTCTCCGTTCAGAACACCCTGGTTCGTTTAAGTTAGCTACTTTAGAAGGTGAAGAGCTAACGCATACATGGCATGCGGAGCACTTAAAGTGATATGTCGCATAGGGGCTCTTTGTAATCATTTGTAAACACCTGAATGAATAAAGTTTATGGTTCAGATAATGCCTACCCCTCATCACTTCCAACTTCTAGTGGACGCACTAGGAAGAACGAAGTTGGCTGGGAGGGAAGTGGCATTAATTTGAATCATTTTTTCGGACTTCGGACCACTGGATCGAAGTTTCTGACGAGGTAGGAAAGTCACTGAAAAAGCGGATTCCAAGCCACCGGCTTGAAAGCATCCGTAAAAAGAGTCGAAGGAGACCAAATAATGCGGATTCCAAGCTTCAGCTTGAAAGCATCCGTAAAAAGAGTCCAAGGAGACCACTGCGAATTCCAAACCACTGGTTTGATAGCATTCGCAAAAAGAGCCGAATGAGGCCAAAACAAAACAGAGTTTGAGCTCATGAGCTTCGAATATTTGTGAAAAGAGTCCAAAGTGACCAATCGTTTTAGATACCAAAGTGTCCGGAAAGTTGTCCAAAGTGACTTCTTTCAAAACAAAAGGTACTCAGTTACCAGTTTTTCAGACTCCAAGTAGTCGAATACATTTTATAAGATTTTAATCAATCTTTAAATTGCTGAGGGGCTCTGAGCCTCCAAAATTGTGCTCTTACGTTTTTCATTGCGCCTAACCATCTTTGACTATAGTTCAAAGTTGCTTACGCCCAAAGAGGGGCTGGGAAGTAGGGAGACAATTTTAAAAATCGATTTTTATTATTCGAACAAATTACAATTACATTATGAGAAATCAGTGTCTATGCCGAGAAGGAATCGAAGACCTCTTTGATCTCTAGAGTTACCACTAAACTCAGAACGACTAGTTCCAGAGCTGGGAGTTCTAACAACTTTGCGTTTAACTCTTATACCTCCCTTCGAAGCTCTAAAATCTTTCTGTTCTTGTTGAAGTTCGGCCCAAGTTCGAAGTCGTTCGGGGCTCCTTTCCTAGCTTTGAAGTTCTTCAGGTTTTTTCCCCTGAGCTTCAGCAATACCTTCATCTTCGGACCATGCAATGTCTTCAGAAGATGAAGTTTCCAAGTTAACTTCTTCTTCTTCTTTTTTAATATAAGATAATATATCTTTACACATTTTGGGCACAATTGCACCGGAACTATCCCGAGGAATTAAAAATTGAGGTCGTTTATGAAGTTTTAAAAGATCAAAGGTAGCCCATAACAGGCGGAGTTCTTCCGTAACATTTAACACTTCGACATCATCCCCACGGGGTTGAGAATCCTAAAAACATGATAAGTAAATTTTCATTCATAATGTATGAAAGCATAAGTTTTTACATAGTTGGGATCCTAAAACAAAGCTAGACCTGCGGGTTCAGCGGAGGCTGGCTACTCGAAGCTTGAGACGGAGCTTGCTTCTGACGTTGCCCTTCATCGATCCAAGCTTTGATCGCAGTATGACCTTCGGCTCTCCACGAAGCTTGGAAGGCTTGCCAAGCTGCGGCCACGTCTTCAGAAGGATTAAGAAGCTGGTTTTCATCGAAGGTAATGGGAGCCACCCCCGATTCTGGCATTATTGATAACCCTAGATCTTCATAGTAGCGAAGTACTCCGAGAGCATCTACTTGGCCGGAGAGCTCTCCATACCGAATACCTGCTGTCTTCATCTCCTTCACAGCTCCTTGGATCATTTTTAGCCTTCGCAACAGGGGGACGTTGTCATTCGAAGGTAGTGTCCCAGTAGTACGAAGTACTCCAGACACTTAGGAGATGGTTCATGACCTCCGCAGCTACCTTCTCTGATTTCAGCTTATCTTCGATTAAAGCGTCCTTTGATGAAGTCAGCTCATCCACTACAGAGGAGAGCCTAGCTGCCTCTGTAGCCAGAGAACTCTTCTGGCTAAGCAAGTTGTTAGCCTCCTCTAGTAGCTTTAGTCTTTTCTTCTTGGAGCCTGACTAGCTCAGCCCCCATCGTAGCATGCTCTGCCCGCATCTTTTCTATCTCTGCCCGAAGCACAATTTGTTCTGCTTTGAGCTCTTTATTCACAGCTTCCAAGTTTTGCCTAGCCCTCCGCTCTGCTGAAACCATTTCGTCTAAGTGGGAAACTCAACCTTCGGAGATGTTAAGATTCCTCTGGAGAGTAGTAATTTCCTCTTGAAGGTGAAGGCTTCCACGCTCATTCGAGACAGCCACTGCTTGGGCCAAAACTATTTGCTGCAAAGAAGAAAAAGCAAGGTGAGAAATTATTTGTAGGTAGGATTAATTTCATTTTGCAGATACTTCGTACCTGGTACGTTGCACGCTCCAAGGTGGCGTTGAGTTCCGAACCCTCAGCTTCGCTCAGGATGGCCACCAAGTCTGTTTCCCCAACTTCGTGGTTGGCCTGGTCCAAAGGCTCAAGCAGGGCCCGAAGTCCGGTCCTTCGCTCCAAGAAAGGAGCTAGGATAGGGAGCATGGATGTCGCGCCCCAATTTAATAAATCAGGACTTTATTGATATTCCATAGAAAATCAATAAAACAAGACGTTCATCACACGACCACGTACAAGATGAGCAATCATTCACGGTTCGTAGACCGCATTAATACAAAAGTGAATGAAAGTGAAGAGAAACTAATAAAATTAAGGGTCCTAGATGAACGCCTCCTTCCAGTCTCGCCTTGACTGGGTCGCTACTCCAGACCTTCATTCTCCTTGTAGTAGACGGGCTCTGATGGTGTAAGTCAACGGGGTGAGTACAGATGTACTCAGCAAGCCACCGAATGCAAATATAATGCAAGATAATAACAAGAGAGATAGTGGCTAGTTTTGCGGAAGCAGCATATTTGTAAAGCATTAAATGTGAGCAATTTATTAGTACGGAAAAGTAAACATGTGAATGCATCATCATCTTCTAACTCGAGGAGTACGTTTTACCTCCTCGCACAACAGTCCTTACATGCCATGAATAACTCAATCCTTCAAATAATTGTAAACTAACTGCGAGTAGTCACACAACCCGCCCTTGACCGTGGGCTCGGCTTTTCGAAAAGATTAAGTTTACTCTGATCAGAGATGTACCACTGTACCCACAAGGCACGCACTCATCACATACACCAAAGTGTAACGAGATGACCCATTTCACGGGAACTCGTGCCAAAACCTTCCATATGGTCTCCTCTGACTCAACAGCACCCTCTTATAGGTTTCATATGGTGTCCCGACGCGTCGGTGCCCCACCATACCCCCCTTGAGCCTCCTTTGGTACAAGTCGCCCGCAGGCTTGCCCCTTGCCCCCTCCACTATGGTACCGAGAGACGGAGTGTTCCACACTTCCAGTTAGGACTTACCCATTAGACTTGTGGTTGGTACGGAAGTGCTTTGCAACAGATCCCGCAGACCGATCCTTATAGTGCCCCGGGTGCGACATACCAAAACCCGAGCTTGCACCCGGAACCCACCATACTTATAACCTAGCCACTCCAACAGAGTCCAGAGACAAGAATAACGGGGTATTTCATATACCAAATCCATCTATCTATGACTCATTCTTTTTATCTTATAGCAGTTGTGCCGGTACATTGGGCAAAAGCTAATAATTTTATAGTAGAGTGACAAGGAGTTAAGGCTCAATAAGCATGGCTTGGGTTTGCACACAAGGACGGGGATCTAATAAATATAAGTGTAAGGCTTGAGTATTTGACTAATGCAATATTAACCTATGGGTTATAGCGATAAGTTATTAAAACATGGGCTCAATTATGATCAACTGTTTCCCCAGAGATGGTCGATGACTTGCCTTGCTCAGCAAAGGGTGAAGGAGGAACCTCGGGATAGAACTCCGGATCTTCGACGACGTCGTAGTCTTCTCGATACGGAAAAGTACATACAACATTCAATAAACAATCCAAAATCAAGCATACAAGCATACAAGTTGTTGTTGGATTTAAGTAAGGGAGATAGAGTCTTAAATTCTAGGGAATTGTTACTTAAATATTTAAGATTGATTCCTAATGAGATTTCTGAATTTATCACTTGATGTAATTTATTTTTCCCAGGGGTTTTTATTTCCCTTTTTAAAGTTGAAGTAAATGGTATTGAATAACCTTATTATTATTTTAATTGTAGTAAAAATACTAGACTTAAGTTATTAGGTTTCCTGAGGTTGTTATATAAATTTTTAGGATATTTCCATAAAGGGTTGACTTTTTCTTAAATGCATTAATTAAATGTCCTAAAAGGGTCTTTGCAATATCATTTAATGGAATAAAGTGGACAAGATGAATATTCTATTTTTATTGTATTACAAACAGTGGAATAAGGTCATTGAGTCCTCTGAGTTCATTATATAAGTTGTCATGACATTTTTATAAAGTGTCTAACTTCTATTATATGAATTACTTAATTATCCTACAAGGGCTTTTGCAATATTAATTCCTAGATTAAAGTGGGCAAAGTGAACATGTTATTTTTGTTGCATTAAAATAGTGGAATAACTTCATTAAGTCTTCTGATTTTATTGTATAAGTATTCATGATATTTTGTAAAGGGTTGCATCTTTATTTAATCATTTATTTTAAAGGGCCTTGGAAATGTTTATTTAATAAAATGAAAGGGCAAAATGAATCATTATATTTTTATTGGCTTATAAACAGTGTACTAGAGTCAACATTTCATCCAAAATTAATATATAAATTTTTAAGAGTTTTTCTGAATGGAATAATAATTAAATCCTAAAGGGGTATTAGAAATGTTATTTAATAAAATGTCTTGGACAAAATGGTCATCCCATTTTTATTGTATTAATAACAGTGAAATGGAGCCATTATATCCTCTGGAATTAATTTATAACTTTTTGAGGATCTTTCTGAATTATTTATTAAGGTATTAATTAAACCCTAAAGGGGAATTTCTTTATTATTTAATAAGGTTATTATGAGCCAAATAAACATACTGTTTTTATTGCATAAAAGTGTAGAGGATAAAAGATAAATTTTCCAGAATTAAAATGGTGAAATTTGGAGTTAATTTGAGCAAGATATGAATTTTTAAAGTTTATACTATTTTCTGAATTATTTTAAACCAGAAAACAGTCTCTGGTCCACGGTGAACTGGGTTCACCGTGAACCGGCGACTGTGCGCGTGAGCCGGGGCGATCAGGACCGTTGGATCCAGATCCAACGGGCGGTCGTGGATCAGGGCGCTTAAGTGGCAATCGACGGCTCACCGGCCTCGATACCCTTTCGGCCAGATCAACGGCCGAGATAAATCCCCACGCGGGTTTTAATCTGCGCCGTTCATCTCAGATCACACGGCGGAGCGCGCGTCCGGCACGCACGCGGCACGGGGGAGACTGATGTCTTCGTCCCTGGCTCCGGTGGTGCAACGGCGAGGGCTCCCAGCGGCGGCGACGGTTAACCGGCAGGGCTAGGGCCTAAAACGGAACCAGCAGAGCATGGGGAGCTCAGGCGTACCGGTGGTGGCGACGAGAAGCGACCGACGGCGATCGGCGACGAGGAGGGGCGGAGGAGGGCCTCGGGTCTGACGGCGACGCGACGGTCTGGCGGTGATCCGGCCCGACGGAGGTGAGGCCGAGGTAGAGGGGACGACGACGGTCCCGGCGGTTGAGACGTCGAGGGCGGCGGGGGCTTGTGGCACCGGCGAAGGGCTGCCGGAGCCGAAGCAGGGAAAAACCTCAAAATAAAGAGGGGCGTCGACTCGAGATGGGGAGGGCTCGAGAAGTGCTGGTGAGGATAGATTGCGGTGAGCGTCGGCTTTAATAGGAGGTCGCCGGCGATAAAAATGGAAGGGAAAAAGAAGGAAACCCGAAGGGGTTCCAAAAAGGCTTCGGCGAATTTTCCATGGAGATGAACTCCGGCGATCCGGACCTGATTCGATCGGGGAATAAAGGGAAAGGGAGCTCCGGTTTAAGGTAAACACGCTGGCGTGATCAATTTAAGGAATGGAGGCTGGCGACGGCGGATTTGGGAAGCTAGGGTTCCGGCGAGGAAATGGGGGATTTCCATCGGAGGGGACGAATCCGACAGGTGGGTCCTACCTGTCAGCGGGTGCGTGCGAAGGAAAGTGCTGGCATGTGGGGGGCCCGGGGCAGAGAGAGGAAGGCGCGAGCGGGAGGCTGACGGGTGGGCCGGCTGGCCGCGAGTGGCGGGAGAGAGAGGGAGGACGCGCGCCGACAGGTGGGTCCCGCCTCTCGGTGGGCGCGGCCGGAATGGGCTGGGCCGAAAGGCCTTCGGAGGGGAAAACGGGGTTGCGGCCCATTAAGCTTTAAAATGTATTTTCCAATTAAAATAATTCCACGATATCAATTATTTGATTAAGGCTTGAAGCACTGTTGCTAAATTTTGTAAAAATTCTAAAAAATATTTCTTGGCCTCTAGTTTATCGCATAAAATTTTCAAGTCCAAATTTTGAATATCTATCTCTGTTTGGCTTAAAAAGGGCTCTTTTAGAATTTTCATAAATAACAAAATTCAGAAATTCATTAAATATTATTCCTTTATTTATTTCCTTTTAATTTTGGGGTTGTTACAATCCTATCCCCCTTACAAAGAATCTCGTCCTCGAGATTCGAAGCGAACCTCGGGAAAACTAAGGGACTGAGTTCTACTGGTGCTCCGGATTAGGTGATGGTGTTACATCAGAAATAGGTAAAGCGATCTCCGGAACTGGGTTGGTTGAGACCAAATTGGGAGTGTCTTCAGTTGTATCTGGTTTTTCTTTGTGGTGATCTGGGGTATGTTCCTCTGGATTTGGAATGGAGGATGGCGCCCGCTTGGGGTAGGGGCACTTGTTGGCGTAGTGGCCTCCTTGGCGACAGTTGTAGCACACAATCGGCTTGCCGTTCCTGTCCCTCTTGTATCCGGTAGCTGGTACTGGTGTCCTTCCGGCTGGCGGTGCTTGGGGTGGGATGTCTGTGCTTAGGTCCTCCGAGGGTGGTTCGTGGCTTGGCAGGGGTTGGGGCTTGAGGTGGAATCACTCTGGTTTCTGGTATAATTGCTTCGTTCACCAATCTCTGAAAGTTGGCGAAGTCCCCGTAGATTAGTTGAAGGGAGAGCTCGTGTTGGTGTTGTTGGAGACGGAATAACTGTGCCTGCTGCTCTTGCATTTGCTTTTGTAGTTGTTGCATCTGGGTAAGCAGCGTGGCGATCAGTTGGTTCTGTTTTGTCATCATCTCCGTAAGTGTGGGATGATAGACAACAGAGGTCTGCTGAGGTCCAACTGCACCCCACTGAGGCAGATTGCCTGAGGTGTTTCCATCGTGTGGAGCTTCTGATCCTTGGTCATTGGCCATCCTGAAGTTGAAGGGTTCAAAAAGAAGGTGCCAATAGTTAAGGGGAAATTGTTGTTGATTTTATTGGCTAAGATGAATAGTTTGACCTAGATGCTTACATATCTTATTTTAGTTCCTTATCAACTTTCATTCATACCTTATAATATTTTTAATATATCATGTATTTTATTCAATCAATCATTCATGTGGCAATATATTCTCTTAATTAGTGTTAGAGGTTTAAGATGAAGTGATGTTGATTATATCTTATTGAATTCCTTGGTACCAAAATTTCCAGAAAATTTTTGGAACGTGATTTAATGCTTAGGAGAAATTTTTTTTTATGAGAATACTCTAGCTAATGGTTATTTAAATGAAATTTTTAGGCCTATATTTTAGCTTTCCTCTTTCTTGATTTATGCTAAATCCTGTATTTTAGCTTTCCTCTTTCTGGATTTATGCTAAATCATTTTCTTGAAATTTATTTATTAATTACTTTATTTTATTTTTAATGCCTGACAAAAAATCAAGGTGTTACAATCCTAACCTTCTTAACAAGAATCTCGTCCCAAGATTCGGAAAGGCTACAAGGTCATGGATATGCTTCAGTTAGGAAGCACTTCTTTTGCACTAGAGGTTTTAAGCCTACATCTTCATAGATTGGGTTTGGTTAAGTTAGGGCTTTCTTTGACAACTTTTCTTGACTTCATGGTTGGAGTGGATCTTGGAGAACGGCGACGAACGAATCTTGTTGAGTTGGAACTAGAGGTGGATTCTCTCCTTTAGGTCGGGATTATGACCTAATAGGTATATGAGGAAATGGGATTAAGCTTTTATCTCAAAATGTATCGTTCTTGCGATTACATTTAAGTCTTTTATTTAATTTCTTCACTCATGTCTTATATTTGACATGAGTGGCAATACAAACAAGTAAAAGAAAACAATCAATCGTGAAACTACAGTCTAAGGTAGCTCAGGGGACGACTCGACCATGGGCTCTACGGAGATGGTTGGGGTCGAGGAGCTGGATGGTCCGGCGGGTGGGGTACTGCGGGAGATCCTCTTGGGCCTCATGGTGGGGATCCGAAGGGATTTCTTCTTGCGAGGCGGAAGAGGTGCGATCTCCTCGAGGTCCTTCTTTAATTCCTTGAGCTGATGGCGGAGCTGGGTGTTGACCATGGCGCCCTGACGTAGGAGCTCGTTCTGGCGTCTCAATTCCTCCACCTCGAGGGTCAGCTGGGGGTTCTGCTCAAGCTGTCGACGGAGCTCGGCATTCTCACGGGTCAGGTTCTCCGAAGTGTGGCGGTAGAAGTCGATGGTGTCGTGCTGGCTATCTGCGTCGAGGACGGCCTCTGTGTGGAGGTTGTCCATGGCCTCCAAGAGTCTCATCGTGCGGGTGATGGCGGAGTTGCTCTGCGTGAGGGGCTGACGTAGATGCTGCGGTGACTTCCTGGTGTGCGCATGGGCATGAAGCGATAGATGGTGTCGTGGAGGTGGCAGTCGTAGACCAGTCGAAGCTCGGCGAGGGACTGAAGAGCGGCTCGCTGGCTGGCCACCACGAAGGAAGGTCCTCCGACTCCATGGGTGTAGAAGGGTGGCTGCGTGGGGGAGGGGCGGATAACAACCGTGACCTCGCAGTAGCTCTCGCTCGCATCGGGAAAGATCCCGTGGAACGCGGGCTCATGGGGAAATCCCAAGAAGTCGACGAGCACGCGAAGCTCGCGGATGAATCCAGCCTCATCACGAAGAGTCCCGCTCATGGTATGGACCGGCATCTACAAAAGAGAGAAATTTTTGTGAAAACTTCAGAAGATGAGAAGGTAAGCATTTTTGTAAGAACATATGGTTAATATAAGTCCTAGGGTCAGGTCTGTTTGGCTTCCTACAGTCAAGTCGGCTCTGATACCATCTTGTCGCGCCCTGATTTAATAAATCAAGGACTTTATTGATATTCCATAGAAAATCAATAAACAAGACGTTCATCACACGACCACGTACAAGATGAGCAATCATTCACGGTTCGTAGACCGCATTAATACAAAAGTGAATGAAAGTGAAGAGAAACTAATAAAATTAAGGGTCCTAGATGAACGCCTCCTTCCAGTCTCGCCTTGACTGGGTCGCTACTCCAGACCTTCATTCTCCTCGTAGTAGACGGGCTCTGATGGTGTAAGTCAATGGGGTGAGTACAGATGTACTCAGCAAGCCACCGAATGCAAATATAATGCAAGATAATAACAAGGGAGATAGTGGCTAGTTTTGCGGAAGCAGCATATTTGTAAAGCATTAAATGTGAGCAATTTATTAGTACGGAAAAGTAAACATGTGAATGCATCATCATCTTCTAACTCGAGGAGTACGTTTTACCTCCTCGCACAACAGTCCTTACATGCCATGAATAACTCAATCCTTCAAATAATTGTAAACTAACTGCGAGTAGTCACACAACCCGCCCTTGACCGTGGGCTCGGCTTGTCGAAAAGATTAAGTTTACTCTGATCAGAGATGTACCACTGTACCCACAAGGCACGCACTCATCACTTACACCAAAGTGTAACGAGATGACCCATTTCACGGGAACTCGTGCCAAAACCTTCCATATGGTCTCCTCCGACTCAACAGCACCCTCTTATAGGTTTCATATGGTGTCCCGACGCGTCGGTGCCCCACCATACCCCCCCTTGAGCCTCCTTTGGTACAAGTCGCCCGCAGGCTTGCCCCTTGCCCCCTCCACTATGGTACCGAGAGACGGAGTGTTCCACACTTCCAGTTAGGACTTACCCATTAGACTTGTGGTTGGTACGGAAGTGCTTTGCAACAGATCCCGCAGACCGGTCCTTATAGTGCCCCGGGTGCGACATACCAAAACCCGAGCTTGCACCCGAACCCACCATACTTATAACCTAGCCACTCCAACAGAGTCCAGAGACAAGAATAACGGGGTATTTCATATACCAGAATCCATCTATCTATGACTCATTCTTTTTATCTTATAGCAGTTGTGCCGTACATTGGGCACTAGCTAATAATTTTATAGTAGAGTGACAAGGAGTTAAGGCTCAATAAGCATGGCTTGGGTTTGCACACAAGGACGGGGATCTAATAAATATAAGTGTAAGGCTTGAGTATTTGACTAATGCAATATTAACCTATGGGTTATAGCGATAAGTTATTAAAACATGGGCTCAATTATGATCAACTGTTTCCACAGAGATAGGTCGATGACTTGCCTTGCTCAGCAAAGGGTGAAGGAGGAACCTCGGGATAGAACTCCGGATCTTCGACGACGTCGTAGTCTTCTCGATACGGAAAAGTACATACAACATTCAATAAACAATCCAAAATCAAGCATACAAGCATACAAGTTGTTGTTGGATTTAAGTAAGGGAGATAGAGTCTTAAATTCTAGGGAATTGTTACTTAAATATTTAAGATTGATTCCTAATGAGATTTCTGAATTTATGACTTGATGTAATTTATTTTTCCCAGGGGTTTTTATTTCCCTTTTTAAAGTTGAAGTAAATGGTATTGAATAACCTTATTATATTTTAATTGTAGTAAAAATACTGACTTAAGTTATTAGGTTTCCTGAGGTTGTTATATAAATTTTTAGGATATTTCCATAAAGGGTTGACTTTTTCTTAAATGCATTAATTAAATGTCCTAAAAGGGTCTTTGCAATATCATTTAATGGAATAAAGTGGACAAGATGAATATTCTATTTTTATTGTATTACAACAGTGGAATAAGGTCATTGAGTCCTCTGAGTTCATTATATAAGTTGTCATGACATTTTTATAAAGGTCTAACTTCTATTATAAGAATTACTTAATTATCCTACAAGGGCTTTTGCAATATTAATTCCTAGATTAAAGTGGGCAAAGTGAACATGTTATTTTTGTTGCATTAAAATAGTGGAATAACTTCATTAAGTCTTCTGATTTTATTGTATAAGTATTCATGATATTTTGTAAAGGGTTGCATCTTTATTTAATCATTTATTTTAAAGGGCCTTGGAAATGTTTATTTAATAAAATGAAAGGGCAAAATGAATCATTATATTTTTATTGGCTTATAAACAGTGTACTGGAGTCAACATTTCATCCAAAATTAATATATAAATTTTTAAGAGTTTTTCTGAATGGAATAATAATTAAATCCTAAAGGGGTATTAGAAATGTTATTTAATAAAATGTCTTGGACAAAATGGTCATCCCATTTTATTGTATTAATAACAGTGAAATGGAGCCATTATATCCTCTGGAATTAATTTATGACTTTTTGAGGATCTTTCTGAATTATTTATTAAGGTATTAATTAAACCCTAAAGGGGAATTTTCTTTATTATTTAATAAGGTTATTAGGAGCCAAATAAACATACTGTTTTTATTGCATAAAAGTGTAGAGGATAAAAAGATAAATTTTCCAGAATTAAAATGGTGAAATTTGGAGTTAATTTGAGCAAGATATGAATTTTTAAAGTTTAAACTATTTTCTGAATTATTTTAAACCAGAAAACAGTCTCTGTTCCACGGTGAACTGGGTTCACCGTGAACCGGCGACTGTGCGCGTGAGCCGGGGCGATCAGGACCGTTGGATCCAGATCCAACGGGTGGTCGTGGATCAGGGCGCTTAAGTGGCAATCGACGGCTCACCGGCCTCGATACCCTTTCGGCCAGATCAACGGCCGAGATAAATCCCCACGCGGGTTTTAATCTGCGCCGTTCATCTCAGATCACACGGCGGAGCGCGCGTCCGGCACGCACGCGGCATGGGGGAGACTGATGTCTTCGTCCCCGGCTCCGGTGGTGCAACGGCGAGGGCTCCCGGCGGCGGCGAGGGTTAACCGGCAGGGCTAGGGCCTAAAACGGAACCAGCAGAGCATGGGGAGCTCAGGCGTACCGGTGGTGGCGATGAGAAGCGACCGACGGCGATCGGCGACGAGGAGGGGCGGAGGAGGGCCTCGGGTCCGACGGCGACGCGATGGTCTGGCGGTGATCCGGCCCGACGGAGGTGAGGCCGAGGTAGAGGGGACGATGACGGTCCCGGCGGTTGAGACGTCGAGGGCGGCGGGGGCTTGTGGCACCGGCGAAGGGCTGCCGGAGCCGAAGCAGGGAAAAACCTCAAAATAAAGGGGGCGTCGACTCGAGATGGGGAGGGCTCGAGAAATGCTGGTGAGGATAGATTGCGGTGAGCGTCGGCTTTAATAGGAGGTCGCCGGCGATAAAAATGGAAGGGAAAAAGAAGGAAACCCGAAGGGGTTCCAAAAAGGCTCCGGCGAATTTTCCATGGAGATGAACTCCGGCGATCCGGACCTGATTCGATCGGGGAATAAAGGGAAAGGGAGCTCCGGTTTAAGGTAAACACGCTGGCGTGATCAATTTAAGGAATGGAGGCTGGCGACGGCGGATTTGGGAAGCTAGGGTTCCGGCGAGGAAATGGGGGATTTCCATCGGAGGGGACGAATCCGACAGGTGGGTCCTACCTGTCAGCGGGTGCGTGCGAAGGAAAGTGCTGGCATGTGGGGGCCCGGGGCAGAGAGAGGAAGGCGCGAGCGGGAGGCTGACGGGTGGGCCGGCTGGCCGCGAGTGGCAGGGAGAGAGAGGGAGGACGCGCGCCGACAGGTGGGTCCCGCCTCTCGGTGGGCGCGGCCGGAATGGGCTGGGCCGAAAGGCCTTCGGAGGGGAAAACGGGGTTGCGGCCCATTAAGCTTTAAAATGTATTTTCCAATTAAAATAATTCCAGGATATCAATTATTTGATTAAGGCTTGAAGCACTGTTGCTAAAATTTTGTAAAAATTCTAAAAAATATTTCTTGGCCTCTAGTTTATCCCATAAAATTTTCAAGTCCAAATTTTGAATATCTATCTCTGTTTGGCTTAAAAAGGGCTCTTTTAGAATTTTCATAAATAACAAAATTCAGAAATTCATTAAATATTTTATTTCCTTTATTTTATTTCCTTTTAATTTTGGGGCTGTTACAATGGACAAGGCCCTCTGATCGTCTTCGTTCAGTGAGGGGTCAGAGCGCTGCGCCGCATCTTCAGAGACCTTCGTAGAATGGCCCCCCTCCATAGATTGACACCCGTCTGTTGATTCAGACGGAGTTAATCCCGAATTTGGAGCAGGAAGGGGTCCATTTTGCTTTTACCTTTTCCAGGTCCCATGCGTGCGACTTCTGGAATCGGTGTTGGGGAGGTTGAGGTCCCAGGAACCATATCTTCGGGAGGAACCACTTCCATAGGAGCGGACCCTGCCGAGACAAAGGTATCATATATTGCCTAATTTTGCAGGAAAAAGTAACAAAGGGATTGAGCGAAGTTTACCTCCAAGTCTAGTCGGCGGGTGAGCATCGGGCTGCTTGGAGGGTTAAAAGCTACCCCGAAATCTTCGTCGGACTCATAGTTCAGAACCGAAGGTTCAACTGTCAGAGCCTCTTCGAGAGCTACAGTCGTCGCTTCATCCAGAATCAGAGTTGGCTCAGCCGCCACTTCGACTCCGCCTTCAGTTATAGGGGCTTCTTCGCGTGGAAAGTCTAGCTGGACAGCCGAAGTCCCAGCCTACCCGGAGCTACTTGGAACATTTGGCGTGTTTGTGTCGACACCGGTGTTTGCGCCCGCCTGGTTTTCATCCTCGTCAATTAAGCTAACAAGGAGTCTTCCTTCGTCCTCAGAGGAGTCTGAGAATGAAGCCATCGGACTTGAAGGCGCCACGTTTTTCGGTTTTCGGGCTACCTTCTTGGACGGAGTCTTAGCAGAAGTCGATGTTCCGGCCTCTGCTTTCCTCTTCTTCGGCCCTTGTTCTGAAGGCACCCAATCCGGAAGAGGAGGGGGAGCAATTCTGAGTACCCCCATACTCGGTTGAATCGCTCCCAAGTACCCACTAACTTCACTCTCCATTCCTTCTTGGCTGGAGTCAGAACTCCTAGGATTTTCTCCGAAGCCCGAACAATTTGCTCCGAAGTCATGGGAGTCAGAGAAGCTGAAAGATAAGTTGGCATTAGTCATCTCATTAAATGAATATATATGAAACATGTTGTTTTCGAAGTCACCTGCAGGGCTCGAGTTCGAAGAGATCTTTCGGAGGCCGCCCTCCTGATCTTCTTCGAAGGTAATAGGCCAGTTGGCCATCAAAGAAGGAATCTAAAGTCTGATGAATTCCGTCGCTAAGTCCCGCATGCTCAGGCGGCGACTAATTCTTTGAAGTAGGCTGAGGTGAGCTTCGAGCTGACCAAGATCCGGGTGAACCAAAGCTTCCCTTCGGAAGTTGATGTCTTGCAAGGGTCCGGCGAGAAGGCTGCTTGCCCAAACTTCGGCATAAAACCACCTGAGGATCCAGTCTGTGTACCATCTGGCATTGATGGCCTTTGCTGGAAATCTTACAGCGTACTCATCCCGAAGCCGGAAGTTGATGCTTCCGAAGGCCACTACCATCTTTTCACCTCCGGGGCCTACGAAAGTCTTGGGTTGGCAAGAAGCTCTGTGTAGTGCTGCGAAGATCTCAGCTCTTCCTTCGCAACATTCGGCTCGCAACACCCATTCAAAGATGGCAAGGCGTGCTACTGCATTCGGAGAAAGTTGAGGAAGGGTGACGTGGAATAGTTCCAATACCTCCGACAGGAAGTCGACTGCCGGAAGCCCTAATCCTGCTTCGAAGAAGGCTTCGAAGACTACCACTTCTCCGGGCCTTGGCGAAAGAATGGAGTAACGCCTTGATTTCGTCAGGCGTTAAAAATAAAATAAAGTAATTAATAAATGAATTGCAAAAAAAATGATTCAGTATAAATCAAGAAAGAGGAAAGCTAAAATACAAGCCTAGAAATTTCATTTAAAAATAACAATTAGCTAGAGTATTTTCCTAAAAATTCTCCTAAGCATTAAATTTCGTTCCAAAAATTTTCCGGAATTTTTGGTACCAAGGAATTCAATAAGATATAATCAACATCACTTCATCTTAAACCTCTAACACTAATTAATAAAATATATTACAACATGAATGTTGTGTGAATAAAATACATGATAAATCATTTATATTAAAATAATATAAGGCATGAGTGTCAAAGTTGATAAGGGACTAAAATAAAATATGTAAGCATCTAAGTCAAACTATTCATCTTGGCCAATAAAATCAGTAACAATTTCCCCTTAATTTTGGCACCTTCTTTTTGAACCCTTCAACTTCAGGATGACCAATGACCAAGGATCAGAAGCCCCACGCGACGGAAACACCTCAGGCAATCTGCCTCAGTGGGGTGCAGCTGGACATCCGCAGACCCCCGTTGTCTATCATCTCACACTTGCGGAGATGATGGCAAAACAAAACCAACTGATCGCCACGCTGCTTACCTAGATGCAACAACAACAAAAACAGATGCAAGAGCAGCAGGCACAGTTGTTCCGTCTCCAACAACACCAACATGAGCTCTCCCTTCAGCTAATCTACGGGGACTTCGCCAACTTTCAGAGAATGGTGAACAAAGCAATTATGCAGGAAACCAGAGTGATTCCGCCTCAAGCCCCAACCCCTGCCAAGCCACAGACCACCCTCGGAGGGCCAAGCACAGGCATCACACCCCAAGCACCGCCAGCCAGAAGGACACTAGCGCAAGCTACCGGATACAAGAGGGACATGAACGGAAACCCAATAGTGTGCTTCAACTGTCGCCAAGAAGGCCACTACTCCTACAAGAGCTCCTACCCCAAGCGGGCGCCATCCTCCATTCCAAACCCAGAGGAACATACCCTAGTTCACCACAAAGAGAACCCAGATACAACCGAAGACACTTCCACTTGGATCTCAACCGACCTAGTTCCAGAGATCACTTTGCCTATTTCTGATGTAACACCTCCTAATCCGGAGCACCCGTAGAACCCCGTCCCCTAGTTTCCCGAGGTTCGCTTCGAATCTCGAGGATGAGATTCTTTGTAAGGGGGATAGGATTGTAACAGCCCCAGAATTAAAATAAAATAAAAGAAAAGAAATATATTAATAAAGGAATTTCTGAATTTTATTATTAAAGAAAACCCTTAAAGATCCCTATTAAAGCCAAACATGGAGAAATAGTCAAAATTTGGACTTGAGAAATTTATGGAATAAACTAGTAGCCAAGAAATATTTTTTGAGAATTTTTACAAAATTTTAGCAACAGATCTTCAAACCTTAAACAAATATTTGAATTTCTAGAATTAAATTTAATGGAAAAAGCATTTTAAAGCTTATTGGGCCACAACCCTGTTTCCCCCCCCCCCCTAAAAACCTTTCGGCCCAGCCCAGTCCAGCCTCTCTCGCTGATGGGTGGGACCCGCCTGTCGGCGCAGTTTCCCCCTCTCTCCTCTTCCGCGCGCCTGGCCGGGTCCACTGGTCAGCCTCCGCTCGCTCGCTGCCACGCCGGGCCCGCGTGTCACTCCCCTCTCATTCGCACGCGCCCGCTGACAGGTGGGACCCACCTATTAGATTCGTTTTCAACAATGGAAGGGGATCTCCCCCTTCCATTCTCGTCGCCCCCCTTGCCCTATTCGCCACCGGATGCCTCGGGTCACCGAATCGAGCCGGATCTCGACCCCCCATCCTCCGGCGACCTCTTTCCCCATTTCTCACACGCTTTCCGCCGTATATGGCAAGAACCCGAGCCCTAAGGAAACCTCACCGGCGTATGGAAAGTCCCTCCTCGGTTTCCCCCTTTTAGCCTTCCTTCTCCGCCGCCGATAAGCCTATAAGAGCACCCCAACGTCGCCGCACTTAGCCACGCCACCAGAACCCAAGTCATTGCCACCCCGAGCCACCGCCGTCCTTTTTTCGTGCTTCGCCTCTATTCGCACTCCAGCAGTTCCCCACCGACGCCTCGGTCCACCGCCGCCCTCGCCGTCGCCACCACCGGGACCATCATCGCGCCCCTACCTCGGCCCCACCTCCGTTGATCCGGATCACCGCTGGAACGCCTTCGGCACCGCCAACCCGAGGAACACCGCCGGTCGCTGTCGCTTGCCCCTCGCCGCCGTCATCGGTACCGTCATGTTCCCCGTCTTCCCCTCTGTCCATTTCGCCATCGCCTAGGGCCTTAGGCCTCGCCGTCGCCGGTAATTGCTCACCGGAGCTCCACCGGAGTCGGGGAAGAAGGGGTAAATTACCCCCTTTCAGTTGTGCCATGCCGAATGGGCTTAGAGCCCTCCGATCGGATCTGGGCGGTCCAGATTAAACCTCAGGGGGGTTTAATCCTGGACGTTGGTCCAGTCAAAGCGGTACGGACCCATCTGGGCCGTCCACTGTAACTTAAGAGCCCCGCCCACGAGCGCCCGTTGGATCTAGATCCAACGGTCCTGATCGGCCTGGTCCACGCGCGCAGTCAACGGTTCACGGTGAACCCAGTTCACCGTGGACCAGAGACTGTTTTCCCATTTAAAATAAATCCAAAAAATCAGTTTAAGCTTTGAAAATTCATATCTTGTTCAAATTAACTCCAAATTTGACCGTTTTAATTCTGAAAAATATGTCTTTTTATTCTCTACACATTTGTGCAATAAAACAATATATTTATTTGGCACAAAATATTCTTATTAACTAATAAGAAAAGTCCCCTTTAGGATTTAATTAAGATTTCAATTAAATAATCCAGAAAAACCCTTAAAAATTTATATATTAAATTCAGAGGCCTTAATGACTTCATTTCACTATTTTAATACAATAAAAATAGAATGTTCATCTTGTCCATATCATTTTATTAAATAATATTTCAAAGGTCCTTTTAAGATAAATAAGTAATTCACTTAATAAAAAGTTAACCCTTTATAAAAATATCATAAAAACTTATAGAATAACTTCAGAAGACATAATAACTTAATTTCACTCTTTCTACTTCAATAAGAACATTAAGGCTAATTTTATACCTTTTAATTCATCTCTAAAAAGGGAAAATAAAAACCCCCTAGGAAATATAATTACATCAAGTTATAAAATTCAGAAATCTCATTATAAATCAATCTTAAATATTTAAGTAACAATTTCCTAGAATTTAAGACTCTATCTCCTTTACTTAATCCAACAAAAACATGTATGTTAGTATGGTTGATTGGTTTTGGATTGTTTATTGAATGTTTTATTTACTTTTCCGAATCGAGAAGACTACGACGTCGTCGAAGATCTGAAGTTTTACCCCGAGGTTCCTCCATCCCCATTTGCTGATCAAGGCAAGTCATCGACCCCTCTTGTGGAAATAGTTGATCATCATTGAGCCCAGTTTTTATAACTATCGCTATAACTCATAGCATAATATTGCATTAGTCAAACATCAAGCCCTACACTTATATTTATTAGATCCCCGTCCTTGTGTGCAAACCCAAGCCATGCTTATTGAGCCTTAACTCCTTGTCACTCTACAAATATTATATTAGCTAGTGCCCAATGTACCGGCACAACTGCTATAGGATATAAAGAATGAGTCGTAGGTAGATGGATTCTGTTATATGATTTACCCCGTTATTCTTGTCTCTGGACTCTGTTGGAGTTGGCTATGTTATAAGTATGGTGGGTTCCGGGTGCAAGCTCGGGAATTGGTTGGTCGCACCCGGGGCACTATAAGGACCAGTCTGCGGGATCTGTTGCAAAGCATTTCCGTACCAACCACAAGTCTAATGGGTAAGTCCTAACTGGAAGTATGGAACACTCCGACTCTATGCACCATAGTGGAGGGGGCAAGGGGCAAGCCTTCGGGTGACTTGTACCGACGGGGCTCAAGGGGGGTATGGTGGGACTCCGACGTGTCGAGACACCATATGAAACCTATAAGAGGGTGTTGTTGAGTCGAGGAGGACCATATGGAAGGTTTTGGCACGAGTTCCCGTGGAATGGGTCATCTCGTTACACTTTGGTGTAAGTGATGAGTGCGTGCCTTGTGGGTACAGTGGTACATCTCTGATCAGAGTAATTTAATCTTTTCGAAAAGCTGAGCCCCCGGTCAAGGGCGGGTTGCATGACTACTCGCAGTTAGTTTAATATTGTTTGAATGGTTGAGTTATTCATGGCATGTAAGGACTGTTGAGCGAGGTGGGGCTGACTGTACCCCTCGAGTTAGAAGATGATGATGCATATACATATTTACATTTCAGTACCACTAAAATTGATCACATTTAATGCTTTACAATTATGCTTTTCCGCAAAATTAGCCATTATCTCCCTTGTTATTACTCTGCATTATATTTGCATTCGGTGGCTTGCTGAGTATGTTTGTACTCACCCCCATTGACTTACACCACCAGAGCCCGTCTACTACGAGGAGGATGAAGGTCTGGAGTAGCGACCCAGTCAAGGCGAGACTGGAAGGAGGCGTTCATCTAGGACCCTTTATTTTATTAGTTTCTCTTCACCTTTATTCACTTTTGTACTAATGCGGTCTACGAACCGTGAATGATTGCTCGTATTGTATGTGGTCGCATGATGAACGTCTTGTTTTTATTGATTTTCTATGGAATTTCAATAAAAGTCCTGATTTATTAAATCGGGGCGTGACAAATGGCATCCTTTCCAGGTTTGCGGATTACGATCTCCGAGCTAATCTTTCCTTCTATCGCTGCGGTGAGCGACTCTCTTTTGCAGGTTGATGGTCCCAGTTGATAAGACTGGTCCAGATACTTCGAGGACGCTGGGAGGAGATCATGAGGGCCAATGTTTTGGGGATTTCTTCTTGCTGCCGCCATTGGTGATGCTACTGCTGTCGCCGGAGTTGCCGTCGCTGATGTCGCTGCCGCCGCTGCTGCCGCAGCCTGCTACCGGGCAAGGGCTGAAGCTGTCGTAGGGACCTTGAAGCTTGTCTTCGCCATGAGATTGCACGGATTACTCAAGAAGGAAAATGGAGGCTAGGGCTTGTTTGCACGAAAGTGGTGAGAAAGGTATTCGGGAAGGGTCTTGGTCCTCTATTTGTAGCCCAGGCCCACGAGTTTTTTACCGTTTACATTGGCCGTTTCGCATTCTTGACCGTTACCCTTTGCAAAGTTAACGCATTGCGTAACTTCCGTTAAAAAAGTAACGGCTATTTCTTCTAAGTCTAAGAAAGCTTTCGAACTTATTAAGTTAATTCTAAAAATAGTTCGGATATAATTTCCTTAGAAGTCAATTCGAAACTTTTAATCTCTGCATATTTTGGAGGTTGACTAAATTTGTTAACCCTTGCGCATGATTATTTTTCTTGCGTATACTGCTTTCCTAACATTACAGATTTAGCAGAGAAGCGTATTCAAGGGGCTATTGTTGGGGGAAAATACTTCATCTTCAGGGTTATTGTTATGACAAGACAAAGACAGATGATTGAATAAAAGGTTTAGAGCATTTAGCTCCGGGAGTACTTTGGATCAAGTTCGAAGGATGAAGGTGAAGGCTAGTTCGAAGTATATCTTCGAACATGGACTCTTCAGAGAGCTTCTTTGCCAGCTAGGATAGAAGACTTATCATCTATCTGATTAGATTAGTCTTTTACTGTTTTAGCCCTATTAAGGGTACCGAATAGTTTCCACTATGTCGGTTGTAACAGAGGGGTAAAAGGGTCTTTTCCTTAATGTTTGGGCCTATAAATACCCCCCGTTTCACCCTGTAAGGAGGATCGAATACTGAGTTATTCAATACACATCTTCGAACTGTTTTGAGCTATTATCCATTTCGGAGGCTTGAAATAGTTTACTTCACAAACACTTCGTTTGTTAGTTTCTAAGCTTCAGAAACCTGTTAGCATAATCTTTTACGCCAACAGGCTCTATTCATAACTTTTGAGCCAGAACTCGTCGCAAAAGTGGAGCCCTTGGTTCGAGCCAACTGGGCTTTGAGGGGTACCTACTTGGTCTCTGAAGTGGGTCAAGCAGAGGGGATTGATTTGAACCTTGCTATAGAACGTGCAGCCTGCTAGGTACGTTTGTCGAAGTGTTTTCGATTGCTTCCACCCTTTTTACCTTCGCTTACTTTCTTCTTTGTAGCTTGTCGTTCTAGCCCAAGGAGCTGCAACATCCCTTTCCACCGAGTGTAGCCGGCATAGTTGCGAGATCGTGGGGCTTTGGGAATGTGTCGATGCTTCTGAGCGGGAGCCACGTGATCTTTGGGTTGAGCAGGACGCCTTGGTTGCCGATGTAGGGAAGCTTTGAGAGCAGGCGGTCGAGGTCGAGGAGCTTCGTGTCTGAGCAGCTGAGGTTGACGAGCTCCGGGCATGGGTGGCCGAAGTCAAGGAGCTCCACGCTCAGGCGGTGAAAGCCGGAGATCTTAAGGCATAGAGGGTCACCTTGGAGAAGACGATCTTGGACATCTCGTCTTCGAACGAGGAGTTGAAGCTGTTGTTGGCAAAGGATGAGGAGACGGAGGCCGAAACCATAGGCACTCTCCCGGATGTCCTGGAGCGCTACGGGACGTCCTGCTCTTCCTCCTTCGACGTCACAAGTTAGCCCCTGAGCTGTCGACTGAAGTACATCCAAGCCGTTGTGACGAACATGGATGTCACCGCAGCCAAATACAGGGAAGTCTCCAGGCGAGTGGCCACCATCGGCGTCCTTCACCACCTCGAGGTCATTGGAGGCGTTATTCTAGTCGTGCTAGGGGTGGTGCTTGTCATCTTCGGAGGTGACCATTTCCTTGCTCCCTCTCTAGCCATCGCGAAGGCATGGAAGGCCGTCCAGGCGCCTTGGAGAGCCGATGGCCCGTCGGCGGTGAGGGCTTGGACGGATGAGGTTCATCGTAGGTAGCAGCCACGATCGTAGCCTCCTTCGAAGCCTGATTCTGTTGTCCCTCCTTCGGAACCGAAGGTGTAGTTTCCCTTAGGGCCCTTCCTATAAAGTTAGTCTTGTAAAAAGATCTGTGAGTCTATGAATGAGAACTTCTTTTGAAAATTGCTGAGGGTTCGGTTAGCGCTTCGAACCCCAAGGTCGAGGTACTTGAAGCGACGGTTGCCCTTCGCCATCAGTGGGCCATTTTCGACGCTCTTAGGCCTAATAGACATGCTCGTTTTATTATACCTCGTGATAGTCGTGGAAGCGTTATCCCTGATGTTCTAAACGAGGTGATCGCTTTCATAAAAGAGTAAGAGAAGGAGGCGGAGGTTTTGTCTCCATCGTTTGAGTTCGTGGATTGGTCTGACGTAGAGCAGGATCCCAAAGGGGTGGAGCGGGAGACAATGCCCTTAAAACTTGGGCACAACTATAGGAGGAGCAGATGTCTTGGAGGGCTTCTAAGAAGGCAAGGCGGGCTCGGCCTAAGGCTAAGGAGAAAGCCTCCACAGCCCGTAGGGCTCCGAGAGCATTGGGTCCTAGAGAGGGTTCTCGGAGCCAAGCCAGCCTACAGGAGCGGAAGGGTTTCCGGTTTCTTCTTGGGCTAGATACTGATTTTTCATAGAGTCTTAGTTGCCGCTTGAATTTTGGTTGTGTTGTAATTGCAATTATAACTTGAATAAAATTTTATGGGTTGAATCGCCCTTTTGTTTTGCGCTCTGAATGTATTATCACCATCTTCCCCTCGTTGCGGGTGGGCGGCGGCTCTTCACTCAGGGGGTGTCGGCCTCGCGCAATGATTATTGTTATGATTCGGAGCGTTATTTATTGGCAGGTATGCCTCGGGCTAGCGATTTAAGTTTTATATTTGGGGATACGCTTTGAGCCATTAGTTCGGAATTTGTGTTGCATATGCTTTGAGTCGATGGCTCAAAATCCGTATTCGCGGATTCTTTGGGCCCGTGGAACGGAATCCGTATTGTGGATGCTTCAAGCCTATGGTCAAAATCCATATTGTGAATGCTTTGAGCCTATGGCTCTGAATCCGTATTGTGGATGCTTCGAGCCTGTGGCTCAGAATCCGTATTGTGGATGCTTCGAGCCTGTGGCTCGGAATCTGTATTGCGGATGCTTCGATCCTGGCCGAAACAAATCTTGTACCGTAGTGCATCCACTTTGGTATAGGTTGTTTCGGGGTGAGCATCATTCGAATGGCGGCTTTTATTGCAAAATAATACATCATTTGTAATTACAATAATTCTGTGCGAAGTAACTCTTCAGATGCTCCGCATGCCAGGTATGCTTTAGCTCTTCTCCTTCTAGGTTGGCTAGCTTGAAAGAACCGGGTCGGCCGGAGCGGAGGATGATGAATGGGCCTTCCCACTTGTTATCAAGCTTCCTCAGGGTGATTACACTTCGGAGGACGAGGTGTCCCGGCTTTAACTCTTTTAGCTGCACCTTGGGGTCATACCAAGCTTTCGTCTGGTTGTGGTAGTACTCCGGGGTGGCCGCCTCGCAGCGCAATATATGACACCGGAGGACTTCGCATGCACGGACTTCGAAGCCTTATTCGGGATTCGTGATTTTGCCCCTGACGGGATAATTTCCCCCCAACAGATGTCAAGCTCTTTCAATACCTTTTTAGTTTGCTAATTAAACAAAAAAATTGAATCATCGTATTCCTCTCCATTTTCGTAACTGTTGGCGCAACGGATTACACTAACAGGTTCTATAAGATCAAGAACTGACAAACGAAATGTTTGTGAATGCGGACTATCTCAAGCCTCTGAATAGGATAATAGCTCAGAATAGTTCGAAGTGTGTATTGAATATCTGAATATTCGATGCCCATTATAGGGAGAGAAGGGGGTATTTATAGGTAAAGCCTCGAGGGAAAGATCTTTTTACCCCTTAATTACAACCGACATAGTGGATACTATTTTTGTATCCCTTATAGGGTTAATATAGTAAAACATGCTCGAAGGATGTCGATAAAGTAGACGTCCCATCCTTCTGGTTGTTTTCCACTTCGGAAGGGAGGCCTTTCGGAGGGTTTCTTCGGACCGGAGCCTGGACGAACCCTTCGACATCGAGCCCTTCAATACGGAGACAAGTCTAGGGCTCTGAGATTATGACTTGTATTTATCTTGGAATCTTGGGGATCATGAGGATGAATTATTTTCCCCCAACAGTAGCCCCTCGAATACGTTTTCCCGAATAGCTTGTACAACAAGGAGAGCAGTATACGCAAGAAATATTTTCATGCTCAGGAACTTAGAAAAAAATCGAGGTATTATAACCATTCGAAGTGTCTTCAGCATCAAAGGTGTATCGAATCTAGGCTTCGAAGTTGAACCTCCATATGATGGCCCCAAAAGGAAGTGAACCGTTATAACAACAGTGCATCGCAAAGAGCCGTTATTTTTGTGTCGTTGCCCCTCAAATAGTCGTTAGACCTTTCGAGAAAGCAACAGACGCATAGTTTTACCGCAAGTTCACATTATTTCACCTTTTGGTCCCACCTATCATTGACGAGGGTTGGATCTGCAAGTATGAAAACACACCTAAATTGCGCCGAACGAGAACGGAGTAGTTATAAAAGGGGAAAGTGATCAGCAGGGAAGAGTTTTTACAGAGCTTCTGTGCTTGAACCTTTCCACACTTCCATCTTCAACCTTCCTTCTAATACTCTCGAGCACTCCTCCAATGGCGAGAACTAGCGCGAAAGTGCCGACGGTGATGGCGACCTTGGCACAGCGACAAGCCTGGGCCATATCTGCAGCAGCAGCAATGGCAGGAGCTTCGGGGGGCTCTTGGCCCAAGAATCCACGGGAACTCTGCCACCGTCTAAGAAGCCACTGAAGCAGACATTCATCCTCGGGCGATCAACTTTCTCGGCAGAGTCCATCGAGGAAGCGGTGAGCAAGAAGTTGGGGCCGAGAATGAGGACTCAGGTTCCTGGGGAAGAAGTGACTCCGGCGCCGAGGAGCGGAGAAGTTGTCGTCTTCGAAGCCTTCTTCAAAGCGGGACTTGGACTTCCTGCAATAGATTTTTTGACAGAAGTACTGGAGATGTTCCACATCACTCTGCTGCAACTATCTCTGAACACCATAGCTAGGTTAGCGTTCTTCGAGTGGGCCCTCTGAGCTGAAGGATGCAAGGGGAGGTCCGAAATATTTGTGGCGACCCACGAAGCTTCGTGCCAGCCTAAGCTGCAAGATGGGCCTAGGGACTCCAAGTGGCTAGTGGCCTTTGGGAGCGTCAACTTCCAGCTCTGGAAAGGACACTTAAGAATTTCCCGGTGAAGGCGATCAATGACTGTTGGTACTCCGACTAGATACTCCGGTGATTTTATGTCGAGGTCGGAGAAGACTCCAGTCTTGCTGGTCCTCTGCAAGAAATATGGTACCGAAGGGAGGCGGAGTTGACTCCGGACCCAAGTCTGCTTTCAACGCGGCTTGGGTTATTGTCCTTTGTGGCCAAGCGCATGAGTATGCGGGACTTGGCAGAAGAGTTCATCGCCCTCCGGATACCTCCACGTGGGGCCGACTAGCCTATTGCATTTCAGAGCGCTTCGGAGGGAGAGCTTCGAACTCTAGGTAATACCTCCATATCTCCTGCATTTAGATTAATCATAAATAATAACTGTAGTATTCTTAATAGATAGTTACCTTACTTCAGCGGCTCCATTGGCGCTATCTCTAGAGCAGATAGCTCAGGCTGCAGAACGGGTGCTCGGAGCCCCTACTGCTGTGGAGAAGCAGCGGAGGATCGAGCTGGTTGGGATTTGGGAATGCTCCAACCGAGTGTGGAGCGCGCTCGGAATGGAGGATCCTCCTCTACCAAGCTTCGACCCAGCAGGACCAGTCTCTCGAAAGAGGAAAGCTACCGCTGGGACCTCCAAAGCCACGAGGACTCCGGTGAAGAAGGCAGCGCGGAAGGCTAAGCTTCCTTCACCTCTAGCATCTCTGTCTTCGCTCGAGATTCGAAGGTCTTCTTAGGAAGAGTCTAAGGAGGAGGAAAATTCAGAGGTCCACATGGGGAAGGCACTTGAATACCTTTTGATGATAGAAGATGAAGAGGATTCTCGGGTTGCGGCCGAGGATCCCCCTCGTGAAGAAGTTGGAGTAACTCCAACTTCCAAAGAGGTGGTGGCGATCCACCCCGAACCTATCGGGGTCCAGGGAGCGGAGCTAGAAAGTCCTCGCTCCCCCATGATTGGAGTGGTAGTGATAGAGGTCAAGGCTTCGACATCTGCTACTCCAGCACAAACCTCGAGGGAGGAGCTCGAAGAATACCTCATGATGTATGAATTTCTGGGGGACCACAAAATCCTCCCTCGGAATCTAGACGAAGGTAGGCCTTCAATCTTTATTCTTTGAAGTTCCTGAAATAATTTCATCGCACCAGTAATATCTTGATGGATAATTGACAAATACCTTATGTTTGTAGATGCTTAGAGGAGCAGCACGGCTCCAGGTAGAGATGGAGCTTCGCTCCAATCGGAGATGAGGCTCCGGTTGCAGAAGTAGCTCTAGTGGGCGGAGTTACTTTGGACGAAGCTACTCTGGCCGAGGGAGCTATTCTTGAAGGGGGATCCACTCCAACTGAAGCGGTGGCTCCTCTGGTTTTTGTGTCGGGGAGAGGTAAGGGAAAGACTTGTCCTGGGTCTCTTCCCTCTTTGACGACAATGTCGTCGATGAACGACACTTCAGTAGGAGCTTCGGAAGAAGACCCCGCAGAAGATGACCAAAGAGCTCTGTCCTGGCTCCCGCTACTTGCTCCGTTCTTGGAGCAGCGGACCGGGCTCTGGTCCCTCCTGGAACCTTTGGCTGAAAAGAGCCAAGATGTTGGTAGCCCCGAACTGGTCTCCATTTTGAGCGAAGCCAGCGGATCAGAGATCGACCTAGCCCTCAAAAGGGCTAACCTCTAGGTATGCAACAAACATAAAGTATATTTACCTTATTGAAATTACATCATACTTACTTTGCTTTTTGTAGCAATTTTTCCTTGCTAGAGCGGCAGCGACTTCCAATGAGCTCAAAACTAATCGGCTCAAAAGGAAGGTTACGGTGCTTCAAAGGGCCATTAAGGGCTCCGAAGACAAGTCCATGTGACTGGAGGAAGAACTTCTCGAGGAGCGGAGGACAAAAGTTATGGCAGAAGAGGCGCTCCGAACAGAGCAGCAGACTCGTGCCAACCTTGCCTCTTCAATAGAAGAACTCCAAGCGGAGCGTACGGTGTTGAGGGCTGAAATTGAGAAACTTCGAGCAGCGGAGGCGACTTCCGGAGCTGAACTCGTAGAGCTCCGAGGGTCGCTTGAAAAAGCACTGGCTTAGAAGAATTATTTAATGTCAAAGACAGCCAAAATCTCCTCCGTCGCTACCGAATTGGCACGGGCCGAGAAGAGGCATGGCTTGGCAGCTGATCAAACCATGGACACCCTCAAGGGTGTTCTAGAATACTTCGGAACAGTGTGCCCGTCTTCTTCAGCTGCGGCGGACGAGCCTCTCGACCGAAAGCTCAAGATGATCCAAGCGGCGGCCAAGATGATGAAGGGCTCCGGTACTCGCTATGGAGGGATCTCTGGGAAAGTAGCCAGGATCGAAGTCCTTCGACACCTCGAAGTCGTTGGGGTCTCCGTTGCTCCGGTGAAAGGTTCGACGCTGGCAAGCTTCACTGACGAAGGCTTGCTGCGACCATCATTGGACGTAGCTTCGGCTTGGGAAGCCTTCTGGGCAACCTGGAAAGCAAACAACGAAGTTGCGGCCAAGGCTTGGATCGACGAAGCCCATCGGCAGAGGTTAGCTCAGACGAAGCCTCCGGCTCCAACTCCGCCAACTACTCCGCCTCCCGACCTGAAGGTCTAGCTTCATGTAATTATCTCTTACTTTAATGAATGAAAAGTTTATAAATGAAGTGTCTTCGCTTGAATGTTTGTTTTTAGGTTTGGCTACATGCTTCGGATCTTGATCTAGAAGTATTAGAACTTAATGAAGGGCTTCGCCAACAATAGGCTATCCTCGAAAGCAGAAAAAGCTGGCGGCTGCGAAGAAGAAGGGTAATTGGACCAAAAGAAAAGTCTTTAGAACTCTAGGCTCTGAAGACCGAACTGGTCCCAGAGGCAGCTCTAGAAGTCAGAGGGGTCTCCGCTTTTATTTATGCTTAGATAATAATTTTTCTTGATTATGATGTTTGTAATATGATTAACCAAGTAATATAAATTGTTTGAGAAGCATTATTTGATTGTGGATCACTCCCCTACCCCTCCTTGTGGGAGGGGGACCATACACAATGCAATAGGGTCCATCGCACACAATGCTTGTTATAATAAAATCGATGCTTCACAAACAGTACTTGATAATTATGAACTCAACTCTTTCGTAGAGTTCTTTGAACTGTATGTTCGTATTATGATGTTTATAATCTTAGAGCGTCAAAATTATAAATTGGAGCTCCGGAATTGGTCACTTAGGACTCTTAATGTGTTTCATTTGACCGGGGCCTTGAAACCTTATTACTTGGTCGCCTTCGACTCTTTTACAGATGCTTTGAACCCGGAGGATCAGAAATCTGCTCTTTTAAAGTCCTTAGACTTTTCTACGAATGCTATCAAGCCGAATCTTGGAATCCATAGGCTTTGGCCACCTTCAGCTCTTTTATAGATGCTTTGAACCTGAAGGATCGGAAACCTGTTCTTTTAAAGTCCTTAGACTTTTCTATGAATGCTATCAGGCCGAAGCCCGGAATCCATAGGCTTTGGCCACCTTCAACTCTTTTACAGATGCTTCAGACCCGGAGGATCAGAAATCTATTCTTTTAAAGTTCTTAGACTCTTCTACGGATGCTATTGGGCTGAAGCCCGGAATTCATAGACTTTGGCCACCTTCGGCTCTTTTACAGATGCTTCGAATCCGGAGGATCGGAAATCTTTTATTTTAAAGTTCTTAGACTCTTCTACGGATGCTATAATGCTGAAGCCCGGAATCCGTAGGCTTTGGCCACCTTCGGCTATTTTACAGATCGTTCGAACCCAGAGGATCAGAAATATGTTCTTTTAAAGTCCTTAGACTCTTCTACGGATGCTATTAGGCCGAAGCCCAGAATCCGTAGGCTTTGGTCACCTTCGGCTCTTTTACGGAATCCTGGAATCGATGGTTCAAAGGCCGTTTGTTGGGTTCTGATGAAAGATTCTTACCTCCGTAAGCATCTCCATTCCCCTAATGCGTCCACTAGGGGTAGGGAACATTGAGGAGTAAGCATAATTCGAACCTCAATCTTTATTTATTTAGAAAGGTACTTTACAATTTGTTACAAGGAGCCCCTAAGCGTAATAATGTTTAAGGTTCTCTGCATGCCATGCATGCTTCAATTCTTCCCCTTCTAAATTAGCTAATTTAAAAGATCCGGGGTGCCCTGAGCGTAGGATAATATATGATCCTTCCCATTTGTTTCCTAACTTCCCTGGAGCAATTACACTTCGCAGTACCAAATGACTCGGTCTAAGTTCATTAACTTTTACTTTCGGGTCATACCATGCCTTCATCTGGTCGTGGTACTTCGTCAAATTGGCGACAGCTCGAAGCCTCATTTCTTTCGACAAGTCAAGTGAAGTGTTCCTTTCATCATTATCTTCTGGCTCCGTTGCGTGAAGGGATCCGCCTTTCAGCTCCGTTGGAGTCATGGCCTCATCTCCAAACAACAACCTGAATGGGGTGAAACATGTGGACCTAGCCTGAGTGGTCCGAATGGACCATAAAATCTTAGGAAGCTCTTCGGTCTACAACCCTTTTGCCAACCCTACAATCCTCTGATTTAAGCCGGACAGAATATTTCCATTGGCCCGCTCGATGGCTCCATTGGATTAGGGATGACGAATGGTTGCAAAGCACATTTTAATGCCCAATCCTTCACAGAATTCTCTAAAAGGTTCGGCCTAGAATTGGGTGCCATTATCGATTGTCAACTCTCTACGTACTCTGAACGTGCAAATAATATTCTGCCAGAAGAATTTCTGCACATTTTTCGAAGTGATAGCAATTAAGGGTTCGGCTTCGACCCATTTAGAAAAGTATTCAATTGCTACCACCGCGAACTTCAAGCTGCACTTTTCCATTGGGAAAGGGCTGATGAGATCCATTCCCCATCGTGCCATCGGTCATACCGGAGCAATGACTTAAAGGGGTGTCGGGGGACGATGGCTTCATCTTCCCATCCATTGGCATCCTTGACAGGTACGAACCAATGATTCTGCATCTCTTACAATTGTTGGCCAATAAAGCCCCTGGCGAAGTGTCTTTCCTACTAAAGCTCGAGGGGCTAAGTGGCTACCACACAAGCCTTCATGAATTTCAAGAAGTATATCTTGGCCTTCAGGTTGTGAGATGCATCGGAGTAGAGGAGAATAGACCCCGGCTTTATATAACACTCCATTGACAAGCTTATAATTTCGGACCCTTGACTGAAGCCTTTGTAAATCTGGGCCTTCTAGTGAGGTTGTATTGTTTTGCAAGAAATCCCATATCGGACTCCACTAATCAGTGACTGGTATGCAAAGGACTTCTGCAGAGGGTGGTTGATGCACCAAAGGTTTAATAAGTTCCTCATAAAAATCTCCTTCTGGGACATCCACAGCTCCGGTCGCATCCTTTGCCAAGACATCTACAAGATGATTTTCTGCTCGAGGGATGCTTCGGATGGAGATTCCTTTGAATAATGCCTCCGTCTTGCGGATTTCTTCTAAGTATTTCGCAAGATGTGGATGTCGAGCTTGGAAGCTTTTGTCAACATGCCCTTGCAATAACTTGGGAATCTGTTTTTATTACAATTCTAGTTGCTCCAAGTGCTCTCGCTTTTCGGAGACCAAGCAGGATTCCTTTGTATTATGCAATATTGTTAGTGGACTTAAAGTTGAGCCTTGTAGAATAAATTGCTTTTTGTCCTGAAGGTGATATTATTATGGCTCCGGCGCCAGCCCTAGATGCTTGAAAGGATCCATCAAATAATATTGTCCATAATCCTTCGTAGGGCTCTTCCGGAGCCTAAATTGCAGATGGAGTCCACTCGGCCACAAAGTCGGCTATAACTTGGGATTTAATAGCTATTCTTGCAGTGAAGGAAATGCCGAAGGGGGCTAGCTCGACACCCCATTTTCCAATTCTCCCTGTGGAGTCATTGCTCCGAAGCATATCACCAATGGGATACGAAGTAGGGACAATTATGTTGTGTGCTAAAAAGTAATGCCTTAGCTTCCGTGAGGCCATTACCAAAGCTTATGCGAATTTCTCGAGCTCGGAGTACCGTGTTTTTGCTCCTAACAAGGCTTCTGAAACGAAGTATACTAGGTTCTGCACCAGTTTTCCATTGAGCTCTATTTCTCTAACAAGCACTACACTTACTGCGGAGCCCGTTGCTGCAAGATAAAGGAGGAGAGTTTCTTCTGCGAGAGGCACAATAAGCGTTGATAAATTTCCAAGATAGTCCTTGACATCATCGAAGCTTTTCTAGCACTCTAGCGTCCACTTGAAATTTCAGACCCTTTTAAAGCTTTGAAAATTGGGAGGCTTCGCTCCGCTGATCTGGCTAGGAATCTACTGAGGGCTGCGAGGCGTCCTGTCAACTTCTGGGCTTGCTTCAAATTTTCAGGTGGACCCATTCTTTGTAGTGCACTTATCTGCGTTGGTCTAGCTTCGATTCCTTTGCTCGAAACTAAGTACCCTAGCTATTTTCCTACTTGAGCTCCGAATATACATTTTTCAGGATTGCGGCGAACTCCACATGCTCGGAGGCTCTCAAAAGTTTCTGCTAGGTCTAGACTGTGCTGGTGCTTTAAAACACTATTTATTACAATGTCATCCATATAGGCTTCAACATTTCGGCCTATTTGCTGACCTATAGCCTTAGCAATAAGACGCGAAAAAGTTGCTCCGGCATTTCTCAAGCCGAAGGGCATTCGGACATAACAGAATACTCCGGAAGGAGGTATAAAGATCGTCTTGGCTTCGTCTTCACGTTTTAGCCATATTTGATGATAGCCGGAGTATGCATCAAGGAAACTCAGGAGCTTGGAACCAGCCATAGAGTCAACAAGTTGATCAATGCGGGGCACGGGGTAGGGGTCTCGTGGGCATGCTTTATTTAGAGATGTGAAATCAATGCACATGTGCCACTTGCCAGAGCCTTTTTTCTTGACGAAGATCGGGTTAGCCAACCACTCCGTGTGGGCCACCTCCCTAATGATTCCAGCTCTTAGCAATTTCTCTACCTTCGCCTTAGTGATGTCTGCTCTTTCAGATGACAATTTCTGGTGCAGCTGCCGAATTGGTCAAGCCTTAGGCTTAACGAGCAAACTATGCTCAATAATGCTCTGGTCAACTCCAGGGATATCTTCTTCTGACCAAGCGAAGATATCTATATTTTCTTGAACTACTTCTTCTAGTGAAGTAGAAATTTCTAAAGGCGGCCCCTTACCAAACTAAATGGTGTATTCTTTGCATTCTTTGACAATGATCCTCGTGACTACATCACCTTAGGGGCTTGGTTTGAGGGAAGGGTTATTCGGAGGGTCTAGGGAACTTGAAGCTCCCTCCGAGTGTTCTTGCACATTATTTACCTGTCGAGGATCGAGAGGTGGGCCGTGGCCATATTCCGCTCTCCGAGCTACAGCCTGGTCTCCTGGAATTGTAACGACTCCACCTTGCGTGGGCATTTTGAGACACAAATAATTGTGGTGTGTCACGGCTCCAAATTGGTTCAGAATCCCTCGCCCGAAGATGGCATTGTAGGCATACGGGGCGTCGATAATGTCAAAGATAACTTCCTCAACTCTAGTCAGGGGCCCCTCGTCAAAAGAAACCTCGAGGCCTATTTGGCCGAGGGCATCGAGAGGAGGGCCTGTGAAGCCTTGGAGTGGGCGGACTGCTGGAAGCAAATGCCTTTGGGGGATACACATTTGGTCGAAGGCTTGGTCGAAGAGTATGTCAGCGGAGCTTCCACCATCGACTAATACCCTTCGAACTTCCACTCCTGCGATATCAGCTGAAATGACAAGGGGTCAACATGGCGGAATTTCACCCCTACAGCATCATGGGCAGAGAATGAAATGGGCACATGGGACCACTCGGGCATTTCTATAGCCGAGTTCGAAGTCCCTATATGCCCTACTTCCCGAACATAATCCATTCGCCGACGGTTCGACATATTACCGAGGGTCCCCCCTTCGGAGATGGGTAGGACCACTCGCTTGCCATGATCTTGAGGGTCTTCTTACTTCGGTGGTGGCATAATGTTGGCCACCGGTAGCTGCATGGGGGCTTTGAGATTGCTTGCACGCCCGACAGCTTGAACTGGCTCTGGCCACACTGCTGGAGGAGCTCGATCTGTAGTGCCTCGCCCTAAATTTCTCCCCAAATACTCGCCCCGGAGAGCCAATATAGACTTACAATCTTTAGTGGCATGGCTTCTGTTTTCACCATGCACACAACAAAAAAGAGCCTGGCCCCGGCCAACCGGTTTTTCTAGTGGCTTCGAACCACTAGCTTTATTGCCTTGAGCTTGTTGATAGTTGGAAGGCGTCTTCAGAGTGGAGGAGGCAACATTCAACACTTCGGAGCAAAAGTGATTCCTTCCTCTTCTTTGATCATTACCACTGATTATCGAGGAGGACTTGTGGAGGATTCGGAGCCCCTGGCTCTAGCTTGACTTCTTGGGGAAGGGTTGGTGTGGATACCATAGTTCTCCGGAGGTATCCTTCTACTTTGGCATACTTCTTGAAGTATGCCATCAATTGCGCTACTGAAGACACCGGCTTTCGGTGAAGTTTGCTGAGGAGGTCGGGATTCAAAACACCTTCGCGCGCTGCATCCACCACAGACTGATGTGGACAGCCCTTTAATTTGGGACTTGGTGTGGGCGAAGCATGTGAATATTCTCGAAGAGTTTCTCCTACCTGCTGCTTCACCTGAAAAATGCTTCCAGTAGACATTGGGGCTACAAAAGTCCCTTGGAAATTGCTCACTAATTTCTTCTTCAACTGCTCCCATGACTTAATTGATCCTGGCTTTAGAGACCAGAACCAACGGAGTGATACACCTTCTAACGCGAGGGGGAAACACTTTGCCATCGTATTTTGGACCCCTCAGCTGGCTTCTATTGCAAGGGTGTAAGAGCGAGAAAACTCTTCGGGGATCAGACCCTCCGGAATACTTGTGCAGCTTTGAGGCTCAGAACCTGGGATCGAAGCGCACCTTCTTCAAGTCTCGATGCAGTGGGGATTCGTCGTCGAAGGAGGCATTCTTAGCATTTTCTTGGACTTGAGGGGCTTCGGGATAATCATCGAGGTCGTCGTCTTGATGCACCTCCGAAGTAGGAGGGATGGCTTGAGGGTGAAGCCTGTCCGCAGCCTCCTGCCTCCATCTTTCTACCTCCGCCTAAAGCCATGTTACCTGAGTGGTCACGTCTTCGGGGAGGTCTTCACTTCCTCCGGAGGGATCATTCAGGTCTTGAGAACTGACATAGTCAGTTCGAAGCACCGACGGAGCTACTCTAGGAACTCCGGCTGCTCGAGGCCTATTGACTACTTCGGGGGTTTGAGGAACATCTGAAGGTCCTGCGCGGGAGGTTCGAGGGGACCTTCGGAGGGGACCGATGGCTAAACTCCGCTTGGGAGGCATGACTTACGAAGCTAAGCGAGGTCCGAAGACCAGGAGCTTCGGACGATTGAGGAAGGCGAAGAAAGGCCTTCGACTGATTTGAAGCCCCTTGCTGAAGGGTGCGCGGAATCTTGAGACTCCAAAACTCCCTCCACAAACGCTCTTCGAAATACAGACAGTGGCAGAGAACTAGCTTTTAGTACTAGGTTCCCCACGGACGGCGCCAACTATTGGCGTAACGGATTATGCTAACAGGTTCTATAAGATCAAGAACTAACAAACAAAGTGTTTGTGAATGCGGACTATCTCAAGCCTCCGAATAGGATAATAGCTCAGAATAGTTCGACGTGTGCATTGAATATCTGAATATTTGATGCCCATTACAGGGTGAGAAGGAGGTATTTATAGGTAAAGCATATAGGGAAAAGACATTTTTACTCCTTAATTACAACCTACATAGTGGATACTATTTCGGTATCCCTTATAGGGTTAATATATAGTAAAACATACTCGAAGGATGTCGATAAAGTAAACGTCTCATCCTTCTGATTGTTTTCCACTTCGGAATGGAGGCATTTCGGAGAGTCTCTTCGGACCGGAGCCTGGACGAACCGGTTCGACTTTGAGCCCTTCAATCTGAAGACAAGTCTGAGGCTCCGAGATTATGACTTGTATTTATCTTCGGAATCTTAGGGATCATGAGAAATAAAGTATTTTCCCCAAACAATAACTAAACACATAATTGAAACATTGCATTCATCCGACCAAACTCATTTATGGAACTATTCCGTTTCCTTCAATCTCCTAAAAATAAAATCATCATTTTCCATTACATGTATCAAACCAAACACTACCACTTAGTTCATGGGGCAGGTGGTAAATCAAATCACGCAATCGCCGGCCCCGGGCGGCCGGAATTATGGTTGAGAGGAGTGAGTAGTTAGCTAGCAGCTCGAGCTTCTAGCGTACGTGTGCGTACGCGCGCATATAATAATCCTTTTGGTTTGGCCATGCGACCGGCGCTGTACTGTCCTAGGGGGTGTGGGGCTAGCCCTCTTAGCAGCATGGTAGCTTGGCGTGACGCGTGCGATGCGTCGCAAGCTAGTAGCTAGATAGTGAGCCAAGTGAAGCAGCATGCGTGCATGGGTTGTAAGGCACTGTGCCGTGCGTGACTGTGTGTGCAAGAGCACTAGGTAGCTGGTGGGATGGTGTGGTGAGGGCCACCGACGATAAGATCATCGACAACGGAACATGGAGTCATGCAATTTGCGTTTCTGCCCTTTAGCTGGCTTCCGTATGTCCCCGGCAATGATTCAATTATATATAGTCTCTCCTGATTTAATTGTCCATCAGTTAGCCGGTAGTTTAGCTGTATAGTAACTAATTCCGCCCGTAACTACCAAAAAAAAGTACTTCTCTGTTTGAAAATGCTTCATTATCTCTGCACTGATTCAACAAGTTATATATATTTATTCAATATCTCTTACCAATATCTTATTTATACCTTTATAATACTATTTTTTATTAATAAAGAATGATTCCATTTTTTATTATTAGCATCGATTTATCAAATTTATCTTTAAAATAATGTTGAGTGTACTCCCTCTAGTTTTTGAAAAATATGTCTTTTTGGATATGATTTAAGATACAAGAAATAATTAATCAATGTGTAAATATTGTACAGTGTGTAAATATTGTACGGGAGTAAAGACAACACCGAAACGAAGAGAAATTAGTATACCATTAGGAGTATAGAGGTCTAAAATACAAAATAAGATGTAAACAGCCTATTTTATATAAGTATATAGATACAAATCTAAAGCGGGTAAAATGTAAAACGATCTATTTTATTTAAGCATGCATCGATACAAGTCTAAAACGATCAAATGAATTTGGTAGAAATTGAGGGGCGTAAACAACCCGCGCAACCAATAAACAAATCATGGAGGTTACGCGCTTGATTCTATCTAAACTATTACTGCGTGCGACCATGGTATTTATCGAGGTGGATGGATGGATCAGAACGACATAGTACGTATATAGGTAGGGCGGTGTGGCATTATACTACGGTGGCATCCTTATGCGTATATGCATGCATGGATATATACGTCCTCATGCGTAGCCTAGCTAGCATATAGACGAGCTAGCTAGCGCATGCATGTGACAACTAAGGGCACCTAGCTAGCGATAGATCGATCCATCGTTAGGTGGGTAAGGGTTTGTAACTTTGTATGTGGTGCCACAAAATACAGATGCCTAAGCTTGCCTTCGACTTCCATGATTATTGGACCATGGTTAATTTAAAGTATTATTAAAAACTTGAAATTCTGATTTTAATATATTTTCTAATAAATGTTTATAAAGAAAGTTTTACAAAAAGAGTTCTATTTAATTAAAAATAAAATATCGTTGTGATAGTCAGTGTGGTAGCTCAGCCCATAAGGCAATGTTCCCAATACCTGCTAGTCTGGTAAACATTGTCCTAACCCAGCAGTGATATATATACTATCTCTAATTTAATATATAAATTGTTTTTGACTCGTGCTTAAAAATTAAGCAAAACCAATTCAATGACTTTGTTGTCTCTTTTTAAATTCTACTTTAGAAAAAATAAATTATTTATTTATGATATAGTATTATTTATTTTATAAGTACACATACAAATGTAAAGATAAAAACGTGATTAAAATTTTTATTAGGATTTATATTTTTTAAAAAAAACTCATATAAGTAATAAAGATAATTCATGAGTGGTATGTATTATACAGACCTACCTATTTCCTATGTATCTTGTAGATGCATGTACTGTGACATTGCCTACTTAATATATATCCAGATCGACTGTTGATGACAAAATAAGAGGAGATCAATTGCAGTGTACAGCAGGTTGCATGCGCTGGGGGTGATATGCTCCGACGTCTTGCAATATAAACTTTGATAATTTTTAATTTACCAAGCCCCTGTATATATGTGTATGTTCGTCCGATCAATTTACTGCTAGTACTGCTATCGATCGAACACATATAACTTGAACCAAACTGGCACAACTAACATTACAAGCCAGCTGTGTGATACAGCGCTACACTTTCAGATCGATCCATACATTTACAAGAATTTTTCGCTAGATATCCAAATTTCGGTGGTGAATGCTACCCTACCTGCACCATTTTCGAAAAGAAAATCCAAGGTAAAAAATGTAAATATATATCTTCAGAAACGGTAACATAAATCCAGCCACACAATTGATTAGTTAGTCCAAACTGATGCTAATCAACGAGTTTCCTTGATTTTTCGCGACACGGGGCCCATGGTAGAGATGCCGAGTTATTCGCTGGGCGGCATGGTCCCAATTTAACTTGGAGACGACGTGCTAGCTGCTACTACAGACTACAGTAGCCGAGTGCTAAATCACTGTGTCTCAGAAGTCATATGATCGAGCTTCAATGTGAACGGGATGATGTCGTCTTGTTAGGCCGAATGGTTGGTCATTATCGACCACTTACCACCAATTTACCGTCACTTTCCGACTCCTAATGATTCTGGGATTCTCAGCTTCTGGTCCAATCGGAGCTCAGCTCGGAGCCAAGCACCTCGATCTTTTCACTGTTCCTTGATTGATTTTTGTATCCGGTGCCCTGCGCGTGCGCGAGTGGATTGGCATCGCTAGCGGATCAGTTTGCACTTTGTTGCTGTCTAATCCGGTAGAATTGCACGATTGGTTTGTTTAGATATAAGTTACTGGATTACAGCTTGGTTACACACGAGAAATGCTCTTATTTTTGACAACTTTTGTCGCACATTTAGTAATTAAGCTGATTTTAGGCATTGTTGAATAACTAAACTTGTGACGTATTGTGAAAGGGCTATGAGCACTAAAACACTGGACCTCAGAACTCTAATGTTAAGTTGGTTCTATATGCATGACTTTCTTCAAAAAAATTGTGGTGTGCAGTTTGTAAGCCGATGAAAAGAACACTATTCATACGATTTAACCTTTATTGGATTTCCCTACAGAAGGAGTTGTGAGCTAAGACTATACGATTTAATCTTTATTGGATTTCCCTACAAAAGGAGTTGTGAGCTAAGACTTAGCTAGAGAAGCTGGGTTGTCTCTTCTGTTAATAATTTTGTTTGTTATTATATCTTTTATATCTTTTCTAAAATTCATCTTTTTAATAAATTTGATTGGCTCTGCGCCGTAGGTAAAAAAAAACATGAGAGGAATCTTTCTCATTTATTTCCATTTAATTTGATTTGAGCGAGCCTGGTACATTCACTTAGGTAGTGTTTGGTTCGTTCGAATCAAATTGACTTGTATGTGTCAGGGATATAACCCTGGGTGCTTCCCGAGGGGATTTATGATGACCGATTGGAAGATGGGTTAACAGAAAACACATTAAAAATGATTCACCGATGGTCAGATTATCAAATAGGCAAAAGAAGTCGGAAGTCTAAAGGCTCTAGGTCCAATACTCGGGAGGCTACCCCGACTGCCGGTACTCGAATGATCTCAATCAACAGTCAAACTGCCTCATTGATGACAATAAATTCCAGACCAATAATTATTCAATCAATACAATAGATAACGTCTGAGATTATAGCCCACGTCCTAACCGTTTTCTGTTATAAATGGTCATTACTTGATGTTGGACCGGAAACGATGAGCAGAGGGGGGTGAATGAGAGCTTTTAAAATTTCAGGCTAAAAATAGCCTTCTGTTCAGTTATGTCTTCTGCGGAATAGGCTTCGAACATACCTTCGAAGTTCTGGTTCGGAGGTATTTCACATCTCCGAAACCAAGCTTCATAAGGAGCAAAAGTTCGAAGTCAAGAAGACTTCGCTCCACCCACAACACCAAAAACTCAACTCTGCTAAGTGAGTGCAGGCTCTGCACACTTGGTGCCTTCGAGCAGACTTCACACTTCACCCTTTGCAAGAGATGACTTCCCTCTGAGGACTTCGACCAGATAGTCTGCACTAGCAACTGGTACTAGGCTTCGTATTTCGAAGGTCTAAAATCACACAGAACACATTGCGTTGAGGACTTCGATGGGGGAAGAAATCGGGCTTCGAGTTAAGCCATGGACAGTGCTTTGCTAGTAATCAGAGAGGACTAGCCTCTAGTTTACACAGAACGAACACACACTAAGAACACACCCTTCTCCAAAAGAGAACCAGTGCACAAACTCGAACCAGAAAGAAATGGAGCTCAACAAAATCAAAACATGCAGTGCAAAGCAGGCATACAAGTTCAAGCAAAAATGAAAACAGAATCAAAGTTTCATTTCTTGAACAGGAACACAAAATGAACTCACAGGTTTGAATACATGAGTGTGTGGCGACTAGCACAGGAGTTCTACAATGGCTGCTCAAAGTGTTACTGTTGCCTAGCTAGCCTCCACTATTTATAGGCATTATTCAGCCCTGTGAATAGACTACTTTACCCCTAGGGTTTACACTGTTTTTGTCTCTCTCAGACAGGGGGGTATAGATGTTAGTCTACTTTATTTGAAGGCTTCTTTTGTCAGCTTCGCAGAGGAGACAACATCAGCTTTTGTAGAGCAGACACGGTCAGCCTTTGCAGTTTTGGATTCTTCTGAAGCCCCCCTTCGCACGCGAGGGGTGCGGTAGCTTCGGCGAGAAGCCTTGAGCCTGACGGCCTTCGCTTCACCGAAGTCAGCCTTGGATACAGTGATGGTTTTGAGCCGAAGCCGTCAAAGCCCTTGAGCCTTCGCGCCATCACCTCCGGAGTGGACCACCACGGCTTCGCAACTACTCCCAGCTCGATTTCCGTCAGTCAGTGTACCGAAGCCATGCATAGCCTAAGTACCTCAAGTCAGCTACACTCTGAAGCCCCACCTTCGGAGTACCACCCTTCAAAGTCCCTCCTTCGTCCAATGCCTCCGCACGAAGCATTTCATGTGCACTTCGTCGCAGTGTCTCTCCCCGAGCACACTCCTCGACGAACCTCACCCAGACCATGCCTTCGATGCACCTTGACTTTTGAGACCTCCGTCGGGTAAATCTTCGAGTGCCTCCCTTTAGAGCACACTTCAAATCTCTTGCCTCATTGCTGAGGACTTTGTCCACCATACTCCGAAGTCACTCCTTTCGGAGTACCCTTCGAAGTGCCTCGCCTCCGAGGACTTCATCTCGGGGTACCTTCAGCCGGAGCTACACTCCGCACTCTCTGTCTTCGCCTAGCGCACCTTAACCTGAGGACCGACCTTGACCCACCCCAGCCTCCGTGATCGAGCTCCCCGCTCGCCCGGCATCAAGCCTCCTCCTTGACCCAGGTTCACTTGCTGCGAACCATCCGTCGCCTCTAAAGACACCTGCGTACCACAGATAGACAGACAAGTGTATCCAGTACCCCGGAGACCTCTCTAGGTAAACAACCTCCAGCACACACTCCGGTGTACCACCCAAAGTACCGAACACTTCGGTACAACCAAGTCATCGTGTACTGTCGGACCCCTTCAGTAGTCACACTCCACTGCAACAGCTATAGCAACTTAACCCTTCGGTGAAAAACCTCCGAACCCCTTCAGAGGTACCCCTTCGAAACCAGAGGATAAAATCTATCAATCACTCATCACAGACTCTGAAACCAACCCTTGGTTTCTCACTTGATGTGTAAAGCCTAAATGTAACCCTTGATCCCTCCTACATATAAAGAGCTCGGAAGAGTATCTTATAGGCACGTTTTTTAGACAATAGAAAAATTTTCCTAAGCTTAAGGCTATTTTAAGTTCCTAAGCTTAAGACTAGTATTATTATCTTCCAAAAGGCTCGAACCTGTCTAAAAATCCTTTTGTCTCTTACATTGAGATAACCATAATAGATTGGTAAAGCGTTGTTAACCTGTTTCCAGACCGTTGTTCCGTGTTAAATAGAGTTGAGAAAAGCCCTCAACGTGGTGTACAAGTTCGGAACAAACATGAGCAAAAGAAGGAGATTATTTTGATACAAAAACAAGAAGTAAATTCAAATCCTAACTACTTGCGCTTATCTCTGACGAGCTACGATTCATCTTTATCTTCAACACTTTACCTCAATCACAACTTGCCAAGGTTGAGATTAATCTTAAACTTTTGCATTTTTCAAAACATCAGAGGTTTTGTAAATCCATTTGCTACTTGGTCTTCAGTTGGCACAAACTGAATTTCCAATTGTTTGCTTGCAACTCTTTCTCTTATGAAATGATAATCGATTTCTATGTGTTTTGTTCTTGCATGAAAGATTGGGTTAGCTGATAAATATGTTGCACCCAGATTGTCACACCACAACTGAGCAGTTTGTGATACTTGTATGTTTAATTCCTTCAACAAAGATTGAATCCATATCATTTCTGCTGTTGCATTTGCTAGAGCTTTGTACTCAGATTTTGTACTAGAACGAGACAATGTTGCTTGTTTCCTTGCACTCCATGATAGTAAGTTAGATCCTAAAAACATAGCAAATCCACCAGTTGACCTTCTATCATCAGGAATTCATGTCTAATCAGCATCAGAAAAAGCACTTACTCTTGTCGACTAAGACTTTTCAATCTTTAGGCCGAGTCCTGATGTCCCTCGTATATACCTCAAAATTCTTTTTACTGCTGTCCAATGTTCAGTTGTTGGTGAATGCAAGAACGGACACACTTTATTAATAGAAAAAGAAATGTCAGGTCTTGTGAGAGTGAGATACTGCAAAGCCCCTACTATACTATTGTACTCCATAGAATCTTTAGGTCCTAATGGATTACCTTCATGAGCTGACAATTTTTCTGAGGTACACAAGGGAGTACTTACAGGTTTGCACTTATTCATCCCAGTTCGTTTGAGCAAATCAGTTGCATATTTTCCTTGAGTGAGAAGAATCCCTTCTTTAATTCTATTCACCTCTATGCCAAGGAAATAGAGTGTAATTTTCCAAGGTCCTTCAGTGCAAACTCTTGTTTAAGTCCCCTTAGTAGAGTTGTAGTTGCCTCCTGTGTAGAACTAGCAACAATAATATCATCTACATAAATGAAGATAAAAATAGTGATGTTATCCTTGTTATAGAAGAACAATGATGTGTCTGCTTTGGAAGCCACAAATCCAGGGTTACATAAGTTTTGTACTCAGACGAGAATATCATGCCCTTAGTGCTTGTTTAAGCCCATATAGAGCGACTTATCCAATTAACAAATGAAATTAGGTTTATCTTTGTCTTCATATTGAGGAGGTTGTCTCATATATACTTCTTCCTCTAGAACACCATGAAGAAACGCGTTCTGAACATCTAGTTGTCTAAGACTCCATCCCTTAGAAACAGCTAGAGACAAGACAATTCTGATAGTGGCAGATTTTACTACAGGACTAAAAGTGTCCTCATAATCTATTCCATACCTTTGTTTAAATCCTTTTGCAAATAGGCGAGCTTTGTAACGATCCAAGCTACCATCATATTTCCTCTTAATTTTATACACCCACTTACAGTCGATGATATTTCTTCCTTTCTCTGGTGGAACAAGATGCCATGTATTATTATGTATCAATGCTTCATATTCAAGGTCCATAGCTTGCTTCCACTCTTTATGTGCTAAAGCTTCTTCTAAGTACTGAGGCTCATCTATAGCTTTAAAGAGAGATTGTTTATCATATCTAATAGTACCATCAGAGTATACCTTTCTTTTAGAAATACCGCTCTACAGTCTTGTGTGTGGTCTGGTTGTTACAGCCACATCTGATCCAACGGCAGGGACAAGTGTAGTAGTAGCAGGTGAATTCTCTAGAGATGATGTGGTGGCATTAGCCGCAGGAGGTGAATTTTCTGGAGATGGTGCGGTGGCAGTAGCAGTAGCCGAACTTTCTGCAATCAAAAATTTTTCTAGAGCAGGAGCAGCAACCATGTCATGCGCAGGTGCAGGCTCTATCAACGTGTCACGCACAAGTGCAGGCAGCGTCACATGCTCCTCTTCAGTGCTGGTACCAAGGCGCACTTCCCTATGCGCTAACTCCAGAGTAGCAGCATTACCGCTGTCAGCACTGTTAGCACTATCAACATCATGCAGAATTCCCAGACCAGACTCAGTCAGTGTAGGATTTATTTATGATTCTCACCGAGCATCTGAAATTGTTTTGGGTACCTGAAAATGTTCTGTAGGCTTCCGATAAACAAAAATATTATCAGCGGGGTTAAGAGCATTAATCATAGGATTAAGCAAAGGTGCACCCCTACTAGTGTCATAATGTAGATGAACAAACTCAGATCTGAGACGAGCACCCGCATTCGGATGTAACCGGGCAAATGGAAAAATGGTTTCATCAAACACTACATCCCAAGATATGTAGACTCTACCAGTAGAGATATCTAGGCACCTGAATACCTTGTGAATATCACTGTACCCAATGAAAACACACTGTTTAGAACGGAATTGAAGATTTTGAACATTGTATGGTCTAAGATTAGGCCAACAAGCACACCCAAAAGTACGTAAGGACATGTATGCAGGTTTTTGATGAAACAGGAGTTCCAAAGGAGTGGAATATTGAATGACTCTTGATGGTGTGCGATTAATTAGATAAGCAGTTGTATGAAAAGCTTCATCCCAAAATTTAAGAGGCATGGATGCATGAGCAAGAAGAGCAAGACCCACTTCTACAATATGTCCATGCTTCCATTCGGCAACACCATTCTGTTGATGAGTGTGAGGACATGAGACACGATGAGTGATGCCTAGTTTTGGGAACATGGAGTGTAACTTTTCATATTCGCCACCCAAGTAAGTTTGCATAGCTATTGTTGTAGCAATTGTGTTAGCTACAACACAGGTTTTGTATGTGTGTATATGGTGTGTAAAATGAACCTCGAAGGGTTCTCTCAGAGGGAGAAAGGATTTATACTGGTTCGGACCTCCCCTAGTGGATTTGGCATAGTATGCCTTATGGAGTCTAATGAATCTCGGGGTTCTCATGGCCCCTGGAGAAGCTGTCCTATTACAAGGGCTTGGCCCTGCTTTTATAGGCACGCAGGCCAAAGGAAAAGACCAAAATGCCCTCTATAAGTCCTAGGCTCATAGGGGCAAAAAGGGAAAAAGGAGCTAGCTACTGTACAGAGTGCTTTACAGCTTTACAGACGTGTCAGACAACGTCACTTCTTTACCAGCTAAACGACATACTAGGGGCAGAGGGGCCCCTGGTATGACTTCTACACTGTAGCAGGGTGCAAATATCTGCTGGATTCGGAGTAGGGGTCGGAGCTTTTCAGGCGGAGGCTGCAAGGGAGGCTTCGAAGTATACTCCGAAGTGGGCTTCAAAGTACACTCCGAACTGGGCTCCGAACTGGGTTCTCGGACACTTGGCTTTGAATTGGCTGGAAAGGGTCCGGAGACTGCCTCTGAGGGTCTCCGAAGGGAGCTCGAAGGTTAACTCCGAACAGGGTTCGAGGGTTAACTCCGAATAGAGCTCGAAGGTAGACTCCGAGCAAGGCTCGAAGGCTAACTCCGAACCAGGCCCGGAGGCTAACTTCGAAGTTAGCCTGAGACTTAGCTTCTGGCAAACTTTAAGGGATCTTGAGGGCTTCAGCTCTGGAGGGTCCGAAGGGGTTCAGAGGCCTCGCTTCAGAGGGCTTCGAAGTGAACCTTGGGACTTGGAAACAGCTTCTTCAGAAAGGAACAGGCTTCGATAGTGTTGAGCTTCGGGCCGAAGGCTGTCGGAGGCTGACGTCATTTGGCCTCTGTTCAAGGGAAAACTTATTCCCCCAACAGTAGCCCCTCGCTTGCAGGCCTTCGGGACGAAGGGGTGCGTGCGCCCTTGGGACAAATGACAGAAAATTACAACTTCAGGGAAAATAGGCCTTCGGAGTTTGGACCGAAGGTTGCTTCGAAATGGGCAGGTAATAATTGCCTGTGTCAGCTGTCAGAATGACCTCGGGGAGATAAATTGACTCCGCAATGGCTAAAAAATCGACTGTTGCAGTAGCGCGGGGTCGCTTCAGCTCCGCTGGAGGCCCACCTGTCAGTGGCTTCGGCACGCGAACCGTCGGGATTTTTACCGCCTATAAATAGGGGTTTACCGCACACGGCTTTGGCATGCTTCTCATTTGCTTTCTTCTCAGCACCTTGCATCCTTCACTCTCTTCTCGTCCTTAGCTTCGCGCGAAGCACCCTTCGCAAGCTTTAGCATACTTTGCTGCGAAGCTCCACAGAAATGCCGAAGAAGGTTGCTTCAAAGGCTTTGGCCTTGGACTCGAGCTCGAGCTCTGCCCAAGCGCAAGCAGCGGCAGCGAAGCTTGCACCGAGGCGGTTGGGGCTGAGGGACCTTCGATCGCCATCCGACAAGTTCGAGCAGACACTGGAGATGAGGGCCTCGATCTCGACAGAGGAGTCTGTCCGGAGGGCCTACGAGGGGAAGATTGCTTCGAAGATTCAACTTAGAGTGCCGGAGAAGTCGGAGGCCATACCGAGGTCACGGGCTGATGAAGTGGTGTTGTTCAAAGCCTTCTTCGAAGCTGGCCTTGGACTGCCGGCAGTGGGGATATTGAGCGAAGTCCTGAAGGCTTACAACCTCGAGCTTTCCTCAACTTTCCCCAACGCTGTGGCGAGGCTTGCCATGTTTGAGTGGGCCATGAGGGCCGAAGGTTGCGAGGGACGCGTCGACGTCTTCATTGCTCTTCATGATGCTAACTGCCAACCGAAGCCGAGGGAAGGTGCAGACTGCGTCAAGAGGGCTTTGGCCTTCGGAAGCGCTAACTTCCAGCTTCGGAAGGAGTACCAAGATGCCTTCCCGGCGAGGCCCGCCAACAACAAATGCTACTCGAAGTGGGATCAAGAGTGGTTCTACGCCTCCGTCGGCGCGAACTCTCCCCTTCGGAGTACCAATGCACTTATCTCTTACCGGCGCAAAGACGTGGTGAAGACCAGCTCCGACACCCTTCGCTCGAGGATCTCGCTCCTTCGGAGGGTGGCCGCGAAGATGAGCATGAGGGACCTCGCGGAGGAGTTCATCACCCTCCGGCTCAGCCCCCTTGCACGCTCTTGGCCGGAGGGGCTCTTCCAATCTTCGGGCCGAGGGGGCCTAAACAAAGAGGCATTTGAACGCCTCGGTAAGACTTCGAAGCCTTTCCACTTTCATACTTCGCCGAAAAACTTTACTTTGACTTTGAATCTTGATGAAGCCTCTCTTGAAGTGAGGACTCCGGAGGAGGCCATCGCGGCGGTGGAGCGTGTTGTTGGGGCCCCGACACCTGAGGAGCAAGCCCAATGGCTTACTCTGGTGGGGACCTGGGAGCACTGGAACAGGGTGTGGACCCTGCTCGGCTACGAGGAGGTCCAGGCTCTGCCAGGCTTCTCCCACCTTATACATTCGACAACCAGCTCCAAGAGGAAAAGGGGGACGACGACAAGCCCGAAACTTCGAGGGCTCGGCCGGAGGTGCTTGCGACCGAAGCCTCTACTCCAGAGGAGACAACGGTCGTGAACCCTCAAACAGAAGCAGAGCCAAAAATGGCTCCAGCAACAGCTACCGAGGTGGTAGCGAAGACGTCGAAGGTGACGGCTTCGGGCGTGGAGGTCGAAACGCCAGCTTTGCAGCAGAAGGATTGGGGGGCACACATTGCCTCTTCTACCTTTGAAGAAATTTCCGACGAAGGTAAACACTTCAAACATACTTCTCTTTTATATGTGGATTTTGACTTGAACTTTTTTGCAGAAGATGATGCCGGTGCGAGGCCCACCGTTCCAAATCCAATGGAGGTCTCCAGCAGTAGCAGCAGCAGCAGCGGCAGCAGCAGCGACAGCTCGGAGTCCGATAGTTCCTCGTCTGAACAACACAGAAGGCAACAATCGCGATGAAGGGGACCTTCGAGGCGACGAGGAAGTCGATGTGGTGGATCGAAGCCCAGCTCTGCCGAAGCCTGTGCAGGCGGTTGCGATGGAGGAAATTGTTCGGCCTCTGCTGTCGAAGGGGGCCATGATGGAGACGGCCATCCATGACTTCCGCGAGGGCTGCGCGGCTGCGGAGGCAGGAGGCTTGGTGGCCCAACTCAGCCATTCGAACCCCATGGACCTCTTCATCAACACAAACAAAGCCCTCATCCAAGTGAGCGAAGTCCCTCGCAGCCTTCGAACTGTACTTTGGTCTTCGATCAACACTTATGATTTTCTTGAATTCTTTCAGGCATTCGCAGTGAACGCAGCAGCATCAACTTCTGCGGATAGGTGGATGACGCGCTTGGCGGAGGAAAAGGAGGCCCTCCGACGCGAAGTCTTGGTAGAAGACGAGAAGCGAAGGCGGGCTGATGCTTCAGCTGAGGCGGCGACGGCCGAGGCCAACAAGGCTAGGGAAGCCTTGGCCTCGGAGACCGACAGGCTCCGAGCGGAGCTTCAAGCTACAAAGGATGCAGAAGTCCAGCTGATGAAGGAGAACTCTGAGCTTCGCCAAGGAGCTCACTGCCTTGAAAACTTTGTTGTTGGCAACATCAACGAAGCCACTCTGAGCCTGACCGAGGTCCTACAACAAATAGGGACCGAGTGTCAGGCTCCGAACTTCGGTAGCCAGGATCCAATTGGGGACCGCGTCGCATTTTTAAAGGTGGTGGCTTCGACGGTGGAGCAATCTTTGAAGGGCTTCGCCTTGATGGCCGGCCGAGTGGCGGGTCAAGGGGTGTTGCAAATGCTTCATGATGTGGGGTGCAACCACCTCGAAGCAGCATCCTCGGTGACTCTAGTGGCCTTCGGAGGCCAGCACTTGGTGACGCCTCCGGTCGGCGTCCGTGGAGCCTGGCGGCGACTTCAGGAGCCTTTGAAGGACCAAGGCTGCGAAGCAGTCCTCGAGCTTCAGAAAGCCCTACGCCTTCACCGAGCCAAGGCGCATGCCTCGCCAGCTCCACCTTTGATGTCGGCACCTCCGCCTCCGAAGGTGTAGATCTCCTTAGGATCCTTGTAATTCTTAGCTGTAGGCTTGTAAAAACTTATTAGTTTATTAATATAAATGTGGGGGTACTTTATACCTGCCCATGCTCAGTCTCCGAATGTTGACTTCGAAGTACTTGAGGACTCTGAAGAACTTCGCCAGTTGTGGGCGGTCCTCGAGGTAGCTAGGTCGAAGGTCCCCCTCGGTTTAAACTTCCGAGGGGTCCTAACAGCGAAGCCATCCCCTAAGTAGCCCAAGATCTGCTGGCTATCGTGAAGACGGAGTCCCTTCGGAGTTCTTCATCTTTGCCAGACTTAAGTTGCTTTGTAGTAAACTCACGTAGCGAGGGGGTACAGCCTTCGCGAATGGCCTTGGAAGGCGATGAAGCCTTAGACTTCTCTGCCTTCGACACGGCACCGCCTGCCTCGCAGACTTGGAGCGACCTGCAAAATGGAAGACGAGGTCTGCGGGCTTCGGGGCATGGACGAATCGGCTGTGGGAGAGCAGGCTCCGACGAGGCTTCGTCCAGCCGAGGGGGCCCTGGCCGAAAGAAGGGCGAGCGAGGGCTGGGGCCTCGAGCTCGCTTTTTCTTAGGCTTAGACACAGACTACTCATAGTTTTGTTTTCGAAGTGTATTTGTAACATACTTCTCAATTATCATTCAATGAATGGAATTTTTTATATTTGCATACTTCGTTTGCATGCTTCGCATTGTTTGATGGCTTCGAATGTTTTTAGCTTGTCACGCTCGTACTGCGCATTACATTCGCACACTTCGCATACATACTTCCCCCCTTGCTCGTGGCAGTTATGTACTTAGTCATTGCTGGTGCAGGTAATAAAAAATGCGAAGGGGTGCGCCTTTTTGGCGGCTTCGGATGCTTATAACACATCGAGCGAAGGCCTTTTTTGGGCTTCGAACGCGTTAATTTGGAGCGAAGCAAGGCTTCAGCGTAGCCAAATTAAGCGAAGCATGCTACGGCATGCTTGGATTTGGATGTTGTGCGTGAGCAAGGCTCCGAAATGCACTTAGATTTTAAACGAAGCATGACTTCGAGATGCATAATTCTTAGATTGGATCACGTCACGTGAAGTGAGGCCTCGATGCGTGTTTAGATAGCGAAGCAAGGTTTCTTGAGCTTGGTCCTGTAGTGAAAAGGATATTTGGTGTGGATTCACCGAACCTGCGATAGGTTGAGCCACCTTCGACTCTGGGTCACCTACGACCCTGGGCCACCTTCGACCCGGGGATGCATCAGGCCGGAGCATGGAATCCCGGACTTACCGAGCCGTCGCCCGGAAGTCTCAAAGCCCACTGCTACGGGCTCGGAGGCGCTGTGTAGCCTTCGGAGGGATGCTCCGGATTTTGTAAAGCGAAGCAAGGCTTTGAATTTTAAACAAGGCGAAGCAAGGCTTCGGGTTTTTGATAAGATGAAGCAAGGCTTTGAATCTTTAAAAGGAAACGAGGCTTTTATTTCAAAACGTGAAGCATAGCTTCGGTTTTAAAACACGAAGCGAGGCTTCAATCTTTCAATAAGATGGAGCAAAAGTTTGATTTAAAGGCGAAGCAAGGCTTCGAATTTAAGGCGAAGCAGGGCTTCGATTTTATACCTAAGTAATTGCAAAATTGTACATCGAAGTGGTACTTCGGACAGTGTACATACCTAGTAAAGTGGGTGAAAGCTTGCCTCGTAGCCCTTGGGGCTTTGACGGCCTTCGACACACGAAGCGGAGCCCCTTGCTGGAGGGTGAGCTCCGAAATGCAAAGGATGGGGGAAGGCAAAGATGACCTTCGAACTGCACCCGAAGCCCCTTGTCGAAGGGTGCGCGAAGCAAGAAAGCTTTGAAGCTCCCCCCTCAAGCACACTTCGAGTTGCAGACAGTGGCAGAGAACTTAGCTTTTAGGACTAAGGTCCCCACTGACGGCGCCAACTGTTGTAGCAATTGTGTTAGCTACAGCACAGGTTTTTTATGTGTGTATATGGTGTGTAAAATGAACCTCGAAGGGTTCTCTCAGAGGGAGAAAGGATTTATACTGGTTCGGACCTCCCCTAGAGGATAATAGCCCTACGTCCAGTTTGTGGTGGATTTGGCATAGTATGCCTTATGGAGTCTAATGAATCTCGGGGTCCTCATGGCCCTGGAGAAGCTATCCTGTTACAAGGGCTTGGCCCTGCTTTTATAGGCACGCAGGCCAAAGGAAAAGACCAAAATGCCCTCTATAAGTCCTAGGCTCATAGGGGCAAAAAGGGAAAAGGGAGTTAGCTACTGTACAGAGTGCTTTACAGCTTTACAGACGTGTCAGACAACGTCACTTCTTGACCAGCTAAACGACATACTAGGGGCAGAGGGGCCCTTGGTATGACTTCTACACTGTAGCAGGGTGCAGATATCTACTGGATTCGGATTAGGGGCCGGAGCTCTTCATGCGGAGGCTACAAGGGAGGCTTCGAAGTACACTCCGAAGTGGGCTTCGAAGTACACTCCGAACTGGGCTCCGAACTAGGCTCCGAACTAGGCTCCGAACAGGGTTCTCGAAGACTTAGCTTTGAATTGGCTGAAAAGGGTCCGGAGTCTGCCTCTGAGGGGCTCCGAAGGGAGCTCGAAGGTTAACTCCGAACAGGGTTCGAGGGTTAACTCTGAATAGAGCTCGAAGGTAGACTCCGAGAAAGGCTCGAAGGCTAACTCCGAACCAGGCCCGGAGGCTAACTTTGAAGTTAGCCTGAGACTTAGCTTCTGGCAAACTTTAAGGGATCTTAAGGGCTTCGCTCCGGAGGGCTCCAAAGGGGTTCAGAGGTCTCGCTTCAGAGGGCTTCGAAGTGAACCTTGGGACTTGGAAACAGCTTCTTCAGAAAGGAACATGTTTCGACAGTGTTGGGCTTCAGGCCAAAGGCTGTCGGAGGCTGACGTCATTTGGCCCCTATTCAAGGGAAAACTTATTCCCCCAACATCTATGATTTTTCTATTGAACAGTCATTCAACCAATTGTTGGAAATCATGAAAAATCCGAAACACATCGGATTTAAATTTGATAAGATAAATCCAAGTGAATTTACTAAAATCGTCAATGAAACTGACATAATATTTTTTTCTTCCAACAGATTCAGGAGCAGAACCCCAAACATCAGAATGAATGAGTTCTAGGGGAAACTTAGACACACTAGATGAATTTGTAAAAGGTAAGTGATGACTCTTAGCCATTTGACAGGCATCACAGACTTCATGACACATAGAATCTGCTAAACATGGCAGTTTATTTGAACTAATGACTTTTTGAACAATGGCTAAAGAGAGATGTCCTAGATGACTGTGTCGTTTCTCAACAGAAGGTCTAATGACTCCAAGAACTTGTTTTGATGTAGACTCCAAAGGATAGTGGCCATTGTGACATAGGCCATTGTGACATCGTCCTCTAAGCATAATGTTCTTTGTTTGCCGATCTTTTATAAAGAAAAGATCTGGGTAAACTTCTAAGTAGGCAAAATTATCATACATGAAACGATGAACATAAATAAGATTTTTCATAGCCTCTAGAGCATATAGAACATTGTTCTAATGTCGATACCTGAACCGCTTGCCATATGAATTTGATCTCTCCTGGTGTATCTTTCTTTAATATCTATTTTTTCCAAATCACCAGTGGTACGTAGGATCAGTAGCTCCGGTGTCCAAATACCAATTTGTATCAACACCATATGCATGTGTGGCGGCAGCAGTGATTTTTGTGTCAGCAGCAACAAAGTCTTCATCAAATCTATGCCAACAATTTGCTACGTGGCCCATTTTACCACACAACTAACATACAGGTCGTTGCTTTCCTCCACTGAAATTGTTGGTGCTGCGGCCTCCTGTATTGCCGCCTCCATCACGTCCATGACCACGTTGCCCACGGCCATGATTTCCATCGCCACAGTTGAAGCAACCACCTCCGCGATTTGCCATGTGTGCCTGATAACCAGATTGGCGCATGTTATGCCTATTTTCAAAACTGATCAATTGTGAGTATATAATTCTGCAATTGTGATCGGTTCCAATCTGCCGACCACAGATATAACAACTGGCTCATAGCTTTCATCAAGGCCAGCTAGGATGTATCCAACCATGTCCTCATCATCCATCGGCTTTTCTACAGATGTCATTTCATCACAAGAGACTTCATCTTTGACATATATTCAGCGATGCTCATATTACCCTTGGCAGTGGTTGCAAGGGCGATATGAGTATTCACTGATTTTGCCCGTGTTTGAGCTGAAAATATTTCATTAATTGCTTTCCAAACTTTAGCAGTAGTATCTAAATTTACCACCTGTGTTAATACTTCCTTGGACACCGTTGACAAAAGAAATCCAAGGAGTTGTTGATCTTCGACGATCCATTCATCGAATGCCGGATTTATTTTCTTCACCGTCCAGTTGCCGTCAGTGTTACTGATCATTGGTTATGGGGCAATTGCTGCGCCAGTGAGGAACGACTCCATCCTTGCTCCTCTGACTGCCGACAGAATCTGTGCCTTCCAGAGAAGAAAATTTGACTTCGCTAGTGGTATGCTGCTGCTCTCTGTGGGACACCGATCGGAGGTTGTACGAGTGGAGGATTGGTGGGCGTGGTTTGCAGGGTGAATGGCGGCGAGTAGCCAGCGATCGTGAGAGGAGTAAATGAGGTGGCGCCTAGGGTTGGACTCCCGGCTCCCTACAGGAAGCCGGAAAACAATATATTTCTGCTTCCCTTCTTCCCTAGCCCTTCAGGGGTATTTATAGGCCTAATACAATCTAATCTACTAATCTTATCCCTATCTTTAAAACAGAAACAATCTAAACAGAATAACCAATCTCTATCTTTAAAACAGAAACAATCTAAACAGAATAACCAATCTGATCTGAACCAAAAACAGAATAACTAGAATAATGATAACTTGATAACGAGCAGGTCTTCTCCTGCATGCGCCTGCTAGCCACGAGCAGTCCTCCTCTGATAATGAGTTCCTGTCATGACATCTCTCCCTGCCTCGGCAAACAGCTCGTCCTCGAGCTGCACATCCGGGTAGAGAGTCTTGAAGTCGTCCAGGGGCTCCCAGGTGGCGTCGTCCTCCGGAAGGCCTTGCCACTTGACGAGGATGTGCCACGCGCCGCGATGGAGCTGGGCGCGCAGGACCTGCGCAGGGCTGGCAGCAGTCGCCCGTCCTGCACCGGTGGCAGCACGGCCGGTGTTGATGGTGGTGAGCCGGCGAAGTTGTACGGCTTTAACAGCCCCACATGGAAGACGTCATGCAGGCGTGCGTCCGCGGGAAGTCGAAGACGATAAGCCACCTGCCCGATGCGCTCGACGATCTGGAACGGCCCGGCGTAGCGTGGGCGCAGCTTGCCCTTGGACGGCGTAGCGAGCGCCTGGGTGGGTCAGTGGAGAAGTCGGAGCAGCACCCATGCGCCCTTGTCGAACTCCACCTCGCGATGGTGCTCATCGTAGTGGCGCATGGGGTACTGCTGGGCCTGAAGGAGACGCTCGCGAACCTCCTCCAGGAACGCGTCGCGGTCCCGCAGCATGGCGTCCACCGCCTCTGTCTGGGCTGCCCCGGCGTGGTGTGGCAGGAGGGGTGGTGGTGATCGGCCGTACACAACCTCGAACGGCGACGCTCGGAGTGCCGTGTGGAACGAGGTATTGTAGCAGTACTCCGCCCAAGATAGCCAGTCAACCCATGAGCGTGGCTGATCACCTGTCGCACAACGTAAATACATCGCGATGATCTTGTTGACGACCTCGACTATCCGTCCGTTTGGGGGTGAAAGGTCGTACTGAGTCGCTGCTTGACACCTGCGCATTTAAAGAGATCGCGCCAGAGATTGCTGGTGAAGACTGGGTCGCGATCGCTGACGATGGAGCTGGGGAAACCGTGTAGACGCACGATCCCATCGAAGAAGGCACGGGCGACGGAGGCGGCGGTGTAGGGGTGGCTGAGCGCGATGAAGTGGGCGTACTTCGAGAAGCGGTCCACCACCGTCAGGATGACAGACTTGGCGTGCACCTTCGGTAGCCCCTCGATGAAGTCCATGGAGATATCTGCCCACACCTGCGACGGAACGTCCAAGGGCTGAACTAGGTCGGCCGGTTGTGTGGTCGGTGTCTTGTTCCGTTGGCACACGTCACAGGATCGGACGAAGTCGTGCACCAGCTGGCGGTCGCCGGGAATGTAGAAGTCCGCGCGGAGGCGCACAAGGGTTTTTTGGACCCCCTCGTGCCCCGCCGAGTGAGCCAGGTTCACCACCTGGTGGCGCAAGTCGTCGGTGGCGGGCACGTAGATGCGCTTGCCGTGGAGGAGGAAGCCGTCGTCGGCAGCCCATGGCGCGCCCAGAGATGCCGCCTGCAGCTGCTACAGCAGGTCGCGCGTGACCGGGTCGGCCGCGGTGGCGCGGCGAATGTCGGCGTAGAGGTCGAAGGAGGGCCCAGAGAGGGCACAGAGCATCGTAGTCTCCTCGTCGCGGCGAGACAGTGCGTCAGCCGCCGAGTTGAGCCGCCCGGGGTGGTACTCGACGGTGAAGTCAAACCCGAATAGCTTGCTGAGCCATTGGTGCTGAGGCACGGTGGACAGCCGCTGGTCCAGGAGGAACTTCAGGATGTAGTGGTCGGTGCGGACGAGGAACCGGCGCCCCCACAAGTACAGGGCGCCCGTGCCGGACGGCTTGCACCAGCCCGATGAGCTCGCGCTCGTAGGCCGCCAGCTTTACATGGCGAGCGGTGAAGGGTCGACTGAAGAAAGCCAGGGGTCCGCCCCCTGATGTAGAACGGCGCCAAAGCCGGTGCCGAACGCGTCGCAGTCGACCACGAACTGGCGCGCGAAGTCGGGCATATGTAGAACCGGCGCCGACGAGAGTGCCCGCTTCAGGGCAGCGAAAGCCTCGTCCGCCTCCGCCGTCCAAACGAATGCCTCCTTCCGCAGGAGCCGTGTGAGTGGCGCCGCGATGGAGCCGAAATCGCGGATGAACTTCCTGTAGTAGCCGGCGAGGCCCAGGAAACCACGCACCCCGCGTGGAGAGCGCGGTAGCAGGCCACGAGGCAACCGCGGCCACTTTGTCGCTGTCCATGGCAACGCCGTTGGCGGAGATGACGTGGCTGAGGTAGGCGACGGAGGGGGCCCCGAAGGAACACTTCGACCTCTTCAGAAAGAGGCCGTGGGTTCGTAGGGCGGTGAAGACGAGGCCGACATGTTGCAGGTGCTCAGACCACGACGTGCTGTAGATCAGAATGTCGTCAAAGAAAAACCAGCACGAACCTACGGAGGAAGGGGCGGAGCACGTCATTCATCAACGCCTGAAATGTCGCAGGGGCGTTGGAGAGCCCAAACGGCATCACCAGGAACTCGAAGTGGCCATGGTGGGTGCGGAACGCCGTCTTCTCAATGTCGGCCAGGGTGCATGCGCACCTGGTGGTACCCTGAGCAGAGGTCGAGCTTGGTAAAGTACTTGGCCCGTGGAGCTCGTCGAGGAGCTCGTCAACCACCGGGATCGGGAACTTGTCCTTGGACGTACGGTCGTTGAGCGCGCGGTAGTCGATGCAGAAGCACCACGACCCATCTGCCTTCTTGACGAGGAGCACGGGTGCCGAGAATGGAGAAGTACTAGGGGCGGATGATGCCCTGTTCCAGCATGGCGGCACACTGCCGCTCGAGCTCGTCCTTCTGCAACTGAGGGTACCGGTACGGCCGCACTGCCACCGGCGCGGTCTCGGGCAGCAGGTGAATGCGGTGGTCGTAGGGGCGGGCTGGTGGAAGACCGCGTGGTGTCGAAGACGGCTTCGTGCTGACATAGGAGCTCGTCCAGCAGCGGGTGGTGCGGGTCCGAAGCTCCCGCTAGCAGCGACCGCTGCTGGGAGGGCAGCGCCCGGGGCGCCCACACACTGCCACGTGATGCGGTGGCCCTCGTGCAGGAAGGATACGGTGAGCCCCTCGAAGTCCCAGGTGAGGGGGCCCAGCGTGCCAAGGAAGTCGACGCCGATGATGAAATCGAAGCAGCCCAGCGCGAGGCCGACGCAGGTGATGGAGAAGGGCGACCCGAAGATGTCAACGGGCACGTTGCGTGCAAGACCTTCACACGGCACGCGCTCGCCGTTGGCCACCGTAACGCGAAGCTGGTCGCCCCCCTGGGGGGCGAGGCCCAGGCGTCGCATGGTCGCGCCCTGGAGGATCGTGTGGGTGGAGCCGGTGTCCAGGAGGGCGAGGAGGCGCTCGCCCTTGATCGTTACGGGCAGGAGCATAGTTTGGTACGTCCTGATGCCTGCCAGAGCGTGTACAGAAACCACCAGAGCGTGAGCGTGAGCGTCCGCTGCGGCAGTGGTTTCTTCGGGCGAGGCCTGCGGCCGCATCGTCGGCTGCCGCCTCCTCGTCGGCGTCGAGGAAATCGTCCACCTCCAGGAAGAACAGGCGGGGGCACACGTGCCCACGCACGTACTGCTCAGTCGCAGTTGTAGCAGAGGCCTTGCCGACGGCGTTCCTGCATTTCGGCCGGCGAGAGGCGACGGTGCGGTCGCGCGGGTGCCGTCGGGGCTGCTGCGCCCGGTGCTGCCGCGCCGGCTGCGGTCGGCGCAGGCAGCGCTGGCGTGCCAACCTGAGGCCGCGGCCGCCCCCTGTTGGCGTGGGAGAAAGGCTGGCCGCGGGGGAGGGCGGGCGCCGCGCTGCTGAGGAGATGCTGCCGCGGCCATAGCCCGAGTCTCGAAGGCGCGGGCGAGAAACATGGCCGTCTGGAGGTCGGGTGGGTCGCGCATCGCGACGTCGACCCGAATGTGTTTCGGGAGGCCACCGACGAAGAGCTCTGCCTTTTGGCGCGTGGAGATGTCCCTTGAATGTGCCAGCACCGTCTGGAAGCGGTCCGCAAACTCCTGGACCGTGGAGTGGAAAGGAAGGCGTCCTAACTCGGCCAGTCGCGAGCCTGTAGATAGGCGGGCCGAAGCGAAGGCGGCAAAGCTCCTTGAAGCGCTCCCAGGACGGCATGCCCTCGTCCAACAGGAGGGCGTAGTACCATGTCTGAGCGGCGCCGGTGAGGTGGTAGGAGGCCATCCACGTCCGCTGCTCCATCGGAGTGCGTTGGCCCCAGAAGAATTGTTCACAATGTGTGAGCCAATTCAGCGGGTCGACCGAGCCGTCGTATGTCGCGAAGTCGATCTTGTAAGTCCGAGGCTGGAAGGGTGCCGCGCCGAACGTCACGGGAGCGGTAGCCGAGGGTGCCCCGCCGATCACTGATGCTGTAGCCGGCGCGGAGCAGAACGTGGAGCCGTGGAGGATTGTGCCGTCAACGCCGCCATAGAGCGTTCCCGACGTCGGACCGCCCTCATGGCCAAAACCCGCTATGATGTGAGGGGTCGAATGGACCGACGGACGCACTGGCGCGGAGGAGTAGACTGGCTGCGTGACGTCGGTGAGCCACGGCGGCAGCGGGGACGGCGAGTGGGGGAACTGGATCTCCTGGAAGGGAACGCCACCGGGGAACCCCACTGGTGCGGGCGCGATGGTGTGCGCCGTGCTGTCCTGCGGCATCCCGTAGGAGTAGACGGCGCCCGAGGCGGGCGAAGGCAGCTACTGCCGCGGGTTGGGCGCCGGTGGTAGTTGCGGCTGCGGCGGGTTGGGCGCCGGCGGTAGCTGCGGCTAGTGGTTGAGTCGATGCCACGCCTGGCTGCGGTCCCAAGAGGAAGGAGTGGACGCCGGCCATCATCCTGCCGAGGTCGAGGACGGCCGTGGTGAGCTGCTCGTTGGTCATCACGCCCATGGCGGAGGAGGAAGCCCCGGCGGCCAGCGACAGCGATCCCGCAGGCAGAGATGTTTGCGGAATTGGTGCGGACGGGATCGGCACGGGCACGTTGGACACGGACACGTTGGAGTCCGGCGGCGACGTGGTTGCAGCGGGCAGTGGCAGCGACATCGGATCGAAGGTCTCTGATACCATGTTGGTATGCTGCTGCTCTCTGCGGGACACCGATCGGAGGTTGTACGAGTGGAGGATTGGTGGGCGTGGTTTGCAGGGTGAATGGCGGCGAGTAGCCAGCGATCGTGAGAGGAGTAAATGAGGTGGCGGCTAGGGTTGGACTCCCGGCTCCCTACAGGAAGCCGGAAAACAATATATTTCTGCTTCCCTTCTTCCCTAGCCCTTCAGGGGTATTTATAGGCCTAATACAATCTAATCTACTAATCTTATCCCTATCTTTAAAACAGAAACAATCTAAACAGAATAACCAATCTCTATCTTTAAAACAGAAACAATCTAAACAGAATAACCAATCTGATCTGAACCAAAAACAGAATAACTAGAATAATGATAACTTGATAACGAGCAGGTCTTCTCCTGCATGCGCCTGCTAGCCACGAGCAGTCCTCCTCTGATAATGAGTTCCCGTCATAACAGCTAGCTTCTCTGTGATAACCTGGCCGAAGAAAGGATTTGTGGCGGCTCCAGTTGATGAACTCGCCATAGAAATCATATTGGATGAAAACTGGATATTTTGGAGAAGGCTCTAATACCATAATAGATTGGTAAAACGTTGTTAACCTGTTTTCAGGCTGCTGTTCCGTGTTAAATAGAGTTGAGAAAATCCCTCAACGTGGCGTACAAGTTCGGAACAAACATGAGCAAAAGAAGGAGATTATTCTGATACAAAAACAAGAAGTAAATTCAAATCCTAACTACTTGCGCTTATCTCTGATGAGCTACGATTCATCTTTATCTTCAACAAACCATTGATATTCGTCCCTTAGAGTGGAATGATTCTAGATGGGTTGATTTAGAATGAGATGGTCTTAGATGAGGTGTTACAAGTAGATTATTTAGTTAGACGTATAAGATGATATATGAATGTGTTTAGTTGCCAATACAGGGTGGTATACACATTTGTTTATTTGCTTAGAAGTATATATTATATTTATGTATAGCTTAATTATTTTTTCATAATAATATTTTTTATATATGTAACTATCAATCAACTACTCTAATTAGTATTAATCTTTAGTAATTATCATTAATGACAACTTAAACAATCACTATTCATCGTATAATACCCATAATAATTAGTTATGGCTAGTAACATATAATTATAATTAACTTTATGCTAAAAAATATTTTATAATCACTAATATTAACTAATTATATATAATTAGGATAGTTAACAAAAATTAATGATTTTGTTCACTTGTTTTTGCCACGTGGAATGGTTCAGCATCAAGAAAGAATATTCCAAAAATCTGAACCAACTCATTCTAAATGATTTCGTATGGTACAACTAACCAAATAGATTTAGTTTTCGAAGCTATCTAGCTGGAAACACTAATTTCTCCAAAATAGAATTAAAAAGGTTTATCAGTCCTGATGGTAAAATGGATCCCACAATGGAACGTGGGTCAGCGTGACACGTGCCGACATGCACATCACATCGCGTGTCCCTTGATCTAGAGAAAAATTACTCAGTGCACCCTCGTCGTACGTAGATTCGTAGCCACTGGTAGTATTGGTGTACACTGCTGGAACAACTCTACTCTACTGCTGAAACTATATATTATATGTATACCGGCCTTTTCACAATGTCTGCACATTTAATTGATAGCTGTACTTTACCGTTCAAAAAACTGTTCTCGTTGACATTTTTAATAGTCTATTTCTTAGCATCGTTTTCACAAGGCTGGAACTCAGTAATTTTATTCAATTCATCAACAAAAATATTATTCGCGCGAAGAGCGCTACTATAAAAATATTGTTGCATTTTCCCCGTATTTTTGGATCATATGTTTCACATACGCGCGTACATGCATACAGTTTTTGCTATATAATGTTCATGCTCAACAGCTTTGCTATATGCATGTTTCCCTGTGTATGTAGTATGTGTCACGGGGTATTGTTCATACTCAACAGCTTGGTCTTGTGAAGTTGTGAATTGTGATAGGGGCTTTGGCCATTCATATTTTAGAAGCGCACACACACGTATATATATATATATATATATATATATATATACCTACTTAATTATAGCCATATAATTAAGCACACGATATTCGTCCGGTACAATTACTGAAGTTAAAATTGAAACAGTAACAAACTAACCCTGATAGTGATTTTTCAACGGAGGGAGCATCTAAGAAATTTCTACATTTTTTAGTCTGACTTGTAAAGACCACATCACGTGAAGCGACTACCGGTGGTAATAACTGGCACAAGAAACAACTGACTTGTCAACTGATCCCACAATAATTACAAGTACAAAAAAATACAAATTAAAGGTTATGATATTGGTTATGTAGTACACATTCCATTTTTTAGTGCTAACCAGGCCAGTAGATGTATAATACTACTATATTTTTCCCTCTTGTAAATCTCTGCAGTCACTTTGGGATGCATGCATGTGATGCTTAATTAATTAAATAACTTAACCGTGGGAAGACAGCCAAGATGTAGTACACAAAAATCTCCACATTGAAGAGGCATGGAGCAAAATACTCGAATAACCGCACAATGTACAGCTAGAGTAACAACATTTATACCCACTGTAAAAAAGGAAAAACAGACAAAATTCCCCACGGTAAAAAGTTGAAAAGAAAAGAAACAAAACACCTTCTGACCTCTGCTCCATGTTGCTGGAAATGTATGTAATTGCTGTATACCCGTATACAAACTTGTATACCGCCGTCGTCGCCGGAGGGGAAGGACAAAAAACAGAGACATCAGAGACTGTTACATCGATGTACAATTCTTCTTTTAACACGACGAGATGACCTATAATACGTTACCCGGACCCATTTTCTCTACCACCCCGTCTGCTTCCTCGGGTTAAGGGGAGATCAGAGGGGGCTCTTATTACACAAAGAAATCAATAAATAATAGAATGGCACGGGAGAATTACAAAGTGAGATGAGCTCATGAGCATGAACAGTCGTTGTTGATGATGCATTGTGTGTGTAATGGCGGTGATGATGATGGAGCGAGACACTGAGAGGAGATCGATGATGGTGATGCTGTGAGTTTTTTTTTCCTTTGAACGCGTACGTACTGGTTGTTGCATCGCGCATTCGCGCGCGCCTATTGAACCATGGCGAGGAAGGTGCTCGTCGGGGTCGAGGTTGGCACAGCCGTCGCCGGAGTTGATGCGGGTGCAGGTACGCTGTTGGCGCCGCCCGGGTTCTGCGTCTGGAACTGTATCCTGTACTGCATTTTGCCCTCGTCCTCGCCTTCCTCGCCGTCGGTGTAGTCATCGTCCATGTCGTCGCTGTCGGTCTCATCCGTTGTGAACTCCCGGGGCGGCTGCGAGTTCAGTTCCCTCACAATGTCTTCTGGCTTCATGGCAAACGCATATCCGGTTAGCTTCCGCACGAACAGGCGTTCACAGGCTCACGTACAGCTCGAAATACAAGTGCAAAATTTTGGGGTTAAGTATAGTGCGAGAATTTAGATTACCTTATTCATGCCATTGTCGACGTCAAACGTCGCCGTGATCGGTGCTGTGTCGCCGTTGCTGGTCGGCACCTGCGCGACACCGGCTCCAGCGCTGTTGTTCCTCTTGCTGTTGTCGTTGATGTTCTTCCCTTCTATCTCGTGCCGGTTCGGGTTCTGCTGCTCGAGCGTGGTGGCAGCTACCGCGCCGGCGACATTTGCCGCGGAGGCGCCGCCGCCGCGGGCGAGGTGCTTCCTGCGGTAGATGGCGTCGAGCTGATGAAAGTATGGGCAGGTCTTGGAATCCTCGACCCGCTTCTTGTTGCTCTCCTCTCCTCACCTTCTTGAAGTACTTGTTGATGTTCTCCCACTTCTCCTTGCACCGCTTCGAGCTCCGGTTGTACCCCAGGCGCCGCATCCCAGCTGAGATCTCCTCCCAGAGCGGGCCCTTGGGGCCTGTCTCCTGGTAGCGCATATCGAGCTCCATGCGAATCTGTATAAGTGCGTGCACCTCCGTCTTGGGCCACCGTGACGACGACGCCGACCCGCCCTCCCCTCCTAGCCCGCTCTCGACGTGCTGCTCTGGGGCGGGCAGCAGCTCGAGTGATGAGCCGGATGTCGGTGGCGCGCTGTGCGGCGTCACTGCCTCGTGGTGTGCCGTCTCCTTGTGCTGCGGCTGCGGCGGTTGCTGCTGGAGGGGCGCAGCCGGGATTGGCGCCTGCTGCGGCGTTGGCTGTGACTGGTACTGTCTAGCAGGCTGCTTGGCAGGCGGAGGCGTCTGGAGCTGCACCGGTGTGGGCATTGAGAGGACCGTCGCGACGGGAGGTATCTGTACGGACTGACCGCCGATGCGCTGGAGGAAGGCTATGATGGCGGCGTCGCGGGAGGCCGCCGCGGCGCGCTCCTGAGCGAGCTGGTCCTGCTCGCGATTGAGGCGGGCCACCTCCTGCCTACGCCATGCCTCCTCCCGCGCCGTGCGCTCCGCCTCCCGCTTCTCCATAGTCTCCAGAAACCGCCGCTGCATTTCCTCCTGCCTGTCTACGACTTGCTTGATAAGCCCCTCGAAGAAGGTCGTCAACTTTTTGCCGCGGGCGCCTCGCTTGCGCTTACCGAGGTGGTCTTGGCTACCACCCGTCTCAGCCGTCATCTCATCATCTTCAGACTCGTCGTCCGACTCTGATCCCGACATGGACGAGAAGCTGAGCCCTTGCAGGTTGATGTGCGGTTGCGGTGGCAGCTCCAAGGGCGCCGCCGGAGCCGCCGAAGATATCGGAGCCGGCTGGATCGGCCCCGGTGGCGGTGGCATTGCGCTCATTGGCGGTGGCGCTGAAAGTACTGGCACAGTTGCCGCGAATGCGTGCAACAAAGGGGCAGGGACGCTGCTGCCCGGCGGCAACGGCTGCTGCTGCAGCTGCGGCGTCTGCGGCACGGCGGCATGCAACGCCTCGAGCTCGGAGAAGAAACGGTAGCTCTTGCCGTCCTGCCTTCCGGCGCGGCCTTCCTTGGTTCGCTTGTAGTATTTGTGGATGTTCTCAAACTTCTCCTTGCACTTCTTGGCGCTCCTATTGTAGCCGAACTCCGCAAGCTTCCTGAAACACACACGAGACAGACAAAGAACCAAGCTTTCCTGTCAGCCAGCCGCCACGCTCCTACTCTTGCGTGCAACCAAAGACTGAAACAACAGCGAGGATTAAACGATGGCAGCGAGTACTACGGGCAGAAGCATCTAACGCAGTGGCGTTAGCATCAAGCGAATAGCCGCCGGCGAGGGTGTGGGCAGTGGGTTCTCTCTTGTGAGGAAAGGGACAAGGAGATGGAAAGAATTGGAAGGACAATATCGAATAGGCAAGGGGATGACTCGTGAGAGCTGCATATTCAGAAGGGGATTAGTTTAATCACAGGCCATCTCGTCCTTCTAGCGATCAGAAGGGGATTGACGTGAAGTTGATGTCAGTAAAAAAATGAGAGTGAAGAGAAGGGGAGAGTGAAATATAAATTAAAAGAGGGGGCTGCATTGGGATGGGAGAAAAAAAAGGCTGCCTTCCTTCTTTTCCCAAAAACTGGAACCCATGAAAGCAAAAAACAGTGTGGCAGACTGCAGCGGCAGCAGCAGCTGCCTGCCTGCGCTAGCACGCACACCGTGGTACGATCCCCAGGCGCCCAGATTCTTACTCCTATCATCATCTACACCTACTACCGTCGTCCCCTATCTCGCAGAAATCGAGAAGCACTTGATTAGAGTTAGGCAGGGCGAAATTGCATGTTTGGGAGAATTTTGGGGGGCAGTAAATGGATAATTAGCCATCATTTCATGTGGGACGAGTGCTAAATTCCACGAAACCGTTAGCCGCTTTCTGCAGGAAAAATTATGGCCGAAGAACGGAGGATGGATGGTTCTTGTGCTACTCAGCTCGGAATGTATTTGGGATTCTCTCTCTTCCTGGCTCGCACATGCAGGCACACACACTCTCTCTCTCTCTCTTACCTGGAGACATCTTCCCAGAGGGGACCCTTGAGGGTGGCGTCGCGGAAGGTGGCGTCCATCTCCGACCGGATCCTGATTAGTGCCAGAGTCTCCTCCCGCGGCCACCGGTTGATGGCGGCTCCCGACCCTCCCCCGCCGCCGCTGGCGCCGGCGTCCCCAAGCATGTCGTCGTCGGTGAAGCCACCCGTTCCGGCGCTGGCGCCGGGCAGCTCCTCGTAGCTCGTCCTCGGCTGGGACGACGCCGGCGGCGGCGGCGGCCGGCTGCTCAGCGGCAGCGGCGCCGCGGTAGCATGCGTCGTCGTCGGCGAGAACGGCCCCATGTCCGGCGGCGCGCCAGCCCCGTACTGGGACCCGCCACCCTGGTGGTGCTGCATGGTGCCCCTCCACGGCACCGCCGACTCTTCTTCTCCGCCCCCGAGCACCCACCAAAGCTCGGAACGCAGCAACTAGGGTAGCAAGCACCCGGCAGCCGCCCAGGTTCCCTCCCTACCTTGAATTGCGTACTAGTAGAGCTGTACAAGGCTACAAGCAACAAGTAGAGCAATTGGGGAAGGAGCCGTACTGAATTGCAGACAATTCTAGGTAGCTAGCGAACGAGAGCAGCACCCGCCTGCAGCCTTCTCTTCCCCTCTCCCTCCCACACACCGAGTGAGTGTGGCCGGGTGAGCGGCGAGAGAGAGAGAGAAAGAGAGAGGAGTAGTAGAATTGGAGGGAGAGGATGAAATTGGAAAAGAAGGGCTGGTACAAGTAGGGAAGGGCCAGCCGGAGGGAGGGACTCCGGATGAAGGGGGATCGATGGGAGAGATGGTGAAAAAGATGGGAGCGTGGACAACTGGAAAGGGTCCAAAGGGAGAAAGAAAGAAGGAAAGATGGTGGGGGAGGCCGGAGGAGGGCACCGGCTAGGCCAAGGGATAGAGAGGATGGAGAAAGCAAGGGAGCGCCTCCGAAAGGAAGGGCCGGTGGATGTGTGTGTATAGTATACCACCTCTCTACCGTCTGCTACTACGACGACTCATCAGTCTTCACTTATCTCTCACAGGACAAACGGTGTAATTACTGACTGCAAGCAACTCATGTACCGCGCTGTGTGTGTACGTGTTTGAGCGGAGGGTCTAGGGAGGGAGGGGGGGGGGGGGGGGGGGGTACTCATTGTTTGTTACAGGGGCCGTGCCGTGTTTTTATAACCACCGTGGGGGTCCATGGCGATAGACATGCGGAGATTTATGAGAGGGGGCATGGGGACAAAAGAGGGAGGGTAGTACGGTGGACATGCATGCATGCAGGCAGGGTGAAGCACTAGTGAAACCGAAAGAGCAGCCAGTAAGGCTGGCCTGCGCGGTCGTCTCTCGGTTCACCGGACACGTATCCGCCTAGTTATCCGGCTCCCTGCCGACGTGGCGCTCGCGCCCCGGGACAACTGGGCCGCGCTGACATCACCGTCGCGCCGCTCGAGCTTAACCGTCCCCCTCCCTCTCTCCTTCACGCCGCGCGCATGCGCGCGTTGCATGCATGATGGGTTGGACAGGCCGTGAAGAGATCACATAGATAGATTGAGAGATTGATCTCATCGGCAAATAATTCCTCGATCGCTTGGAGATAGATGCTTTTGGCTTGGAGAATGGAGATAGCTAGAGTGCCGGCCTGCAGCCGAGCTGTGCGGCGGGCGCGGCCGGACGCGTGTGCGTGCATGCGTTAGTTGCATGAATATATGGATCGATATGTATCGTCACAACGTTGACGTGCTAAGATCGACGTCATCCGGGCGCGGGTGGAGGCCTCCGTTCCGAGTAGAACCGGACACCGGCGCCGCTTGTATTTACTCGCCGCGTGCGCGTCGTGCGGATGTCCTCAGCCTGCTGCCTACGTCGTCGGCGAGAAACTGCATGCATGAATCGATCTTCTCTTGGTCCTAAACTCTTTTTTTACTCAATATTCCTAGATCGACGGGGCGCACACACAAACGTATGCTATGTATATTCACAGGAGGCATCGCAGCATGGTTCGTCAGGTTAGGCGGAGGTTGCAGAACACATGCTTGCATTCACGACCTTGAGTTGCATGGATCATTTACTATCTCCTCAGCCTACAGTATCGGTTACTAGAAGCACGCGTGGAGCGTGTGTATGCTCAGCACGATGATAAACTAATACATCGTCGCAAGGCATTGAAAATGCACATACGTACGGGACTGTGAGAGGCCAACGGCTTTAAACGGGAGACCTCTCTAATGCACGGGTCCCATGCGAAGTGGACTGTTGTTGTGAGGAGGTGAAGTGGTGGACACCGCAGTACAAACGTGGTTGGTGGTGGGCCGGCCGGTAACCCTGTAGGCCCACGGTGTTCACCGGAGTAAATCGTCCTTGCGAACTTTAATTAGACGCAAAATTACTTGGGTGATTATCTTTTTAACTTATTTGTACATGCGTTTGATCTGTACGTAGGCATACAAATCTTCAAATAGGCGTATCGATTGTGTTATATATATAGTGATCGACAATTATAGAGGAGCCTGGACTCCAAAAAAAAATTATGTACGGTTGGTGGTGGAAAATTTTCACGCCCGAACGAAGTCGGCACATTAATCATTGGCCAACTAACGCAATAAAATAGTAGCGTAGGCAGCTCGGTTAATCCATACAGTTTAGTTCCTCGGTTCTATTATATTTTATTGATTTTCTAGTCTTTAACTTTTTGATACTAATTATTAATTTTAGTGATTAATATGTTACTCAGAGACTAGGGCACTCTAAACCTGATAGTTTTTATATCATTAAATATAGTGTAATATAAGTATTTTAATTAGATGTCAAAAGAGTTAACGAGAAAACAATGGGAATCATTACAAGAAAATAGGGAAGCCGACGGAAGTTAGTCCAATACCGACGTCGGCAAACACTACTACAAATCGTCACTGTAGTGGCGTTGGGCAAAACCACTGTAGTGGCGGGCCATTAGATGCCCGCCACTACAGTTGCTGGTGCTGACGGCAGCATCGGCGCCCGCCACTATTGTTGGTAAAGTAGTGGCAGTCGGTGCTGACGTCATCCCGGACCGCCACTATTGTACCAATAGCAGTGGCGGGCGCTGGTGCTGCCCGCCGCTGCTAATATGGCCGCCACTGTAGGACCGAAAGTAGCGACCAGAGGGGGATGAATGGGCGCCTAAAAAATTCTTTCGAATCAATGGCCTGCTCCCAAACCCCAGCGCACCTCGACAGACTTAGCAGGGAAAAGTAAACAGATCAACAAGACCTAAAATGATCTAGCCTAAAAACGACCGGTGTCCTAATCGAAAAGACACCAACACAGTGCTTAGAAGCAGTTTAAGTTCATTCACTAAACAAATAGCATCTCTACAAGGATTCTACCAACTCACAGAAAATACATCATGTGCATCAAGAATATTCATACATGCATTTCATCCATCACAGGTATATTCTACAAAGGCATTTAAAAAGTTGACTTCAACGATCAGAGGATTAATAAATCAACATACTGAATCTAGTTGATAATAAAATTATCTAAGAACATTCATCAACTAGAAGCATCAGTGCATCAGAGGATTAATCAGTGAACTAACTGTGATTTCACGCAAAACGAGGTATCAGAAATTACTGTGCAAGGTCGTTTTGATTCCTCCGCCTGAAATCTGTTCTTCACTCGGTCTTCACGAAACTTCCCTGCTACGCACGCCGTGTTCAATTCTATTGTTCTTCCTTGGACTTCTGTGTTCAGCCGAACAGAAGCAGTAGTACCGGTTGAAGAAAAATATCCCAGGGAGAAAAATTGAACAGTGATTTTTGAAGAAAAACCAGCTCCTCAACAAAAAAAAACCAAAATAGTAACTCCTCTTAAAAACCGGACTTAAGAAAACCGGACTTGGTCCGTTGTTTCTCCGCCCAAAAACAACGTTGAATCTTTGCAAAGTTCACACGCGATGTGCACCTATCCGTGCTGCAGGCAGAGCTCTTGCCGGCCTAATGCGGCTACAGCGACCGAAGCTAGACATTGCGCCATGGCTTTCTGCGCTAGGAGCCAGCTAGCTGCAAAAACTGTATCTCTGCAAAGTCCTATGCCAAGATTAGTGGGACCCATTACGAGACAGCATAAACAGTCATAAAGATTAAGAAACACCAGCCATGGATGCAGTTTCGATAAAATAGTACTAGTCTGAAGAAACACTCTAGCCACAATAGGCTAAAACTAGATGTAATGATCACCCGTGAGAGAACTTCAGAAGCTAGGAACCTGAGACATTTACGCTAAGTGTATACATCAAGCAACAGCAAAAACAATGCCCGAATAAAATAGCCCTCAGTGCATAAAACAAAATGGATGCAGGAAGGATTTAAGAAATCACCAATACGCTTAATAAGGCAGACAATGATCACCGCATAGAATTAAATCGCAGGAAAGACCATGATTCAAAACACATAGCAGGATAAACTCGCGGTGTGAATACGATTCGAGCAACAGCGGTTAAAACTCACGGAAACAGGAAGATGAACATCAACCTGGCGGCGCACACAAAGAGTAGGTGAGTTGAACTCAGAATTTTTTTGATAAAAAGTGAGTTCACCCTAACCCTAGGGATTGGGGCCTATTTATAGGCAGCCCAATAAATGGGTAAAATGCCGAAATACCCCTAGGGTTTTTTACAGACACTGAAATAAATGGAAAAGACCAAACTGCCCTTAGGATATTTTTACAGACTCGACTGACTGACTGTGGGCCTAAGGACAAAATAGAAAACTCCTATTTACAGATAACTTGTCCGAAAGTGGAGCATTAGTAGCGACTACGGCTTCACTCCAGGACGGGCCGATCAAAGATCAGCGGTCGTCAGTTTTGCGCTGAAACTGACAAAGCGTCCACCGACTTTGCACCAGGTACCCGGATTGGGCCGGCCCGACTCCACAGCTCTCTCAGCCCGGCAATCGCTCACCGCCCGTGTACCTGAGTCAATTCCGGTCAACAGCCCAGTGGATCCTCTGCTGCTCCTAGCCCATATACCCGGATTGGGCCAGCCCGACTTCGCGGCCCCTCTGCCCGACAGTCGCTCGCTGCCCGTGTACCTGAGTCACACGCGGTCCAGACGCAGCAGGTCTTCTCTTTCTTTTCAGTCCTCTTTGACTATCGTTGACAATGACTCATCACATCTGGAGCCATGAGGCCCACACTATTCAGCATGGCTCCTCAATCTCCCCCTTGATGAGTGCATTGTCAACACTTCACTTCATCTACTCTTCAGTACCTGCGAACAACTGTGGAAACACGAAAACAAAACACAAGAAAAACATAGAAGAAGAAAATAAAGTAAAAGTTTAACCCTAATGACCGAAAGTCGAACAAAAGCAAGAAACGGTCATTATGGTTAACCAAAAGTAAAAGCTCAAAATGAGTGCAGTTTCAAAAACATCAACAAGGATATCAAAAGAGTAAAACTCCCCCTGAAACAAATCCCAGAGAAAGCCAAAACTCCCCCTTAAACTCTTATACCAAAAATTCTCCCCCTTGTTGACAAGTGAACTCATCAAGCACTCTAAAACTGACACTGACTCCCCCTGAAATGCAACTCCCCCTCAAAATATGCAATGAATGCAACTGGGGTGCAGGTGGAGTGTAGAAAGCATGCTTCTCAAATATGATTGACTGCAATTACAACATCTAACAAGTATAGCAAACGACATACTGTCTAAGACACATGACATGATCAGTGCAACAGATGATATCTAAAGAAAGTCATTAGCACGCATTTTCAGTTTTTGCAAACAAAGGCATCACCACATTTTCCAGTTAACAAGCAAGGTAAAGCATGAGATGCAGAAGCTAACTGATATCTACCAAGATAAGCATCGTCCAAAACAAAGTGCTTCAGCAAACTTGTTATCTTTTAAATGTTCAGGCTTTTTCATTCTCCTTTTTCATTTTTGCCAAGGGTTATTTGCATGTCAAACCTTATGCTAACCGACCAAGTCAAGCCTAGGCCAGAACTGGACCATCAGAAGCTTAAGACATTGGTCTTGGCATACACTACACTATCCTAGTTCATACCAAAGTGCTATGGTAAGCAGTCCAGAACAATGCAATGCGACAAAGCAAACCCACTTGGATCTTTTCAACTTAAGCATAAAAAAGGCATGGAATTTTCATTCATTTTTGATTCTTATCATTTTTATAGCACATTTTCCATGTTAAAGCATAAAGATGTCCAAAGTTGCATATCTGCATCTATGTGAGGAACTAGCTACAGGGCATGTAACAGATAGCAAAAGCACTCAGCCTACACATGCTAGTTACCAGAAGCAATGGTGATCATTTTTTTTCAAGTTTAAAGCATAAAAGTCATGCATATGACAGATATCAGACATATCAAGTGAACTGAACTGTTGGGGGAAAATATCTCATCTTCGGGGTTATTGCCGAAGCAGCATAAAGACAGTCAACCAGTTCGAAGATTCTCCGAAGATTATCTTCGAAGATGCCCAGAACCCCGTTCGAAGCACGAAGACAGGCATTGGTTCGAAGTATGTCTTCGAACTAAAGCCCTTTAGGATCTTTTCTGCCAGCTAAGATGGAAGACTTATCTTCTTTTCTATTAGATTAGTCTTTTACCATTTTAGCCCTATTAAGGAAACCAAATAGTTTCCTTATGTCGGTTGTAATAGAGGGGTAAATAGGTCTTTTCCTTAATGTTTGGGCCTATAAATACCCTCCATTTCACCCTGTAATAGGGACCGAATACAAGTGATTCAATACACACTTTCGAACTATTCTAAGCTATTATCCTTTCGGAGGCTTAGAACAGTTTGCTTCACAAACACTTCGTTTGTTAGTTTCTTTTCTACAGAAACCTGTTAGCGTAATCTTTTACGCCAACAGTTGGCGCCGTCCGTGGGGAACCTAGTCCGAAAAACTTCGTTCTCTACCACTTCTTACATCATGCCTCCTAAGCGGAGCGCACCTCGCAATCCACTCGGAGGTCCTCTCGGATCTCCGGAGAGATACCCTTCGACACAGTCGAAGTCGGAGGGTCTTCGACTATCCCTCCACCTCAAACTCCGCAAGGGGCTTCTATCCCTCGAGGATACGAAACCTCTCCGCCAACCCCTTCCATACTCCGACCACCCGGAGTCCCTCCTCCACCCTCCATTCCGATTCGAACTGATCATACCAGTTCTCAAGACCCGGAAGGTCCTTCCGGAGGAGATGAAGATAGCCTTGGAGATATGGCCACTCAAATGGCCAACCTTCAAGCTGAGGTAGCAAGATGGCGACAAGAAGCTGCGGACAGGCTTCGCTCTCAAGCCATCCCAACTATCTCCGAAGTGCCCGAAGATGACGATCTTGGTTATCCCGAAGCCCCAGAGAACGCCTCCTACGACAATGAATCTCCGTTGCATCCTGAGCTGCAGAAGGTTCGCTTTGATCCAAAGTTTAAAACTTCGAAGCTCTGCAAGTATGCCGGAGATGAAGATCCCGGAGAGTTCGCGCATTCTTATGCCCTAGCGATTGAGGCTAGTGGCGGAGACAGAGACACTATGGCGAAGTGCTTCCCGTTAGCTCTTCAAGGAGTGGCGTTGAGATGGTTCTGGTCTTTAAAGCCAGGATCAATCAATTCGTGGTCACAGTTGAGAGGAAGTTTATAAGCAACTTTCAGGGCACCTTCGTGCCTCCTATGTCAACAGGAAGCCTTTTCCAAGTGAAACAGCTCCCCGGAGAAACATTGAGGCAGTACTTCAAGCGCTTCGCTCATACGAAGTCGCAAATTCGGGGGCTGTCCACATCCTCAGTGGTTGATGCAGCTCGGGAAGGCGTCAGTCATCAGGCCTTCTGGATAAACTGCATCGGAAGAGCATCTCCACAGTGTCACAGCTGATGTCATATTTCGAGGAGTATGCGAGGTCAGAAGAGGGTTGGCTTCGGAGGACTGCTGCTACTTCGACAGTATTGCAAGAAGTTAAAGCAGAGGTGAAGACTTCGGCACAGCCGCAAGAACCAGTCTTCGAAGTGCAACATGATCGAAGAAGAGGGCAAAAGCACCCTCGCTCTGAAGTCTTAAACATTGCACCCCCCACAAGAAGTTATACAGAGAGCTCCACAGTCTGCGGGGAACAAGTCCAGCGGCTGGAGCCGCCAGGAAAAACGGCTGGCAAGGGCCAGACCCTTTTTTGCTGTATTCATGGAGAGAATCGAAGCCATGCAACTGACCTTGCAAGGCTATCCTTACCCTAAGGGGAGAATACTTGGAAAGAACTTCGGGTCGAGGGCAGTACCGACCGAAGTCCAGCAGCAGCGCGCCCAGACCCGGTCCAGGCTGTGGCGCAGATAGAAAATTTTGATGCTGCAAGGCACCCTCTGGTGGCCAATGTTATGCCACCTCCGAAGCAAGAGGAAGGGCAAGATAGAGGAAAGAGAGTAGTTCTCCCTATCTCCGGAGGAGGGTACCCTCGGAAGCATGTCCAAGAGACAGCGAAGAGAGTACGTTCGGGAAGTAGGTCATATTGGACTTTCGTCATCTGCAGCTGCAATGCCGGAGTGGTCTCATGTTCCAATATCTTTCTCTGCGGAGGATGCAGCTGGTATTAAGTTCCCGCATGCAGATCCATTGGTTTATCACTGCTGATATTGCATGGACTGAAGTCCGAAGGGTGCTAATTGACGGAGGTAGTTCGGCAGATATCATTTTTGTGCAAAGCCTTCGATCAGTTATGCATTTCCAGGAAGCATCTCCTCCTAGCGGCTCGTCCTCTGCAAGGCTTCGCAGGACCTCCGCTTGATGCACTTGGCCAGATAGGCCTGAAGTAACCTTCGGAGAAGGTTTATTAGCCCGAACTGAAGAAGTTATCTTTGATGTGGTAGATGCCCCGTATGCTTATAATGTCATCTTCGACGGGGCATGTTGATCAGTTCGGAGCTGTGGCGCATCACAACTACTTGTGCATGAAGATGCCCACACAAGCAGGAGTCCTGACAATCTTCAGAGATCAAGCATGGCTCGGAGGGCAGAATATGGTCACGGTCCTCCTCTTGATCCGAGCAAGTAAATAGTGTCCAGGATAATGAAGAAATTTTTTCAGCCTCCTCCGAAGCTTCGAAGAAGTCGTTTCCGAGACCAAGTCCCGAAGGAGAGATGCAACGAAGATCATTGTTAAAGATGGTAAAGAATACACTTTTCAATTTGGTAAAATTTACCTCCTGAAGTTGCACCTCCTTGGAAAAAGTCGTGGAAGAAAATTTGGATGTCTTCGCTTGGTCTGACGAAGATATCACCGGAGTCGATCGGGATATTATTGAGCACAGTTACTTGTAAACCCGAAGGCCCGGCCTGTTCGACAAGGACTTCCGGAAGATGTCCGCAGAGAGAGCTTCTCTAGCTAAGAACGAAGTTGAAAAACTGTGAAGGCTGGGATTATCAGAGAAGTGGCCCACACAGAATGGTTAGCCAACCCAGTCTTCGTCAGGAAGAAGTCTTCCGGGAAGTGGCGCATGTGCATTGATTTCACATCTCTGAATAAAGCGTGCCCACGTGACCCCTACCCCATGCCCCGAATTGATCAACTAGTTGACTCCACTACAGGTTCGGAGTTACTAAGCTTCCTTGACGCGTATTCTGGTTATCATCAAATATGGTTGAAGCGCGAAGATGAAATCAAGACGAGCTTTGTAACTCCTTCGGGAGTCTTCTGCTATGTAAGAATGCCCTTCGGTCTAAGAAATGCCGGGGCTACTTTTTCAAGATTAGTTGCTAAGGCTCTAGGTCATCAACTAGGTCGCAATGTAGAGGCCTATATGGATGATATTGTAATAAAGAGTGCTTTAAAGCACCAGCATAGCCTAGACTTAGCAGAAACATTCAATAGCCTTCGGGCATGTGGGATCCGTCTTAACCCCGAAAAATGTATATTCGGAGCTAAGGCTGGAAAGTTGTTAGGGTACTTAGTTTCAAGCAGGGGAATTGAAGCTAGCCCTACTCAAATAATTGCGTTGCAGAAGATGGCTCCTCCGGAGAATTTAAAGCAAGTGCAAAAGCTGACTGGACGTCTGGCCGCACTTAGCAGGTTTTTATCAAGGTCCGCGGAGAGGAGCTTGCCAATATTTAAAGCTTTGAAAGGGTCCGAAGATTTTGCATGGACACCGGAGTGTCAGAAAAGCTTCGAAGATATTAAATTATCTCAGCAATCTTGCTACACTTACGGTGCCTATTGCGGACGAAACCCTACTTCTGTATCTTGCAGCTACAGGTTCAGCTGTCAGCGCAGTCCTTTTCAGAAAGTGATTTCAATGGGAAGTTGGTCCAAAATCCTGTCTATTTTATCCGAAGCATTGTCAGGAGCGAAGACAAATACTCCGAACTTGAGAAGTTCGTTATGCTCTGATAATGGCTTCGAGGAAGCTAAGACTATTTTTTGGCTCACAATGTAATTGTACCAACTTCGTATCCCTTAGAGATATGCTCCGAAGCAAAGATTCCACTGGAAGGATTGGAAAGTGGGCAGTCGAGCTGGCCCCTTCGGCATATCTTTCTTGCAGGACAGCTATCAAATCCCAAGTCCTAGCAGACTTCGTGACTCCTCCACCTGCGAATCTTGGTATGACCCGAAGGTTAAGCTCAGTGAGTTAAGGCCGGGTCATCTTGTTCTACGAAGCATTATACCCAGGGAAGTTAGGCAATAAATGGGAAGTCCATATTAATTGTCCGCTCCGGGCGCCCTGGTTCATTTAAATTAGCTAATTAGAAGGTGAAGAATTAGCACATACTTGGCCATGCGGAGCACCTAAAGCGATACTTCGATAAGGGCCTCCTTGTAATTCGCTTGTTAGAATCACCTCTAAATTGAATAAGCATACACCCTTATAGTTGCCTTCCCCTCATAGACTCAGCTTCCCGAGCGACAGCGCTGGAACCGCTGGGTCGACCGAGAGGGAAGTGTCCATTAAGCTGGGCTGTATTTACCGGACTTCGAACCCATAAAGTCGAAGCCTCGGTGTGGTGGCTGCATAATCGGAGCCCAAGCCCGGCTTGTAGGCATCCGTAAAAGAGCCCAAAACCACATTCTACGGAGTCCAAGCCATTGGCTGGTAGACTTCGAAAAAGAGCCGAAGGTGGCCAAAATCTACGGAGTCCAAGCTGCAGCTTTCAGACTTTTAAAAAAGAGCCGAAGGTTTTGCCAAATTCTGCTAAGTCCAAGCCATGGGCTGATAGCTTCTGCAAAACATAGCCAAGTGGTACAATTAGACGGATTCCAAGCCATTGGCGGTCGACATCCGTAAAAAGGAGTCAAGAGACCATTCAAACTCCGAACCATTGGTTCGTCAGAGATCGCAAAGAAGCCGAAGGTGGCTAAGCAAAACAACATTTAAGCCATGAGCTTCGAATGTCTGTAACATAAGTCCAAGTGACAATTCTTAAGACACTAAAGTGTCCTGAAAGTTATCTCAATTGATTTCTTTTCGTAAAGCAAACAAAGGTACTAAGTTACCATTCTCTGACTGCAAAAGTCGAAGACATTTCATACGATTTCAAAAAATCCTTTAAAGACAGAGGTGGCTCCGAACCCCCAAAAAAAAATTGTACTCCGAAGTTTTTTCTTTGCGCATAACCATCTTTGATACATTTCGAAGTTTGCTTATACCCAAGAGGGGCTAGTAAATATGGAACAATTTTAATCGGCATTCATTATTGAAATAAATGTGTTTACCGATTACATTATGAAAATTGGTGATCTATACCAAGAAGGATCGAGAACCTCTTCGGTCCCGGAGCTAGTGGGTGGAACGACTAGTTTCCAACATCGGAAGTTCTAAAACTTTCGCTTAACCCTCTTCCTCCCCCTCGAA
>JAAALK010000285.1:78034931-78045986 GCA_019279435.1 Zizania palustris
TTGACGGCTATGAAAATGAGCTACTTTCGTAAGCCGATCGATGATCACCCATATAGAATCATACCCAAGTTGGGTCTTTGGTAATCCGGTGATGAAATCCATTCCGATTTCTTCCCACTTCCATTCCGGCACCTTAAGTGGCTGTAACAATCCTGCAGGTCTCTGGTGTTCAGCTTTACTCTTCTGCAGGTGTCACATTCGGCGACGAACTGTGCAATCTCTCTTTTCATGCTGACCCACCAATAACGTTCTTTCAGATCCTGGTACATCTTGGTACTGCCGGGATGAATGGAGTACAACGTCTCATGGGCTTCTCTTAGGATAAGGGTCTTTATTCAGGTTTATCCGGCACACATATCCGGGTTCCAAACCATATGTGCCACTCTCGTCTTCTGAAAATCCGGGGGCTTTTCCTTGTCTCATGTTCTTCTTAATGGCAGCTATATCCGGGTCTTCTGACTGAGCTTCACGGATCTGCTCAAACAAGACAGGTTGGGTCTCCAAGTGGCTAGATATGCTTTGGTGGTCAATCCAAGATTTAATTTTTCCATCTCCCTACATAACGAGGGCGCGTGTTCCTGAATCATCATGGCTGTGCAATATCCCTTGCGACTTAACGCATCTGCTACCACATTTGCTTTCCTGGGTGGTAGTGAATACCTAAGTCATAGTCCTTGATTAGTTCCAACCATCGTCTTTGCCTCAGATTAAGGTCAGGCTGTGTGAAGATATACTTCAAACTCTTGTGATCCGTAAAGATCTCACAGCGATTCCCAACCAAATAGTGCCTCCAAATCTTGAGGGCGTGCACTACGGCGGCTAATTCCAAATCATGGTCGGATAATTCAACTCATGAGGTCTCAACTGACGGGAGGCATAGGAGATAACCTTCCCATCTTGCATAAGAACACATCCCAATCCTTGGCGAGATGCGTCGCAATAAACATGGAAGTCTTTGCGGATATCCGGTAGGGTCAGTATAGGTGCAGACACCAAACGGGTCTTGAGGGTGCGGAAACTTCCTCGCATTCAGGAGTCCATTCAAACTTCTCTCCTTTCTGCAACAACTGGTCATTGGCTTGGCTATCTTAGAAAAATTCTCGATAAACCTCCGATAATATCCGGCCAAACCCAGAAAACTTCGTATCTCAGATACGTTCGTGGGTGGCAACCAATCCGTAACTGCTTCTACGGTGGCAGGGTCTACTGCGATTCCTTGCGCAGAGATGATGTGTCCAAGGAACTTTACTTCTGCCGTCCAAAACTTGCATTTGCTGTATTTGGCATATAATTGGTGTTCCCTTAGCTTTCCTAAGGTTAACCGGAGGTGAGTCTCGTGCTCCTTCTGGTCCTTGGAATAAATGAGGATGTCGTCTATGAAGACCACTATAAACTTGTCCAAATACTCCATGAACACTTTATTCATCATATTCATGAAGAATGCAGGGGCGTTGGTCAATCCAAAGGACATAACCGTGCACTCATATAATCCATAACGGGTGGTGAAAGCAGTCTTGGGTATATCCTCTTCTCGGATCCTTAACTGATGATAACCAGAACGCAAGTCGATCTTCGAGAATACTGTAGCTCCTTTTAGCTGGTCGAAGAGATCATCGATCCGAGGCAACGGGTACTTATTCTTGATGGTTACCTCATTCAAAGCGCGATAATCCACACACATACGCTTTGCCTTGTCTTCTTTCTTCTCGACGAAGATGACGGGGGCACCCCACGGTGATGTGCTTGGTCTGATATAGCCTTTCTTCTCAAGATCCTCCAACTGTTGCTTCATCTCAGCTAATTCATTAGCGGCCATCCGGTACGGTCGCTTGTAAATAGGGGTGGTTCCAGGCACCAAGTCAATCCTGAACTCGATGTCCCTCCTGGGTGGCATTCCCGGTAAATCCTCTGGAAACACGTCCGGGTACTCACAGACTATCGGTATTTCTTCCAAGGTAATCTGGTGCAGTCTTGGTCTTCTGATCTTTAGTCTTGGCATCTGAAATGTGACGGCAGTCCCTTCTTTCGCTGGTCACCGTTACTTTTCTTTGGGCACATTCTATCACCCCTTGGTATTTATTTAACCAATCCATTCCTAGAATGAGATCTAGGCCTCGGCATTCTATTAGGATGGGGTCAGCCCAGAATATGGTGCCGTGGATATCTATCCATACCTTTGGGCTATATGTTAGGGCTAGGGTTTGTTTTCCTGGGGTGACTATTTGTACGGCTCTGGGTAGATCTTCGGTGTTTAGATTGTTCTTTTCCACAAAATCAGTTGATATGAAGGAGTGCGTAGCTCCAGTGTCAAATAAAACCACTGCAAGTGCTGAATGTACCAAGAACTTACCCATCACTATCTCTGGTGCGGCCTGAGCTTCTTCCGCGGTGACGTGATTGACTCGGGCGCGGATGGCGGGGTTCGCGGGCAACTCCTTGGACGCGCTTAGGATGGGGGCAAGCATTGGAGTAATGCCCCTCCTGACGGCAGTTGAAGCATACCACGGGCTTGCCGTGCTTGTCGCGCAGGATCTCTGCCTTCTTGGCGGGGGCAGCTGGGGCAGTTGGTGCGGTTGGAGCGGCACGAGGTTGGCTGGCTCCGGCATTGGCAGCTGGTGGTGCCGGGCGATATACTGGCCGGGGGTGGTACTGTGGCGCTGGTGGCGGTGGAGCAAAACGGGGTCTCTGGGCCATACCCTGGTTCTGCCTGAAGGCTATCATCCTTTTCTTCTTCAGGTCAACTTTATTCTGTTGGGTTTCTTGCATATAGCTTTGTTCACCAACTTTTGAAAGTTGGCGAAGTCTCCTGAGATGAGTTGTAGGGACAACTCGTCCTTCAGTCCCCGAAGGAACTTAGCTTGTCTGGCCGCATCCGTACGGACCTCCTCTGGTGCGTACCGGGCCAGACGGTTAAACTCATGTAGATACTCAGTGACAGATCTGCTCCCCTGCTGCAGATCTCGGAACTCTTGTTGCTTCTGGGCAACGATGCCGTCGGGGATGTGGGCGGCACGAAAGGCGGCCGAGAACTCCGCCCAAGTGGGGGCGTGGCCCTCAGGCAGAGTCTCGCGGTGGTTGTCCCACCACTCAGCGGCGGGACCATGAAGTTGGTGGGTGGCGAAGGCCACCCTCTCCTGCTCAGTGCAGGTCAGGAGATCGAGCTTCTTCTCGATCGCCCGCAACCAATCCCCAGCCTCCATGGGGTTGGTGGTGCTCGAGAAGGTCGGTGGGCGGACTCAGAGGAACTCCGAGAGCTGAGTTGCGGGAGCGGGAGCTGGTGTGGCGGGTCGGGGCAGCTCGGGCTGTTGGTGGAGGCGAAAGAAGTGAGCCTGCTGCTCTTGCATCTGCTGCTGCTGCTGCTGCATCTGGTGCAGGAGGGCTGAGACCAACTGATTTTGAGTGGCCATCATTTCAGCCAAGGTGGGGTGGTTGGCGACCGGGGCTTGCCTCTGCCCGGTGGCTCCCCATTGTGGCAGGTTGCCACTATCCCCTCCGTTCCGAGGAGCGTCTGATCCCTGGGTGTTGGTCATCCTGGAATTTTCAATGTGTACACATTTATTTTAGTGAATTTCTTTATATTTTATTTCAAAAGGGTACCGTTCTTGCGGTTACATTTATTTATTCTCTCATTCATGCCTTATATTTTGACATGAATGCTAATACAATCAAGCAATAAAAATAACAATCAATCGTAATACTACGTCTAAGGCAGCTCGGGGGACGGCTCGATCTCGGGCTCGTGGGAGACGGGCGGGGTCGAGGAACTGGACGGTCCGGCGGGTGGTGCGCTGCGGGAGATCCTCTTGGGCCTCACTGTGGGAGTCTGAATGGGTTTCTTCCGGCGAGGCGGAAGAGGCGCGATCTCCTCTATGTCCTTCTTCAACTCTCTGAGCTGCTGACGGAGCTGGGCGTGGACCATGGCGCCCTGGCGTAGAAGCTCGTTCTGGCGTCTCAACTCCTCCACCTCAAGGGTCGACAGAGGGTTCTGCTCTAGCTGTCGACGGAGCTCGGCGTTCTCCCTGGTCAGGTTCTCCGAAGTGTGGCGGTAGAAGTCGATGGTGTCGTGCTGGCTGTCTGCGTCGAGGACGGCCTCTGTGTGGAGGTTGTCCATGGCCTCCAAGAGTCTCATCGTGCGAGTGATGGCGGAGCTGCTCTGGGTGAGGGGACTGATGTAGATGCTGCGGTGACTCCCGGGTGTGCGCATGGGCATGAAGCGGTAGACGGTGTCGCGGAGGTGGCAGTCGTAGACCAGTCGAAGCTCGGCGAGGGACTGGAGAGCGGCTCGCTGGCTGGCCACCACGAATGAAGGTCCTCCAACTCCATGGGTGTAGAAGGGTGGCTGCGTGGTGGAGGGGTGGATCACAACCGTGACCTCGCAGTAGCTCTCGTTCGCATCGGGAGAGATCCCGTGGAACGCAGGCTCATGGGGAAAACCCAAAAAGTCGACGAGCACGCAAAGCTCGCGGATGAATCCCGCCTCGTCACGAAGAGTCCCGCTCATGGTATGAACCGGCATCTACAAAAAGAGAGAAAATTTTGTGAAAACCTCGGAAGATGAGAGAATAAGTGATCTTTTGTAAAATATGGTGAATATATATATATAATTCCTAAGGTCAGGTCTGTTTGGCTTCCTACAGTCAAGTCGGCTCTGATACCATCTTGTCGCGCCCCGATTTAATAAATCAGGACTTTTATTGAAATTCCAAAGAATATCAATAACCAAGACGTTCATAAAGCGACCACGTACAATACGGGCAATCATTCACGGTTCGTAGACCGCATTAATACAAAAGTGAATAAAGATGAAGAGAAACTAATAAAATAAGGGTCCTAGATGAACGCCTTCTTCCAGTCTCGCCTTGACTGGGTCGCTACTCCAGACCTTCATCCTCCTCGTAGTAGACTGGCTCTGATGGTGTAAGTCAACGGGGTGAGTACAAATGTACTCAGCAAGCCACCGAATGCAAGTATAAATGCAAGATAATAACAAGGGAGATAGTGGCTAGTTTAGCGGAAGCAGCATATTTGTAAAGCATTTAATGTGAGCAATTTATTTGTACGGAAAAGTAAACATGTGAATGCATCATCATCATCTTCTAACTCGAGGAGTACGTTTTACCTCCCCGCACAACAGTCCTTACATGCCATGTACAACTCATCCATTCAAACAATTGTAAACTAACTGCGAGTAGTCACACAACCCGCCCTTGACCGTGGGCTCGGCTTTTCGAAAGATTGAATTACTCTGATCAGAGATGTACCACTGTACCCACATGGCACGCACTCATCACCTACACCGAAGTGTAACGAGATGACCCATCACACGGGAACTCGTGCCAAAACCTTCCATATGGTCTTCCCCGACTCAACAGCACCCTCTTATAGGTTTCGTACTGTGTCTCGCCATGTCGAGTTTCCACAATACCCCCTCTTGAGCCATCGTCGGTACAAGGCGCCCTGAGGGCTAGCCCCTTGCCCCCTCCACTATGGTGCCGTGAGACGGAGGGTTCCACACTTCTAGTTAGGACTTACCCATTAGACTTGTGGTTGGTACGGAAGTGCTTTGCAACAGATCCCGCAGAACGGTCCTTATAGTGCCCCGGGTGCGACATACCAAAACCCGAGCTTGCACCCGGAACCCACCATACTTATAACATACCTAACTCCAACAGAGTCCAGAGACAAGAATAATCGGGGTATTTCATATACCAGAATTCATCTGTTCTACGACTCATTCTTTATATCCTATAGCAGTTGTGCCGGTACATTGGGCACTAGCTAATATAATATTTGTAGAGTGACAAGGAGTTGAGGCTCAATAAGCATGGCTTGGGTTTGCACACAAGGACGGGGATCTAATAAATATAAGTGTAGGGCTTGATCTTTGACTAATGCAATATTAACCTATGAGTTATAGCGATAATTTATTAAATCATGGGCTCAATAATGATCAACTGTGTCCACAAGGTGGTCGATGACTTGCCTTGATCAGCAAAGGGTGACGGAGGAACCTCGGGGTAGAACTCCTGCTCCTCGACGAACTCGTAGTCTTCTCGATACGGAAAATAAACAATACATTCAATAAACAGATAAAATTCACCAAATAAAGGAACATACATCATTTGTGGGTGTTTTATGTGAAGTAGTATTTTAATATTCTGAGTTTGATATAAAACAGTGAAGTCTAATATTTTAGGATTTTTCCCAATTTATTTTCTGTATTATAAATTTTAATCCTAAGGGATTTTTATTCATTTATTTAGTAATAATATTTTAAGTAACAGAAACATACTGTTTTTATTGTATTAATGTGTAGAGAATAATATTCTAGTTCTAACAAAATTTGAATGGTGAAATTTGGAGTTAATTTGAGCAAGATATGAATTTTCAAAGTTTAAATCAAATTCTGGAATTTTATTTAAACAGAAAATGAGCTCTGGTCCACGGTGAGCCAGGCCCACGGTGGATCGCGCCACTGTGGCGTGGACCGGATCAACCAGATCCGTTGGATCTTGATCTAGCGGCCAGGCGCGAGGCGGGAGGTTTAAATGAAATTGGACGGCTGTGATTAAAACGTGACAGATGGGTACACGTGGACGCACCGGATGGATCCGGGGGTTTAAGTTGCGATCAACGGCCGCGATCGCACGATACCCCTTCGATCAGATCCGAGGGCCCGGATTAAATCCCGAAGGGATTTAATCGTGGCCCTCCGATCGTGATCGGATGGCCTCGATCGCGTCCGGCACGGCACGACGTAAGGGGGCGCGTACCCCCTTCGTCTCCGGCGACGGCGGGCTCGGGTGCGGCCATGGCGGCGACGGCGAGGGCCTAGGGCTTAGCTAGGGCTAAAAATGGAACGCGGGGAGGATGGCGATCACGACGGTACCTCGGGTGGCGACGAAGGGGGCCTGGAGGTGACCGGCGGCGAGCGTAGACGGCGGGGAGGCTTCGAGTGCTCGTCGGCGTCGACGATCCGGTGGTCTTCACGACGACGGAGGGGTGGCCGATGACGAGCGGGCTCCGGCGGTCTCGTCGGTGGCGGTGGCTAAGGCGGAGGAGGCCGGAGGCGACGGCGATGTCTCGCCGGAGGTGGAGCAGAGGAGGGGCTCGCAAAAACCGCAGCGGCGCTCTGGAGGGCGAAGGCTAGGGCTTAGGCGTTGTGGGCAGAGTGCGGTGAGCAGAGGGGTACTTATAGGGGTCACCGGCGGCGCCTAAACGGAAAGAAACCGAAGGTTTCCAAGAACTCCGGCGAGGGTTTCCTAACTCTCGGCCGAGCTCCCATAAACGGTGAAACGCGTCGGGATTACATGGAAAGGGATCATTGGCAGATGGGGAAAGTGATCCGAGGCAGATCCAGGCGAATGCGGGCGGCCGGCGGCGAAACAGGAAGGAGATCGCCGGAGGAGGGAAGGGGAGCGATCCCCTTCCATCGGAGACGAAGGTCCTGACAGGTGGCCCCCACCTGTCAGCGACCGAATCAGAAAAGGAAGGGCCGACAGGCGGGCCACGGCAGTCAGCGGGCGAACGCGGGCGCACAGAGGCTGACTGGTGGGGCCGAGGCGGGGTGCGAGCGGGAGGAGAGAGGGGGGCGGCGCCGACAGGCGGGTCCCGCTTGTCAGTGAGAGGGCGGTGTTGGGCTGGGCCTAAAAGGCTTTAGGAGGGAGGTTTCGGGGTTGGGGCCCAATAAGCATTTTAAATTCTTTTCTGATTTAAAATAATTCCAGGAATTCATTTATTTTATTAAGAGGTGAACCACTGTTGATAAAAATTTGTAAAAATTCCTAAAATTATATCTTGGTCTCTAGTTCATCTCATAAAATTTTCAAGTCCAGATTTTGAGTATTTCTCCCTGTTTGGCTTTATTTGGTTTCTTTTGGGGTTTTTCCTTTAATAATAAATTCAGAAATGATTTAAATAATACTTTCTTTTTATTTTATTCCTTTTTAATTTCTGGGGTGTTACAGGTACCCTTCGAAACAGAGGATAAAACATGTCAATCACTCATCACAGACTCCGAAACCAACCCTTGGTTTCTCAGTACACATCCAAGTACTATTACATATCTATATTGCATGATCGGAAAAGTCTACAATCATAAACATTGTCTATCATGGAATGGGAAATCTTGTAGTAAGGTCATTGGTTCCTTGACAGAAAAATGCAATGTAACCAGACATAAGAAAAAATGTTATAACAGTGATAACCATAGCCAAATGTGAAATAAAGGAAAATATGGTAAAGAACAAAAACCTGATCAGTCAGTTCAAGCTCGTCTGTAACGTTAACATCAGCAATGTTAACATCATCACTCTCTTTTCTTTCAACCAAGATATCATAGGCTGCTCGAGCAGCATCCTGCTCAGCATCCTTAATGCGGTCATGATAGTGTTTACCCTCCCGCTAAGTATAGTAGTTTGGCAAATTCTTATGTGCCTGTTGAAGTAACTCTTGCAAAAGGTTTTTATAATTGCAATGCTCTCCATAGGTGTAGTGAAATTATCATTAGTCCATTTCGTTCTTCCTAGATTCCACAACTATTCGCCAACAAAAAGTTTTACATGTAAAGTGAAATGATTAAAGTGTAGAAAAGAGTATTTTCTAGAGTAAAAAGAATAAAGAAGGGTATATGATAAATTTGCATCTAGAGAAAGGTATATCCTAGATTTTAGACTAATGGGAGGGTATATAATCAATTTCCCCATCTAATATTACCTTCTGAGGACCCAATCTAATATAATCTTACCTGGTTGCTTGCGGGTGGACTCCAAGATGTGTTGCCTCCACGGTCGCCCAGCGCCGCCACTGCGGTCGCCCGGCACCGTCGCTGTGGTCTCGTGGCGCCATCGCTGCCCCACCATGGCTTGCGTGTGCGGGTGGCTATGTATCACTGATATGCGATACGGGTACGATGATACGTCGAATCAAAAAAATAGGATACATCTATACAACATGTATATATATAAATATGTTAATTTTTTATACAAAATTTCCTAATAAAATGCAAATCACTGAAGGCTTGAAGCAATAGCCAATAGATACATGAACACAAAACACATCTAGTAGCAGTAGCCAGTAGAAGAATGAAGATTGAAGAATAAACTTACTAGGGGTTCCCATGAGTTGGCGGCGGTGGGCGCATGGCGCTGGCTGGCGGGCGAGCGGTGACGAGTCGTCGAGTTGGCGGGCGGGCCACCGGCAGGCGAACGGCGACGAGTCGTCAGCGACCTGGCGCTGGCATCTGCTAGGGTTTTTCGCTAGGGCTGATGGTTGATGGCGTCTGGGGGTGAGGCAGCTTTGCACGGGCGGGCTTCACGGTTTTGATCATATGTCTAAAGTTAAATTTTTTTGAGTATATGTCCTAATCAATTAAACAAAATGCATTGATTAGTAGGGGTGAAAGTGGATCGGATAGTTTCCGACCGTATCCGGAAAAACGGATTCGGATATTTTTTTTCGGATACGGAAACTGATATGATATGTCTCATATCCATCAGATTCGGATATGGCGGATAGTTCTTATTCGGATATCCGGCCCATTAAAAATATAGGCCCAATGGCCACACTGCAGGCCCACCTTACAGTTACAGGCCTTACAGTTACACACTTACTGACTTACACGGCAGGCCTAGGCCGACCGCCATGGCCCAAGTAAATTAGAAATAAAAAATCTTCTTTATTTTTAAAAAAAAACATTTTAAAAAAAATAAAGAAGATTTTTTTAAAATATATATATTAAAAATGGGATAAATTTCTATAATTTTAAACAGAGAAAATTTTTTAATAGATAAAAAAGATTTTTTTAGTTCTTTCAATTTAAATTTTATAAACACAATGAATTAACGAAAAATAGCAAATTGACATATAACAATATCCAAATTTTCCATAAATTAATATATGTTGTATTTTAATTATAGAAAAAGTTTAAATAAAGATTTAACTATTAATTTGTTTTTAAACCTAACACATTTCTTCTTAACATTATAATTCGTTACTTTCAAATCTCCATCTTTCTTAACATCGTACATGCAAACTTTGTCAAAATAATTTTAAATTTTTATCACAGCATATATGTATCGTATGATGATACCATGAGACGTCTCGTATTTTTCAGACTTTATTTGAATTTTTTAGAATTAAAATTTCATTAAGTTTTATGTTGTCCATCGAGTGTCGTAACATGCATGAATATGATTTTTCTAGAATTTTTAGTTCATTATTTCATGCACTTGTAGTTCAAATTTGATAAATTTCAATATAAATCAAAGAAACATACATAATAAATTAAAAATAGCAAACTTATGTATAAAAATGTGATTTTTTATAAGATTAGATATGTTGTATTTTTATCATAGAAAGAAAATCAAGTTTAAGCTCTATGTTGTCCATCGAGTGTCGTAACATTTTTTAAAAATATATCTTTCAATTTAGTGGATACTGACTTAAAATAGACTCACATGCATGAATATGATTTTTCTAGAATTTTTAGTTCATTATTTCATGCACTTGTAGTTCAAATTTGATAAATTTCAATATAAATCAAAGAAACATACATAATGAATTAAAATAGCAAACTTATCGTCGGCGCACACGTCGGCAAACCGGAGCGTTCACTGCATCACCGGCCAGTCCGACTGGCCAATTCTAGTCGGTCCGACCTGACCGTGCCGACACGGGTTGGTCTGACCGACGGCCCTGAGTTGCAGGTAGGAGTTGCAGGTCCGCGCTAATCATTTCGTCATGTAGCTTGCAGACAAGACGATCTATCATTAAGATGTATGACGAAATGATTGGCACGGACCCTGCAACTCTCAAGGTAGGATCAGAGCTACCTTCCCAATATACTTATGACCAAACCGCTGCGGGATTATTGTCGAAAATCCAGAGTAGTCCACCTCAAGAAATTTGGAACCCATCATTTTACAATGTTGTAAATTACTATGGTTGTTTAGCAGGTAGCACGTAACAAAGTCACCTCAATTTTTTCTTACCCTTCTTTCAAGAATGCATCAAAAGTAACTCTTGGTCGTCTAGTTGCCTTGTCATCAAGCGGCC
>JAAALK010000285.1:78046986-78155844 GCA_019279435.1 Zizania palustris
GCATCCCCCCACAGAGCCCACACCTTCTGAAACTTCGACTGAGGATGAGGGCGACCTCTGATCACTTCTTCCACATCGATCGAAGCCCCCTCAGTCGAGTCCAGAGGTGCCAGCTGCTGACTCCGGTGAGGTGACTTCAGATCACCAGGGAACCGAGCAGTTCAGCGTGACCATCCCTCAGAGCTCATAGGTGATCTGACTGAGAGAACTTTGCGTTCTTCTGCCTCTCTTGCTGTGTTTGCTGAATCTGCGTTTGTTGCATCTTTTGAGCCCAGAGATGTTTCTCATGCTCTTTCTGATTCTAATTGGATTAATGCTATGCAAGAAGAGCTTGAGAACTTTGTCCGCAATCGGTTTGGACACTAGTTGAGCCGCCACCAGGATGCAACCCCATAGGCACCAAGTGGGTATTCAAGAACAAACAAGGTGAAGATGGGGTTGTGGTGCGCAACAAGCTCGACTAGTTGCCCAGGGTTATTGCCAGAAGGAAGGTATTGACTTTGAAGAAACCTTCGCCCTGTTGCCCGTCTTGAGTCCATTCGTATTCTTTTAGCTTTTGCCGCTTCGAAGGGTTTTAAGCTTTTTCAAATGGACGTTAAGAGTGCTTTTCTGAACGGGTTCATAGAGGAGGAGTTTATGTTAGGCAACCCCCCGGTTTTGAGAACCCTAAGTTTCCTCGACATGTTTTTAAGTTGCACAAAGCTTTATACGGGTTGAAGCAAGCCCCCAGGGCTTGGTATGACCGGTTGAAGCAATTTTTTGTTGGAAGGGCTTTGTGATGGGTTCTGTGGACAAAACTTTTTCTTGCTCAGAGATGCTTCAGATTTTTAGTTGCTCAGATTTACGTGGACGATATTATTTTTGGCGGTACTACTGATTCTCTTGTGTCCAAGTTCTCTGAGCAGATGCACAGTGAGTTTGAGATGAGCCTCATGGGTGAGCTCAAGTACTTCTTAGGGCTCCAGATCAAGCAGACCAAGGACGGCACCTTCATCCACCAAGGTAAGTACACTCGTGATATGCTTAAAGAAATTTGACTTTGGTGGTGAATTGAAGCCGCAGATGACCCCGATGGGCACTTCTGGGGGTCTGGACAAGGATGAGAGCGGCGTCAAGGTCAATGAAAGGGAGTTTCGAGGGATGATCGGTTCGCTACTGTACTTGACGGCGACAAGACCGGACATACAGTTCGCCGTGGGACTTTGCGCGCGTTCCAGTCTTCACCACGCGCGTCTCATCGGCAGGCTGTCAAGCGCATCTTCAGGTATCTCACTTATGCGCCCGATCTCGGTCTTTACTATTCAGCATCATCATCTCTTGATTTATCTGGCTTTTCGGATGCCGACTTTGGTGGGTGCCGGTTGGATCGCAAGTCGACTTCCGGTACTTGCCAGTTTCTTGGTTCTTCTCTTGTCTCTTGGTCTTCTCGAAAGCAATCTGGAGTTGCTCTTTCGACCACAGAGGTGAGTACGTAGCTGCTGCTAGCTGCTGCTCACAGTTGGTTTGGATGATTTCCACTCTGCGAGATTTTGGGTTGTTCTTTCCTACCAGGTTCCTTGTTTTGCGACAGCACTAGTGCTTAGTGTAGGGAAAACCCATGTCTCCATTCAAAAACCAACCATTGATGTGCGCTTTCACTTTCTGCGGGATCAATATGAGAAAGGTTCATTGACCTTGTTCATGTTGATACCCATCATCAGTTGGCTGACATTTTCACCAAACCCCTAGATCAGTCTACCTTTGAGCGTTTACGAGGGGTTTGGGTGTTGTGTATCCTTTTTAGGATATTTTGCGTCAGTTTTCTTTCTTCTTTACTCTTTTCTTGAGTCTTTCTGTGTGTGTTCATATCTTGCATATTCACATATCACACTTTTGAGCTTGCTTGTTATATGATTGAACTGCTTTACTTATTCTAGCTGGTACATGCTTTTGATTACTTGTCGATGATCATGCTTTGCTTCAGTTCAAATGATATGCTGATATCTGTCATATGCATGGCTTTTATGCTTTCAAATTAAAAATGATCACCATTGCTTCTGGTAACTAGCATGCGTAGGCTGAATGTTCTTGCTATCTGTTACATGCCTTGTAGCTAGTTTTGACTTAGATGCAAATATGCAACTTGGACATCTGTATGCTTTAAACATGGAAATGTGCTATAAAAATGATGAAAATTCGAGAACAATGAAAATTCCATGCCTTTTTGTGCATAACTTGAAAAGATCCAGGTGGGTTTGCTTTGTCGCATTACATTTGTTCTGGACTGCATACCATAGCACTTTGGTATGAACTAGGATAGTGTATGTATGCCAAGACCAATGTCTTAAGCTTCTGATGGTCCAGATCTGGCCTAGGCTTGACTTGGTCGGTCAGCATAAGGTTTGACATGCAAATAACCCCTGGCAAAAATGAAAAAAAAAGGCTTGAAAATTGAAATGATAACAAGTTTGCTGAAGCACTTTGTTTCTGAACAAAGCTTATCTTGGTAGATATCAGTTAGCTTTTGCATCTCATGTTTTACCTTGCTTGTTTTACTGGAAAATGTGGTGATGCTTTTTGTTTGCAAAAACTGAAAAATGCGTGCTAATGACTTTCTTTAGATATCCTGTTGCACTGATCATGCCATGTGTCTTAGACAGTATCTCTTTTGCTATACTTGTTAGATGTTGTAATTGCAGTCAATCATATTTGAGAAGCATGCTTTCTACACTCCTTATGCACTCCAGTTGAATTCACTGCATATTTTGAGGGGGAGTTGCATTTCAGGGGAGTCTGTGTCTCTATTGAGTGCTTGATGAGTTCACTTGTCAACAAGGGGGAGAAAATTTGGGATCAGAGTTTAAGGGGGAGTTTTTACTCTGTTGATATCCTTGTTGTTCTGAAATCGCACTCATTTTGAGTTTTACGTTTTGGTTAACCATAATGACCGCTTCTTGCTTTTGTTCGGCTTTTGGTCATTAGGGTTAAACTTTTTACCTTATTTTTCTTCTTCTTTGTTTTCTTGTGTTTGTTTTCGTGTTTCCACATTTGTTCGCAGGTGCTGAAGAGCTGAAGAAGAGGAGTGTTGACAATGCACTCATCAAGGGGGATTGAGGAGCCATGCTGAATAGCGTGGGCCTCATGGCTCCAGAAGTGATTAGTCATTGTCAACGATAGTCAAAGAGGACAGAAGAAGAGATCTGCTGTTTCATGGGTCGCGTGTGACTCAGGTACACGGGCAGCAAGCGACTGTCGGGCAGAGGAGGCTGCGAAGTCGGGCTGGCCCAATCCGGGTACATGGGCCAGAAGCAGTAGAAGACCCACTGGACTGTTGACCAGGATTGACTCAGGTACACGGGCGGTGAGTGATTGCCGGGCTGAGAGAGCTGCGGAATCGGGCCGGCCCAATCCGGGTACCTGGTGCAAAGTCGGTGGAGGCTTTGTCAGTTTCAGCGCAAAACTGACAACCGTTTGATCTTGTATCCGACTGTCCAGAAGAGAAGTCGTAGTCGCTACGAAACTTAGCTTCCGGATAAGTCATCTATCTCTAGGCCCACAGTCAGTCAGTCGTGTCTGTAAAAATTCCTAAGGGAGTAGAGTCTTTTCCTTTATTTTTGTCTGTAAAAACCCTAAGGGGCTGGTAGAATATTCCTAGTGTTGCGCAGCCTATAAATAGGGCCCCAATCCCTAGGGTTTGGACTACCCTTTTAGAAATCACTTTTTCAATCATCCCTTGGGTCATTTTGTTCCTGCGTGCTTTTTATCTCTCCCTGTGTGCGCCGCCAGGCAACCTCCTGTTCTTCCTGAGATTCATTTGGCTCTTTACTGTTTGGAAGCTTTTATTCCTATTGATTCTCATGCGCAGCACTTCATTTAAGGTTCTGTTGGTTCAGTTTGCACACAACTAATTTATTCCTAAGCAGAAGCTTCTCTGTGGCTTCTGTTTGTTCTTCACAAGAGTACTAGTTCTTGTGGCTGGTAGCAAGTAGTACTACTTTCCTGTAGCTACAGTATGCTAGTACTTTAGCCTTGTTTTTCCTGTGTTGCTTTTTGATCGAGTTGGCAGGGCCAAAGTCCCTTTTCTTATGTGAAGTCCAACTCTGTGAAGCAGACTTCGAATCTGCAAGCTTCGAATCTGCAGGCTTCGAATCAGCAGACTTCGAATCAGCAGACTTCGAATCTGCAAGCTTCGAATCTGCAGACTTCGAATCTGCAGGCTTCGAATCAGCAGACTTCGAATCTGCAAGCTTCGAATCTGCAGACTTCGAGTCAGCAGACTTCGAATCTGCAAGCTTCGAATCTGCATACTTCGAATCTGCATACTTTGAATCTGCAGGCTTCGAATCTGCATACTTCGAATCTGCATACTTCGAATCTGCAGGCTTCGAATCTGCATACTCCTCTGCAACCTCAAAATCTGCAACCTCAGAATCTGCAACCTCTGAATCAGCAGACTTCGAATATGCAGACTTAGTCAATTTGTTCTCGCTTTGCTGTTTAGTTTTCTTTTTAAATGCGTTGGGTTTTGGGAGCAGGCCATTGATTCAAAAGAATTTTTAGGCGCCCATTCACCCCCCCTCTGGTCGCTACTTTCGGTCCTACAAAGGGGAACCGCGCTGGCGCTCTTCTTGGGAGGCATGTTTCTTTTCTGTGGATGTGAGGTGGAGAGGACGCTAGCTTTTCGAACTAGGATCTCCACGGACGGCGCCAACTGTTGGCGTAAATATTACGCCAACAGGTTTTGGGTGAACTAGAATGAAAGAACAAGCTTTCTATGGAGTTAAGTCTCCGAATTGAATGACTCCTGTTCAGGGTAGTATCTCCTCCCTTTTTCCATATCCATGTACAATACGATAGAGAGGTATTATATAGAGAGCCCTTGCCGAACAAAATACCTTCCTACCCTCTACGTACATACGTCATTACAAACTCTATATCCTTAACCTAACAGGGGTACAATGGTACCAATCCTGCACGTCTGCCTGAACGGAGCTACGTGTGGTAGGCATGTGACGCGCGCGTGTGGTCTCGTCCTATACAGTGGTCACGACGCGACCGTTACCAAATCCCACATCACATTCTATAGAAACCATCTAACATCATGATCGTCGTGTCTGCTTTAGTGGTTGGCGCCCCAGGGCCAGTGGAGCCCTCCGGGCTCCGCTCCAGGCTTCCGTCAAAGGTCATCTCAGGGGCCATCTTCCGAAGGTCCTCAGCCTTCCCAGGGGAGTGATCTCCGTATGGCCTTCGGCAGGACCTCCCGTACCACTTCTCCTAGTGTGCGCACAAAGCCCCTGAGCCCTTGCGGGGTCCGTCTTAGGGTGCTTCAGGGTAGACTGCTTCGCAGCCCTATGCCCGGTAACCAGGACTTCACAACGAACAACTTCGCAACTGCCTCGGATTCCGCAACCTTGCCATTTGTTGTCGTCGGGATTATTTCCCTCCAACATATATATATAGTAACTCGTGCTTTGTAACAAAATCTTGATTTTAATAGCACATATCTAAGAGTGCAATAGCAGACATGAATGACAAATTTACAACCCTTCAGCAATGTGACATAGGTGTCAGTCAATAATGGTCTAGCAAGTTTTTTAGGTTCTTCTTCCAGAAGGTGGGTTATGTTAAATCATTTCAGATGTGCGGTAAACAGATTTGTTAGTTGCATGAATTTGTTAGAGCTGCCACCATACACAACAACACTTCAGAAAACTAACTGAAGCATAAGCCAAGAAAAAAAGGATGCGCGCCTCTGGTCGCCGCTCTCTTCCACCGGACTACTCAGGGCTACTCTATGAAGATAACCATGCATGGGAAGTATCAGAGCCCAAGTTCTTTGGTGCTTCTTTGATCTACTATCTAATTAACAAATTAAATTAGTAAGTTTTATGTTTAATATATTCTTATTTTAATTGTACCCCACATAATCTCCAAAAATTAACCACTGGCCTAGTCACATGTGTAATTTGACTTTAGCAAAGCTTACTCTCTCCATATGGGTCTGGAGCAAGAGCTGCCCAGATCGAGCAACAAATTACTTGCTAATTTCAATACAGGCAGATTGCTTCACTTCAATTTTCACCATTCATCACACCCCTGAGGTTGCTTTATTATTATGCTGAATTTAATTTCGTCACAAGGCCACATCTTCTCTCTAAATGATATAGTGAACTGTTTTACTACCTAACGAAATCCATTAACCACGAGCAAGGAATAAAGGTCAGACCTAGAAAAGATGCATGGCATGATTAAGAGAAACCCACAAAATTAGTTCTATCGCACCGGACGTCATGAACACATTCTAATTTTTTTCATTTGTCCTTTCTGCCTATGTCCCAAAGGTAAGAATGGAGCATGATTACACCGATGCACTTGTGCAGTTATATATGCATCGTCTAACCTCAGAAGTAAGTTGGTCCTTTGAATCACGTCTGGTACCACACTTCTCAGAATATTAACTTGACAAAGTCATCCAACTCTTCTTCTACTTGTCTACTTTCCCCACCTCCAATTCCAGATTCATCCAAGGCCCCAGCTCCAGCAGGCCAGCACACACCCTCCATTCTCCACAAGGAAATTCCTAGTAGAAAGCAAGGTAGGGAGAGGCAGTTGGCTCTCCTCCTGCTCCACCCCTCTCCCTCCATTGCTCTCTGCTACCATGTAAGCCAAGCTTCCTCCTCTCTGCTACCATGACCACCTCTCCAGTAGCGCTTCTCCTATGCACGACGTCCGTCTCCCAAATCACCGCCGCGGGCTGCATCGAATCACCGCTGAAAAGCAGCTCGCCGTCGCCGCACGGTAGCCCACACGGCCACACCACCACACTCTGCCTGTGCACCGCGTCGTCGCTCCAATCGCCACCTTGATTCTTCTCGGTGCAGGATCTGAGCCGGTGCGGTTGGGAGTTGGAGAATAAAAAGAGAGGGAGGGAGGAGGCAAGCGTGTGCGAGAGGTTGTGGCGACGTGGGTGCCGATGGTTTGTGCGCGTGTGAGTGGGGAGGGAGTGGCTCGAGTGGGAGGTCGAGCAGACGAAAACGCGGAGTTGCGCGCTGCGCACCAAGAGGATGCGGACGGACGGGCGATCAACTAGACGCTTTAATATAGTTAAGATATATATTACATAGTCAACGACAAAAGAGCCCCATAAAACCAACCACGCATACTAGTATCATACTCGTGCTACGTAATGTTAAAAATAAAAAACAATTAGGAAACAGTACAATCATGAAACAGAGGTGACCAACAATGAGCAGGAGCTGCGAGGATGGTTCGAGATGAAGGCGATGATGGTGATTCGATGGTCGAGGATCTGATCGGAACATGTTGGTGACTTTTTGGTCACACGCGTGGCCTGAGAGGTCTGCTTAACTCTAGTGCATGTCCTATAATCTTAGAGAAAAGAGTTCTAAGCATGATAATCAGTTTGACCCTACAACTCATAAGGAACCAAAGAAAACATGTTAATAGCAAAGTCGATCGGCTATTGAGCCAACGACTGCGGTGAGGATAAAACAATCATGAGTAAATACGTCGATCGGCCGTAGGACGATGACCATAGCAGCGCTATCAAGCTGAGCACGCCATCAACCGATAGGATTAATTCCTTGTGCATAAAGGCCGATGAGTACCTCCTAGTTGCAGGTAGAATGTGACGTAGAATTAAAGATAACTTATCAGCTTATACTCTGACAAAAACTAAACATAGCATATCGAACAATGTATCTATGTCACCAAAGCATCGTAACAACAAGATCAGACTTAACCAAGGTAGTTTCTAACGACGAGAAACCAATAACACTCAACACATCATGCATACTTTATTTAGATGAGTACCTCCTAGATGCAGTTGCTAACTCACATCAATCTAAGAGATCAAAGTGATGCAGCTTTAGACCTAGCAAATACACCAAGATAAACTAACGATCATGCTGACGGGGTCAATGCCTCAAGAGATCGATATGATGCAGCCTTGATGAACACTGACCTAGCTGACATAATCATCGGGGTGGCGGGACTCACCTCTTCGCCAAATATCAGAACGATGCAGACTGGTTCCGAGTGCCAAGCCCCACCAAGATTAACCTTGGGAATCCAAGGGTGCCAATGCGTTGAAATAGTAGTTTTGTTGTGGTTGATTGTATGTCTTGAACCTAGATAATTAGATACATATTATAGTCCAGAGATTGCTGTCCAAGTAAATTTCGTTGTAACCGATTCTGAATTATCTTTATCTTATTCTATTTCCATTAGTTTCTATAACAGCCCCAAAATTAAAAGGAAATAAAATAAAGGAAAAATAATATTAAATGAATTTCTAAATTGTGTTATAATAAAAATTCTAAAAGAGCCCTATTAAAGCCAAACAGAGATAAATATTCAAAAATTTGGACTTGAAAATTTTATGGGATAAACTAGGGGCCAAGAAATATTTTTGAGAATTTTTACAAAATTTTTCCAACAGATCTTCAAGCCTTAAGCAAATATTTGAATTTCTGGAATTTAATTTAATGGAAAATACATTTTAAATCTTATTGGGCCGAAACCCTAAAATTCCCTCCAAAAGCCTTTTCGGCCCAGCCTAGTCCCGCCCTTCTCGCTGACAGGCGGGGCCAGCCTATCGGCACCGACCCCCTCTCTCTCCTCTCCCGCGCCTCGGCCGGCCCCACCTGGTAGCCACTGGCGCTCCCTCCCTTCCTCTCGCCGCCAACCGGTCCCGCGCGTCAGCCTCTGCCCATAGCCCCCCAGCCACTGCCACGCCGGGCCCGCTCGTCGGCCCCTCCTCTCTCGCGCCCGCTGGCCCCCACCTGTCAGACCTTTCTTCTTCGTTGGAGGGGGGATCTCTCCCTTTCCATGCCGGCACCCTCCCCTTTCCATTTTCGCCGTCGGCCGCCCGAATCCACAAAATTGAGCACGGGATCCCGACCCCCGTTCACCGCGATCTCCTTCCGCCCAAGGACGACGCGTTTTCACCCAATTGGAAACCAACCCGAGCACATGGAAGGGCTCGCCGGAGAAAAGGGGAAATCCTCTCTATTTCCTTCTCTCAGCTTTCCTTTTTCCCGCCGGCGAGCCCCTATAAGAGCACCCCAGCCTCGCCGCAACCCGAGCACACCACCCGAGCCCTAGTTGGCGCAATACCCGAAAGCCACCGCCCTCCTTTTCGGTTTTCCCTCTGCTCTCTCTCTGGTAGCCCCTCGCCGGCGCTCCGGGCCACCGCCGCCCTCGCTGAGGCCACCGCCGGGACATTGCCGTTGCCACTGCTCCCTGTAGGACCGAAAGTAGCGACCAGAGGGGGGGTGAATGGGCGCCTAAAAATTCTTTCGAATCAATGGCCTCCTCCCAACACCCAACGCACCTCAAAAGACTAAGCAGCAGAAAATAAACAGATAGCCTAAGTCTAAAGGTATCTAGCCTAGGAGCAAAAGTTGATTAAGTCGAGAAACACAAAAGCAGTGGTACTAGACAGATAGACAGAATACTCAAGACATGGCTAGACAAATCTCAATAGAGCAATCTAGGTGCACTATGAGTGAGAAGAGAAGTTACCTGTTTAAATCTGTCTCTTGTTCGAAACTTGGCGAAGCTTGCTTCGTAGGTCGAAGCCTGCTTCGCTGACCGAAGCCTGCTTCGGAGGTCGAGGTCTACTTCGCTGGTCGAAGTCTGGTTCGGAGGTGGAAGTTGAAGTCTGTCGAGGTGTTGTGAAAATGCCGAAGATAGGTTTCGGTCTAGCCTAGTTCGAAGTGGCATGAATCGAAGTGTGCTTTGAAGCGAAGTATGAGAAAGTCGGAGCCTGCTTCGAAGTATGTACTTCGAAGGCAAGGCTTCGAACACATCTTCGAACCGAGGGCTTCGAAGCCAAATCTTCGAACAGAAAACTTCGAACACAACAGACGGACAACCTTCGAACAAAGAAGCGAAGCCTGTCACACGACAGAGAAACCAAATTCGAAGCCTACACTCTTCCTTCGAAAGGAGCTAACTTCGAAAAGAGAAGCGAAGGCTGACATGCGACAGAAAAACCAAAACAAAGTCTATCAGTGAGATTAGCTTCGAAGCTAACTCCGAAGTCTGACGAAGTATTGACTTCGAACAGCTAGTGACAGAGAACACCTTCGCAAGAACTATCGAAGTATGTGAAGCTGACAGAGTGCAAAGTGTTCTGCGAAGCTAGAGACACAGCACAAAATGAAGCCGAAGTTCAAGCAAAACCTTCGAAGATGTTAGATCGAAGCCTGCCTCACGGAGCTGAGGGGCTTCGAACAGAGAAGGTGGCTTTGCCAGAAAATAGACAGAAAAGTTACTTGGGCCTGTCAACTTCGATCAAAAGTTGTGCAGTAGAAAGCAAAAAGCTGGCACAGTGTACTGTTGCTATAGTGTAGTAGTACTACTTGCAACAACAAGAACTAGTACTACTTGCGTGAAGAACACACGCAACAGAGAAGCAATCCGAAGCCAAATCACTCAGAAAAATGCCTGTGCACGTGAAACGAAGCAACAATGTTGCTGCAGATTCGCTGCGCACGTTCAACAGAATAGAAGCTTCAAAGCATCAAATGAAATGAAATAAATGCAAGCTAAAATCCCCATGAACAGCAGCCTGGCTGCGCACCACAAGAGAGAGAAGAGAGAATGCAAGAGACAAACAGTGACCCAAAGGAGTAGTATTGATTTCGGCAAAAAGGGTAGGCCAAACCCTAGGGATTGGGGCCCTATTTATAGGCTTCCCAACACTAGGAATATTCTACCAGCCCCTTAGGGTTTTTACAGACGCAAGAATAAAGGAAAAGACTCTACTGCCCTTAGGTATTTTTACAGACACGATTGACTGACTGTGGGCCTAGAAATACAGATGACTTATCCGGGAAGCCTAAGTTTTCGTAGCGACTACGGCTTCTCTTCTGGACAGTCGGATACAAGATCAACGGTTGTCAGTTTTGCGCTGAAACTGACAAAGCCTCCACCGACTTTGCACCAGGTACCCGGATTGGGCCGGCCCGATTCCACAGCTCTCTCAGCCCGGCAATCACTCACCGCCCGTGTACTTGAGTCAATCCTGGTCAACAGTCTAGTGGGTCTTCTACTACTTCTGGCCCATGTACCCGAATTGGGCCAACCCGACTTCGCAACCTCCTCTGCCCGACAGTCGCTCGCTGCCCGTGTACCTGAGTCACACGCGGCCCATGAAACAGCAGATCTCTTCTTCTTCTGTCCTCTTTGACCTATCGTTGACAATGACTCATCACTTCTGGAGCCATGAGGTCCACGCTATTTCAGCATGGCTCCTCAATCTCCCCCTTGATGAGTGCATTGTCAACACTCCTCTCTTTCAGCTCTTCAGCACCTACGAACAAATGTGGAAACACGAAAACAAAGCACAAGAAAACAAAGAAGAAGAAAAATAAGGTAAAAGTTTAACCCTAATGACCAAAAGGCCGAACAAAAGCAAGAAGCGGTCATTATGGTTAACCAAAACGTAGAAGCTCAAAATGAGTGCAATTTCAAAACAACAAGGATATCAACAGAGTAAGAGCTCCCCCTTAAACTCTGATCCCAAATTTTCTCCCCCTTGTTGACAAGTGAACTCATCAAGCACTCAAAAGAGACACAGACTCCCCCTGAAACGCAACTCCCCCTCAAAATATGCAGTGAATTCAACTGGAGTGCATAAGGAGTGTAGAAAGCATGCTTCTCAAATATGATTGACTGCAATTACACCATCTAACGAGTATAGCAAAAGACATACTATCTAAGACACATGGCATGATCAGTGCAACAGATGATATCTAAAGAAGGTCATTAGCATGCATTTGTCAATTTTTGCAAACAAAAAGCATCACCACATTTTCAGTAAACACGCAATGGTAAAGCATGAGAATGCAAAGGCTAACTGATATCTACCAAGATGAGCATTGTCCAAAACAAAGTGCTTTAGCAAACTTGTTATCATTTCAATTTCCAGGCTTTTTCTTTTTCCTTTTTCATTTTTTTGCCAGGGGTTATTTGCATGTCAAACCTTATGCTGACCGACCAAGTCAAGCCTAGGCCAGAACTGGACCATCAGAAGCTTAAGACATTGGTCTTGGCATACATTATACTGTCCTAGTTCATACCAAAGTGCTATGGTACGCAGTCCAGAACAATGCAATGCGACCAAGACAAACCCACCTGGATCTTTTCAATTTTAAGCATAAAAAGGCATGTAATTTTCATTTTTCTTGATTTTTATAGCACATTTCCATGTTATAAAGCAGAAAGATGTCCAAGTTGCATGTTTGCATCTTAGTCAGGAACTAGCTACAAGGCATGTAACAGATAGCAAAACATTCAGCCTACACATGCTAGTTACCAGAAGCAATGGTAATCATGTTTTTGAGTTTAAAGCATAAAAGCCATGCATATGACAGATATCAGACATATCAAGCGAACTGAAACAAGGCATGATCATTGACAAGTATTCAAAAGCATGTACCAACTAGATTAAGTAAAGCAGTTCCATCATATAACAGAAGCAGCTCTAAAGTGTGATATATGAATATGCAAGTTATGAACACACACAAAAGAGACTCAAGAAAAGAGTAAGGAAGAAGGAAAATTGACGCAAATATCCTAGAAAGGATACACAACACCCAAATCCCCTCGTAAACGCTCAAAAGTAGACTGATCTAGGGGTTTGGTGAAAATGTCAGCCAACTGATGATGGGTATCAACATGAACAAGGTCAATGACACCTTTCTCATATTGATCCCGCAGAAAATGAAAGCGCACATCAATATGTTTGGTTCTTGAATGGAGACACGGGTTTTTCCCTACACTAATAGCACTGGTGCTGTCGCAAAACAATGGAACCCTGGTAGGAAAGAACAACCCAAAATCTCGCAGAGTGGAAATCATCCAAACCAACTGTGAGCAGCAGCTAGCAGCAGCTACGTACTCAGCCTCTGTGGTCGAAAGAGCAACTCCAGATTGCTTTCGAGAAGACCAAGAGACAAGAGAAGAACCAAGAAACTGGCAAGTACCGGAAGTCGACTTGCGATCCAACCGGCACCCACCAAAGTCGACGTCCCGAAAAGCCAGATAAATCGAGAGATGATGAAGCTGAATAGAAAAGACCAAGATCGGGCGCATAAGTGAGATACCTGAAGATGCGCTTGACAACCTACTGGTGAGACGCGCGTGGTGAAGACTAAAACGTGCGCAAAGTCCCACGGCAAACTGAATGTCCGGTCTGGTCGTCGTCAAGTACAACAGCGAAACCGATCATCCCTTGAAACTCTCTCTCATTGACCTTGACGCCGCTCTCGTCCTTGTCCAATCCTCCAGATGTGCCCATTGGGGTCATCTGCGACTTTAATTCACCACCAAAATCAAATTTCTTAAGCATATCACGAGTGTACTTACCTTGGTGGATGAAGGTGCCGTCCTTGGTCTGCTTGATCTGGAGCCCTAAGAAATACTTGAGCTCACCCATGAGGCTCCTCTCAAACTCGCTGTGCATCTGCTCAGAAAACTTGGACACAAGAGAAACAGTAGTACCACCAAAGATAATATCGTCCACGTAAATCTGAGCAACTAAGAAATCTGAAGCAACTCTGAGCAGAAAGAGAGTTTTGTCCACAGAACCCATCACAAAGCTCTTCCCCAACAAAAATTGCTTTAACCGGTCATACCAAGCCCTGGGGGCTTGCTTCAACCCGTATAAATCTTTGTGCAACTTAAAAACATGTCGAGGAACTTAGGGTTCTCAAAACCGGGGGGTTGCCCTAACATAAACTTCCTCCTATATGAACCCGTTCAGAAAAGCACTTTAACGTCCATTTGAAAAAGCTTAAAACCCTTCGAAGCGGCAAAAGCTAAGAGAATGCGAATGGTACTCAAGACGGGCAACAGGGGCGAAAGTTTCTTCAAAATCAATTACCTCTTTCTGGCAAAAACCCTGGGCAACTAACCGAGCCTTGTTGCGCACCACAACCCCATCTTCACCTTGTTGTTCTTGAACACCCACTTGGTGCCTATGGGGTTGCATCCTGGTGGCGGCTCAACTAGTGTCCAAACCCGATTGCGGACAAAGTTCTCAAGCTCTTCTTGCATAGCATTAATCAATTAGAATCAGAAAGAGCATGAGAAACGTCTCTGGGCTCAAAGATGCAACAACGCAGATTCAAGCAAACACAACAAGAGAGGCATTAGATGAACGCAAAGTTCTCTCAATCAAATCACCTATGATGAGCTCTGAGGGATGGTCACGCTGAACTGCTCGGATTCCCTGGTGATCTGAAGTCCCTCACCGGAAGTCAGCAGCTGGCACCTTTGGACTCGACTGAGGGGGGCCTCGATCGTAGTGGAAGAAGTGATCAGAGGTCCACCCTCATCCTAAGTCAAAGTCTCAAAAGGTGTGGGCTCTACAGGGGGTGCAGAAGGCCCACCCTCATCAGCAGCTGGAGTATCCTCATCTTCCTCGAAGATGGATTATCTGAGCTCATCAGCAGCAAGGACTCATCAAATGAAACTTCGCAAGTCTCGACAAGCTACTGGGTTTCGAGTTTCCCAACACGGGAAACCTCGTGAATGCAATGCATAACCAAGAAAAACACCATCCCAGCAACGAGACTCAAACTTGTCCAAATGCCCTACCTTCTTGAGCACAAAGCACTTGCAGCCAAATGCTCGCAAGTGGCTCACCTTGGGCTGTCTGCCAAACCGCAGTTCATATGATGTCTTACCAAGGTAAGCTCTAAGAAAGATGCGGTTGGCCAGATAGCAAGCTGTGTTCATGGCTTCATCCCAAAACGCCTAGGAGTCCTGTGCTCATCGAGCATCGTCCTGGCCATCTCGACTAGCGTGCGGTTCTTTCGTTCCACAACGTCGTTCTATGGGGAGTGTAAGGAGAAGAAAACTGATGATCCAGACCCTGATTACTACAGAAGCTGACGAACTGAGAGTTCTTGAACTTAGAGCCATTGTCAGAGCGAATTGCTCGCATCAGACCATTGTTCTCATTCTTCAGCTTCAAAATCAGGTCATGAACAAATTGAAAAGTTTCGTCCTTAGACTCCAAAAAGAAAACCCACGAGAATCGAGAGAAGTCGTCAACAATCAGAAGTGCGTACCACTTCCCATCGACTGAACGTACCCGAGCTGGACCACAGTGTCCAAGTGTAAAAGCTCGCCCGGATACGAAGTCATCACCTGAGTCACAGGTGAGTGAGAAGCGGCAACCATTTTCCCATGACAACAGGGATGACAAACTAGATCCTTCTCCATCTTAAGCTTTGGCAATCCTCGGATGAGGTTCATAGAGCTCAACCTGACTAGCAGATCAAAACTCAAATGACCTAACCTCCTATGCCACTTCCAGAGTTCAGAGGAGGATCCAGCAATCAAACAGCGAGAAGGGCCAAAAGAACTAGAGAAGTAAATTCGAAAAACTTTACCAAAAGGTAAGATTTGGCAAATCAAAGACCCTCTAGAATCAAACACAGAAGAATTTCCCTTCTTAAAACGCACTTCCAAACCATCCTCAAGAAGTTGCGAAACAGAAATCAAATTGAAGTTCAAATTCTTAACCAAAGCAACATTCTTCAAAGAGAAATGATCTGAAATACGAATAGAGCCTATGCCACTTACCTTCCCTTGACCACTGTTCCCGAATGTGATGTACTCTTTGGAGCTCGGGGGAGTGAGACTGGAGAACCATCTGCGATGTCCCGTCATGTGGCGGGAGCATCCTGAGTCCATGATCCAAACGTCCTCCAGTCCCCGATCCTGCACAATCAGTGGCTGTAAGTGGGAGCAAATGGTCCGGCAGCAGGTTTAGCAAACGAGCTAAACCAGTGTCGAGCCATCTGCTCAAAAGATGGAAAGCGAAAACCATCAAAAGAGTTTGGACCAAAATGCGACTCAAAGCGCGGTCCTCGGTCTGCCTAAACCTGCGGCCACGAGGTCTAGGACCGTAGCCAACATGACCTGGAGCTCTACCGGAACGAACACCACCAACTGGAGCACGGGCAAGAAAGCCGTCTCCTCTACCACCACCTGCACGACGCGGCCTGGCCTCCAGCCTCTCCCCGCGCCGAGGAACACGCAGTCTACCACCCTACTGGTAGAACTTCTCCTGATCACCATGAGCCCCTCTCTGCCTCATCTCAACTCGCTTCCTCCTGAAGCAGAACTCCGCAAGATGCCCGTCTCTCTGATAGTACTCACAATGATAGGTGGGCTTCTTGGGATGTGGTTGAGGCTTGGGATGTTTGGGCTCAGTGGTGTTAGGTGTTGTCTTCTTGGGTTGAGAGGGTCCAGGAAGAGAGTCTAGAGGAGTGTGGAGAAGTTTGGGCTTTGGAACCCAGATGGGTTTCTTGGGTGGAGCTCTGGGTGGTTCATTGGACTCACTCCATCCTTGGGCTGACAAGCCTGGGAAGACTCAGTGGAATGGGTCTTGGGATATCTCTGCTCAGGAGTCATTTTACTCCACTCCACTGCCCGGCTAATGGCACTCTCAAAGTCAGCCTTGGTGTAGGTGTAACCTACCCCAAACCCATCCTGCCTCTTGAACTGCTGGATCATCATGCCAAGCTGTGGCTCTCTGGCACTGATCCAACTCAGGATAGAACGGAGGTAAAGTTCTCATTCTGAGAATCAGCTAGCTCCTCTCTCAAGGAAGCTAGAACCTCCACTTGAGACAAGTAGGTCTCACACTCACTCTCTACTCGGACAGACTTCTCGGCTTTTAGCTTGATCAACTCAAGTCTAAGAGACAGGCAGTTCTCACAGACAGTGGGTGGAACTGACAATGTCTCAAGCTCTAGCCTAGTCTGCGCAAGCTCAGCTCTCAACCTCTCCAAATCACCCAAATGTTCACCGCCCTTGGATTTCAGCTCAGCTAAGGCAGCTAGATGAGATGGGCAATCAACACAGGGTGCGACGACAATGGCTTGAGCATCATTCAGCTCCAGCTGAGCGCTTTCAAGCTCAGTGGCCAAAGCGTCCCTCTCATCAACCCTTTCTGTGTACTTGGACTTCAGAGTCGACAAGTCCCACAGAAGCACCTCACACTTCGGGCACTCACTGCTATCACCCAAGCAAGGGGAAGAAGATAGACCTCTCAATTCTGCCATTGGCTATGGCAAGCTCATTCTATAACTCATCTATCCTCTTCTTGGCCCCCCTAAGCAGTTTTTCCCGATATTTCAACTCCTGACGATTGCTCTCAAGTAAATCAACAATTTCGCGCTCATAGGATGATACCTTCTCATTGTCGTCGTCGTCGGAGTCGTCGGAGGAGCTCTTTTCTTCCATATCCCCAAGAGCCATTGAACAGAAGCTCTTGCGGGATCTTCGGCGCTGGTGTGAGCGGCTCTTCGGCTTGTCTCCGAAGGCCATGAAGCAGAGACTCACCGGATCGTCCTTGTCCTTCCCCTTCCTGATGGCGATCTCCTCATCGCTTGAGCTCGATGAAGAGGAAGAAGACGTGGACCGCTGGAGTAGCTCTTCTCCATCTCGGCAAAGAAGGCCTTGTCGCGCTTCTTGTTCTCTCGCCGGTAGTCCTTCAGGGCCTTCTTGAAGAATCGAGTCTTCGGCTTGCCCTTGTTGAAGGATGAGCTATCATTCTTGCCGGAGTCATGGAAGCTGCCACTGGTGACCTTCTTGTGTCCATTGCGCTTGGGGCAGTCGGCGATGAAGTGTCCTGGATCACCACACTCAAAGCATCCGGATTTTGTGCCGTGTCTTTTGAACATTCTCTTGTCATAGACACGACCCACTCGGTTGTTAAAGAGACACAAATAATCATCTCCCAAAGACTCAAGCTGGTCCTCAGTGATAGACATCAAGGAGAACCCAGCACAACTCAAAGCAGAAGGATCAACAGAAGGTGTAGCAAGGGACAGGGACTTTGATCCAGAACCAGTGAGATTTGATCTCAACTGGATATCTACCTCAGTGGCCTTCAGCTTGCCTAAACAACTCAGAAATGGTCAAGGTATCGTAACAAGTTCTCTCAACGATAGAGGATACCTTGATCTCCCAGATCTTTGGGTCCAAGGTATGGAGAACCTTGAGCGTCTGCTCATGATCTGAGACTAACTGAGCACCCTCAGCCTTGTTGTCCCGAAGCTTGTTAATGATCGATTGAAAACGACCAAACAAGGCTTCAACAGATTCACCCGGCTTCTGTGTGAAGTTCTCGTACTCACGCCGGTAGGTCTGATAGAGCCGAGCCTTGACCTGGGCTGTTCCCTCATGGTGTGCCTTGAGGGTAGCCCAGATCTCTCTCGCAGTGGAGAGATGACTCACACGCTCAAACTCAGTGGGACCTAAACCAGAAAACAGAATGTTCACAGCCTTACTGTTGCTCAGATGCTGAGCAATGATACCAGCAGTACCCTGCTCAGTGACTGGCAATACGACAAACGTGGTGTGAACGCAAATGTCCCAAATGTCCGAACCCTGGCTCATGAGATAGGCTCGCATGCGAGTCTTCCAATATTTATAGCCATAGGCTTCCAAGGACGGGACCTTGCCAGGAGACGGCATGGTCACTACTGGGGTTTAGAACCGGTTAAGGTATGGAAAAACCCTAACCAAGCTCTGATACCACTTGTAGGACCGAAAGTAGCGACCAGAGGGGGGTGAATGGGCGCCTAAAAATTCTTTCGAATCAATGGCCTCCTCCCAACACCCAACGCACCTCAAAGACTAAGCAGCAGAAAATGAACAGATAGCCTAAGTCTAAAGGTATCTAGCCTAGGAGCAACAGTTGATTAAGTCGAGAAACACAAAAGCAGTGGTACTAGACAGATAGACAGAATACTCAAGACATGGCTAGACAAATCTCAATAGAGCAATCTAGGTGCACTATGAGTGAGAAGAGAAGTTACCTGTTTAAATCTGTCTCCTGTTCGAACTCGGCGAAGCCTGCTTCGTAGGTCGAAGCCTGCTTCGCTGACCGAAGCCTGCTTCGGAGGTCGAGGTCTACTTCGATGGTCGAAGTCTGGTTCGGAGGTGGAAGTCGAAGTCTGTCGAAGGTGTGTGAAAATGCGAGATGGTTTCGGTCTAGCCTCTGTTCGATAGTGGCAGGAATCGAAAGTGTGCTTTGAAGCGAAGTATGAGAAAGTCGGAGCCTGCTTCGAAGTACTGTACTTCGAAGGCAAGGCTTCGAACACAGCTTCGAACCGAGGCTTCGAAGCCAAATCTTCGAACAGAAAATTCGAACCAACAGACGGACAACCTTCGAACAAAGAAGCGAAGCCTGTCACACGACAGAGAAACAAATTCGAAGCCTACACTCTCCTTCGAAAGGAGCTAACTTCGAAAAGAGAGAAGCGACTGCTCACATTGCGACAGAAAAACCAAAACAAAGTCTATCAGTGAGATTAGCTTCGAAGCTAACTCCGAAGCCTGATGAAGTATTGACTTCGAACAGCTAGTGACAGAGAACACCTTCGCAAGGACTATCGAAGTATGTGAAGCTGACAGAGTGCAAAGTGTTCTGCGAAGCTAGAGACAGCACAAAAATGAAGCCGAAGTTCAAGCGAAACCTTCGAAGATGTTAGATCGAAGCCTGCCTCACGGAGCTGAGGGGCTTCGAACAGAGAAGGTGGCTTCGCCAGAAAATAGACAGAAAAGTTACTTGGGCCTGTCAACTTCGATCAAAAAGTTGTGCAGTAGAAAGCAAAAAGCTGGCACAGTATACTGTTGCTACAGTGTAGTAGTACTACTTGCAACAGCAAGAACTAGTACTACTTGTGTGAATAACACACGCAATAGAGAAGCAATCCGAAGCCAAATCACTCAGAAAAATGCCTGTGCACGTGAAACGAAGCAACAAATGTTGCTGCAGATTTGCTGCGCATGTTCAACAGAGAAGCTTCAAAGCATCAAATGAAATGAAATAAATGCAAGCTAAAATCCCATGAACAGCAGCCTGGCTGCGCACCACAAGAGAGAGAAGAGAGAATGCAAGAGACAAACAGTGACCCAAAGGAGTAGTATTGATTTCGGCAAAAAGGGTAGGCCAAACCCTAGGGATTGGGGCCCTATTTAGGCTGCCCAACACTAGGAATATTCTACCAGCCCCTTAGGGTTTTTACAGACGCAAGAATAAAGGAAAAGACTCTACTGCCCTTAGGTATTTTTGCAGACACGATTGATTGACTGTGGGCCTAGAAATACAGATGACTTATCCGGAAGCTAAGTTTTCGTAGCGACTACGGCTTCTCTTCTGGACAGTCGGATACAAGATCAACGGTTGTCAGTTTTGCGCCGAAACTGACAAAGCCTCCACCGACTTTGCACTAGGTACCCGGATTGGGCCGGGCCGATTCCGCAGCTCTCTCAGCCCGGCAATCACTCACCGCCCGTGTACCTGAGTCAATCCTGGTCAACAGTCCAGTGGGTCTTCTACTGCTTCTGGCCCATGTACCCGGATTGGGCCAGTCCGACTTCGCAGCCTCCTCTGCCCGATAGTCGCTCACTGCCGTGTACCTAAGTCACACGCGGCCCATGAAACAGCAGATCTCTTCTTCTTCTGTCCTCTTTGACTATCGTTGACAATGACTCATCACTTCTGGAGCCATGAGGCCCACGCTATTTCAGCATGGCTCCTCACTCCCTCGGCCTCGCCTCCGTTCGCGTTCCCCGCCGCCGGATCGCCGTCGCCACCGTCGACCCAAAGGTCTTCATCGCCTCCCCTCGCCGCCGGCTGAGGAGCCATGCTGAATAGCGTGGGCCTCATGGCTCCAGAAGTGATGAGTCATTGTCAATGATAGTCAACAAGGACTGAAGAAGAGAAGAGATCTGTTGTTTCATGGGCCGCGTGTGACTCAGGTACACGGGCAGCAAGCGACTGTCGGGCAGAGGAGGCTGCGAAGTCGGGCTGGCCCAATCCGGGTGCATGGGCCAGAAGCAGTAGAAGACCCACTGGGCTGTTGACCAGGACTGACTCAGGTACACGGGCGGTGAGCGATTGTCGGGCTGAGAGAGCTGCGGAGTCGGGCCGGCCCAATCCGGGTACCTGGTGCAAAGCTGGTGGAGGCTTTGTCAGTTTCGGCGTAAAACTGACAACCGTTGTTTATGTATCCGACTGTCCAGAAGAGAAGCCGTAGTCGCTACGAAAACTTAGCTTCCGGATATGTCATCTGTAACTCTAGGCCCACAGTCAGTCAGTTGTGTCTGTAAAAAATTCCTAAGGGCAGTAGAGTCTTTTCCTTTATTTTTAGTCTGTAAAAACCCTAAGGGGCTGGTAGAATATCCTAGTGTTGGGCAGCCTATAAATAGGGCCCCAATCCCTAGGGTTTGGACTACCTTTTAGAAATCACTTTTTCAATCATCCCTTGGGTCATTTGTTCCTGCGTGCTTTTTCTCTCTCCCTGTGTGCGCCGCCAGGCAACCTCCTGTTCTTCCTGAGATTCATTTGGCTCTTTACTGTTTGGAAGCTTTTATTCCTATTGATTCTCATGCGCAGCACTTCATTTAAGGTTCTGTTGGTTCGGTTTGCACACAACTAATTTATTCCTAAGCAGAAGCTTCTTTGTGGCTTCTGTTTGTTCTTCACAAGAGTACTAGTTCTTGTGGCTGGTAGCAAGTAGTACTACTTTCCTGTAGCTACAATATGCTAGTACTTTAGCATTTCGGACAGACTCCGTCACCGACCTCCGAAGCAGACCTCGACGTGCGAAGGGGGCTTCGCCAAGTTCCGAACAGGAGACAAATTTGGACAGTAACTTCTCTTTCATTTATACATACTTAGATCATTTCATTGAGAAGTTTAGGCCTGTTACAAATTTTCATCTGCCTAGTTGCACCTCTTTAGTCTTTACACTGTTTATCATCAGTTGCTCTAGGTTAGAAACCTTTAGACTTAGGCCTTCTGTTATTTTCTGCTGCGTAGTATTTTTGAGGTGCGTTGGGTATGGGAACATGCCATTGATTCGAAAAGAATTTTTAAGGCGCCCATTCAACCCCCCCTCTGGTCGCTACTTTCGGTCCCTACAAGTGGTATCAGAGCAAGGTTAGGGTTTTTCCATACCTTAACCGTTCTAAACCCCAGTAGTGACTATGACGTATCCTGGCAAGGTCCCGTCCTTGGAAGCCTATGGCTATAATTATTGGAAGACTCGTATGCGAGCCTATCTCATGAGCCAGGGTTCGGACATATGGGACATTTGCGTTCACACCACGTTTGTCATCTTGCCAGTTACTGAGCAAGGTACTGCTGGTATCATTGCTCAGCATCTGAGCAACAGTAAGGCTGTGAACATTTTATTTTCTGGTTTAGGTCCCACTGAATTTGAGCGAGTAAGTCATCTCTCCACTGCGAGAGAGATCTGGGCTACCCTCAAGGCACACCATGAGGGAACAGCACAGGTCAAGGCTCGGCTCTATCAGACCTACCGGCGTGAATATGAGAATTTACACAGAAGCCGGGTGAATCTGTTGAGGCTTTGTTTGGGTCGTTTTCAGTCGATCATTAACAAGCTTCGGGACAACAAGGCTGAGGGTGCTCAGTTAGTCTCAGATCATGAGCAGGCGCTCAAGGTTCTTCATACCTTGGACCCAAAGATCTGGGAGATCAAGGTATCCTCTATCGTTGAGAGCACTTCTTACGATACCTTGACCATTTCTGAGTTGTTTAGCAAGCTAAAGGCCACTGAGGTAGATATCCAGTTGAGATCAAATCTCACTGGCTCTGGATCAAAATCCCTGGCCCTTGCTACACCTTCTGTTGATCCCTCTGCTGTGAGCTTGCTGGGTTCTCCTTGATGTCTATCACTGAGGACCAGCTTGAGTTGTTGGGAGATGATGATTTGTGTCTCTTTAACAACCGGGTGCGTCGTGTCTATGATAAGAGAATGTTCAAAAGACACGGCACAAATCCAGATGCTTTGAATGTGGTGATCCAGGACACTTCATCGCCGACTGCCCCCAAGCGCAGTGGATACAAGAAGGGCGCCGGCAGCAGCTTCCACGACTCCGGCAAGCATGAGAGCCCCTCTTCATCAAGGGCAAGCCGAAGACTCGGTTCTTCAAGAAGGCCCTGAAGGACTACCGGCGAGAGAACAAGAAGCGCGACAAGGCCTTCTTCGCCGAGATGGAGAAGAGCTACTCCAAGAGATCCACGTCTTCTTCCTCTTCATCGAGCTCAGGCGATGAGGAGATCGCCATCAGGAAGGGGAAGGACAAGGACGATACGGCGGGCCTCTGCTTCATGGCCTTCGGAGACAAGCCGAAGAGACGCTCACACCAGCGCCGAAGATCCCGCAAGAGCTTCTGCTGCATGGCTCTTGGGGATAGAGAAGAAAAGAGCTCCTCCGACGACTCCGACGACGACGATAGCAAGGTATCATCTTATGAGCGTGAAATTGTAGATTTACTTGAGAGCAATCGTCAGGAGTTGAAGTATCGGGAGAAACTGCTTAGGGGGGCTAAGAAAAGGATAGACGAGTTAGAAAGTGAGCTTGCCGTAGCCAACGGTAGAATAGAAAGTCTATCTTCTTCCCCTTGCTTGGGTGATAGCAGTGAGTGCTCGAAGTGTGAGGTGCTTCTGTGTGACCTGTCGACTCTGAAGTCCAGGTACACAGAAAGGGTTGATGAGAGGGACGCTTTGGCCACTGAGCTTGAAAGCGCTCAGCTGGAGCTGAAAGTTGCTCAAGCCACTGTCGTCGCACCCTGTGTTGATTGCCCATCTCATCTAGCTGCCTTAGCTGAGCTGAAATCCAAGGGTAATGAACATTTGGGTGACTTGGAGAGGTTGAGAGCTGAGCTTGCCCAGACTAGGCTAGAGCTTGAGACACTGTCAGTTCCACCCACTGTTTGTGAGAACTGCCTGTCTCTTAGAATGGAATTAATTAGGCTGAAAGCCGAGAAGTCTGTCCAAGTAGAAAGTGAGTGTGAGACCTGCTTGTCTCAGGTGGAGGTTCTAGCTTCCTTGAGAGAGGAGCTAGCTGATTCTTAGAATGAGAACTTTTACCTCCGTTCTATCCTGAGTTGGATCAGTGCCAGAGAGCCACATCTTGGCATGATGATCCAGCAGTTCAAGAGGCAGGATGGGTTTGGGGTAGGTTACACCTACACCAAGGCTGACTTTGAGAGTGCCATCAGCCGGGCAGTGGAGTGGAGTAAAATGACTCCAGAGCAGAGGTATCCCAAGACTCAATCCACTGAGTCTTCCCAGGCTTGTCAGCCCAAGGATGGAGTGATCCATGAACCATCTAAAGCTCCACCCAAGAAACCTATCTGGGTTCCAAAGCCCAAAAATCTCCACACTTCTCTTGACTCTCTTCCTGGACCCTCTCAGCCCAAGAAGACAACACCAATCACCACCAAGCCCAAGAACCCCAAGCCTCAACCACATCCCAAGAAGCCTACCTATCATTGTGAGTATTGTCAGAGAGACGGGCATCTTGCGGAGTTTTGCTTTAGGAGGAAGCGAGTTGAGAGAGCAGAGAGGGCTCGTAGTAATCAGGAGCAGTTCTACCAGCAGGGTGGTAGACTGCGTGTTCCTCGGCGCGGGGAGAGGCTAGAGGCCAGGCCGCGTCGTGTAGGTGGTGGTAGAGGAGACGGTTTTCGTGCCCGTGCTCCAGGTGGTGGTGTTCGTTCCGGCAGAGTTCCAGACCGAGTTGGCTACGGTTCTGGACCTCGTGGCCGTAGGTTTAGGCAAAACCGAGGACCGCGCTTTGAGCCGCGTTTTGGTCCAAATTCTTTTGATGGTTTTCGCTTTCCATCTTTTGAGCAGATGGCTCGACACTGGTTTAGCTCTTTTGCTAAACCTGGTGCCGGACCATTTGCTCCCACTTACAGACACTGATTGTGCAGGACCGGGGACTGGAGGATGTTTGGATTATGGACTCAGGATGTTCTCGCCACATGACGGGACATCGCAGATGGTTCTCCAGTCTCACTCCCCCGAGCTCCAAAGAGTACATCACATTCGGGAACAGCGGTGAAGGGAAAGTAAGTGGCATAGGCTCAATCAGCATTTCAGATCATTTCTCTTTAAAGAATGTTGCTTTGGTCAAAAATCTGAACTTTAATTTAATCTCTGTTTCGCAACTTCTTGAGGATGGTTTGGAAGTGCGTTTTAAGAAGGGCAATTCTTCTGTGGTTGATTCTAGAGGGTCTTTGGTTTGTCAAATTTTACCTTTCGGTAAAGTTTTTAGAATTGACTTCTCTAGTTCTTTTGGCCCTTCTCGCTGTTTGATTGCTGGATCTTCTTCTGAGCTCTGGAAGTGGCATAGGAGGTTGGGTCATTTGAGTTTTGATCTGCTAGTCAGGTTAAGCTCTATGGACCTCATCCGAGGATTGCCCAAGCTTAAAATGGAGAAGGATCTAGTTTGTCATCCCTGTCGTCATGGGAAAATGGTTGCCGCTTCACACTCACCTGTGACTCAGGTGATGACTTCGTATCCAGGCGAGCTTTTACATTTGGACACTGTAGGTCCAGCTTGGGTACGCTCAGTCGGTGGGAAGTGGTATGCACTTGTGATTGTTGACGACTTTTCTCGATTCTCGTGGGTTTTCTTTTTGGAGTCTAAGGATGAAACCTTTCAATTTGTCCATGACCTGATTTTGAAGCTGAAGAATGAGAACAATGTTCGGATGCGAGCAATTCGCTCCGACAACGGCTTTGAGTTCAAGAACTCTCAGTTCGTCAGCTTCTGTGGTGATCAGGGTCTGGACCATCAGTTTTCTTCTCCTTACACTCCCCCACAGAACGGCGTTGTGGAACGAAAGAACCGCACGCTAGTTGAGATGGCCAGGACGATGCTCGATGAGCACAGGACTCCTAGGCGTTTTTGGGCTGAAGCCATGAACACGGCTTGCTATCTGGCCAACCGCATTTTTCTTAGAGCTTACATTGGTAAGACATCATATGAGTTGCGTTTTGGCAGACAGCCCAAGGTGAGCCACTTGCGAGCGTTGGCTGCAAGTGCTTTGTGCTAAAGAAGGGAGGGCATTTGGACAAGTTTGAGTCTCGTTGCTGGGATGGTGTTTTTCTTGGTTATGCATTGCATTCTCGAGGCTTCCGTGTTTGGAACCTCGAATCCCAGCTGCTTGTCGAGACGTGTGAGGTTCATTTGATGAGTCCTTGCCTTCGTTGACTCCTTCTTTTGAGCTTTCTGGTGATGATGAGCTCGGAGAGTCCATCTTCGAGGAAGATGAGGATACTCCAGCTGCTATTGAGGACGGGCCTTCTGCATCCCCCGCAGAGCCCACACCTTCTGTAACTTCGACTGATGATGAGGGCGGACCTCTGATCACTTCTTCCACTTCGATCGAGCCCCCTCAGTCGAGTCCAGAGGTGCCAGCTGCTGACTCCGGTGAGGTGACTTCAGATCACCAGGGAACCCGAGCAGTTCAGCGTGACCACCCCTCAGAGCTCATCATTGGTGATTTGACTGAGAGGACTTTGCGTTCTTCTGCCTCTCTCGCTGTGTTTGCTGAATCTGCGTTTGTTGCATCTTTTGAGCCCAGAGACATTTCTCATGCTCTTTCTGATTCAAATTGGATTAATGCTATGCAAGAGAGCTTGAGAATTTTGTCCGCAATCGGGTTTGGACACTAGTTGAGCCGCCATCAGGATGCAACCCCATAGGCACCAAGTGGGTATTCAAGAACAAACAAGGTGAAGATGGGGTTGTGGTGCGCAACAAGGCTCGACTAGTCGCCCAGGGTTATTGCCAGAAGGAAGGTATTGATTTGAAGAAACCTTCGCTCCTGTTGCCCGTCTTGAGTCCATTCGTATCCTACTAGCTTTTGCCGTTTCAAGGGTTTTAAGCTTTTTCAAATGGACGTTAAGAGTGCTTTTCTGAACGGGTTCATAGAGGAGGAGGTTTATGTTAGGCAACCCCCCGGTTTTGAGAACCCTAAGTTTCCTAGACATGTTTTTAAGTTGCACAAAGCTTTATACGGGTTGAAGCAAGCCCCCAGGGCTTGGTATGACCGGTTTAAAGCAATTTTTGTTGGGGAAGGGCTTTGTGATGGGTTCTGTGGACAAAACTCTTTTCTTGCTCAGAGATGCTTCAGATTTTTAGTTGCTCAGATTTACGTGGACGATATTATCTTTGGCGGTACTACTGATTCTCTTGTGTCCAAGTTTTCTGAGCAGATGCACAGTGAATTTGAGATGAGCCTCATGGGTGAGCTTAAGTATTTTTTAGGGCTCCATATCAAGCAGACCAAGGACGGCACCTTCATCCACCAAGGTAAGTACACTCGTGATATGCTTAAGAAATTTGACTTTGGTGGTGAATTGAAGCCGCAGATGACCCCGATGGGCACGTTTGGGGGTTTGGACAAGAACGAGAGCGGTGTCAAGGTCAATGAGAGAGAGTTTCGAGGGATGATCGGTTCGCTGTTGTACTTGACGGCAACAAGACCGGACATACAGTTCGCCGTGGGACTTTGCGCGCGTTTTCAGTCTTCACCACGCGCATCTCACCGGCAGGCTGTCAAGCGCATTTTCAGGTATCTCACCTATGCGCCTGATCTTGGTCTTTATTATTCAGCATCATCATCTCTTGATTTATCTGGCTTTTTGGACGCCGACTTTGGTGGGTGCCGGTTGGATCGCAAGTCGACTTCCGGTACTTGCCAGTTTCTTGGTTCTTCCCTTGTATCTTGGTCTTCTCGAAAGCAATCTGGAGTTGCTCTTTCGACCACAGAGGCTGAGTATGTAGCTGCTGCCAGCTGCTGCTCACAGTTGGTTTGGATGATTTCCACTCTACGAGACTTTGGGTTGTTCTTTCCTACCAGGGTTCCATTGTTTTGCGACAGCACTAGTGCTATTAGTGTAGGGAAAAACCCGTGTCTTCATTCAAAAACCAAACATATTGATGTGCGCTTCACTTCTTGCGGGATCAATATGAGAAAGGTGTCATTGACCTTGTTCATGTTGATACCCATCATCAGTTGGCTGACATTTTCACAAAACCCCTAGATCAGTCTACTTTGAACGTTTAAGAGGGGATTTGGGTGTTGTGTATCCTTTCTAGGATATTTTGCGTCAGTTTTCCTTCTTCTTTACTCTTTTCTTGAGTCTTTTTGTGTGTGTTCATATTTTGCACTTTCACATATCACACTTTTGAGATGCTTCTCTTATATGATTGAACTGCTTTACCTATTCTAGCTGGTACATGCTTTTGATTACTTGTCGATGATCATGTTTTTGCTTCATTTCAAATGATATGCTGATATCTGTCATATGCATGGCTTTTACGCTTTCAACTTGAAAAATGATCACCATTGCTTCTGGTAACTAGCATGTGTAGGCTGAGTGCTTTTGCTATCTGTTACATGCCTTGTAGCTAGTTCATCACATAGATGCAGATATGCAACTTGGACATCTTTATGCTTTAACATGGAAAATGTGCTATAAAAATGATAAAATCAAAAATAAATGAAAATTCCATGCCTTTTTATGCTTAAGTTGAAAAGATCCAAGTGGGTTTGCTTTGTCGCATTACATTGTTCTGGACTGCTTACCATAGCACGTTGGTATGAACTAGGACAGTGTAGTGTATGCCAAGACCAATGTCTTAAGCTTCTGATGGTCCAGTTATGGCCTAGGCTTGATTTGGTCGGTTAGCATAAGGTTTGGCATGCAAATAACCCTTGGCACAAATGACAAAGGAAAATGAAAACGCCTGAACTTTAAAAGGATAACAAGTTTGCTGAAGCACTTTGTTTTGAACAATGCTTATCATGGTAGATATCAGTTAGCTTCTGCATCTCATGGTTTACCTTGCTTGTTTACTAGAAAATGTGGTGATGTTTTTACTTGCAAAAATTGAAAAATGTGTGCTAAATGACTTTCTTTAGATATCATCTCTTGCACTGATCATGCCATGTGTCTTAGACAGTATCTCTTTTGCTATACCTGTTAGATACTGTATTTGCAGTCAATCATATCTGAGAAGCATGCTTTCTTCACTCCACCTGCACCCCAATTGCATTCACTGCATATTTTTAGGAGGAGTTGCATTTCAGGGGGAGTCTGTGTCTCTTTTGAGTGCTTGATGAGTTCACTTGTCAACAAGGGGGAGAAATTTTGGGATCAGAGGTTAAGGGGGAGTTCTTACTCTGTTGATATCCTTGTTGTTCTGAAATCACACTCATTTTGAGCCTTTTCGTTTTTGGTTAACCATAATGACCGCTTCGTGCTTTTGTTTGGCTTTTGGTCATTAGGGTTAAACTTTACCTTATCTTTCTTCTTCTTTGTTCTCTTGTATTTTGTTTTCGTGTTTCCACATTTGTTCGCAGGTGCTGAAGAGCTGAGAATTGAGGAGTGTTGACAATGCACTCATCAAGGGGGAGATTGAGGAGCCATGCTGAATAGCGTGTGCCTCATGGCTCCAGAAGTGATGAGTCATTGTCAACGATAGTCAACGAGGACTGAAGAGAGAAGAGATCTGCTGTTTCATGGGCCGCGTGTGACTCAGGTACACGGGCAGCGAGCGACTGTCGGGCAGAGGAGGCTGCAAAGTCGGGCTGGCCCAATCCGGGTGCATGGGCCAGAAGCAGTAGAAGACCCACTGGGCTGTTGACCAGGACTGACTCAGGTACACGGGCGGTGAGCGATTGCCGGGCTGAGAGAGCTGCGGAGTCGGGCCGGCCCAATCCGGGTACCTGGTGCAAAGCTGGTGGAGGCTTTGTCAGTTTCGGCGTAAAACTGACAACCATTGATTCTGTATCCGACTATCCAGAAGAGAAGCCGTAGTCGCTACGAAAACTTAGCTTCCGGATATGTCATCTGTAACTCTAGGCCCACAGTCAGTCAGTTGTGTCTGTAAAAATTCCTAAGGGCAGTAGAGTCTTTTCCTTTATTTTTGAGTCTGTAAAACCCTAAGGGGCTGGTAGAATATTCCTAGTGTTGGGCTGCCTATAAATAGGACCCCAATCCCTAGGGTTTGGACTACCCTTTTGTGCTGAAATCAAATCCACCCTTTGGGTCACTTTGTCTCCCATTTCTCTCTCCTGTGTGCGCCGCCAGGACTTGCCCCTCTCTGTTCGTGAGTTATTTTGGCTCTAATCTCTTGGATGCATTTAATCCTTGGTCCCTGGTGAATTTATTGGTTGCATTTTGTTCGGTTTGGAGAGTTATTGCTTCAGCTACGAGCTGGTGAATTTATTTCTTGAGGAGAAGCTTCTTCTGTTGCTTCTGTTCTTCACGAACTGAGTACTAGTTCTTGCTGTTGCAAGTAGTACTTCTACTGTAGCTACAGTACTTGCTGCCAGATTTTTACCTTCTACTGTACTGCCTTTTTGATCGAAGCAGTAGGGAGTAAATGCCTTTTTGACTGTTTCTGCGAAGTCATTTTTCTCTGTTCGAAGCCCCTCAGCTCCGTGAGGCAGGCTTCGATCTAACATTTTCAAAGCTGTCGTTCAAACTGCGAACTTCGGTTTTTGGGTCTGAGTTGCTAGCTTCGAAGATCTTCCTGTTTGGACAGCATTGCATACTTCGAACAAGCATACTCCGAATCTATCTGTTCGAAGTGCACACTTTGTTAGGCTTCGAAGTTGGGTTCAAAGTTTGTCTTTTCTGATAGACTTCGCTTGGATTTCTTTGTGGCGTGTCAGCCTTCGATTCTCCTTCCGAAGCTTTCCCTGTTCGAAGATAGAGTGCAAGCTTCGGACTTGATTTTCTACCACGTGACAGACTTCGCTTCCTTGTTCGAAGGTTGTCCGATTGTGTTCGTAGATTTCTGTTCGAAGTTTTTGCTTCGAAGCTCTCGGTTCAAAGTTGTGTTCGGAGTTTTGTCTTCGAAGTGCTCACTTCGAAGCAGGCTCCGACTTTGTCACTTTGCTCCGAAGCTCTTGGTTCGAAGCTGTGTTCGAAGCCTTGTCTTCGAAGTACATACTTCGAACCAGGCTCTGGCACTGTTTTACCTTGCTCCGAAGTACACTTCGCTTCTTACCACTTCGAACTAGGCTAGACAGAGACACCTTCGACATTTCGGACAGACTCCGACTCCAACCTCCGAAGCAGACCTCGACGTGCGAAGGGGACTTCGCCAAGTTCCAAACATGAGACAAATTTGGACAGTAACTTCTCTTTTCATCTTACACATACTTAGATCATTTCATTGAGAAGTTTAGGCCTGTTACAACTTGTTTATCTGCCTAGTTGCATCACTTTAGTTTTACACTGTTTATCATCAGTTGCTTCTAGGTTAGAAACCTTTAGACTTAGGCCTTCTGTTTATTTTCTGCTGCGTAGTATTTTTGAGGTGCGTTGGGTATTGGGAACAGGCCATTGATTCGAAAGAATTTTTAAGGCGCCCATTCACCCCCCCTCTGGTCGCTACTTTCGGTCCTACAGTTTGCACACAATGACAGGGATCCAATAAATATAGTGTAGGGCTTGATATTTGACTAATGCAATATTATCCTATGAGTTATAGCGATACTTTATTAAAACATGGGCTCAATGATGATCAAAATGGGGGTTGTGACTTTCCTTGATCCGCGAATGGTGAAGGTGGAACCTCGGGGTAAAATTGTGGATCGTCGACGGCGATGTAGTCCTCTTGATACGAAAAAGTAAATACAACATTCAATAAACAATCCAAAAATCAACCATACAAGCATACATGTTTTGTTAGATTAAGTAAAGGAGATAGAGTCTTAAATTTTAGGGAATTGTTACTTAAATATTTAAGATTAATTTGTAATGAGATTTCTGAATTTTATAAATTGGTATAAGTATTTTTATAAGGGGGGTTTTGTTTTCCCTTTTTAGAGATGAATTAAAAAGGTATAAAATAGCATTAATGTTTTTATTGCAGTAAAAAGAGTGAAATTAAGTTATTATGTCTTCTGAAGTTATTATATAAGTTTTTATGATATTTTTATAAAGTGTTAACTTTTTATTAAATGAATTACTTATTTATCCTAAAAGGGCCTTTGAAATATTATTTAATAAATGACATGGACAAGATGAACATTCTATTTTTATTGTATTAAAACAGTGAAATGAAGTCATCAAGTCCTCTGAAATTAATATATAAATTATTAAAGGTTTTTCTGAGTTATTTAAATGAGATATAAATTAAATCCTAAAGGGGACTTTTCTTTATTATTTAATAAAAATATTTTGTGTCACATAAACATATTGTTTTTATTGCATGAAAGTGTAGAGAACAAAAAGATAAATTTTCCAGAATTAAAATGGTGAAATTTGGAGTTAATTTGAGCAAGATATGAATTTTTAAAGCTTAAATTGATTTTCTGAATTTTCTTTTAAACAGAAAACAAGCTTGGGTCCACGGTGAGCCAGGCCCACCATGGACCCGCGCACTGTGCGCGTGGACCGGTCAGATCTGGACCATTGGATCCAGATCCCACGGGTGGTCGCGAGGCGGTAATTTTAAAATAAAATTGACGGCTCAGATGAGCCCGCACCGGTTCGATTAGAACCGAGGGCCCAAATTAAATCCCGTGGAGATTTAATCTGCGCCGCTCGATCCAAATCGCACGGCCAGGGTGCCGTCCGACACGCTCGTGGCATGGGGGAGGCCGAGGCCTTCGTCCCCGACTCCGGCCGAGCGGCGGTGAGCGATCCCCGGCGACGGAGAGGGCTACCAGCGACGCTGCTAGCTAAAATCGAACCAGGAAAAAAGGGGAGCACTAGGGTACCGGAGATGACGGCGAACGATGATCGGCGGTGACCGGCGATGAGAAGGGGGTGACAGGCTCCTCGGGTTCGACGGCGACGACGAGTTCTGGTGGTGATCCGGCCCAACGGAGATGGGGCCGAGGTAGAGGGCGTGACGACGGTCCTGGCGGTGGCGACGGCGAGGGCGGCGACGGCTCAAGGTGTCGGTGATCGTCGGCCAGAGCTCGAGCAGAGGGGAGGGATATAAAATCGGTGGAAACGCTCGGAAATGCGAGGGTTAGGGCTTTGGTGGTGTGGTCGGGTTGCGGCGAGCACCGAGGTTCTTATAGTGTCGCCGGCGGTGAAGTTTGGAAGGTTAAACGGGGGAAACCCGAGGGCTTCCAAAATGGCGCCGGCGAGGCTTCCATCCGCACGGCAACCTTCCAATTGCGCCGGAAACGCGTTGGTTTTTTGGGGGGAAATAATCGCAGGAGTATGGCAAGTCTTGGCAGGGCTTAATTTTGGCAATCGGTGGCCGGCGGTGGCGAAAAAGGCAAGAGGGGGGGGGCACCGGCGAAAAATGGAAGGGGAGACATCCCCTTCCAACGAAGAAGAAGGGCCTGACAGGTGGCCCCCACCTATCAGCGGCCGGGCGTGAGACCAACAGCGCCGACAGGCGGGCCACGGCTGCCAGAGACTGAGGGAGAGGAGGGAGTGGCTGATGGGTGGGGCCGGCCAGGCGTGGAGAGGTGGAGGGAGCGCGCCAACAGGGCGGCCCCGTCTGTCAGTGGGTGGGTGTAGGACCAAAAGTAGCGACCAGAGGGGGGTGAATGGGCGCCTAAAATTTTTTTCGAATCTATGGCCTGCTCCCAACACCCAATGCACCTCAAGAGACTTAAGCAGCAAAATAGATCACCAAAGCCTAAGAGTATGTAGCCTAGAAATGACCGGTGTCCTACACAGAGAAACACCAATACAGTGCTAATAGGCAGATAAACGAAGTATTCAAAACATGGCAGATCAAACTTCTCAGCAAATGATCTAAGTGCATATAGAACGAGATGAGAAGTTACTGTTCAAAATTTGTCTCCTGTTCGATACTTGGCGAAGCCTGCATGGTGCGAAGCCTGTAGATGATGAAGCCTGCTTCGAAGTGTCGAAGCCCGCTTTGCATAGTCGAAGCCTGTTTCGGAGAGTCGAAGCCCACTTCGCAGAGTTAAAGGCTGTCGTGGAAGTGCCGAAGGTTCATCCAGTCGAAGTTTGTCTATGAGTGTAGTGAGATGAGTGTAGATGGAGTCTAGACTAGATCGGTCAAGTGTGAGGAAGAGAAACGAAGTATACTTCGAAGCGAAGTATGAGAGTATCGAAGCCTGCTTCGAACAACATACTTTGAAGACTCACAGTAGAGTACCTTCGAAACCAAAACTTCGAAGCCTATACTTCGATCAGAAAGCTTCGAACAAAGTTCACAGAAATACAAGCTTCGAAAGAGAAGCGAAGCCAAACACAAGGCAGCAAGACCAAATCGAAGCCTACAATACTACCTTCGAAGCTAGCTAGATCGAAGTATGACTACTTAAGTGATAACCTTCGATCAACAGACTTGCTTCAAATCGAAGTCTACTGATGCTCTCACAAGAGATCGAAGCCTAGACACATACTACGAATGACAAACTTCGAATCCACAAACTAAGATCCACAAAAATGACAACCGTAGATAAACTTCTCAGAAAACACACTTCGAGCGAAGTCTACCAGAGAGACATGCTTCGAAGCCTAACTTCGAAACCTGTCAAAGTATGCTTTGCAAGAGCTGCCGAAGTATGTCAAAACAAATCCAGAGCACACTTTCGAAGCTAGGTTCATAGTTCAAATTCGAAGTTGATAATTGCAGCAAAGCCTTTGGAGAAGTCTAGTCGAAGCCTGCTTCACAGAACAAAGTTTGAGGCTTCACCAGCAACAACGAAAGACTAGCTAGACCTCATCTCCTCGATCAAAAAGCCAACTCAGGAAAAAACAACAGCTAGAACCATAGTGCACTGTAGCTACAGGAAACTAGTACTACTTGCAACAGGAACAAGCGAGTAGAACTAGTACTCTCTGACTGCAGAACAGAAGCAAAACAGAGAGAAGTATGTGCTCAGGAATAAACAACAGCTGCACGAACAGTGAAGCTACAAATCCACAAAAGAAACGCTGCACACCAAATGACAGGAATAAAATCTTGAGAAAACGTGAAGAACCAGAAAAACTCACGATGAGCAGGACAACATTCCTGGCGGCGCACGCAGGGAAAGAGACAGAGAGCAGGAATCAAAAGTGACCCAATCCTTGATTAAAAAGTGATTTCTTGAAAAGGGTGACCTAACCCTAGGGATTGGGGCCCTATTTATAGGCTGCCCAATAGCTAGGAATATTCCACCAGCCCCTTAGGGTTTTTACAGACGCTGAAGTAAAAGGAAAAGACTAAACTTCCCTTAGGATATTTTTACAGACTCGACTGAGTGACTGTGGGCCTAGGGACAAAATAGTAAACTCCTATTTACAGAAGACTTATCCGGAAGCTAAGCTTTCGTAGCGACTACGACTTCTCTTTTGGATAGTCTGATACAAGATCAGTGGTCGTCAGTTTTGCGCCAAAACTGACAAAGCCTCCACCGACTTTGCACCTAGGTACCCAGATTGGGCCGGCCCGATTCCGCAGCTTTCTTAGCCCGGCAATCACTCGCTGTCCGTGTACCTTAGTCAATCCTGGTCAACAGCCCAGTGGATCCTCTTGCAGGCTCCTAGACCATGTACCCGGATTGGGCCAGCCCGACTTCGCGGCCCGTCTGCCCGACAGTCGCTTGCTTCCCATGTACCTGAGTCACACGCGGCCCAGATGCAGCAGGTCTTCTCTCTTTTCAGTCCTCTTTGACTACCGTTGACAATGACTCATCACATCTGGAGCCATGAGGCCCACACTCTTCAGCATGGCTCCTCAATCTCCCCCTTGATGAGTGCATTGTCAACACTTCTTCTTCAGCTCTTCAGTACCTACGAGCACATGTGGAAACATGAAAACAAAACACAAGAAAACAGAGAAGAAGAAAATAAAGTAAAAGTTTAACCCTAATGACTAAAAGCCGAACAAAAACAAGAAACAGTCATTATGGTTAACCAAAAGTAAAAGCTCAAAACGAGTGCAATCTCAGAATCATTACCAAGGATATCAAGAGAGTAAGGACATCCGGGACAAAAACTCCCCCTGAAACAAATCCCAGAGAAAGTCAAAACTCCCCCTTAAACTCTTCTCCCAAAATTTCTCCCCCTTGTTGACAAGTGGACTCATCAAGCGAGACTAAAAGCACTCGAAAGAGACACAGACTCCCCCTGAAATGCAACTCCCCCTCAAAATATGGAATGAATGCAACTGGGGTGCAGGTGGAGTGTAGAAAGCATGCTTCTCAGATATGATTGACTACAATGTATAAAATCTAGCAGGTATAGCAAAAGACATACTGTCTAAGACACATGGCATGATCAGTGCAAGAGATCTAAAGAAAGTCATTAGCACGCATTTTTTCAGTTTTTGCAAACAAAAGCATCACCCATTTTCTAGTTGACAAGCAAGGTAGAGCATGAGATGTAGAAGCTAACTGATATCTACCAAGATAAGCATTGTCCAAAACAAAGTGCTTCAGCAAACTTGTTATCATTTCAATTTTCAGGCTTTTTTTCTTTTTTCTTTTTCATTTTTGCCAGGGGTTATTTGCATGTCAAACCTTATGCTGACCGACCAAGTCAAGCCTAGGCCAGAACTGGACCATCAGAAGCTTAAGACATTGGTCATTGACATACACTACACTGTCCTAGTTCATACCAAAGTGCTATGGTACGCAGTCCAGAACAATGCAATGCGATAAAGCAAACCCACCTGTATCTTTTCAAGTTACGCATAAAAAAGGCATGGAATTTTCATTTTTTTGATTGTTATCATTTTATAGCACATTTTCCATGTTAAAGCATAAAGATGTCCAAGTTGCATATCTGCATCTATGTGAGGAACTAGCTACAAGGCATGTAACAGATAGCAAAAGCTCTCAGCCTACACATGCTAGTTACCAGAAGCAATGGTGATCATTTTTCAAGTTTAAAGCGTAAAATCCATGCATATGACAGATATCAAACATATCAAGTGAACTGAAACAAAGCATGATCATTGACAAGTAATCAAAAGCATGTATCAGCTAGAATAAGTAAAGCAGATCAATCATATAACAGAAGCAGGCTCAACGTGTGATATGTGAATATGCATGATATGAACACACACAAAAAGACTCAAGAAAAGAGTAAAGAAGAAAGAAAACTGGACTCAAAATATCCTAAAAAGGATACACAACACCCAAATCCCCTCGTAAACGCTCAAAAGTAGACTGATCTAGGGGTTTGGTGAAAATGTCAGCCAACTGATGACGGGTATCAACATGAACAAGGTCAATGACACCTTTCTCATATTGATCCCGCAGAAAATGAAAGCGCACATCAATGTGTTTGGTTTTTGAATGGAGACAAGGGTTTTTCCCTACACTAATTGCACTGGTGCTGTCGCAAAACAAAGGAACTCTGGTAGGAAAGAACAACCCAAAATCTCACAGAGTGGAAATCATCCAAACCAACTGTGAGCAGCAGCTAGTAGCAGCTACATACTCAGCCTCAGTGGTCGAAAGAGCAACTCCAGATTGCTTTTGAGAAGACCAAGAAACAAGAGACGAACCAAGAAACTGGCAAGTACCGGAAGTCGACTTGCGATCCAACCGGCACCCACCAAAGTCGGTGTCCGAAAAGCCAGATAAATCAAGAGATGATGATGCTGAATAATAAAGACCAAGATCTGGCGCATAGGTAAGATACCTGAAGATGCGCTTGACATCCTGCCGATGAGACGTGCGTGGTGAAGACTGGAAGCGCGCGCATAGCCCCACGGTGAACTGAATGTCTGGTCTTGTCGCCGTTAAGTACAACAGTGAACCGATCATCCCTCGAAACTCTCTCTCATTGACCTTGACGCCGCTCTCGTCCTTGTCCAGGCCCCCAGATGTGCCCATCGGGGTCATCTGCGGTTTCAACTCTCCACCAAAGTCAAATTTTTTCAACATGTCACGAGTGTACTTACCATGGTGGATGAATGTGCCGTCCTTGGTCTGCTTGATCTAGAGCCCTAAGAAGTAATTGAGCTCACCCATGAGGCTCATCTCAAACTCGCTGTGCATCTGCTCAAAAAACTTGGACACAAGATCATTAGTAGTACCGCCAAAGATAATATCGTCCACGTAAATCTGAGCGACTAAGAAATCTGAAGCATCTCTGAGCAAGAAGAGAGTCTTATCCACAGAGCCCATCACAAAGCCCTTCCCTAACTAAAACTGCTTTAACCGGTCATACCAAGCCCTGGGGGCTTGCTTCAGACCATATAAAGCCTTTTGCAGCTTTAAAACATGTCGAGGAAACTTAGGGTTCTCAAAACAGGGGGTTGCCTAACATAAACTTCCTCCTCTATGTACCCGTTCAGAAAAGCCCTCTTGACATCCATTTGAAAAAGCTTGAAACCCTTCGAAGCGGCGAAAGCTAAAAGAATGTGAATGGACTCAAGACGGGCAACAGGAGGGAAGGTTTCTTCAAAGTCAATACCTTCCTTCTGGCAAAAACCCTGGGCTACTAGTCGAGCTTTGTTGCGCAACACAACCCCATCTTCACCTTGCTTGTTCTTGAACACCCACTTGGTGCCTATGGGGTTGCATCCAGGTGGCAGCTCAACTAGTGTCCAAACTCGATTGCGGACAAAATTCTCAAGCTCTTCTTGCATGGCGTTAATCCAATTCGAGTCAGAAAGAGCATGAGAAATGTCTCTGGGCTCAAAAGATGCAACAAAAGCAGATTCAACAAACACAACAAGAGAATCAACAGATGAACGCAAAGTTCTCTCAGTCAAATCACCGATGATGAGCTCTGAGGGGTGATCACGCTGAACTGCTCGGGATCCCTGGTGATCTGAAGTCACCTCACCGGAGACAGCAGCTGGCACCTCTGGACTCGACTAAGGGGGCTCGATCGAAGTGGAAGAAGTGATCAGAGGTCCGCCCTCATCCTCAGTCGAAGTCTCAGAAGGTGTGGGCTCTGCTAGCTGTGCAGAAGGCCCACCCTCATCAGCAGCTGGAGTGTCATCATCTACTTCGAAGATGGACTCTCCGAGCTCACCATCTCCAGAAGGCTCAAAAGAAGAGTTCAAAGAAGGCAAGAACTCATCAAATGAAACCTCACAAGTCTCGACAAGCTGCTAGGGAGTCGAGGTTCCAAACTCGGAAGCCTCGAGAATGCAAAGCGTAGCCAAGAAAAACTCCGGCCCAGCAACGAGACTCAAACTTGTCCAAATGCCATCCCTTCTTGAGCACAAAGCACTTGCAGTCAAATGCTCGCAAGTGGCTCACCTTGGGTTGTCTGCCAAACCACAACTCGTATGAGGTCTTACCTAGGTAAGCTCTAAGAAAAATGTGGTTGGCCAAATTGCAAGCCGTGTTCATGGCTTCAGCCAAAAAACGCCTAGGAGTCCTGTGCTCATCGAGCATCGTCCTGGCCATCTCGACTAGCGTGCGGTTCTTTCGTTCCACAACGTCGTTCTGTGAGGGAGTGTAAGGAGCAGAAAACTGATGATCAAGACCCTGATCAAAACAGAAGCTGACGAACTGAGAGTTCTTGAACTCAGAGCCGTTGTCGGAGCATATTGCTCGCATCCGACCATTGTTCTCATTATTCAGCTTCAAAATCAGGTCATGAACAAAATGAAAAGTCTCATCCTTAGACTTCAAAAAGAAAACCCACGAGAAACGAGAAAAGTCGTCAACAATGACAAGAACGTACCACTTCCCACTGACTGAGCGTACTCGAGCTGGACCTACAGTGTCCATGTGTAAGAGCTCGCCCGGATAAGAAGTCATCACCTGAGTCACAGGTGCGTGAGAAGCGGCAACCATTTTACCGTGACGACAGGGATGGAAAACTAGATCCTTCTCCATCTTAAGCTTGGGCAATCCTCGGATGAGGTCCATAGAGCTCAACCTGACTAGCAGATCAAAACTCAAATGACCTAACCTCCTATGCCACTTCCAGAGCTCAGAGGAGGATCCAGCAATCAAACAGCGAGAAGGGCCAGAAGAACTAGAGAAGTCAATCCAAAAAACCTTAACAAAAGGTAAGATTGAACAAATCAAAGATCCTCTAGAATCAATTACAGAAGAACTGCCCTTCTTAAAACGAACCTCCAGACCATCCTCAAGAAGTTGCGAAACAGAAATCAAATTGAAGTTCAAATTTCCAACCAAAGCAACATTCTTCAAAGAGAAATGATCAGAGATGCGAATTGAGCCAATGCCGTGTACCTTCCCTTGACCACTGTTCCCGAATGTGATGTACTCTTTGGAGCTCGGGGGAGTGAGACTGGAGAACCATCTGCGATGTCCCGTCATGTGGCGAGAGCATCCCTGAGTCCATGATCCAAACGTCCTCCAGTCCCCAATCCTGCACAATCAGTGGTTGTAAGGGGGAGCAAATGGTCCGGCACCAAGTTTAGCAAAAGAACTAAACTAGTGTCGAGCCATCTACTCAAAAGACGGAAAGCAAAAACCATCAAAAGAGTTTAGACCAAAACATGGCTCAAAGCGCGGTCCATGGTTCTGCCTAAAACCTCGGCTATGAGGTCTAGGACCGTGACCAAAACGGCCTGGAGCTCTACCAGAACAAACACCACCAACTGGAGCATGGACAAGAAGGCCATCTCCTCTACCACCACCTACACGACGCGGCCTGGCCTCCAGCCTCTCCCCACGTTAAGGAACACTCAGTCTACCACCCTGCTGGTAGAACTGCTCCTGACCACCACGAGCTCTCTCTGCTTTCTCAACCCACTTCCTCCTGAAGCAAAACTCCGCAAGATGCCTGTCTCTCATACAATACTCACAATGATAGGTGGGCTTCTTGGGATGTGGTTGAGGCTTGGGGTTTTTGGGCTTAGTGGTGTTTGGTGTGGTCTTCTTGGGTTGAGAGGGTCGAGGAAGAGAGTCAAGAGAAGTGTGGAGGAGTTTGGGCTTTGGAACCCAGATGGGCTTCTTGGGTGGAGCTTTGGACTGTTCTTGGATCACTCCATCCTTGGGCTGACTAGCCTGGAAAGACTCAGTGGAGTGAGTCTTGGGGTATCTCTGCTCTAGAGTCATTTTACTCCACTCCACTGCCCGGCTAATGGCACTCTCAAAGTCAGCCTTGGTGTAGGTGTAACCTACCCAAAACCCATCCTGCCTATTAAACTGCTAGATCATCATGCCGAGCTGTGGCTCTCTGGCACTGATCCAACTCAGGATAGAACAGAGGTAAAAGTTCTCATTCTGAGAATCAGCTAGCTCCTCTCTCAAGGAAGCTAGTACCTCCACCTGAGACAAGCAAGTCTCACCCTCGCTATCTACCTGGACAGACTTCTCGGCTTTTAGCTTAATCAACTCTAGTCTAAGAGACAAGCAGTTCTCACAGATAGTGGGTGGAACTGACATTGTCTCAAGCTCTAGCCTAGTCTGCGCCAGCTCAGCTCTCACTCTCTCTAACTCACTCAAATGCTCATCGCCCTTGGCTTTCAGCTCAGCTAAACTAGCTAGATGAGATGGGCAATCAACATAGGGCATGACGACAATGGGTTGAGCATCTTTCAGCTCCAGCTAAGTATTTTCAAGCTCAGTGGTCAAAGCGTCCCTCTCATCAACCCTTTCTATGTACCTGGACCTCAGAGTCGACAGGTCACATAGAAGCACCTCACACTTTGGGCACTCACTGCTATCACCCAAGCAAGGGGAAGACGATAGACTCTCAATTCTGCCGTTGACCATGGCAAGCTCACTCCCTAATTCATCTATCCTCTTCTTAGCCCCTCTAAGCAGTTTTTCCCGATATTTTAACTCCTGACGATTGTTTTCAAGTAAATCAACGATTTCACGTTCATAAGATGATACCTTTTCGTTGTCGTCGTTGTCGAAGTCATCGGAGGAGCCCTTCTCTTCCTTATCCCCAAGAGCCATTGAGCAGAAACTCTTGCGGGATCTTCGGCGCTGATGTGAGCGGCTCTTCGGTCTGTCCCCGAAGGCCATGAAGCAAAGGCCCGCCGGATCGTCCTTGTCCTTCCCCTTCCTGATGACGATCTCCTCATCGCTTGAGCTCGATGAAGAGTTAGAAGAAGTGGACCGCTTGGAGTAGCTCTTCTCCATCTCGGTGAAGAAATCCTTGTCGCGCTTCTTGTTCTCACGCCGGTACTCCTTCAGGGCCTTTCTGAAGAATCTGGACGCTGCTAGCTAAAATCGAACCAGGAAAAAAGGGGAGAACTAGGGTACCGGAGATGACGGCGAACGATGATCGGCGGTCATCGGTGATGAGAAGGGGGTAACGGGCTCCTCGGGTTCGACGGCGACGACGAGTTCCAGTGGTGATCTGGCCCAACAGAGGTGGTGCCGAGGTAGATGGCGTGACGACGGTCCCGATGGTGGCGACGGCGAGGGCGGCGACGACTCAAGGTGTCGGTGATCGTCGGCCGGAGCTCGAGCAGAGGGGAGGGAGAGAAAATCGGTGGCAACGCTCGGAAATGCGAGGGTTAGGGCTTTGGCGGTGTGGTCGGGTTGCGGCGAGCACCGAGGTTCTTATATTGTCGCTAGAGGTGAAGTTTGGAAGGTTAAACGAGGGAAACCCGAGGGCTTCCAAAATGGCGCCGACGAGGTTTCCATCCGCACGGCAACCTTCCAATTGCACCGGAAACGCGTTGTTTTTTTGGGGGAAATAATCACAGGAGTATGGCAAGTCTCGACAGGGCTTAATTTTGGCAATCGGCGGCCGGCGGCGGCGAAAAAGGCAAGGGGGGCGGGGCTCCGGCGGAAAATGGAAGGGGAGACATCCCCTTCCAACGAAGAAGAAGGGCTTGACATGTGGCCCCCACCTATCAGCGGCTGGGCGTGAGACCAACAGCACCGACAGGCGGGCCACGGCTGCCAAAGACTGAGGAAGAGGAGGGAGTGGCTGACTGGTGGGGCCGCCAAGCGTGGAGAGGTGGAGGGAGCGCGCCGACAGGGCGGCCCCGCCTGTCAGCGGGTGGGTGTAGGACCGAAAGTAGCGACCAGAGGGGGGGGGTGAATGGGCGCCTAAAAATTCTTTCGAATCTATGGCCTGCTCCCAACACCCAATGCACCTCAAGAGACTAAAGCAGCAAAACAGATTACCAAAGCCTAAGAGTATGTAGCCTAGAAACGACCGGTGTCCTAGACAAAGAAACACCAATACAATGCTAATCGGCAGATAAACGAAGTATTCAAAACATGGCAGATCAAACTTCTCAGCAAATGATCTAAGTGCATATAGAACGAGATGAGAAGTTACTGTTCAAAATTTGTCTCCTGTTCGATACTTGGCGAAGCCTGCATGGTGCGAAGCCTGTAGATGACGAAGCCTGCTTCAAAGTGTCGAAGCCCGCTTTGCAGAGTCGAAGCCTGTTTCGGAGAGTCGAAGCCCGCTTCACAGAGTCAAAGGCTATCATGGAAGTGCCGAAGGTTCATCCAGTCGAAGTTTGTCTATGAGTGTAGTGAGATGAGTGTAGATGGAGTCTAGACTAGATCGGTCAAGTGTGAGGAAGAGAAACGAAGTATACTTCGAAGTGAAGTATGAGAGTATCAAAGCCTGCTTCGAACAACATACTTTGAAGACTCACAGCAGAGTACCTTCGAAACCAAAACTTCGAAGCCTATACTTCGATCAGAAAGCTTCGAACAAAGTTCACAGAAATACAAGCTTCGAAAGAGAAGCGAAGCCAAACACAAGGCAACAAGACCAAATCGAAGCCTACAATACTACCTTCGAATCTAGCTAGATCGAAGTATGACTAATTAAGTGATAACCTTCGATCCACAGACTTGCTTCGAATCGAAGTCTGCTGATGCTCTCACAAGAGATCGAAGCCTAGACACATACTACGAATGACAAACTTCGAATCCACAGACTGAGATCCATGAAAATGACAACCGCAGATAAACTTCTCAGAAAACACACTTCAAGCGAAGTCTACCAGAGAGACATGCTTCGAAGCTAACTTCGAAACCTGTCGAAGTATGCTTTGCAAGAGCTGCCGAAGTATGTCAAAACAAAACCAGAGCACACTTCGAAGCTAGGTTCATAGTTCAAATTCGGAGTTGATAATTGCAGCAAAGCCTTTGGAGAAGTCTAGTCGAAGCCTGCTTCACAGAACAAAGTTTGAGGCTTCACCAGCAACAACGAAAGACTAGCTAGACCTCATCTCCTCGATCAAATAGCCAACTCAGGAAAAAACAACAGCTAGAACCATAGTGCACTGTAGCTACAGGAAACTAGTACTACTTGCAACAGGAACAAGCGAGTAGAACTAGTACTCTCTGACTGCAGAACAGAAGCAAAACAGAGAGAAGTTTGTGCTCAGGAATAAACAACAGCTGCACGAACAGTGAAGCTACAAATCCACAAAAGAAACGCTGCACACCAAATGACAGGAATAAAATCTTGAGAAAACGTGAAGAACCAGAAGAACTCACGATGAGCAGGACAACATTCCTGGCGGCGCACGCAGGGAAAGAGATAGAGAGCAGGAATCAAAAGTGACCCAATCCTTGATTAAAAAGTGATTTCTTGAAAAGGGTGACCTAACCCTAGGGATTGGGGCCCTATTTATAGGCTGCCCAATAGCTAGAAATATTCCACCAGCCCCTTAGGGTTTTTACAGACGCTGAAGTAAAAGGAAAAGACTAAACTTCCCTTAGGATATTTTTACAGACTCGACTGAGTGACTGTGGGCCTAGGGACAAAATAGTAAACTCCTATTTACAGAAGACTTATCCGGAAGCTAAGCTTTCGTAGCGACTACGACTTCTCTTCTGGACAGTCTGATACAAGATCAGTGGTCGTCAGTTTTGCGCCAAAACTGACAAAGCCTCCACCGACTTTGCACCAGGTATCCAGATTGGGCCGGCCCGATTCCGCAGCTTTCTTAGCCCGGCAATCACTCGCTGTCCGTGTACCTGAGTCAATCCTGGTAAACAGCCCAGTGGATCCTCTGCTGCTCCTAGACCATGTACCCGGATTGGGCCAGCCCGACTTCGCGGCCCGTCTGCCCGACAGTCGCTTGCTGCCCATGTACCTGAGTCACACGCGGCCCAAATGCAGTAGGTCTTCTCTCTTTTCAGTCCTCTTTGACTACCGTTGACAATGACTCATCACATCTGGAGCCATGAGGCCCACACTCTTCAGAATGGCTCCTCAGTGGGGTCTTGGACTGGGCTGGGCCGAGGGGAAATGAGGGAGGCGGCCCACTAATGTTTTAAAATGTATTTTCCATTTAAATTAATTCCAGAAATTGGATTATTTGTTTAAGGCTTGAAGTATTGTTGCTAAAATTTTGTAAAAATTCTCAAAAATATTTCTTGGCCTCTACATTCTACCATAAATTTTCCAGCTTCAAATTTGAAACATTTCTCCCTGTTTTTCTTTAATTGGGTTCTTTTAGCCTTTTCTTTAATTAAATAAATCCTTTTATTCCAGAAAATTTATTTTCCTCATTTTTATTTTATTTTTAATTCTGGGACTGTTATAGTCTGGTCATGGGCTTGGCTATCTTTGAGAATTTTTCGATGAACCGGCGGTAATATTCGGCTAGTCCGAGAAAACTCTGGATCTTGGTCACGTTCGTGGGTTGTAGCCAATTAGTCACTGCTTGTACGGTGGTTGGGTCCATGGCTATTCCTCCGGCAGATATGACATGGCCGAGAAACTTCACTTCGGATGACCAAAACTCGCACTTGCTGTATTTGGCATATAATTGTTGTTCCCTTAACTTTCCGAGGGTCAGACGGAGGTGAGTTTCATGTTCTTCCTTGATCTTGGAGTAGACAAGGATATCGTCGATGAATACCACGATGAACTTATGAAAGAACTCCATGAATACATTGTTCATCATGTTCATGAAGAAGGCCGGGGCATTCGTGAGTTCGAACGACATCACAGTACACTCGTAAAGTCCGTAGCGAGATGTGAAGGCAGTCTTGGGGATGTCTTCTTCCCTAATCCTAAGTTGGTGGTAGCCTGACCTGAGGTCGATTTTGGAGAACACTGAGGATCCCTTCAGTTGATCGAATAGGTCGTCAATCCGAGTCAGTGGGTACTTGTTCTTGATGGTCACCTCGTTCAAGGTCCTATAGTCCACGCACATCCTTTTGGTCTTGTCCTTCTTCATGGCGAAGATAACCGGTGCACCCCAGGGTGAGGTACTTGGTCGGATGTACCCTTTCTATTATAGGTCCTCAATATTGCTCTTAACTTCAGCTAGTTCATTGGTGGCCATCTGGTATGGGCGCTTGGAGATTGGGGTGGTCCCATGGACAAGTTCGATTCTGAATTCGATGTCCCGCTTGGGAGGCATCCCTAGCAGGTCTTTTGGGAAGACGTCCATGTATTCTCTGACGACGGACACTTCTTCTAGGGCCAGCGAGTGAAGGGATACCCTTCTAGTACCACAAGTGGTCATCTGAAAAGTGATGGCTTCGCCCCCGGAATTGGTCATAGTGACGGAATTGCTGGCGCAGTCAATTACTCCCTTATGCTTCATCAACCAGTCCATCCCTAGGATGAGGTCGAGTCCGGTACACTCGATGAGAACTGGCTCGGCCCAGAATAGCACCCCTTGAATTTCTATCCTTACCTTCGGGCTGAATATGTTAGCTAGGGTCTTCTTGTCGGGGGTGGTAATAATCATGGGGGTGGGCAGAGGGAGTACTTCCAAGTCATTTGTTTTCACAAAGCCTTCAGATATGACGGAATGTGTTGCCCCGGAGTCGAATAATACTATTGCAGGTATGGAATTCGCAGTGAACATACCGAATATGACTTTGGGAGCCTCCTGAGCTTCCTCCGCGCTGATATGGTTGATGCGGGCACGCACTGCTTGGTTGGGCGCCGCGGCTTGGGGCTGCTTGGGGTGAGGCCACTGGTGGGAGTAGTGCCCTTCCTTCCGGTAGTTGAAGGAGATGCCCGGCTTTCTGTTGCGGTCCCTCATGATCGGGGCCTTGGCGGCGGGTGCCGGTTGAGCGGCCAGAGCTGGTGGAGCGGGGCGAGGATGTCCGGTGTTGGAGCCATTGGCGTATTGTGGTGGCCTGTAGCGGGCCGGGGATGGTAGGCGGGTGCCGGTGGCGGAGGGATGAAGCGGAGCCTCTGAGGGTTCGCCTGATGATGCTTGAATGCTATCATCTTCCTCTTCTTGAGGTCCAGCTTGTTCTGCTTAGTCTCTTGGATGAGCGCCTTGTTCACTAGCTGCTGGAAGTTGGCATAGTCAGTGGCGACGAGCTGGATGGAGAGCTCATCCGTAAGTCCTTAAGGGAACTTAGCCTAGCGGAGGGCGTCGGTCCGCACTTTTTCCGGCGTGTAGCGGGCCAGACGGTTGAATTCATGGACATACGCCATGACGGTCTGGCTTCCATGTTGCAGGTCCTGGAACTCCTACTGCTTGACTGCGACGACTCCGGCGGGGACGTGGGAGGCGCGAAAGGCTATGGTAAATTCCACCCAAGTCACCTCATGGTCCTCCGGCTGGGACTCACGATAGTTGTCCCACCACTCCATGGCGGGACCCTGGAGTTGGTGAGTGGCGAATGCCACTCTCTCCCGGTCGATGCAGGGAGGAGGTCCAACTTCTTCCCAATGGTCTGGAGCCAATCGCCGGCCTCCATGGGGTTGGTCGTGCTGGAGAAGATTGGGGGTCGCACGCGCAAAAATTCTGAGAGTTGAGGCGCGGGGGCGGGGGCTGGTGCTCGTGGGATTGACTCCACGTTTTTTTGTTGCAGCCGGTCCAACTGAGCCTGTTGGTGCTGTATTTGTGTCAGAAGGGCGGTGATCAATTGGTTTTGATTCGCCATCATCTCTGCCAAGGTGGGATGGTTGGCGGATGGTAGTCTAGTCTGACGTCGGCCCGTTGCGCCCAGTTAGGCACAACACTTCCAGGCAGACCGTTGCTGGCCCCTTCTCCGTTGTTGGACACGGTGTTCTGGTTGTCGGCCATCTTCTGAGCACACAATATTTTTAGTCATAAGAGAAAAACTTTAAAATAAACTTTGCCCAAAAACAGCCCAGAGGGGCTCATATATACGTGGTAATAAAAATGTTCATTACATCAAAGTTTTATTTTAATCCACCCACAACACAAGCCGTTGCAGGTGGTACCACAATCACAATCTTATTAATAATCAATCAGCGAGAACTACCGTCTACTCGCCATCTGGGGCGGTCTCCGTGCTCTCGGAACCACGAGGGTCCTGAGGGACGGTGGGCTCGGTGAAGTTTTCGATAATATGGTCGGCGACGATGGCGGGGCGCGAAGCAGGAGCACTAGAGCTGGATGGTCCGGTGGGCGTGGGGTGCGGTGTGATCCTCTTGGGATGAGGGGAAGCTCGCGGATGGGCTTCTTCCTCCTTGGAACGAGGGGAATCATCTCCGCAATGTCCTTCTGCAGCTGTATAATCTTATGTAGGACCGAAAGTAGCGACCAGAGGGGGGTGAATGGGCGCCTAAAACTTTCTTGCTAAACTATAACTTAATACCAACACCCAAACAAACTTAACCAGACAAACAATATTAGCAAAGCAAATTACAGGAACTAAAGTTGTCTAGCCTAAAAATGATGAGTGTCTTAATTGAAATGATATTAAAGAAAACTAAATAAAAATACAGCAGTAAATAAAAACACCTAGATAAATCACGAGATATTTATATTTTAGTCCAGAAATAAAATACTAATCAAATGAATAAAACATGGATCATTAAAAATTAATTCAGAAAATAAACCGAAAATATTGCACGTAAAAACTAGAATAAAAATATTACTGCAACTAATAATAATATATTTTTTCTTTTTATATGAGCAGATTTAAATTAACATATTTAACTAAATAATACGAGATAATTAATAAACAGATTAAATAATTATGTCTAGCAGATAAAAATTGTCTACGAAAATACTAACACGAATCTACTGTTACTTCAAAAGAGATAACTATTGATTTAATTTAAACAGCTAAAAAATAGGAGATCGAATACTGACCCGGTTCATCTTCTCTGTTGCGCCGTACAAATTTCCGCGGAAAAATAATAACGCCGACTATTTTTTGCTGCCCGCTGTTGCACGCCGGCCGAAGCAAAAGGCTGCAGCCGCTGCTTGATAACTGCGTGGGGCCCGTGATGGAAAAAAGAGCAAAGCCTGCTGTCTTCCGCCGCAGAGCCGCGCCGCGCTGGACACGCAATGACAGAAAAACACCAGCCGTAGCAGGTCTTGATGTATTCAATGCCATGAAAAGCACTCCCGTGGGGACCACTGCCTGCAGAGCGCCTAGAAAACTGTTGCCGTGGCTACCGTGCGAAGGTTTTCTGCCAATGCGCGCCGCCGTGGGCCCCGCAGCTTGCTGTAACTCCGCCCGCTGCTCTGTGTGCCACCCGTCATGCGCCAGTGCTGCCATGAAGCCCGCGCGCGTGAGGCAATTTGCTACACGCCGAATCTTGCAGAAGCTATGCGCCGTGGAATAATGGGGATCATATAGTAGATTCCAAATTGCTACAACTCATCTTTAACCTATAGCAATTGTGACAATACATCGGACACTATCTAATAGTACTAATAATATGGTGACAAGGAGTTTAGGCTAGATAGCATGACTTGGGTTTTCACTTCAAGGTCGAGGATCTAAATAAATATAATGTAAGGCTTTCATTTGACTAATGCTTGTATACCTATGTGTTTTAGCGATAATTTAAGAAAACTAGGTTCAATATGCTCAAAAGATTGGTTTGGTGACTTGCCTTGTTCAGCGAAAGGCGATGGGGGAACTTCTGGGAAGTACTCTGGCTCCTCAATGGCGTCGTAGTCTTCTCGATATGAATAAAGTAAGCATACCATTCAATTAAACAATCCAAAATCACACAACAAGCATATAGGTTTTAACTGGGTTAAATTGAGGAAAATAAAGTTATTAAGACTCTGAAATTATTATATGGATTTTTGAAATGAATTTTGATGGAGTTAGGAATTTTCTAAAAAGAATTAAAAATGTATTCTATTGTATTTTAAACTTCCAATTTATTAATAATAAAAAGTTTAGAATAAACCTATGGTTTTTATTACACAAATATTAAGAGGATAAAAGGTAAATATTAAAAAAGGAATTATGAATATATCCTAAAGTGCATTTGAATACTTTATTAAATAAACATAAAATACTCAAAGTAAGCCTACTGTTTTTATTGCATTAACATGTAGAGAATAAAATTATAAATTTTCTGGAATTGGAATGGTTAAATTTGGAGTTAAAATGAGCAAGATATGAATTTTAGAAGTTTAAAACTATTTTCTGGATGTTTTTAAAAATAGAAAACAGGCTCGGGTCCACGGTGAACCAGATCCACCGTGAACCCACGCACTGTGCACGTGGTCCGGCCCATCCTGTACCGTTGGATCCAGATCTAACGCTTGGAAGCGAGGCGAGGGCGTTAAGTGGCGATCAACGACCCACAGCGCTCGATACTCCTTTTACCAGATGGATGCTCGGGATTAAATCCCTCAGAGAATTAATCCCTGCCATCCGATCGCGATCGTGCGACCAGAAATGAATCCAGCACGGCACGCGTCGGGAGGGGTAAAGTACCCTTCTTCCCCGACTCTAGCGGTGCATCGGCGAGGGCTACCCAGCCTAGCTAGGGCTAAAAACGGAAAGAGGGGACCACGGGGAACACGAGGGTACCGCGGTGAAGAGGGGCGATGAAGCTCCTCGGGTCCTCGTCGGCGATGCGGTTCCGGCGGTCTTCAGCGGCGACGGAGGGGTGGACGAGGTCGAGGTGGCATCGGTGATCACACAAGTGCGGTCGCTAAGGGTGGAGGACTCCGGCGATGGAGAACGGCGGCTGGAGCGCGGGCGGTGGTATGGCGCTAAAGTTCGGATTCCGGGTGCTCTGCTTGGCCTAAACGCGAATTGACGTGGGGGTTGAGCGCGGCGGTGGCCAGGGGTTTATATAAGGGCTCCGGTGGGGTCTGAGGAGGTGCGCATGCATGGAAAGCTGAGGGGAGGTCTTCAATGGCACCGGTGGGGCTCGACCATGCACGCGCAGTGTGATCCCGGGGCGTAAACGAGAGCTTAACACGGGGAAACGGCCGGCGGGCCTCGGGGTGCATTAATTTGTGGCAATTGAATAGGAGGGGGGCCGGCGGGAGCAGATCATGGAGGAGGTCATCGGCTAGTGGAATTTGGGGGGGGGGGGGGGGTAGCGCGAGGTGGACGACGGGTCCGATAGGCGGGGGCAACCGGTCAGCGGGCCCGGGGCGAGGGCATGGCAATGGGACATACTGACGGGTGGGGCCGAGGCGTCGGGTGCGCGGGGGCGTTGGCGCCGACAGGTGGGGCCAAGGTGTCGGGCGCGCGTGCGGAGGGAGAGGGGGTCGCTGACGAGCGGGGACTGGCTATTAGTGAGGGGCGCGGGGAGGGAGTGGGCTGGGCCGGCTAGTTGGGGGAGAATGGGGGAAAGGGGCCCGTTACTGTTTAAATTCATTTCTGAATAAATTTAATTGCTGAAATTGGTTTAAAATGTTTGGGTTGCTTCTAAGGGTGATAAAAATTTGTAAAAATTCTCAAAAATATATCTTGTCCTTGGGATCATATAAAAATTTTTCTAGCCCCTAGTTTGGACACCTCCTCTAGGTTCTAGTTCATTTAGGCATAAATGGCATTAAAGGAATTTCCAAAAATAATCTTTTTCAAAAAAATATAATAAAATGTATTTTTATTTCTTTGAAAAATTAGGGTGTTACAGTGGGGAGGCGGCGACAGAGTGGCAGAGGCACGTGGAGGTGGTGAAGGAGAGGCAGAGGCAGTGTTCATCCTAGGAGTGTTGTGGCAGCGGCGGGGAGGCGCGTGGAGGCAGCGATGGAGAGGCAGAGGCCGAACGGGCGTGTGGTGGCAGCGGCGGGGAGGCGCTGAGAGGGGGCTAAAAAAAGGGTTTAGGTCATGGGTCGGGCCGGGGACGGGTGAGCGTGTGGTATTTATATTAGGGTTAACTTCCGTCGGCCCAAAAATAGGCCGACAGAAGTTATCTGGCAAAAGGGCGCGCGCGGGTGCGGATTTTTTTGGGCACGCGCAGGTGCGAAATTTTTTCCTTCCGTCGGCCTAGGTGTGGGCCGACATAAGTTATAGTTTTATCCCGTCGGCTCGATCTAGCCGACGGAAGTTAGTTTTCTCTCATCGGCATTTTGAAAAACCGACGGAACAAAATTTAGCCGATGAAAGATTTCAGTTTTCTTGTAGTGAATGATTTCTTAGTATAGAAATCAAGTTGACACACATACCAATGTGTCAAGAAACCACTCTTACATTGTTGGAACTCCGAAGTAGTTTTCATAGCATTAAATATACCATATAAGTGTTTTTATAGTACATGTATAAAGTTATTATTTCTTTACATAAAAACTATGTATTAGAATGGTTAGATCTAAAACACTCTCTTTCCAATAAAAACTATCCATAATTTCTATGGGTCAGGAAATCCCTTATCCCTCTTTATGCATGTAAACTCATTATTAACCACAAGTATATCATCACCGTATTTAATTGAAAGAACACTGATGTCTCCTAAAGGGGGTGAATAGGTGTTCCTGAAAAAACTTCAAATAGAAATGATGAACCTCTTAGAAATGATGAGCCGGAAGTTTTGGGGTCCAGAACTTTCGGTTCCAGCAGGAAATTATGAGAATAACAAGAAATTCACAAAGTCGGCCCTTCAAGAATATTTATAGAAATTGTATAATAATCGAAAGTAAGTACAAGTTAATAGGAACATGTCTATGCAAGAAAATTAGATCCATGGGGTAGATTTAGAGATTAGGCTAAAACAAGCAATAAACATAATTAACCGATAAACTTTAGATCTAGAAGCCCCTAATGAGTTTTATTTCAAACCAATTGTTCTTACAAGTTCTAATAGGTATTATGAAGCTACCACATTCATCAATTGCAATCAAACAAGCACGAGCACATAGATTGGGCTAAATCATGTATGAATATGATAAGCTAACTCATGATGAACATGAAGAATAAGTAAATAAACAAATGAGATGCATGATTTGTTTCTCAAAGTTTGGATCCATCGATCTTATGACTCCGTTGAGGAAACCCTAAAGGGTCGAGTTTATTTCAACCATAATTCTCACCGAGTGCTCACTGACGTAAACATTGGTTTTTACTCGTTACCTCTTTAACAAAGGTCGAGGTGCGTAAGGCCTTGTACAAACTTGTCAGACCACCCACAATCTTGGGTGTTCGTGGATCGATGCCTATAGCTAGTAGTTGTCTAGGAAATCTGAATCTCCCAGAACAACAAATACAAATTTGATTTGCTTACTATGAACTCAAGTGCTCAAAGATTAGAATGAACCCGCCCACTCTTTCCCACAAATCTCTAACCCAACTCACTAATCTTCACTACATCAAACCAAATGTGGAGTGATATGAACACTCGAATTTTTTGAATCTTGGAGAAAATAGGGTGTAAAAATCTCTCTCAAAAGAGAGGAAGAGGCGATTATATAGCCCTCGCCCTTGGGCTAGCCTTTGGGTGCAAAAGTTATAGCGAAACTGAGCCGAAACAGAACAATATTCTTGGACAATACGGTTCAGTCCGAAGGATCCAGATCAAAATATAACAAAAATCTTAGACAATTCGGTTAAGTCCATAGGTTTCAGACTTGGAGATCATGAATGGTCTGGTTATATCCGGATCTTCCAAAATTCCTAGGGACAGTAAAAAAAGTCATAACTTTTAACTCTGAACTTTGTTTTTGATGGTCTTAGACATTTTGAAAAGCTTATTCAAAAGGCTATCCAACTCAACAAAGATCAAGACTTAAAACCCCAAGGAGAAAGTATTATGGCTTTAGTTTACTCTCAATATAGCAACGAGATAAATCACTTTGGGCACCGAGACATATACAAATGCATCAACTCTATATCCCTCTTAATAATGCAACATTCCTATACTCAAATGCAAGTATAAAATATCTATAACAATATGAATACCCTCACATCATCTTGTTTCTTCTCTTTTGAGGGACGACAAAATTGAAACCATTTCATCATTGAGACCATTCACCTGTATAAAATTCGTTGAACATGTTAGTCCCAAAACAATTATACCTTTGCCTTGAGTAATGTCCACTTTAAATTTTGGCTTGGTGTAGGTCAACATATAAAGTGTAGATGCTTCCATATATTTAAGCCACTCGACGTCATTCAATACATGAAGTCTAAACTTGCTCTTCTCTTCATCGCCTCTTGCATACTTTAAATAAGCGTTGAAGATCACCTATAGTTTTTCATGGATTTAAATGGTTCATCAGTGTAAAACTTATACTCAGTCTTCACCATTGTATTGGTCCTTCAACACCAATCCTCTGCTTGTTCTTCACCCTTGCATGGTCCCTTATAACCGAGTATCACTTGCCCTTCACCGTCTTGCCATAGAAAACCACTCGGTATCCTACATCTTTAATAAGTTCACTTGATTCTTATTAATCACTGATATAAATCACTTTACGCTTCATGATACTCAAGTTCCTATCAATCATCAACTTTATCTTGTATTTTTATGTCCATTAATATACTCATAACAAGCTTATACTAAACATCTTCATGGTTAATATCTCACTTGATTCTCAAAATATAATCAATGATATAAATCACTTTGTTCTTTATAACGCTTAGCTTCTTATCAATCAACAATTTTAGCTTGCATTTATCATATCCATCAATATATACTTAACAAACTTATTTCAACCAAATTTCCGGTTGAATATGACTTGAAATACTACCAATATTTATGATTAATATTTTACTTGTTGATTCTCAACACACGAGCAATCAACTATTTTGCTTGATACCGGAACTTAACCTAACACACAAATTCATAAAAATAGTCAATCCCAACATGTGTTGTCACTCAATATAACTCAAGAATTGAGATCTTTCATTAATATAGAACAAAAAATATACATGTTAGAAAAAAAGGTAATGGATAGACCTCAGCTAATAAGATAAGTGAAGTGGTATGAAACTGCTGGTTTGACTGGAAGCTATATTTGGCGTGTCGTTAATATACTACTACCTTCATTCAATTTTAAATGATGTTATTGACTTTTTACTCATTCATTTGATCATTCGTTTTATCCAAAACTTTTTGAAATGTTATTTATTTTGTTATAATTTATTTTATTATTCAATGCACCTCAAGTATAACTTATATATTTTTTTTGCATATTTCACAATATTTTTGAATAAAACAAATAATTAAATGTTTTGATAAAAATCAACGACGTCATTTAAAAATAAACGAAGAGAGTAGTTAGCTGTGATTATCACTTGTTACTCTTTCAAGCATATATGCTTGTCAAATAAATAAATAAAGAGCCTGAATTTGAGGTATTGATAAAAAGAAGAGCCCACAGAGAGACAATTGCTTGTCAGCTTGGAACAGTATGCAATGATATAATAATCCTTTCCGCTAACTAAAGAGATAATGTTCGTTGCTTAGGACATCAACAATGTATATGACAAAAGTAATCCATATATATGAGACACATAATATTGGTTTATAGTTATTTTTTATCGTACAATGTTTATAGCAATAGTGGATATGAAAAGTAAGAGAAAAGATAAAAAAAGAAGCAAAAAGAGAAGTGATAAATATTATTTTATTTCTTATGAGCAACCCATAAGCTTATGGATATCTTTTACTAAAGACCACTATAAAGACTACTTCCATAATGGTTTATCTCAGTAATAGAAATATTTTAATATTTATGGACTACTTTTTTTCGCACATTGTGATGCCCTTGCCTCACTGTACCTTTATCTAATAGTCACACGTCTTAATGCCACTCCTACATTTGAGTTATTGTCCGCCGAATTATTGCGTACGCATGCTGAAAAAAGAGCTTACCAAAAAACCATCTCTTATTTTCTACTAGTACCTGGTGAACGGAATAAAGCGTATAATCTCAGAAACCGTCCAAAAAACGATTTCTTCGTAGATAAGCTAGTCACCGATCGATGCAGGCAGAAATGTTAGAGACCGGCTTAGAAGAAACGTGTAAGCCAATACCAAACCAGTTTATATGACGTCAAGAACCCGATGTCGTTAATTAGTAGAGATCACTTAAAAATTAGAATTTCAACTGTCTTATGGAGATCTAACAATGCAAAGTCATCTCAGGGAACCTCACATCCGACTACTATGAAGTTCATAGGTTTCGATAATCATTCCGCGCCGTTGAAACGGACCGGTGGATTTCACTGACTGCACTGTGCCGACGGCAAATGATCTCATTTCAGATCCAGAGACCAACCCCAAACCAAAACCAGTTAATTAATTACTGTTACGTGGTAAAAAAGTTAATCACGGCATGAACGACAGACTGAGAGAGTCGTAGAGAGGTACAGAGACGGGGACAGGAGGAGAAACGGGTAGCGCGTCCGGCTGGGAAGACGGAGAACCGTAGGGGACAAGGACACACCGCACCAGCTGTAGTGGCGCGGGGCCCACCACACCCCACGCGACGGAGCGGAGCGGAGGGGAGGGGAGGGGGGCGTAGCAAGCGACGGACGGGGTTGCTACAGAACGTGCATGCCGGGCGTTTATCGCGCGGGATCCATCCAAATTCCCTCGATCTCGTGCCAGCCAGGTAATACCACACCACCACACGACGCATCACGCGTGCATCATGGCCGCGCGGAGGAAGAAACCACGCGACCCAATCAACCCTGCCTCGCTACCTTGGTTTTTACTCATCGGCGTGTAGCTTGATTGCTCCCAAATCATGGAGCTCTCGATCGATCACATGCAAGCTCACACAGTTAATCTGTCCAACAAAATATAATTTACGGTGCCCTGAGTTGGAGTAGATTATACTACTGCCGACATCTGACGCTGCCTGCATATGCCGATCTCTGCACTGACAGTCACAGAGCCTGAATTCAGATAATGAGATCGTGCATGTCTCAGTTAACGGGGTGATCGATCAGACAGGGGTGGTTGGGTTACTCGCGCCATTTCTCCCTTGTCCTTGTTTCAACATGTCGTGCATGCGTTAAGATTCGTACTTACAGGGAAAAAGTACAGAGCTGCATCTAGATCGGAAGCTTACCCAGATGCAGCAAGCTAGCTAACCAATTAGCATGTATGACAGCGTATCTTATAATATACGCAACGCCGACTTAAACTAACCAGTGGGAGAGTACAGTTACAACTCAGGAAACCGATGATCTACACTAAAGTAATTAGCCAGCATGGTTGCCGCCTCTGATGGTTGGACGCAGCACAGCACATTATGGTTGCCAGCCAGCCCATCATTAATCCCTGTGCCGCCACACTCCGGCAGTACAGGTATTCAGTTAATTAGCCGAGGTTCTATACACTAATCATAGGTTATTAATCATTACCAAAGCAAGCTTCGTAAAGGGGCTGGATGGATGGATGGATTGGTGTATATATGCTTGTGTGTGTAGTACATGCATGTTTGTGTGGAATCTAGCTAGCCTCCTGCGAGTCCAGGTGGCGCACATCCTCCTGCCCTTGGGTGGTTCCGTGATTGTGCAGCGTGATCCATGTTAACTCGAGGTGATAATGATTGATGATGCCCTTGAGGGCATTATAAAAGTGGACCTCGCATCCAAGTAGGCAAATGATGGGCATGGATAAAGTGCCATCAACTAAACAAGTACTGCTTGATTAACTTCCACTTGAGATTGCTAAGTTTTTTAACACCGGAAACGGTGCATTTTACTATACCGGTAGATTAATCTTAACCATTAATTTTAAAGGGTAGTTTAATACTTATAATTGATTATTAACTCAAAAACTTATGTGTTTCTTTTTTACTTGGTGCTTCGAAAAGGTAGGTCAAAAATTGTACATAAGAAACTAGTGATGTGGTTTGATTTTAGGTGGTTTAACAAAAATTATAGTAAATTAAAATTACCATTTTATCCCTCCACATCACACTTTTTTTGTATGATTTTGCTCCCTATAAATTCTACTACCCCTCGTCAAGATAGCACTAGAAATTAATCTGAACCGATAAATAAATAAAAACCAATTGTTAGGATACATTCTACTGTTAGTAAAATATATACCGTAAAATCTCTAAGTTTCACGATGCTGGTAAATGGTAGATAAGTTGTTCCTGCAACTTCATCTTCAGAAAACACTCCGTCCTTAGCGAATATACATCTCATCCGCAATTTGCAAGCATCATGGTGCTATGATATATTTATGCCGGTGTGCAAAGAGCATGCAGCATGCCATTGGCATGACCTGCCGTACGTTCGCCACATGCGCAAGCCACGACCATATTTGTGGAAGCAATGCCGAATGTGATGAACTCATCCGAAGTCTGAATTTTTGAAGCCTTAAAATCTTGGTGATCGAGACAAGCACTTTGTCAAGGGTTAACATAGATGTACAGGAATGCGGATGTGATTCCATTAGTACGTCCGAGCACTTCAACAGACCAGTTCAACTTAGGGGTGTTTGGAAGGAAATATTTGAATTAAGAAAATATCTTTGAGGGAAAAAAAACTCACAAAATAAAATAATACAAACAGCATATTGTGGGATCCACCGATATATATGAGATGCACCTGATCTGGACCTATATTATACAAACCACTTAACCAGTGTACAATAAGGGTATAGAATGAGGTACTTGAGACGATTAAATTTACGTACCAAAGCTCGGCAAATACATCCCCCAATTCAACGGTATATAGAATGAGGTACTTGAGACGATTAAATTTACGTTTATACATACTAGTGCCATTGACAGCTTCTTTTTAAGATAGAATACGTACTAAATAAATAAACAGCCAGATGTGTAGTCCCCCGGTTTCCAGTTATTTTTGTAATTTCGTTCTGAAACTTGCAGCATGGACGATATTTTTGCCTGCTGCTATAATAAAAGCATGGAACAAATACTCAGTAACATGATATTATACCAGTTGAAAACACTATTTAGTTTTTATTTTCGAACTGTTATTGTTCATCCGGGTCTAAAGGGGTAGAACATCAACTGATACTAATACACTCATTTAGTATCTATTGGGGCATTAGTACCGACAGATATATATACCATTGGTACTAATAAGCATAAATTTAGTGTCAGTTGATCATCTTAGTCGATACTAAATACACATTTTTTAATTTTTTGTTTCATCTAATGTTAGTTAACCCACTTTTACACTATTTTTTCGTTTCTTTTGTTCATATATTATTTTTCTTCAAGTTTTTGTTTCATTTCACATGGCAAAAAGGTATAAAAGTTATAACTTTATATATGCTTTATATATGTACAACAATATGTTACATATATATTTATATATAATCCTAACCCTAAAGCCTAAACTCGTTAAACCATTCATCGCCGTCACTGTCGCTATCATCATTGTTGAAAGTGCATGTGGATGCAGTGGTGGCTCCTGGAAATTTTTCTTGGGTGTTCCTACTCATACTATAAAACTTCAAAATATATCATAAATAGTATAAAATTTCAAAATATGTCATAACAGAGGAATTGCATGTCATAGCTTCAATAATACTCCAAAATCAGTATTTAAGTTCATTAGTCATAATTCATAAAGCTACATATGAAAGTTCTAATATGTAATTGTAACATTTAAATACAAGGATGTTCCAATGCCAAGCAATCACTACAACAATCCAGGCAACTTCCGTCGGCCAAAGCCGACGGAAGTTAGCCCTTTCCCAACGGAAGAAGCTAACTTTCGTCGGCAAAAGGCTAACTTCCGTCGGCATTTGGCCGATGGAAGCGAGGAGACAGAAGTTAGCTAACTTCCGTCGGCTGCCGACGGAAGTTAGCTAACTTCTGTCGGCTTCACGTGGCCGACGGAAGTTAGCGCCGAACTATGCCACATCAGCAGAGGGGCACTAACTTCCGTCGGCCAGGCTGGCCGACGGAAGTTAGGGGCAGCTAACTTCCGTCGGCTTTGGCCCTAGCCGATGGAAGTTAGCCTTTCTGCCAATGTGGCCGAAAGCAGCTAACTTCGTCGGCTATGGTCAAAGCCGACGGCAGTTAGCTGGTATTTTTTTTGTTTTTTCCTGGTTCCCCTATTCACACTCACATCCAACCACAATTTATATCACATTCACATATAACATCCAAAATCACATCTCACATCCAAATCACATATAACATCCAAAATCACATCTCACATCCAAACTTCACACATCACATCCAAAATCACATAACACAACTGAATTCACATCCAAAGTCACAGTACACATCCGCATTCACATATACCATCCAAATTCACATACAAAGTCACACAACACATTGAGATTCACATAACACATTCAAATTCATATCAAAGCACATGTCACATCCAGATTCAATCTAAACTTCACAATACACATACATACTCACTGATCGCCCACATTTGGGTCGTGGGTGCCGTCGCTGCCTCCCGCTTCATCCACATTAGCCCCGGAGGCTCCATCCTGACTAGGCGTACGGAAACTCTAAAGAAATAGACAAAATTAGAGAACGAACTCAACTACCCTTCTAAACACTAACTTAAGTATCTGAAGTAGCGAGATGTCAGGAGGTACCTCAGGTGATGTAGGAGGTAGTGGTGGTGGCGGGGGAGGTAGTGGTCTCTACCAATTAAATTTACCAATGAAACAATTCACAAATAAAAAGCGAAAAAATTCGTAAAGCGGTGAAAAAATTACTTTGTTGATTTGTGGCGACAGATGTCGGCGGGTGGCGTAGGCCGGTGGACGGCGACGGCTCGCGGCGGTCGGATTGGGGACGGCGGCCGGCGGCGACAGCCGAGAGTGGGTGGTGGCCGGGAGGGGGCGCGGCGGCCGGTGGCACGGGCCGGTGGCTGGCGGGGCGCTGGCTGGGAGGAGGGCGCCACCACATAAAAGCGTGTCGCAGCCAGGGATGAGGAAGTCATCAATGAGAAATCCGTCGCTATGGAGGACGTCACCGCCATAGGAGAATGATCCCAGAAACACCAAAGTGTTGATTCGGCCTGATCAAGCCGAATCATCTAAGGGGAAGAACATTGTAGTTGAAGAACCTCGTCCGGATACACACAAATCTATGGATAAAGAAAGGCCGCTTGATGACAAGGCAACTAGACGACCAAGAGTTACTTTTGATGCATTCTTGAAAGAAGGGTAAGAAAAAATTGAGGTGACTTTGTTACGTGCTACCTGCTAAACAACCATAGTAATTTACAACATTGTAAAATGATTGTGTTGGGGGAAAATATCTCATCTTCGGGGTTATTGCCGAAGCAGCATTAAGACAGCCAACCAGTTCGAAGATTGTCCGAAGATCATCTTCGAAGATGCTCAGAACCCCGTTCGAAGCCCGAAGACAGGCACTGGTTCGAAGTATGTCTTCGAACTAAAGCCCTTCAAGATCTTTTCTGCCAGCTAAGATGGAAGACTTATCTTCTATCCTATTAGATTAGTCTTTTACCATTTTAGCCCTATTAAGGAAACCGATTGGTTTCCTTAATGTCGGTTGTAATAGAGGGGTAAATAGGTCTTTTCCTTAATGTTTAGGCCTATAAATACCCCCCATTTCACCCTGTAAGGGGGACCGAATACAAGTGATTCAATACACACTTTCGAACTATTCTAAGCTATTATCCTTTCGGAGGCTTAGAACAGTTTGCTTCACAAACACTTCGTTTGTTAGTTTCTTTTCTACAGAAACCTGTTAGCGTAATCTTTACGCCAACAGTTGGCGCCGTCCGTGGGGAGCTTAGTCCAAAAAACTTCGTTCTCTACCAACTTTTTACATCATGCCTCCTAAGCGGAGCGCACCTCGCAATCCCACTCGGAGGTCCTCTCGGATCTCTGGAGAGATACCCTTTGACACAGTCGAAGTCGGAGGGTCTTCGACTATCCCTCCACCTCAAACTCCGCAAGGGGCTTCTATCCCTCGAGGATACGAAACCTCTCCGCCAACCCCTTCCATACTCCGACCGTCCGGAGTCATTCCGCCACCCTCCATCCCGATTCGAACTGATCATACCAGTTCTCAAGACCCGGAAGGTCCTCCCGGAGGAGATGAAGATAGCCTTGGAGATATGGCCACTCAAATGGCCAACCTTCAAGCTGAGGTAGCGAGGTGGCGACAAGAGGCTGCGAACAGGCTTCGCTCTCAAGCCACCCCAACTATCCCTGAAGGGCCCGAAGACGACGATCTTGGTTATCCCGAAGCCCCGGAGAACGCCTCTTATGACAATGAATCTCCGTTGCATCCTGAGCTGCAGAAGGTTCGCTTCGATCCAAAGTTCAAAACTTCGAAGCTCTGTAAGTATGCCGGAGATGAAGATCCCGGAGAGTTCGCGCGTTCTTATGCCCTAGCGATTGAGGCTAGCGGCGGAGACAGAGACACTATGGCGAAGTGCTTCCCGTTAGCTCTTCAAGGAGTGGCGTTGAGATGGTTCTGGTCTTTAAAGCCAGGATCAATCAATTCGTGGTCACAGTTGAAGAGGAAGTTTATAAGTAACTTTCAGGGCACCTTCGTGCCTCCCATGTCAACAGGAAGCCTTTTCCAAGTGAAACAGCTCCCCGGAGAAACATTGAGGCAGTACTTCAAGCGCTTCGCTCACACGAAGTCGCAAATTCGGGGGCTGTCCACATCCTCGGTGGTTGATGCGGCTCGGGAAGGCGTCAGTCATAAAGGCCTTCTGGATAAACTACATCGGAAGAGCATCACTACAGTATCACAATTGATGTCATACTTCGAGGAGTATGCGAGGTCAGAAGAGGGTTGGCTTCGGAGGACTGCTGCTGCTTCAACGGTATTGCAAGAAGTTAAAACAGAGGTGAAGACTTCGGCACAGCAGCATGAACCAGTCTTCGAAGTGCAACATGATCGAAGAAGAGGGCAAAAACACCCTCGCTCTGAAGTCTTGAACATTGCACCCCCACAGAAGTTTGCACCAAGAGCTCCACAGTCTGCGGGGAACAAGTCCAGCGGCTGGAGGCCGCCAGGGAAAACGGCTGGCAAAGGCCAGACCCTTTTTTGCTGTATTCATGGAGAGAATCGAAGCCATGCAACTGACACTTGCAAGGCTATCCTTACCCTAAGGGGAGAATACTTGGAAAGAACTTCGGGTCGAGGCAGTACCGACCGAAGTCCAGCAGCAGCGCGCCCAGACCCGGTCCAGGCTGTGGCGCGGATAGAAAATTTTGATGCTGCAAGGCACCCTCCGGTGGCCAATGTTATGCCACCTTCGAAGCAAGAGGAAGGGCAAGATAGAGGAAAGAGAGTAGCTCTCCCTATCTCCGGAGGAGGTACCCTCGAAGCATGTCCAAGAGACAGCGAAGAGAGTACGTTCGGGAAGTAGGTCATATTGGGACTTCGTCATCTGCAGCTGCAATGCCGGAGTGGTCTCATGTTCCAATATCTTTCTCTGCAGAAGATGCAGCTGGTATTAAGTTCCCGCATGCAGATCCATTGGTTATCACTGCTGATATTGCAGGGACTGAAGTCCGAAGGGTGCTAATTGACGGAGGTAGCTCGGCAGACATCATTTTTGTGCAAGCCTTCGATCAGTTATGCATTTCCCGGAAGCATCTCCTCCCAGCGGCTCGTCCTCTGCAAGGCTTCGCAGGACCTCCGCTTGATGCACTTGGCCAGATAGGCTTGGAAGTAACCTTCGGAGAAGGTTTACTAGCCCGAACTGAAGAAGTTATCTTTGATGTGGTAGATGCCCCGTATGCTTATAATGTCATCTTCGGACGGGGCATGTTGAATCAGTTCGGAGCTGTGGCGCATCACAACTACTTGTGCATGAAGATGCCCACACAAGCAGGAGTCCTGACAATCTTCGGAGATCAAGCCATGGCTCGGAGGGCAGAATATGGTCATGGTCCTCCTCTCGATCCGAGGCAAGTAAATAGTGTCCAAGATAATGAAGAAATTTTTTCAGCCTCCTCCGAAGCTTCGAAGAAGTCGTTTCCGAGACCAAGTCCCGAAGGAGAGATTGCAACGAAGATCATTGTTAAAGATGGTAAAGAATACACTTTTCAATTTGGTAAAGATTTACCTCCTAAAGTTGCAACCTCCTTGGAAAAAGTCGTGGAAGAAAATTTGGATGTCTTCGCTTGGTCTGACGAAGATATCACCGGAGTCGATCGGGATATTATTGAGCACAGTTTGCTTGTAACCCGAAGGCCCGGCCTGTTCGACAAGGGCTCCGGAAGATGTCCGCAGAGAGAGCTGCTCTAGCTAAGGACGAAGTTGAAAAACTGCTGAAGGCTGGAATTATCAGAGAAGTGGCCCATACAGAATGGTTAGCCAACCCAGTCTTCGTCAGGAAGAAGTCTTCCGGGAAGTGGCGCATGTGCATTGATTTCACATCTCTGAATATCGCGTGCCCACGTGACCCCTACCCCATGCCCCGAATTGATCAACTAGTTGACTCCACTGCAGGTTCGGAGTTACTAAGCTTCCTTGACGCGTATTCTGGTTATCATCAAATATGGTTGAAGCGCGAAGATGAAATCAAGACGAGCTTTGTAACTCCTTCGGGAGTCTTCTGCTATGTAAGAATGCCCTTCGGCCTAAGAAATGCCGGGGCTACTTTTTCAAGATTAGTTGCTAAGGCTCTAGGTCATCAACTAGGCCGCAATGTAGAGGCCTATATGGATGATATTGTAATAAAGAGTGCTTTAAAGCACCAACATAGCCTAGACTTAGCAGAAACATTCAATAGCCTTCGGGCATGTGGGATCCGTCTTAACCCCGAAAAATGTATATTCGGAGCTAAGGCTGGAAAGTTGTTAGGGTACTTAGTTTCAAGCAGGGGAATTGAAGCTAGCCCTACTCAAATAACTGCGCTGCAGAAGATGGCTCCTCCGGAGAATTTAAAAGCAAGTACAAAAGCTTACTGGACGTCTGGCCGCACTTAGCAGGTTTTTATCAAGGTCTGCGGAGAGGAGCTTGCCAATATTTAAAGCTTTGAAAGGGTCCGAAGATTTTGCATGGACACCGGAGTGTCAGAAAAGCTTCGAAGATATTAAAGATTATCTCAGCAATCTTGCTACACTCACGGTGCCTATTGCGGACGAAACCCTACTCCTGTATCTTGCAGCTACAGGTTCAGCTGTCAGCGCAGTCCTTGTCAGAGAAGCGGATATCAATGGGAAGTTGGTCCAAAATCCTGTCTATTTTGTATCCGAAGCATTGTCAGGAGCGAAGACAAGATACTCCGAACTTGAGAAGTTCGTTTATGCTCTGATAATGGCTTCGAGGAAGCTAAGACATTATTTTTTGGCTCATAATGTAATTGTACCAACTTCGTATCCTTTAGGAGATATGCTCCGAAGCAAAGATTCCACTGGAAGGATTGGAAAGTGGGCAGTAGAGCTAGCACCCTTCGGCATATCTTTCCTGGCAAGGACAGCTATTAAATCTCAAGTCCTAGCAGACTTCGTAGCAGAGTGGACTCCACCTGCGAAGTTGACTCCAGAAAAATCAGATGACGGAGTTTGGATTATTTACTCCGATGGGGCTTTCCAAGCATCCGGAGCAGGCATTGGGGCAGTATTGATTTCACCGTCAGGGCAAAGAGCAATGTACTCCGCAAGACTCAACTTTAAGTCTACCAATAATATAGCGGAGTACGAAGGGATTTTATTGGGACTCCGGAAAGCACGTGCTCTAGGAGCTACAAGGATAATTATAAAAACAGATTCTCAGATAGTAGCAGGGCACGTAGACAAAAGTTTTCAAGTCCGACATCCACAGCTTGCGAAGTATTTAGAAGAAATCCGCAAGATCGAAGCACACTTCAAGGGTATTTCCATTCGGAGTATACCAAGAGCTGAAAACGTGCAAGCGGACATTTTAGCGAAGGCTGCAGCCAGAGCTGTGGATGTGCCTGACGAAGCTTTCTATGAGGAGCTCAATGTACCTTCGGTGCCACAAATTGCCTCTGCGGAGATTCTTTGCATTCCTAGTGCAGATTGGAAAGATTCAATCATAGAACTCTTGCAAGGAGGAACAAATTTGCCCGAAGAGCCCCAGTTGTCAAGATTAAAGCTCAGAGCAAGAAACTATCAGTTAATCAACGGTATATTATACAAGGCCGGAGTATGTTCCCCTCTACTCCGATGTATATCTCAAGCCGAAGGCCAAGAAATTCTTCGAGAAATTCACGAAGGCCTTTGTGGAAGCCATTTAGCCCCTAGAGCTCTGGCAGGAAAAACACTTCGCCAGGGGCTTTATTGGCCCACAATAACAGCTGATGCGGAGAGCTTGGTCCGCACTTATCAAGGATGCCAGTGGATGGGTCGACGGAGTCATCGCCCACCAACAGCTCTTCAAGTCATTGCTCCGGTATGGCCTATGGCCAGATGGGGTATGGATCTAATTGGTCCCTTTCCGTTAGCAAAGGGAAATCTGAAGTTCGCAGTGGTAGCTATTGAATATTTTTCTAAGTGGGTAGAAGCAGAACCCTTAACAGCTATCACTTTGAACAATGTACAGAAATTCTTCTGGAAGAACATTATTTGCCGGTTCGGAGTGCCTAGATATCTCACTGTTGATAATGGAACACAGTTTGACGCAGAACCCTTCAGGAAGTTTTGCGAAGACCTAGGCATTCAACTATGTTTTGCTGCAGTGAGACATCCTCAGTCGAATGGAGCTGTAGAACGAGCCAATGGAAATATTTTATCAGGGTTAAATCGAAGAATAGTAGGATTGTCAAAGGGATTGTGGACCGAAGAGCTTACGAAGATTCTGTGGTCCATTCGGACTACGCAAACAAGGTCCACAGGTTTTACTCCGTTCAGACTGCTATTCGGAGACGAAGCTATGACTCCAACGGAACTCAAGGGGGGATCACTTCGCAGCACCGAACCGGACATTGAAGAAGAAAGACAAGCTTCGTTAGATTTGTCAGAAGAAACAAGACTTCGGGCTGTAGCTAATTTATCAAAGTATCATGAGCAGACGAAGACTTGGTATGACCCGAAGGTTAAACTTAGCGAGTTAAGACCGGGCCATCTTGTTCTACGAAGCATTATAGCACCAGGGAAGTTAGGCAATAAATGGGAAGGTCCATATCTAATTGTCCGCTCAGGGCGCCCTGGTTCATTTAAATTAGATAATTTAGAAGGTGAAGAGTTAGCACATACTTGGCATGCGGAGCACCTAAAGCGATACTTCGCATAAGGGCTCCTTGTAATTCGCTGGTAATCACCTCTAAATTAATAAAGCATACACCCTGATAGTTGCCTTCCCCTCATAAACTCCCAGCTTCCCGAGCGGACACGCTGGAACCGTGGGGTCGACCGAGAGGGAAGTGTCATTAAGCTGGGCTGTATTTCCGGACTTTGTACCCATAAAGTCGAAGCCTCCGGTGTGGTGGCTGAAATCCATCCGGAGCCCAGGCCACGGCTTGTAGGCATCCGTAAAAGAGCCAATACCACATTCTACGGAGTCCAAGCCATTGGCTGGTAGACTTCCGTAAAAAGAGCCGAAGGTGGCCAAAATCTGCGGAGTCCAAGCTGCAGCTTGCAGACATCCGTAAAAAGAGCCGAAGGTGGCCAAATTCTGCGAAGTCCAAGCCATTGGCTGGTAGACTTCTGCAAAAATAGCCGAAGGTGGCTACAATTATACGGAGTCCAAGCCATTGGCTGGTATACATCCGTAAAAAGAGCCGAAGGTGGCCAAATTCTGTGAAGTCCAAGCCATTGGCTGGTAGACTTCTGCACAAATAGCCGAAGGTGGCTAAAGCAAAACAGCATTTGAGCCATGAGCTTCGAATGTCTGTTCATATAAGTCCAAAGTGACAAATTTCTTAAGGCACTAAAGTGTCCTGAAAGTTATCTCAATTGATTTCTTTCGTTAAACAAAGGTACCAAGTTACCATTCTTCTGACTACAAAAAGTCGAAGGCATTTCATAAGATTTCAAAATATCTTTAAATAACAGAGGGGCTCCGAACCCCCAAAAAAATTGTGCTCCGAAGTTTTTTCTTTGCGCATAACCATCTTTGAATACAGTTCGAAGTTGCTTATACCCAAAGAGGGGCTACTAAATATGGAGACAATTTTAAATCGGCATTCATTATTAAAATAAATGTATTTACAGATTACATTATGAAAAATTGGTATCTATACCAAGAAGGAATCGGAGACCTCTTCGGTCCCGAGAGCTAGGGGTGGAACGACTAATTCCAACATCGGAAGTTCTAAGAACTTTACGTTTAACTCTCTTCCTCCCCTTCGAAGCTCTAAAATCCTTCTGTTCTTGTTGAAGCTCGGCCCAAGTTCGAAGCCGCTCGGGGCTTCTTTCCCAGCTTCTAAGATCTTCAGATCTTTTATTTTGGGCTTCACCTTCGTCTTCGGACCAATTAGTGTCTTCAGAAGACGAGGTGGTTGCGTCAATCTCTTTATCTTCCTCTTTAATATAAGATGATACGTCTTTGATTACTTCGGGCGCAATAACGCCGGAGTCATCTCGAGGAATAAAAAATCGAGGACGTTTATAACTCTTTAGAAGTTCGAAGGTGTTCCACAATGAGCGAACTTCGCTGTTAAGCTCTAACACTTCGATATCTTCCATAAGAGGCAAAGCCTAAAAATATGACAAACAAGACTTTCATTGATAAATGTTTACAAGCATAAAGCTTTACATGGTTAGAAATCCTAAAATATTCCTAAACCTGCGGGTTCGAAGGAGGTTGACTGCTCGAAGCTTGGCTTCGAACTTGCTTCTGGCGTTGGCCTTCATCAATCCAAGCCTTGATCGCAGAACGACCTTCGGCTCTCCACGAAGTTTGGAAGGCTCGCCAAGCAGCAGCTACACCTTCGGAAGGTTTGAGAAGTCGGTCGTCGTCGAAGGTGATTGGACCTCTTCCTGCGTCCGGAGTTATTGATCGGCCTAAATCCTCGTAATAGCGAAGTAGACCAACAGCAGACACTTGTCCGGAGAGTTCTCCGTATCTAATGCCCGCCGTTTTCATCTGCTTCGCCACCCCTTGGATCCTTTTCAACCGGCGCAGAAGGCTGATGTTATCATCAGAAGGGAGAGTTCCAGTAGTACCGAAGTACTCCAGGACATCTAACAACTGATTCATAACCTCCGCAGCCACCTTCTCAGACTTCAACTTATCTTCGTTCAGCGCATCCTTCGTCGAAGTAACTTCGTCCAAAACCCCAGAAAGCCTAGCATTCTCAGTGGTCAAAGTGTTTTTCTGGGTCAATAGTTGGCTAGCTTCCTCTTCGAGTCGGACGAGCCTAGACCCTGCAGTAGCATGCTCCGCCCGCAGTTTTTCAACCTCTGCTCGAAGCACAATCCTCTCCGCTTCGAGCTCTTTCTTTGCAGCTTCCAAGCTTTGCCTGGCCCTTCGCTCTGTTAATATTATATTGTCCATTTGAGTCACTCGACTTTCAGAGATGCTGAAATTCCTTTGAAGAGTGCTATTTTCTTCCCGAAGCCGAGCGATTTCTTCGTCATTGCATAGACTTGCAGCTCGGGCCAAGACAGTTTGCTGTCAAAATAAAAACTAAAGTAAATATTTATTCGAAGATAAATTTTATAATATTTCGCAGTTACTTCGTACCTGGTAGGCTGTACGTTCAATAACGGCATTAAGCTCCGTCCTGTCAGCCTTGCTCAGGATGGCCACTAATTTGGTCTCCCCTATGTCACGACTAGCTCGATCCAAAGGTTCGAGCAAAGTCCGAAGACCAGTTGTTTGCCCTAAGAAAGGAGCCAGCAAGGGGAGCATGCTTATTGCCTCTTGGTCATCTTCGTTCAACGAAGGACCGGAACTTTGGCCTATGGTCTTCGGAGCCACTGGAGTTTGAACCTCCCTGGAAGATTGGCTCTCGTCTGTTGAATCAGACGGAGTTGATTCGGAGCTTATAGCAGGCAGGGGCTCTATTTGTCTTTTGCCTCTTCCAGGTCCCTTTTGAGTAACTCTCAGGGCTGGCTCCGAAGTCGTCGAAGGCCCAGGAATTATTTCCTCCTGACGGACTTCTTCCATAGGAGTGGGCTCTGTAAAATAATGAAAAGTATTATACATAGTATAAATACTCAAATAAATACAAAAAGTTATTCGAAGTCTACCTTCGGCATTTTGCGGAGGAGTCATCGTCGGACTGTTTGGTGGATCGAAGGCTAATTCTTCATCCGAATCAGCCGTTAAATCTTGGACTGCAGGAGCATCATCCTGGGCAGTCCTCGTTGCTTCTTCAGGAATCGAAGCCATAGTGACTTCGACCCCACCTTCATTCACAGGAACTTCGTCCTGAGTTACATCTTCTTGAACTACCGAAGTCCTTGGTTGATCAACATTTTCTCCGGACTCCGGTACGTTCGCAGGTACTTCGGCTTGTGCGGCCCTTTGAGTTTCATTCTCTTCCATCAGGTGCACAAGTAACCTCCCCGTTTCTTCTTGGGAGTCGGAAACCGAAGCTCTTGAACTCGAAGGTACAGGATCTAAAGGTGCGAGGTTCTTCGGCTTCCGAGCCACTCTCTTCACCGGAGTTTTTGCTGAACTTGAAGTTCCAGCTTCGGCTTTCCTTTTCTGAGGCCCTTTCTCCAAAGGCGCCCAATCCATCAGAGGGGGAGGAGTGAGTTTCAGCATTCCCCATACTCTGTTAAATCTCTCCCAACTCCCAACCAGTTTAATTCGCCACTCTTTCTCAGTCGGAGTTGGAGCACCCAAGATTTTTTCCGAAGCCCTTATAATCTGTTCTGAAGTAACAGGGGCTGAAGAAACTGCAAAATAAATAATTCAAGTCAGTTTTTTCTTCGAAGTAAATATGTTTAATGCATGTTGGTTTCGATGTTACCTGTAGGACTTGAAGTCAAGTTAATTTTGCGAAGACCGCCTTCGGAGTCATCTTCGAAGATGATAGGCCAGTTGGCCATCAGTGGAGGAATTTGAAGACCGATGAATTCTTCAGCCAAGTCCCGCATACTGAGCCTTCGGCTAACTTTTTCAAGCAGGTTCAGACGAGCTTCGAATTGGCCTTCGTCGGGACGCACCAAAGCTTCCTTTCGGAATTGGATTTCTTTAAGGGGCCCGGCCAGAGGATTGCTTGCCCCAACTTCGGCATAGAACCATTTCAGAATCCAATCGGTGTACCATCTGGCGTTGATAGCTTTAGCAGGAAAGCGAAGGGCATACTCATCCCGAAGTCTAAAGTTGATACTGCCAAAAGATATTACTACTTTTTCACCTCCGGGAGTTACGAAGGTTTTCGGCTGGCAGGTTGCTCTATGTAATGCAGCGAAGATTTCAGCCCTTCCTTCACATCCTTCGGCTCTTAAGGCCCACTCAAAGATAGCTAATCTAGCTACCGCATTCGGAGACAGTTGGGGGAGGGTTACATGGAATAGGTCGAGTACCTCCGCCAAAAAGTCCACTGCAGGGAGACCCAAGCCTGCTTCGAAAAAGGCTTCGAACACTACTACTTCTCCGGGTCTTGGCACTGGAATTACTTCTTTCCCCGGTTTCCGAATCATAACTCCCGCACCAATATTTCCTCCTACTGCGATTGTCAAGGACTCTCTTTTGCAGGTCGAAGGCCCTAATTCAAAGGACTGATCCAAATATTTGGTCGATGGAGGGCACAGACCTTGGTCATCGGCGATTTGGGGATTTCTCCCCCTGCCGCCATGGATGTCGCCGCCTGCATCGACGGTGCCGCCGCCAATGTTGCCGCTGCTGCCGCTGCGGCTGCCTGTTGCCGAGCCAAAGCCGAAGGAGGCACAGATCCCTTGGTCTTCACCATTACGATCACTGGATTGTTCGGAGAAAATGAAGGCTAGGACTCAAGAACTCAAGAGTTAGGGCTCAAGAACTCAAGGGGCTCAAGAACTTTTTGACTGTGAGAAAGCGGTGAAAAGGTAATCGGGTAAGTTTTAGGCCCTCTATTTATAGCATAAATGTTCCGTTTGTTACCGTTTTGCTTCTGCCCTTTCGCATTCTCGCCCGTTATTTTCCTCCGAAAATAACGCATCATATAACTTCCGTTAGAAGAAACAGGCTAACGGCTATTTCTTCCAAGTTACTTCGAATGTAACTTCTTCGAATGCTAATTCGAAGCATATATCTCCACTTAATTCGGAGATGATATAAATCTGTTAACCCCTACGCATGATTACTTTTCTTGCGTATACTGCTCTCCTAAACGTTACAGGTCAACGGAGAAGCGTATTCGAGGGGCTACTGTTGGGGGAAAATATCTCATCTTCGGGGTTATTGCCGAAGCAGCATTAAGACAGCCAACCAGTTCGAAGATTGTCCGAAGACCATCTTCGAAGATGCTCAGAACCCCGTTCGAAGCCCGAAGACAGGCACTGGTTCGAAGTATGTCTTCGAACTAAAGCCCTTCAAGATCTTTTCTGCCAGCTAAGATGGAAGACTTATCTTCTATCCTATTAGATTAGTCTTTTACCATTTTAGCCCTATTAAGGAAACCGATTGGTTTCCTTAATGTCGGTTGTAATAGAGGGGTAAATAGGTCTTTTCCTTAATGTTTAGGCCTATAAATACCCCCCATTTCGCCCTGTAAGGGGACCGAATACAAGTGATTCAATACACACTTTCGAACTATTCTAAGCTATTATCCTTTCGGAGGCTTAGAACAGTTTGCTTCACAAACACTTCGTTTGTTAGTTTCTTTTCTACAGAAACCTGTTAGCGTAATCTTTTACGCCAACAGATGGGTTCCAAATTTCTTGAGGTGGACTACTCTGGATTTTCGACAATAATCCCGCAGCGGTTTGGTCATAAGTATATTGGGAAGGTAGCTCTGATCCTACCTTGGGAGTTGCAAGGTCCGTGCCAATCATTTCGTCATACATCTTAATGATAGATCGTCTTGTCTGCAAGCTACATGATGAAATGATTAGCGCGGACCTGCAACTCCTACCTGCAACTCAGGGCCGTCGGTCAGACCAACCCGTGTCGGCACGGTCAGGTCGGACCGACTAGAATTGGCCAGTCGGACTGGCCGGTGATGCAGTGAACGCTCCGGTTTGCCGACGTGTGCGCCGACGATAAGTTTGCTATTTTTAATTCATTATGTATGTTTCTTTGATTTATATTGAAATTTATCAAATTTGAACTACAAGTGCATGAAATAATGAACTAAAAATTCTAGAAAAATCATATTCATGCATGTGAGTCTATTTTAAGTCAGTATCCACTAAATTGAAAGATATATTTTTAAAAAATGTTACGACACTCGATGGACAACATAGAGCTTAAACTTGATTTTCTTTCTATGATAAAAATACAACATATCTAATCTTATAAAAAATCACATTTTTATACATAAGTTTGCTATTTTTAATTTATTATGTATGTTTCTTTGATTTATATTGAAATTTATCAAATTTGAACTACAAGTGCATGAAATAATGAACTAAAATTCTAGAAAAATCATATTCATGCATGTTACGACACTCGATGGACAACATAGAACTTAATGAAATTTTAATTCTAAAAAATTCAAATAAAGTCTGAAAAATACGAGACGTCTCATGGTATCATCATACGATACATATATGCCGTGATAAAAATTTAAAATTATTTTGACAAAGTTTGCATGTACGATGTTAAGAAAGATGGAGATTTGAAAGTAACGAATTAGAATGTTAAGAAGAAATGTGTTAGGTTTAAAAACAAATTAATAGTTAAATCTTTATTTAAACTTTTTCTATAATTAAAATACAACATATATTAATTTATGGAAAATTTGGATATTGTTATATGTCAATTTTCTATTTTTCGTTAATTCATTGTGTTTATAAAATTTAAATTGAAAGAACTAAAAAAATCTTTTTTATCTATTAAAAAATTTTCTCTGTTTAAAATTATAGAAATTTATCCCATTTTTAATATATATATTTTAAAAAAATCTTCTTTATTTTTTTTAAAATGTTTTTTTTAAAAAATAAAGAAGATTTTTATTTCTAATTTACTTGGGCCATGGCGGTCGGCCTAGGCCTGCCGTGTAAGTCAGTAAGTGTGTAACTGTAAGGCCTGTAACTGTAAGGTGGGCCTGCAGTGTGGCCATTGGGCCTATATTTTTAATGGGCCGGATATCCGAATAAGAACTATCCGCCATATCCGAATCTGATGGATATGAGACATATCATATCAGTTTCCGTATCCGAAAAAAAATATCCGAATCCGTTTTTCCGGATACGGTCGGAAACTATCCGATCCACTTTCACCCCTACTAATCAATGCATTTTGTTTAATTGATTAGGACATATACTCAAAAAAATTTAACTTTATACATATGATCAAAACCGTGAAGCCCGCCCGTGCAAAGCTGCCTCACCCCCAGACGCCATCAACCATCAGCCCTAGCGAAAAACCCTAGCAGATGCCAGCGCCAGGTCGCTGACGACTCGTCGCCGTTCGCCTGCCGGTGGCCCGCCCGCCAACTCGACGACTCATCACCGCTCGCCCGCCAGCCAGCGCCATGCGCCCACCGCCGCCAACTCGTGGGAACCCCTAGTAAGTTTATTCTTCAATCTTCATTCTTCTACTGGCTACTGCTACTAGATGTGTTTTGTGTTCATGTATCTATTGGCTATTGCTTCAAGCCTTCAGTGATTTGCATTTTATTAGGAAATTTTGTATAAAAAATTAACATATTTATATATATACATGTTGTATAGACGTATCCTATTTTTTTGATTCGACGTATCATCGTACCCGTATCGCATATCAGTGATACATAGCCACCCGCACACGCAAGCCATGGTGGGGCAGTGATGGCGCCACGAGACCGCAGCGACGGTGCCGGGCGACCGCAGTGGCGGCGCTGGGCGACCGTGGAGGCAACACATCTTGGAGTCCACCCGCAAGCAACCAGGTAAGATTATATTAGATTGGGTCCTCAGAAGGTAATATTAGATGGGGAAATTGATTATATACCCTCCCATTAGTCTAAAATCTAGGATATACCTTTCTCTAGATGCAAATTTATCATATACCCTTCTTTATTCTTTTTACTCTAGAAAATACTCTTTTCTACACTTTAATCATTTCACTTTACATGTAAAACTTTTTGTTGGCGAATAGTTGTGGAATCTAGGAAGAACGAAATGGACTAATGATAATTTCACTACACCTATGGAGAGCATTGCAATTATAAAAACCTTTTTCAAGAGTTACTTCAACAGGCACATAAGAATTTGCCAAACTACTATACTTAGCGGGAGGGTAAACACTATCAACTAAAGTTCAAAGGCATTGTCGTGGTGGATGGTGAGCAATTTTCATCAGATCACTATCATGACCGCATTAAGGATGCTGAGCAGGATGCTGCTCGAGCAGCCTATGATATCTTGGTTGAAAGAAAAGAGAGTGATGATCTTAACATTGCTGATGTTAACGTTACAGACGAGATTGAACTGACTGATCAGGTTTTTGTTCTTTACCATATTTTCCTTTATTTCACATTTGGCTATGGTTATCACTGTTATCACATTTTTTCTTATGTCTGGTTACATTGCATTTTTCTGTCAAGGAACCAATGACCTTACTACAAGATTTCCCATTCCATGATAGACAATGTTTATGATTGTAGACTTTTCCGATCATGCAATATAGATATGTAATAGTACTTGGATGTGTACTAAGAAACCAAGGGTTGGTTTCGGAGTCTATGATGAGTGATTGACAGGTTTTTATCCTCTGTTTCGAAGGGGTACCTCCGAAGGGGTTCGGAGGTTGGTTCTCCGAAGGTGTTCGGAGGCTGTTTCACCGAAGGGTTCGGTGGGTCTGGTTGCTGCAGCTGTTGCAGTGGAGTGTGTCCGTTGGAGGGGTCCGACAGTACACGATGATTAGTTGTACCGAAGGGTTCGGTACTTTGGGCGGTACACCGGAGTGTGTGCCGAAGGTTGCTAACCCGGAGAGGTCTCCGGAGTACTGGATACACTTGTCTGCTTGTCTGTGGTGCGCAGGGGACTTCGGAGGCGACGGACAGTTCGTAGCAAGTGAACCTGGGTCAAGCGGGAGGCTTGATGCCAGGGGAGCGGGGAGCTCTATCACGAAGGCTGCGAAGGGGTCGAGGTCGGACCTCGGGTCGAGGTGCGCCAGGAGAAGGCAGTAAGTGTGGAGCGTGGCTCCGGGTGAAGGTACTCTGAGACAAAGTCCTCGGAGGCGAGGCACTTCGAAGTGTACTTCGAAAGGAGTGACTTCGGAGTATGGTGGATCAAGTCCTCAATAGAGGCAAGGTGTTCGAAGTGTGCTCCGGAGGGAGACACTCGAAGGTGACCCGACGAAGGTCTCAGAAGTCGAGGTGCAATCGAAGGCATGGTCCGGGTGAGGCTCGTCGAGGAGTGTGCTCGGGGAGAGACACTGCGACGAAGTGCTCATGGAATGCTTCATGCGGAGGCCTTGGACGAAGGAGGGACTTCGAAGAGGGGTACTCTGAAGGTGGGGCTTCGAAGTGAAGCAAGCTTCGGAGCATGGCTGGCTCCGGAGTGAGGATGACTTGAGGTACTTCGGCCATGCATGGCTTCGGTACACGGACTGATGGAGTTCGAGCTGAGAGAAGCTGCGAAGCCATGGTGGTCCACTCCGAAGGTGTTGGTGCGAAGGCCCAAGGGCTTTGACGGCTTCGGCTCAAAATCGTCACTGTATCGAAGGCTTACTTCGGTGAAGTGAAGGCCATCAGGCTCAAGACTTCTCACCGAAGCTACCACACCCCTCGCGTGCGAAGGGGGGCTTCAGAAGGGTCCAAGACTGCAAAGGCTGACAGTGTCTGCTCTGCAAAAAGCTAACGCTGTCCCCTCTGCAAAGCTGACAAAGAAGCCTCCAAATAAAGTAGACTACCTTTTGTACCCCTCTGTTCTGATGAGACAAAACATTGTAAACCCTAGGCGTAAAGTAGTCAATTCACATGGGTGAATAGTGGCTATAAATAGTGGAGGCTGGGTAGGTCACATTTAACACTTTGAGCATTCATTGTTGAGCTCCTGTACTAGCCACCACATACATTGTATTCATCCTGTGAGTTCAATTTTTGTGTTCCCTGTTCAAGCAGCGAAGCACTGATGGCCTTGGGTGAAGTGTGTTTGTGCGAAGTGTGTTTTTCAGTGTGTGTTCGCTCTGTGTAAACTGGAGGCTAGATCTCGCTGCTTACTAGCGAAGCACTGATCGAAGGCTGTTTTCTTCCCGTATCAAAGCCCTTAGCGAAATCTGTGAAGTGTGCGTTTAGACCTTTGAAGTACGAAGCCCAGCACTAGTTGTTGTCGCTAAGTATTTGGTCGAAGTCCTCAGAGGGAGGTCCGCTCTTGCGAAGGGTGAAGTGCGAAGCCTGCTCGGAGCACCCTGTGTGCGGAGCCTACATTGACTTAGCAGAACTGATTTTTCGGGGTTGGTGGTGGAGCGAAGTCTTCTTGGCTTCGAACTTTTGCTCCTTGCGAAGCCTGTGTTCGGAGGCGTCAAATACCTCCGAACCTGTACTTCGAAGGGTGTGTTCGAAGCCTATTCCGCAGAAGACAGAATTAAAACAGAAGGCTATTTTTAGCCCGAAATTTTAAAAGCTCCCATTCACCCCCCCCTCTGGTCGCTGTTTCCGGTCCAACAATTGGTATTAGAGCAGGTTAAGATCACCAGTTGACCTTAACCGGTTTTGTGATCTCTTGGCGACATGGACAGAGTTAGTAAAATTCCTCTGTTCGATGGGACTGATTTTGCATACTGGAAGGTGCGCATGGAGGCTTACTTGCTAAGCCAAGGAAATGCAATTTGGGAGATTGTGGACTCACAATACTCCATCCCTAGAATCGCACCTCTCAAACAGAGAAAGATCAGTATAATGCCAACTCCAAGGCTAGAAATATACTGTTCATTGGTTTGAGCCGGAGTGAGTTTGATAGGGTACAACACCTTAGGACAGCTAGGGAAATTTGGACCACTCTCACTATTTTTCATGAGGTCTCTACTCAGATTAAGGCCAGGTGCCAAAGCACATACAATCAACAATATCAGCTGTTTGTGCAGGCACCTGGTGAATCAATAGATGCCATGTTTTCTCGCTTTGATGCGATAGTGAGTAACTTGCGGTCCAACGGGACGCTTGCTTATAATGATCATGATAGGGCTATCAAGCTTCTCTATGCTCTTGATCGTAGCATATGGGAAGTGAAGATATCCAACATTGAGGAGTTCGCTGGTTATGACACATTGACCTGTGATGAGCTCCTCAGCAAGCTGAAGTCCACAAAGATTGCCAAGGCATCTCTTGCAGTGCATAGAAACTCCTTGCCACAACCATTGGCATTGGTTTCTAGCACTAGCCGTGGCACAACTACAGAACCAAGCACATCTGGCACTTGTGTTCTTGCAGATGGTTTTGCTTTGTCCTCCCTAGTCTCCGTCACTAAGGAGCAGGTGGACACTCTGGATGATGATGAGCTTGCTCTAATTGCCAGAAGGTTCACCCGTTTTCATCATGAGAGATGGGATCAGAGGAGAAGTGGTTTTAGTGGTTGTTTTGAGTGTGGCGACACTTCTCACATCAAGGCCAATTGCCCTAAACTCAAGAAGAGAGATGAGAGTGAGCGCCCTAAATACCACAAAAAGGAGAGGAAGCCTTTTGTGAAGGGCAAGCGCGGCAAGGTGGCTAAGAGAGTAGCTGAAGCCGCTTCCAGAGCATTTGTTGCTGCTCTCAGCGACATCGACACTTCCTCAACTGAGGAGTCGAGCTCTGAGGAGGAGGAGTCCCCAAGGAAGGAGGACAAGAAGGACAAGAAGGGATGAGACTTCACCGGCCTTTGCTTCATGGCCGACAGCGATCACAGCGGCGATGAGATTGACTCATCTGAGGTACCACTATCCTATGACCAGCTTTCAATAAAATTAGATGAGCTGAATGAAGTAGTTCTTGGTCAGGATAGATTACTTGTGCAAGCCGCTAGAGAAAGAAAAGACCTTAGACTTAGGCTAGAATCTGTTTGTACTGATTATGCCATGCTTAAGTCTAAAGTAGATGATGCTGAATGTGAATCTTGTACTATTGTCATGGGGGAGCTTGCTCAGTTGCGCTCTGTACATGCTCAAACTCTATCTGAGCTTGAGACTGCACAGAAGCAGCTTTTGGTGGTTGATTCTAGACCTCATGATATAATTGAATGCATGAACTGTTCTTTATTACGCGAGAGCATTAATTTACGTGATAAGCATGTTCATGACTTAGAGGCTAGATTGGAGAGGGCCGGTAGTTCTAAGGATGTGCAACCTGTGTGTGACACATGCATAACCCTTAAGGACCAGCTAGGCACTGTTAGAGAGCGAGCTGAGAACCTAATGACTGAAAATGAATACCTTCTTTCTGTGGTTAACAAATGCACTGAGGGAAAGGGTAGGATGGATTTGCTCTTGGCCAAGACCAAGATGTGTGCTGACAGAGCAGGGTTAGCTCTAGGTTTGTGTTTTGAGAGGATTCCTTCAGATGGTGGGAACAAAACTGTTTTTACCTCACCCACTACCCTAGAGAAAGAGAGAGCTCTCTTAGACACTCCATCAGCCAAAAGGCCTACCCGAACTCAAAAGAAAACCACTCCTCCTGCCAAGAAAATCCCTCCCAAGAAAACCACTCAGCAAAAGCCCAAGAAGCCTGTGAGAGTTGCTCCTAAGACCCATGAGAGTGCCCCTAGGAGAGTTTTTCATTGTTCCTACTGTCAGTGGGTGGGTCATTTGGTTGGGTTCTATTTTCGTCGCATCAAGGATGAGCGACGCTCTCAGGCGATGAGTTACCAGGACATGCATTACCCATCTTTAGGTATGCATGAGTCTGAGTTTTACTATCGTCCTGTTTTCGAGGCTCCTCGTGCTTCTCGGAGAGGTTTTTCTTCTCGAGGTGTTCACCATGTTTCATATGGTGGTAGACCCCGGGCGAGTAGCTTTGTGCCTCATCAGAGTAGGAGACCTCGTCATGTTGTTAGATCACAGCATGTAGGTAGACCTCGCACTTTGCATCATTCTGATTATCCTGTGCGTAGACAGTCTACTTTTACTATGCGTACTACTCGTATCACTCAGTGCTGGATGCCTCGTCATATTTTCACTCACCCCAGCACTGAGCGATCGAGATTTTCTTATCATGTGTAGGCGGCAGATCGAGGCTTGGAGGGCACGTGGATCATGGACTCTGGTTGTTCGCGCCATATAACCAGAGATGCAGCATGGTTCTCCAGCCTCACCACAACCAAGCAAAGGGAACATATCACCTTCGGGAACAATCGAAGGAGTAGAGTGAAAGGTAAAGGTGTGGTAAGAATTAACTCGAATTTCAGTCTCAAAGATGTTGCTTTGGTTGAAAACCTGGGATACAATTTGCTTTCTGTATCTCAGTTGCTTGATGAGAGCTTCGAAGTGCGATTCCATCGCGATACTTCGCAAGTACTCAATTCTGATGGCGTTGTGGTTTGCAAGATCTTTAGAGTTGGGAGAGTTTTTGGAGCTGATTTTTCCAAGTCATCTGGTTCTTCTCATTGTCTTGTTGCACATTCTACCTCTGAGCTTTGGAAGTGGCATAGGAGACTAGGGCATATGAGCTTTGAGTTGCTCGCTCGTCTGAGTGCCCTAGGTCTGATCCGAGGATTGCCCAAGCTCAAGTTTGAGAAGAATTTAGTTTGCGGTCCTTGTCGGCATGGAAAAATGATTGTCGCTTCGCATTCGCCAGTCACCACAGTGATGCCTGAACAACCTGGAGAACTTCTCCACATGGACACGGTAGGTCCTTCTCGACGATTTCTCTCGCTACTCTTGGGTCTTCTTTCTTGCCAGCAAGGATGAAGTGTTCTCACACTTTCGGAGCTTGTCTTTGAGACTTTTCACTGAACTCCCTAGTGCATTGAAATTCATTCGAAGTGATAATGGCACTGAGTTCAAGAACAGTCTCTTTGTTGACTTTTGCATGGAGCATGGCATAGAACATCAATTCTCTGCTCCGCGGGTTCCTCAACAAAATGGTGTTATTGAGAGAAAGAACGGCACTTTGGTTAAGATGGCTAGGACGATGCTCGATGAGCACATGACTCCTAGAAAATTCTGGGCTGAGGCCATGAACACTGCTTGTTACATCTCAAACCGAATCTTCTTGCGCTCAATTTTGAACTTGACGTCTTATGAGCTACGTTTTGGGAGACAGCCCAAGGTTACTCATCTTCGAGTTTTTGGCTGTCGTTGCTTTATCCTAAAACGTGGTAATTTGGATAAATTTGAGTCGCGATCTTCTGACGAGATCTTTTTGGGTTACACTACACATGGTCATTCTTATCGTGTTTATAATTTGGAGACTAACACTGTCATCAAGTCATGTGATGTGACTTTTGATGAATCAACCCCCTCTGTTAGTTCTGCATTTGAACAGGCAAATGAACACGACATGGAACAGACCATCTTCGAAGAAGAAGATCCCGGAGAGTTCGAGGATGAACCCCTACTACCCTCGACATCAACCCCCGAAGCCGACCCCGCTTCGACCACTTCGGCACAAGGTCCCGAAGCAACTACCTCGACATCGGTCATCTTGGACCACTCCAACGCACAAGTTGAGGGGGAGACTGCATCCCGCCGTGAGGCTCCACACCATATTCAAAGGATGCACCCTCCCGAGCAGATCATTGGTGAGCTTGATCAAAGGGTAACACGTTCTCATGCTCATTTCATTGATTCCGCTTTTGTTGCTTCTTTCGAGCCCTTAGATGTTAGTCATGCACTTTCTGATTCTAGTTGGATCAATGCCATGCATGAAGAACTTGAAAATTTTGAGAGAAACCAAGTCTGGACATTAGTTGATCCTCCACCAAATGTTCATTTCATTGGAACAAAATGGATTTTCAAAAATAAACAAGGGGAGGATGGGACTATAGTTAGAAACAAGGCTAGACTTGTAGCTCAGGGTTATTCTCAATTAGAAGGGATTGATTTTACTGAAACTTTTGCACCTGTTGCTCGTCTTGAGGCCATTAGGATTTTGCTTGCCTTTGCGACATCCCGAGGATTCAAACTCTATCAAATGGATGTCAAAAGTGCTTTTCTTAATGGTTTCATAGGCGAAGATGTTTATGTAAAACAACCCCCTGGTTTTGAAAACCCCAAATACCCACATAAAGTCCTTAAACTTCATAAGGCTCTTTATGGACTCAAGTAGGCCCCTCGGGCATGGTATGACAGACTTAAGTCTTTTCTGCTTGAGCGGGGGTATTTGATGGGATCTGTTGATAAAACCCTGTTCACTCTCAAGTATGTCAAAGATTTCCTCCTAGTTCAGATTTATGTGGATGATATCATCTTTGGTGGCACTTCTCATGCTTTGGTTGCCGAGTTTGCAGATGCCATGAGCAGGGAGTTCGAGATGTCCATGATGGGCGAACTCACATTTTTCCTTGGTTTGCAAATCAAGCAAAGCAAACAAGGTACCTTCGTCCACCAGACGAAGTACACCAAGGATCTGCTCAAGAAGTTTGACATGGCCGATGCGAAGCCACTCGCCACTCCAATGGCTACATCTGTAGCATTGGATCCTGACGAAGATGGAGAAGCCGTAGATCAGAAGGAGTTCCGAAGCATGATATTGAGCTTCAATATGTTGATACCCAACACCAGCTAGCCGATATTTTCACAAAACCCCTCGATGCTTCTCATTTTGCCTACTTGCGTGGGGAACTTGGTATTTGTCACCCTTACGGCATTTTGTGAGAGGGAGCTGATTTTAATTATCTTGTATATGCTCATCATGTGTGAAATTGCATTTACATATGTTGCACTTATATGCCTGATTATAATTCATGAATCATGTCAGCTCAGCTCTATTTAATATATCTAAACCATTATGCGCATGCTTTTTCTTTCCAAAATCAAATCCGCTCACTGCTTAGTCTTGAATCTAGCATGTTTAGGCAAGACTGCTTTAGCTATCTTTTATCTGCTTGATAGCAAGACACCTTTTCTTTGGATGATAAACAATGCAACTTGAAAAATTGTATTCATGAATATTCATCAAGTGCTAACCAATTTGTTCACCTAATCAAACACTCAAAAATCCATGATTTGCATTATTCAAGCAAAAAAGATCCTAGGTGGGTTTGTTTGTCGCACTACCCTATTCTAGACTGCTTACCATTGCACATTGGTCTGAACTAGAATAGTGTAGTGTATGCCAAAATCACCGCTTTAAGCTTTGATGGCTTTCATGCCTAGGCTTGGCCTGATTGGAAAGCATAAGGTGGACAAACAAATAACCCCTGGCATTATGAAAAGCACAACAAAATTTATTGATCATCAAGTTTACTTTTACATGCTCCACTTGAACTGGACTTGTCTGTCTAGAGTAGAAATTGACCAGCTTTGCGCAGTCCTGTTTTTTCTTGTCTAGTTAACTTGATTAAGTGGTGATGCTTTTATTTCAAAATGACAAAATCACATGCTATCATCATGTTTTTAGAGAATGTTAAATTGAGCTGAGCACATGATAATTGGTATTAATATTGGCATATTTTTGCTTTATATGTCTTTGCAACTCTGCCCATTTCGGAGCTATGCATCCTTTACATGCTCCTTGATGCTTGCATTGCCAAAGGGGGAGAAATTGTTGAGTTCTCTGCAGCAAAGGGTGTAAATTAACTCAGGGGGAATTTTTATCTTGCAAAGGGAAGTTTTGCCGAAGGGGCTTTTTTACTCTATTGAAAAAGGGGGAGGAAAATTCTTTTGTCAAGTGACATGATGTGGCTCGTTTCTGAGTTTTTATGGTCACTTCTGAGCAAAAATCTTTCAAATTTTCTTGAAATTGAATTTGGTTGTCAATGCACTCATCAAGGGGGAGATTGAGAAACCAATGGTTGGTTTTGGAGTCTGTGATGAGTGATTGACAGGTTTTTATCCTCTGTTTCGAAGGGGTACCTCCGAAGGGGTTCGGAGGTTGGTTCTTCGAAGGTGTTCGGAGGCTGTTTCACCGAAGGGTTCGGTGGGTCTGGTTGCTGCAGCTGTTGCAGTGGAGTGTGTCTGTCGGAGGGGTCCGACAGTACACGATGATTAGCTGTACCGAAGGGTTCGGTACTTTGGGCGGTACACCGGAGTGTGTGCCGAAGGTTGCTAACTCGGAGAGGTCTCCGGAGTACTGGATACACTTGTCTGCTTGTCTGTGGTGCGCATGGGACTTCGGAGGCGACGGACTGTTCGTAGCAAGTGAAGCTAGGTCAAGCGGGAGGCTTGATGCCAGGGGAGCGGGGAGCTCCCTCACGAAGGCTGCGAAAGGGTCGAGGTCGGACCTCGGGTCGAGGTGCGCCAGGAGAAGGCAGTAAGTGCGGAGCGTGGCTCCGGGTGAAGGTACTCTGAAACGAAGTCCTCGGATGCGAGGCACTTCGAAGGGTACTCCAAAAGGAGTGACTCCGGAGTATGGTGGATCAAGTCCTTAACAGAGGCAAGGTGTTCGAAGTGTGCTCCGGAGGAGACACTCAAAGGTGACCCGACGAAGGTCTCAGAAGTCGAGGTGCAATCGAAGGCATGGTCCGGGTGAGGCTCGTCGAGGAGTGTGCTCGGGGAGAGACACTGCGACGAAGTGCTCATGGAATGCTTCATGCGGAGGCCTTGGACGAAGGAGGGACTTCGAAGGGTGGTACTCCGAAGGTGGGGCTTCGGAGTGAAGCAAGCTTCGGAGCATGGCTGGCTCCGGAGTGAGTATGACTTGAGGTACTTCGGCCATGCATGGCTTCGGTGCACGGACTGATGGAGTTCGAGCTGGGAGAAGCTGCGAAGCCGTGGTGGTCCACTCTGAAGGTGTTGGTGCGAAGGCCCAAGGGCTTTGACGGCTTCGGCTCAAAACCGTCACTGTATCGAAGGCTGACTTCGGTGAAGCGAAGGTCATCAGGCTCAAGACTTCTCACCGAAGCTACCGCACCCCTCGCGTGCGAAGGGGGGCTTCAGAAGGGTCCAAGAGTGTAAAGGCTGACACTGTCTGCTCTGCAAAAAGCTGACGCTGTCCCCTCTGCAAAGCTGACAAAAAAGCCTCCAAATAAAGTAGACTACCTTTTGTACCCCTCTGTTCTGATGAGACAAAACCATTGTAAACCCTAGGGGTAAATTAGTCAATTCACAAGGGTGAATAGTGGCTATAAATAGTGGAGGCTGGGTAGGTCACATTTAACACTTTGAGCATTTATTGTTGAGCTCCTGTACTAGCCACCACATACTTTGTATTCATCCCGTGAGTTCATTTTTTGTGTTCCCAGTTCAAGCAGCGAAGCCTTGATACTGTGTTCATTTTTCTGCTTGAGCTTGTTTGCATACCTCGCTGTATGCTTCGATCTTTTGTGTGCCTTGGGCGAAGTGTGTTTGTGCGAAGTGTGTTTTTCAGTGTGTGTTCGCTCTGTTTAAACTGGAGGCTAGACCTCGCTGCTTACTAGCGAAGCACTGATCGAAGGCTGTTTTCTTCCCGTATCAAAGCCCTTAGCAAAATCTGTGAAGTGTGCGTTTAGACCTTTGAAGTACGAAGCCCAGCACCAGTTCCTGTCGCTAAATATTTGGTCGAAGTCCTCAGAGGGATGTCCGCTCTTGCGAAGGGTGAAGTGCGAAGCCTGCTCGGATCACCCTGTGTGCGGAGCCTACACTGACTTAGCAGACCTGATTTTTCGGGGTTGGTGGTGGAGCAAAGTCTTCTTGGCTTCGAACTGTTGCTCCTTGCAAAGCCTGTGTTCAGAGGCGTCAAATACCTCCGAACCTGTACTTCGAAGGGTGTGTTCGAAGCCTGTTCCGCAGAAGACAGAATTAAAATAGAAGGATATTTTTAGCCCGAGATTTTAAAAGCTCCCATTCACCCCCCCTCTGGTCGCCGTTTCTGCTCCAACATGTACTCTATGAATATAAATCATGAGTGGCAAAACTGATAGGTTGATAGGGAAAAGGTCAAAAACATGCCCCCCCAAATTCAATCACAGATTTTCCTACTAGAATTTTATTCTCGCCAATAATTAAATGTTCTAATTTCCGCAGCTGCGGTTGACTGACTCTTGGTTGCTGCTGGCTGCTGTCTCTGAACTGGTCATGAACTAAAGATGGAAATTAAAAGATCAAAGTGTTCTGGTTCTGTTTGTCTGGTGCCTAAAAAACTGTGGAAAAGATCAAACTGTTTCCATTTGTTCTTGGTGGTCTATTGGGACTTGTCAGCCACTATGTTTCATCTTTGGTTCTGCTTTAACACTTGCTTTCATCTGTTCTGTGTGATGTGGTTATTTTATTTGAATCTGTATTGTGCAATTTTATTTATTGGACGACTGCTGCCACTCGGCCGGAATTCCAACCGCTGGCGAGCTTAATCAGAAACTCACGCGACGCTGTAGTTTTGGTGCTGCTATACAGGCAATGGCTACCACATGACGATATATGATGATACACTAGATTCGAAGTAGACCAACAATTGATCACATCCAATTTCATCTCCTTTTTCCTCGTCACCCTTGGGGGAGGCAACCATTGGTTCCAAAGCTTGCATATGATCAGATGTGGTACATTCTTTGTAACATATGGTACAAAAGTGTATCACCGTTGCCCCTAATAACACGTTACTTCCAGTTAGTTCATCGTTGCTCCTGAGAAGATGTTACTGATATCTAGTTCATCGTTGCCCCTAATTATACGTTACTTCTAGTTAGTGCCTCGTTGCCCCAAATATATGTTACTTCATGTTAGTGTTCGTTGCCCCTAATAAGCCGTTACTTCCTTTTAGTGCCTCTTTTCCCCTCCTAAGACGTTACTTCCGGTTAGTACAGCATTGCCCCTCATCGTATCTTACTTTCCGGTGCTGGAGGGGGTACAAATTACAGCAGATGTTAATCCTTACCATAACCGACAGTTAGTGGACGACCTCTTCGGCCTCGACCTCCGCCATCCTCGCTCAAAAAGTCGAAATCCCTCTGCCAGCGCCATCGCGACGACCTCGTGCCGACACCTCCTCATCAGTATGATATAAATCTCACATTGGAACAACATCACATCATCTAGTACATGTAGGTATCAACTGATACACATTCCATCCTTCAATTCAGTAGGCACATTAACTAGAACACCCATCTAGGGGTGCACAAACTTCTCGTCTTTGTTTGAAAGAGATTGCGGCTCCGCAACAACTGTCAAAGAGGAAGGGAAAATGTAAAAGCGGTTACAAAGTTGTAGATTGATGTACAAATGTACAAACTTGAACATATTGTTACCTTTTAAGTGTTGTTATATTTGGGAGGCACTTTGTTACCTTTGAGGTCGTGTAACCTCAGGGATGCAGTTTCCAGAGGTATCATTCAATACATGCACCCATAAGTAACATGGGCGCGTCTAGAGGTAACAGTACCACATGCACCCGGACAACTCTGTAGCTTGCATTGTTACGTCTGGGTGCATGTTACCTCAGGCAGTTTCTATGTTACCTCTGATTGCATGTTACTTACGGTACTTACTCTGTTACCTCTGCGGGAATGTTCCCTCTGTAGCCGTCGATGTTATCTCTAGATGCATGCTACCTCTATAGGATTTATTGTAACCTTGGTCAGGTTAAGTATTTCATACTCAGCATTTGTACTTAATATGCATCAACAGAAAAGGAAAATACTCCAAAATCAAAATATAACTAATTGACGATTGATATGTCCAAATTTGGGAAACAAAGGTAACACTGTGTCTATCGGAGGTAACACTGTGTCTCCCGGAGGTAACAATTTACACCCTTTGTGCACCCCCTCAGGTTTTTCTCTAGCTCTGCCACTGACCCTATAGGCCTAAATGTTTGATGGCCCGGTAGAATCAGATAATCCGAATCTGTATCTGTATCTGTTGGATTTCATCGATATCATATCTGTTTCCATATCTGGGAAAAAAATCCGTATTCGATTAAAAAATCTGATTCTGTTTCTTCGGATATGATCGGAAACTATTCGAACCACCCCTAGTTATCCATCTTCGGAAGATACAGAGGAAAAATACTGAAAGACAACATTGTTACCTTTTAAGTCTTGTTACCTCCGGGAAACATATTGTTACCTTTTAAGTGCTATTATATTTGGGAGGCACTTTGTTACCTTTGAGGTCGTGTTACCTCTGGGATGTAGTTTCCAGAGGTATCATTCAATACATGCACCCAAAAGTAACATAGGAGCACCTAGAGGTAACTAGTACCACATGCACCCAGACAACTCTGTAGCTTGCATTGTTACCTCTGTGTGCATGTTATCTCAGGCAGTGTCTATGTTACCTCTACTTGCATGTTACTTACGGTACTTACTCTGTTACCTCTACGGGAATGTTCCCTCTATAGCTCTCGATGTTATCTCTGGATTCATGCTACCTCTGTAGGATTTATTTTAATCTTGGTCTAGTTAAGTTTTTCATACTCAGCATTTGCACTTAATATGCATCCACAGAAAAGGAAAATACTCCAAAATCCAAATATAACTAATTGATGATTGATATGTCTAAATATGTGAAACAAAGGTAACACTGTGTCTACCGAAGGTAACACCGTGTCTCCTTGAGGTCACACTATGTCTATCAGAGGTAACACTGTGTCTACCGGAGGTAACACTGTGTCTCTTGGAGGTAACAATTTACACCCTTTGTGCACCCCCTCTGTTTTGCTCTAGCTCCGCCACTAACCCTATAGGCCTAATAGTTTGATGGCCCAGTAGAATAAGATAATACGAATCTATATCTGTATCCAACGGATTTCATCGATATCATATCTATTTCTGTATCCGGGAAAAAAATCCGTATTCGATTAAAAAAATCTGATTCCGTTTTTTAGATACGGTCGGAAACTATTCGAACCACCCCTAGTTATCCATCTTCGGAAGCTAGAGAGGAAAGAGACTGAAAGACAAAATTGTTACATTTTAAGTCTTGTTACCTCCGGGAAACATATTGTACCTTTTAAGTGCTGTTATATTTGGGAGGCACTTTGTTACCTTTGAGGTCGTGTTACCTCTCGGATGCAGTTTCCAGAGGTATCATTCAATACATGCACTCAGAAGTAACATAGGAGCGCCTAGAGGTAACATTACCACATGCACCCGGACAACTCTGTAGCTTTCTTTGTTACATCTGTGTTCATGTTACCTCTGATTGCATGTTACTTACGGTACTTACTATGTTACCTCTACGGGAATGTTCCCTCTGTAGCTCTCAATGTTATCTCTGGATTCATGCTACCTCTGTAGGATTTATTTTAATCTTGGTCTGGTTAAGTTTTTCATACTCAACATTTGCACTTAATATGCATCAACAGAAAAGGAAAATACTCCAAAATCCAAATATAACTAATTGACGATTGATATGTCCAAATATGTGAAAAAAAGGTAACATTGTTTTTACCGGAGGTAACACTGTGTCTTCCCGGAGGTAACACTGTGTCTATCGGAGGTAACACTGTGTCTCCCGGAGGTAACACTGTGTCTCCTGGAGGTAACAATTTACACCCTTTGTGCACCCCCTTAGGTTTTCTCTAGCTCCGCCACTGGCCCTATAGGCCTAAATGTTTGATGGCCCAGTAGATTCAAATAATCCGAATCTGTATCTTTATCCGTCGGATTTCATCGATATCATATATGTTTCCGTATCCGGGAAAAAAATCCGTATTCGATTAAAAAAAATCTGATTCCGTTTCTTTGGATACGGTCAGAAACTATTAGAACCACCCCTAGTTATCCATCTTTGGAAGCTACAGAGGAAAGAGACTGAAAGACAACATTGTTACCTTTTAAGTGTTGTTATATTTGGGAGGCACTTTGTTACCTTTGAGCTCGTGTTACCTCTGGGATGCAGTTTCCAGAGGTAACATTCACTACATGCACCCAAAAGTAACATGGGAGCGCCCAGAGGTAATAGGACCACTTGCACCCGGACAACTCTGTAGCTTGCATTGTTACCTCTGAATGCATGTTACTTATGGTACTTACTCTGTTACCTCTGCGGGAATGTTCCCTCTGTAGTCGTCGATGTTATCTCTAAATGCATGCTACCTCTGTAGGATTTATTTTAACCTTGGTCAGGTTAAGTTTTTCATACTCAGCATTTGTACTTAATTTGCATCAATAGCAAAGGAAAATACTCCAAAATCCAAATATAACTAATTGACGATTGATATGTCCAAATTTGTGAAACAAAGGTAACACTGTGTCTATCGGAGGTAACACTGTGTCTCCTAGAGGTAACACTGTGTCTCCTTGAGGTAACACTGTGTCTATCGGAGGTAACACTGTGTCTCCCGGAGGTAACAATTTACACCCTTGTGCGCCCCCTCGGTTTTTCTCTAGATCTGCCACTGACCCTATAGGCCTAAATGTTTGATGGCCCAGTAGAATCAGATAATCCGAATCTGTATCTGTATCTGTCGGATTTCATCGATATCATATCTATTTCCATATCCGGGAAAAAAATCTGTATTCGATTAAAAAAATCTGATTCTGTTTCTTCGGATATGATCGGAAACTATTCGAACCACCCCTAGTTATCCATCTTCGGAAGATACAGGGGAAAAAGACTGAAAGACAACAATGTTACCTTTTAAGTCTTGTTACCTTCGGGAAACATATTGTTACCTTTTAAGTGTTGTTATATTTGGGAGGCACTTTGTTACCTTTGAGGTCGTGTTACCTCTGGGATGTAGTTTCCAGAGGTATCATTCAATACATGCACCCAAAAGTAACATAGGAGCGCCTAGAGGTAACAGTACCACATGCACCCAGACAACTCTGTAGCTTGCATTGTTACCTCTGTGTGCATGTTACCTCAGGCAGTGTCTATGTTACCTCTGCTTGCATGTTACTTACGGTACTTACTCTATTACCTCTACGGGAATGTTCCCTCTATAGCTCTCGATGTTATCTCTGGATTCATGATACCTCTGTAGGATTTATTTTAATCTTGGTCTAGTTAAGTTTTTCATACTCAGCATTTGCACTTAATATGCATCAGCAGAAAAGGAAAATACTCCAAAATCCAAATATAACTAATTGATGATTGATATGTCCAAATATGTGAAACAAAGGTAACACTGTGTCTACCGGCGGTAACACTGTGTCTCCTTGAGGTAACACTGTGTCTATCAGATGTAACACTGTGTCTCCTGGAGGTAACACTGTGTCTCTTGGAGGTAACAATTTACACCCTTTGTGCACCCCCTCGGTTTTTCTCTAGCTCCGCCACTGACCCTATAGGCCTAATTTTTTGATGGCCCAGTAGTATCAGATAATACGAATCTGTATCTGTATCCGTTGGATTTCATCGATATCATATCTGTTTCTGTATCCGGGAAAAAAATCCGTATTCGATTAAAAAAATCTGATTCTGTTTTTCAGATATGGTCGGAAACTATTCGAACCACCCGTAGTTATCCATCTTCGGAAGCTACAGAGGAAAGAGACTGAAAGACAACATTGTTACCTTTTAAGTCTTGTTACCTCCGAGAAACATATTGCTACCTTTTAAGTGCTGTTATATTTGGAGCCTTTATGGTGCAACATTTACCTCCCAATAAGGTAATACTAGTAAATAATCCTAACCGTTGATTATATTTTATTTTTTGAATTAAATAATATTAGCTTTAAGTTTAACCGGTTAGCTCCGGTAAATTTTCAAGTTGTTGCATGCGCGAAAATCATGCACCTTCCATGTATTGGATCACATTAATGGAGGAAAAATATGTTACCAAAAATATAATTTGACTGCTAGAAATCACGTATTCAAAAAAATTGTTACCATAATGATATAATAAAAATATAAAATTATTCATATATATACTAAATTATGTATTATTATAAGATCAATATTACAAAATTAAGATTTATCGAACGGGGGCATGGGCATGATTTTCTTTGATGACACCCATGGTAAAAAAACGAAAGTTTGGATGCATGCACAAAATTTCTCGTAAAGTATACATGATGCATGCGCATGATTTTCAAGGAGCACGAAAAAACAGAAATCTAAATATATATATAAGTGCTAACAAAATGGAATGATATAGATTTTGATAAGCATGTACTGATTAAAGAAAGCAGATTTGACCTATTACCTTCTAAGAGGTAATAGGTTACCCTATTTAAATCTCAACCTTTAGATCATATAAAATGAATGGTCCAAATTAATTTGGGTGTACCGTAAAATTTTCCTTATATCTGGGAGGCACTTTATTACCTTTGAGGTCGTGTTACCTCTGGGATGCAGTTTCCAGAGGTATCATTCAATACATGCACCCAGAAGTAACATAGGAGCGCCTAGAGGTAACAGTACCACATGCACCCGGACAACTCTGTAGCTTTCTTTGTTACATCTGTGTGCAAGTTACCTCAGGCAGTGTCTATGTTACCTCTGCTTGCATGTTACTTACGTTACTTACTCTGTTACCTCTGTGGGAATGTTCCCTTTGTAGCTCTCAATGTTATCTCTGGATTCATGCTACCTCTGTAGGATTTATTTTAATCTTTGTCTGGTTAAGTTTTTCATACTCAACATTTGCACTTAATATGCATCAACAGAAAAGGAAAATACTCCAAAATCCAAATATAACTAATTGACGATTGATATGTCCAAATATGTGAAACAAAGGTAACACTGTTTTTACCGGAGGTAACACTGTGTCTCCTGGAGGTAACAATTTACACCCTTTGTGCACCCCCTTGGTTTTTCTCTAGCTCCGCCACTGGCCCTATAGGCCTAAATGTTTGATGGCCCAGTAGATTCAGATAATCCGAATCTGTATCTGTATCCGTCAGATTTTATCGATATCATATCTGTTTCCGTATCTGGGAAAAAAATCCGTATTCGATTAAAAACATCTGATTCCGTTTCTTCGGATACGGTCGGAAACTATTTAAACCACCCCTAGTTATCCATCTTCGGTAGCTACAGAGGAAAGAGACTGAAAGACAACATTGTTACCTTTTAAGTGTTATTATATTTCGGGAGGCACTTTGTTACCTTTGAGCTCGTGTTACCTCTGGGATGCAGTTTCCAGAGGTAACATTCACTACATGCACCCAGAAGTAACATGGGAGCGCCCAGAGGTAACAGGACCACTTGCACCCGGACAACTCTGTAGCTTGCATTGTTACCTCTGGTTGCATGTTACCTCTGAATGCATGTTACTTACGGTACTTACTCTGTTATCTTTGCGGGAATGTTCCCTCTGTAGCTGTCGATGTTATCTCTGGATGCATGCTACCTTTGTAGGATTTATTTTAATCTTGGTCAGATTAAGTTTTTCATTACTCAACATTTGCACTTAATATACATCAACAGAAAAGGAAAATACTCCAAAATCCAAATATAACTAATTGACGATTGATATGTCCAAATATGTGAAACAAAGGTAACATTGTGCCTACCGGAGGTAACACTGTGCCTACCGGAGGTAACACTGTGTCTCCCGAAGGTAACAATTTACACCCTTTGTGCACCCCCTCGGTTTTTCTCTAGCTCCGCCACTGACCCTATAGGCCTAAATGTTTGGTGGCCCGGAAGATTCAGATAATCTGAATCTACATCTGTACCCATCAGATTTCATCGATATCATATCTGTTTCATCGATATCGATATCATTCAATACATGCACCCAGAAGCAACATAGGAGCGCCTATAGGTAATAGTACCACATGCACCCGGATAACTCTGTATCTTGCATTGTTACCTCTATGTGCATGTTACCTCAGGAAGTTTCTATGTTACCTCTGCTTGTATGTTACTTACGGTACTTACTCTCTTACCTCTGCTGGAATATTCCCTCTATAGCTGTCGATGTTATCTCTGGATGCATGCTACCTCTGTAGGATTTATTTTAATCTTGGTCAGGTTAAGTTTCTCATACTCAACATTTGCACTTAATATGCATCAACAGAAAAGGAAAATACTCCAAAATCCAAATTTAACTAATTGACGATTGATATGTCCAAATATGTGAAACAAAGGTAACACTGTTTTTACCAGAGGTAACACTGTGTCTCCCGGAGGTAACACTGTGTCTTCCGGAGGTAACACTGTTTCTCCTGGAGGTAACAATTTACACCCTTTGTGCACCCCCTCGGTTTTTCTCTAGCTCCTCCACTGACCCTATAGGCCTAAATGTTTGATGGCCCAGTAGATTCAGATAATCCGAATCTGTATCTGTATCCATCGGATTTCATCGATATCATATCTGTTTCCGTATCCGGGAAAAAAATCCGTATTCGATTAAAAAAATATGATTCCATTTCTTCGGATACGGTCGGAAACTATTCGAACCACCCCTAGTTATCCATCTTCGGAAGCTACAGAGGAAAGAGACTGAAAGACAACATTGTTACCTTTTAAGTGCTGTTATATTTGGGAGGCACTTTGTTACCTTTGAGCTCGTGTTACCTCTGGGATGCAGTTTCTAGAGGTAACATTCACTACATGCACCCAGAAGGAACATGGGAGCGCCCAGAGGTAACAGGACCACTTGCACCCGGACAACTCTGTACCTTGCATTGTCACCTCTGGTTGCATGTTACCTCAGGAAATTTCCATGTTACCTCTGAATGCATGTTACTTACGGTACTTACTCTGTTACCTCTGCTGGAATGTTCCCTCTGTAGCTATCGATGTTATCTCTCGATGCATGCTACCTCTGTAGGATTTATTTTAATCTTGGTCAGGTTAAGTTTTTCATACTCAGCATTTGCACTTAATATGCATCAACAGAAAAGGAAAATACTCCAAAATCAAAATATAACTAATTGACGATTGATATGTCCAAATATGTGAAACAAAGGTAACACTATGCCTACCAGAGGTAACACTGTGTCTATCAGAGGAAACACTGTGTCTCCCGGAGGTAACAATTTACACCCTTTGTGCTCCCCCTCGGTTTTTCTCTAGCTCCGCCACTGACCCTATAGGCCTAAATGTTTGGTGGCCCGGTAGATTCAGATAATCTGAATCTGTATTCTGTATCCAGTTGGATTTCATCGATATCATATCTGTTTCATCGATATCGATATCATTCAATACATGCACCCAGAAGCAACATAGGAGCGCCTATAGGTAATAGTACCACATGCACCCGGATAACTCTGTATCTTGCATTGTTACCTCTGTGTGCATGTTACCTCAGGAAGTTTCTATGTTACCTCTGCTTGTATGTTACTTACGGTACTTACTCTCTTACCTCTGCTGGAATATTCCCTCTATAGCTGTCGATGTTATCTCTGGATGCATGCTACCTCTGTAGGATTTATTTTAATCTTGGTCAGGTTAAGTTTCTCATACTCAACATTTGCACTTAATATGCATCAACAGAAAAGGAAAATACTCCAAAATCCAAATTTAACTAATTGACGATTGATATGTCCAAATATGTGAAACAAAGGTAACACTGTTTTTACCAGAGGTAACACTGTGTCTTCCGGAGGTAACACTGTGTCTTCGGAGGTAACACTGTTTCTCCTGGAGGTAACAATTTACACCCTTTGTGCACCCCCTCGGTTTTTCTCTAGCTCCTCCACTGACCCTATAGGCCTAAATGTTTGATGGCCCAGTAGATTCAGATAATCCGAATCTGTATCTGTATCCATCGGATTTCATCGATATCATATCTGTTTCCGTATCCGGGAAAAAAATCTGTATTCGATTAAAAATATGATTCCATTTCTTCGGATACGGTCGGAAACTATTCGAACCACCCCTAGTTATCCATCTTCGGAAGCTACAGAGGAAAGAGACTGAAAGACAACATTGTTACCTTTTAAGTGCTGTTATATTTGGGAGGCACTTTGTTACCTTTGAGCTCGTGTTACCTCTGGGATGCAGTTTCTAGAGGTAACATTCACTACATGCACCCAGAAGGAACATGGGAGCGCCCAGAGGTAACAGGACCACTTGCACCCGGACAACTCTGTACCTTGCATTGTCACCTCTGGTTGCATGTTACCTCAGGAAATTTCTATGTTACCTCTGAATGCATGTTACTTACGGTACTTACTCTGTTACCTCTGCTGGAATGTCCCTCTGTAGCTATCGATGTTATCTCTCGATGCATGCTACCTCTGTAGGATTTATTTTAATCTTGGTCAGGTTAAGTTTTTCATACTCAGCATTTGCACTTAATATGCATCAACAGAAAAGGAAAATACTCCAAAATCAAAATATAACTAATTGACGATTGATATGTCCAAATATGTGAAACAAAGGTAACACTATGCCTACCAGAGGTAACACTGTGTCTATCAGAGGAAACACTGTGTCTCCCGGAGGTAACAATTTACACCCTTTGTGCTCCCCCTCGGTTTTTCTCTAGCTCCGCCACTGACCCTATAGGCCTAAATGTTTGGTGGCCCGGTAGATTCAGATAATATGAATCTGTATTTGTATCCGTTGGATTTCATCGATATCATATCTGTTTCATCGATATCGATATCATTCAATACATGCACCCAGAAGCAACATAGGAGCGCCTATAGGTAATAGTACCACATGCACCCGGATAACTCTGTATCTTGCATTGTTACCTCTATGTGCATGTTACCTCAGGACGTTTCTATGTTACTTCTGCTTGCATGTTACTTACGGTACTTACTCTGTTACCTTTGCGGGAATGTTCCCTCTGTAGCTGTCGATGTTATCTCTAGATGCATGCTACCTCTGTAGGATTTATTTTAATCTTGGTCAGGTTAAGTTTCTCATACTCAGCATTTGCACTTAATATGCATCAACAGAAAAGGGAAATACTCCAAAATCCAAATATAACTAATTGACGATTGATATGTCCAAATATATGAAACAAAGGTTACACTGTGTCTATCAGAGGTAACACTGTGTCTCCCGGAGGTAACAATTTTCATCCTTTGTGCACCCCTCTGTTTTTCTCTAGCTCCGCTGCACAAACCGGAAGTAACGTCTTAGGTGGGGCAACGATGCACTAACAGGAAGTAACATCTTATGAGGGGCAACAAGGTGCTAACCTGAAGTAACGTATAATTAGGGGCAACAGTGCGCTAACCGGAAGTAACATATTATAAGGGGCAACAGTTCACTAACCATAAGTAACATATTATGATGGGCAATGGTGCGCTAACCAGAAGTAACATCTTACTTGGGGCAACAGTGCACTAAATAGAAGTAACATATTATGAGGGACAACAGTGCGCTAACTTGAAGCAACATATTACGAGGGGCAATGGTTCACTAACCGGAAGTAATGTATGAGGAAGGGCAAGGAGGTGCTAAACGGAAGTAACATATTACGAGGGGTAATGAGGCACTAACTAGAAGTAACGTATTGAAGCCAGTTAAGTCTATTGTATCCGGTTAAGGGAATTGAAGCTGGTTAAGGGCATTGTCTCCGGTTAAGGCTATTGTATCCGGTTAAGGCTATTGAATCCGGTTAAAGCTATTGAATCTAGTTAAGGCTATTGAATTCAGTTAAGGGCATTGTCTCAAGTTAAGGCTATTGAAGCCGGTTAAGGGCATTGTCTCCGGTTAAGGCTATTGAATCTAGTTAAGGCTATTGAATCCGGTTATGGCTATTATCTACGATTAAGGCTATTGAATCCGGTTAAGGGAATTATCTCAGATTAAGGCTATTGAAGCTGGTTAAGGCTATTGAATCTGGTTAAGGGGATTGTCTCAGGTTAAGGCTATTGAAGCCGGTTAAGGGCATTGTTTGTGGTTAAGGGCATTGTTTGCGGTTAAGGCTATTGAAACCGGTTAAGGGGATTGTCTCAGGTTAAGGCTATTGAATCCGGTTAAGGGGATTGTCTCAAGTTAAGGCTATTGAAGCCGATTAAGGCTATTGAATCCGGTTAAGGGCATTGTCTCAGGTTAAGGCTATTGAATCTGGTTAAGGGCATTGTCTCAGATTAAGGCTATTGAAGCCAGTTAAGGCTATTGAATCCAGTTAAGGCTATACGGTTAAGGCTATTGAATCCGGTTAAGGTTATTGTCTACGGTTAAGGGAATTGTCTCCGGTTAAGGGAATTGTCTATGGTTAAGGCTATTGTCTCCGGTTAAAGCTATTGAATCCGGTTAAGGGCATTGTCTCCGGTTAAAGCTATTGAATCCGGTTAAGGGAATTGTCTACGGTTAAGGCTATTGTCTCCGGTTAAAGCTATTGAATCCAGTTAAGGGCATTGTCTCCAGTTAAAGCTATTGAATATGGTTAAGGGCATTGTCTACGGTTAAGGCTATTGAATCCGATTAAGGTCATTGTCTACGATTAAGGATATTAACACTGGTTAATGCCATTGTCTCCGGTTAAGGCTATTGAATTCGGTTAAGGGCATTGTCTCCAATTAAGGGAATTGTGCGTGCAACGTGCTCCAAAATTGACACGGCTCCAAAATCACGTGGAACATTGGAGAAATTCAGAAATTCAACACGTAGGTGCCAACGATTTTGAAACCGGTAGAAATTACGATTTAAATAGAAATAGGAATCAGTAATTCGACACAACGATTGACTGAGAATTGAAGATAGCATTAGGAACCCAAGATACATGCATCTCTTGCAGTTCACAGAAACTCTTTGCCACAACCATTGGCACTAGTTTCTAGCTCTAGCCGTGGCACCACTGCAAAACCAAGCACATCTAGGACTTGTGTTCTTGCAGGTGGTTTTGCTTTGTCCTACTTGGTATCTGTCACTAAGGAGCAGGTGGATACTCTGGATGATGAAGATATTGCTATCATTGCCAGAAGGTTCACTGGTTTTCACAATGAGAGACGGGATCAGAGGATAAGTGGCTTTAGTGGTTTTTTGAGTGTGGTGACACTTCTCACATCAAGGCCAATTGTCCTAATATCAAGAGGAGATATGAGAGTGAGTGCCCCAAATACCACATGAAGGAGAGGAAACCCTTTGTGAAGGGTAAACGTGGCAAGGTGGCTAAGAGGGTAGCCAAGGCCACTTCCAGAGCATTTGTTGCTGCACTCAGCGACATTGATACTTCCTCAACTGAGGAGTCGAGCTTTGACAAGGAGGAAGAGTCCCCAAGAAAGGAGGAGAAGAAGGCAAGGGATTTCACTGGCCTTTGCTTCATGGCCGACAGCAGTCATATCGGCGATGAGCTTGACTCATCTAAGGTACCTCTATCCTATTACCAGCTCTCAATTAAGGTAGATGAACGGAATGAAGTAGTTCTTGTTCAGGATAGATTACTTGTTCAGGCTGCCAGAGATAGAAAAGACCTTAGACTTAGGCTAGAATCTTTTTCTACTGATTATGCCATGCTTATCTAAAATTGATGATGCTGAATGTGAATCATGCACTATTGTCATGAGTGAGCTTGCTCAGTTGCGCTCTATGCATGCTCAAACTATTGATGAGCTTGAGACTTTACAGAAGTAGCTTTTGGTGGTGGAATCTAGACTTATTTCTTCTGATGCTTGTTCAATTTGTCCATTATTGATTGATAGCATTAATTTAAGAGACAAGCATGTTAGGGAGTTAGAGTCTAGGTTGGAGAGTGCTGAGTGTTCTAAGGATGTGCAGCCTGCTTGTCCCACCTGCATCACCCTTAAGGACCAACTTAGTTTTGCTAGAGGGCAAGCTGAAAACCTTATGACTAAAAATGAATACCTTCTTTCTCTTGTTAACAAATGCACTGAGTCAAAGGGTATGATGGATTTGCTCTTTGCCAAGACCAAGATGTGTGCTGACAGGGCAGGGTTAGCTCTAGGATTCGGTTTTGAGAGGATTCCTTCAGATAGTGAGAACATAATTGTTTTTACCTCTCCCACTACCTTAGAGAAAGAAAGAGCCCAATTAGACACTCCATCAGCCAAACAACCTACCCTAACTCTAAAGAAAACCACCCCTCCTACCAAGAAAATTCTTCCCAAGAAGAACTCTCCGATAAAGCCGAAGGAGCTTGTGAGGATTGCTCCTATGACCCATCATAGTGCCCCTAGGAGAGTGTTTCATTGTTCTTACTGTTAGCGGGCAGGTCATTTGGTTAGGTTTTGCTATCGTCGCATCAAGGATGAGCGACGTTCTCAGGCATTGAGGTTCTAGGATATGCACTACCCATCTCTAGGTATGCATGAGTCTGTATTTTACTCACGTCCTAATTATGAGGCTCCTCGATCTTCTCAGAGAGGCTTTGCCCCTCGTGGTGTTCACCATGTTTCATATGGTGCTAGACCTCGTGTTAGTGGCTTTATGCCTCGACAGGTTGGGAGACCTCATCATGCATTTGGGTCACATCATGTAGGTAGACCTCGCACTTTGCATCATTCTAGTTTTCATGTACATAGACAGTCTACTTTTGCTGTACCTACTGCTCGTATCACTCAGTGTTGGATGCCACATCATGCTTTCACTCACCCCAGCACTGAGCGATCGAGGTTTTCCCATTTTGTGTAGGCATCAGATCGAGGCTTTGAGGGCACGTGGATCATGGACACTGATTGTTCGCGCCATATGACCGGAAATGTAGCATGGTTCTCCAGCCTCACTATAACCAAGCAAAAGGAGCAAATCACCTTTGGCAACAACCGAAGAAGTAGAGTGAAAGGTAAATGTGTGGTAAGAATCAACTCGAATTTCACTCTCAAAAGATATTGCTTTGGTTGAGAATTTTGGATACAATTTTCTTTCTGTATCTCAATTGTTTGATGAGGGCTTCTAAGTGCGATTCCATCGCAGTACTTCACAGTACTCAATTCTGATGGTGCTGTGGTCTATAAGATTTTCAGAGTTGGGAGAGTCTTTGGAGCTGATTTTTCTGAGTCATCTGGTTCTTCTCACTGCCTTGTTGCACATTTGACTTCCGTGCTTTGGAAGTGGCATAGGAGACTAGGGCTTATGAGCTTTGAGTTGCTCGCTCGTATGAGTGCCCTAGGTTTGATCCGAGGATTTCCCATGCTCAAATTTGAGAAGAATTTAGTTTGCGTTCTCTGTCGATATGGAAAAATTATTGCCACTTTGCACTCACCAGTTACCATGGTGATGACTGAATAACCCGGAGAACTTCTTCACATGGACACTGTAGGTCCTTCTCGGGTTAGTTTTTAGGCGGCAAGTGGTATGTGTTAGTCATTGTCGATGATTTCTCTCGCTACTCTTGGGTCTTCTTTCTACCCAGCAAGGATGAAGTGTTTTCACATTTTCGGAGCTTAGCTTTGAGACTTTTCACTGAACTCCCTAGTGCATTGAAGTTCATTTGAAGTGATAATGGCACTGAGTTCAAGAACAATCTCTTTGTCGACTTTTGCATGGAGCATGGCATAGAACATCAATTCTTGCTCTGCGAGTTCCTCAACAAAACGGTGTTGTTGGGAGAAAGAAACGCACTTTGGTTGAGATGACTAGGACGATGCTCGATGAGAACAGGACTCCTAGAAAATTCTGGGCCGAGGCCATGAACACTGCTTGTTACATCTCAAACCGAATTTTCTCGCGCTCAATTTTGAACTTGACTTCTTATGAATTGCGATTTGGGAGACACATAAAGTTACTCATCTTTGAGTTTTTGGCTGTTGATGCTTTATCCTAAAACGTGGAAATTTGGACAAATTTGAGTCGTGCTCTTCTGATAGGATTTTCTTGGGTTACACTACTCACGGTCATTCTTATTGTGTTTTCAATTTGGAAACTAACACTATCATCGAGTCATGTGATGTGACCTTTGATGAATCAACCCCCTATGTTAGCTCTTCTTTTGAATAGGCTAATGAACATGATATGGAGCAGACCATCTTCGAAGAAGAAGATCCCGGAGATTTTGAGGACGAACCCCTACTACCCTCGACATCGACCCCCGAAGCCGACCCCACTTCGATCACTTTGGCAAGAGGCCCCGAAGATACAACCTCAACATCGGTCATCTTCGACCATTCACCGATACAAGTTGGGGGGAGATTGCATCCCACCGCGAGGCTCATCATCACATTCAAAGGATGCACCCTCTCGAGCAGATCATTGGTGAGCTTGGTCAAAGGGTAACACATTCTCATGCTTATTTCATTTAGTCTGCTTTTGTTGCTTCTTTTGAGCCCTTAGATATGAGTGATGCTCTTTTTGATTCTAGTTGGATCAATGCCATGCATGAGGAACTTGAAAATTTTGAGAGAAACCAGGTCTGAACTCTTGTAGATCCTCCACCTAATGTTCGTTTTATTGGAACAAGATGGATTTTCAAAAACAAACAAGGGGAGGATGGGTCTGTAGTTAAAAACAAAGCTAGACTTGTGGCTTAGGGTTATTCTCAGTTAGAAGGGGTTGATTTTACTAAAACATTTGAACTTGTTTCTCATCTTGAGGAAATTAGGATTTTACATGCATTTGCGGCATCCAGAGGATTCAAACTTTATCAAATGGATGTTAAAAGTTCTTTTCATAATGGCTTCATAGGAAAAGATGTTTATGTAAAACAACCCCTGGTTTTGAAAACCCGAAATACCCACATAAAGTCCTTAAACTTCATAAGGCTCTTTATGGACTCAAGCAGGCCCCTCAGGCTTGGTATGACAGACTCAAGTCTTTTCTTCTTGAGCGAGGGTATTTGATGGGATCTATAGATAAAACCCTGTTCACTCTCAAGCATGGAAAAGATTTCCTTCTAGTACAAATTTACATTGACGATATCATCTTTGGTGGCTCTTCTCATGCTTTGGTTGCTGAGTTTGCAGAAACTATGAGCAGGGAGTTCGAGATGTCCATGATGGGTGAACTCACATTTTTACTTGGTTTGCAAATCAAGCAAAACAAACAAGGTACCTTCGTCCACTAGACGAAGTACACCAAGGACTTGCTCAAGAAGTTTGACATGGCTAATGCGAAGCCCCTCGCCACCCCAATGGCTACATCTGTAGCATTGGATCCTGATGAGGATGGAGAAGTCGTACATCAGAAGGAGTTCCAAAGCATGATCGACTCCCTTCTCTACTTGACTACTACGAGGCCGGACATACAGTTCGCTGTATGTCTGTGCGCTTGTTTTTAGGCTTCGCCACGTGCTTCGCACCGCCAAGCAGTAAAGCGCATTCCCAGTTATCTGAAGCATACTCTTGAATTTGGCATTTGGTATTCTGCATCTTCCTCTTTGTGTCTTCGTGGTTATTCAGATGCGGATTTTGCTGGGTGTCAAATTGATAGGAAGAGTACCTCTGGCACTTGCCATTTTCTGGGAACTTCTCTTGTTTGCTAGTCTTCCCACAAACAGTGTAGTGTTGCACAATCTACGGCTGAGGCCGAATATGTTGCTGGAGCTAGCTGTTGCTCGCAGATTTTGTGGATGGTTTCCACTTTGTGGGATTTCGGGATAGATTATAAGGGTGTTCCACTATTTTGTGATAACACTAGCGCTATTTGCATTGCAAACAACCCGGTTCAGCATTCCAGAACCTAACACATTGATGTGAGGTATCATTTCCTGAGTGATCACAATGAGAAAGGTGATATTGAACTTCAGTATGTTGATACCCAGAACCAGCTTGCCGACAATTTCACTAAACCACTTGATGCATCTCGATTTGCTTACTTGCGTGGGGAACTTGGTATTTTTCATCCCTACGACATTTTGTGAGGAGGAGTATGATTTAATTATTTTTGCGTGGATTTCTTATGATGATTTTTTGATACACTTAGTTGATTTTATATGCTAGTACATGATTGTCGTTCTCATCATGCTCTCAGCTCGAGTTAATACATCTCATTTCATATTGAGCATGATTTTCATTTCATCAAACCTCTAAATTTGATCACTGCTTAGTCTTGTGTCTGGCTTGGGTTGTTGAGGACTGCCTTAGCGCTCTTTATCTGCCTGGTAGCTAGAATCCTTTTCTATGGATGCAAAATTGCAACTTGAAAATTATATTGCTATTCCTGAAATCGTTCAACAAATGTTACACAGCAAAAATCAAAAGACATGACTTATGTGCTAAAAATGAAAACATCCAGGTGGGTTTGCTTGTTACACTACTTTATTCTAGACTGCTTATCATAGCACCTTGGTATGACCTAGGATAACTTAGTGTATGCTAAAATCATTATCTTAAGCTTCTGATGGTCTGTCTTGACCTAGGCTTGGCGTGATTGGAAATCATAAGGTGGATGAGAAAATAACCCCTGGCACTGTCAAAGAATTGCAAAGTCTAAATCACTTTCTAAATCAAGCTTGCTGAATGCACCATGAAAATTGGAACTTGCTCTCCTGGGTAGAAATTGCTTAGCTTCTGCAGTTCCTGTTTTCACTTGTCTAGGTGACTAGTCTGAGTGGTGATGATTTTTCTTTTCAAAAATTGACAAATTCATGCCTTAAACATTGAATCTGGAATATATTCACTAGAGCTGAGCATTTCAGCCTGATAATCTGTTTTGGCATATTTTTGCACTATATGTTGTCCTCTTCTTCATCATCTTGAAGTCTTGCATTTTCTGCTCCTTGATTCTTGCATTGCCAAAGGGGAAGAAAAATACCTTGTTGTCCTACCTAAGGGGGAACACAAGTGATGAAGCTCAAACATGGAGAAAATTTTTACTGCCAAAAGGAGGAATTATTGACAAATAGCTTTTCATGACTCAAGTCGATTGAAATTCATTAATCAAGTGACATGTTTTGGCTCTTTTCTGAGTTTTTATGGTCACTTGTGGGCTGAAAATTTTCAAATTTTCTTGAACTTGAATTTGGTTTTCAATGCACTCATCAAAAGGGAGCTTGAGAAACCAAGTTGAAATGTGCCTTGGTTTCAAGTCTATGATGAGTGATTGACAAGTTTCCTTCTGGGCGAAGGGGTCCCTCCGAAGGGATTTAGCTGGCTGTAGCTGTGTAGCGGAGTCTGTTTGTTGGAGTGGTTTGGCAGAGCATGATAACGTGATGGTACCGAAGGGCTCGGTATTTTGGGTGGTACACCGGAGTGAGTACCGAACATTGTTTACTGGAGAGGTCTCTGGGTACTGGAAACACTTGTCTGTTTGTCGGTGGTGCGTAGGTGTCTTCGGAGGTGATGGACGGTTCACAACAAGTGAACCTTGGTCAAGCGGGAGGCTTGGTGCCAAGCGAGCGGGGAGCTCTATCACGAAGGCTGCGTGGGGTCTAGGTCGGTCCTCAAGTCAAGGTGCGCTAGGCGAAGACTGAGAGTGCAGAGGGTGGCTCCGACTGAAGGTACCCTGAGGCGAAGTCCTCGGAGGCGAGGCATTTCTAAGGGTGCTTCGAAAGGAGTAACTTTGAAGTATGGTGGACGAAGTCCTCAGCATTGAGGCAAGGCGTTTGAAGTGTGCTCCGGATGGAGGCACCTAAAGGGACACCTAACGAAGGTCTCGGAAGTCAAGGTGCATCGTAGGCATGGTCCGGATAAGGGTCTTCGTAGAGTGTGCTCAGTGCTGAGACACTGCGAAGGGGTGCTTATGGCTATGCTTCATGCAGAGGCCTTGGACGGAGGGACTTCGAAAGGTGGCGAAGGTACTCCGAAGGTGGGGGTTCGGAGTATGGCTGACTTGAGGTAGTTTGTCCATGCATGGCTTCGGTACACGGACTGATGGAGTTCGAGCTGGGAGTAGCTGCGAAGCCATGGTGGTCCACTCCGGTGGTGATGGTGCGAAGGTTCAAGAGCTTTGATGGCTTTGGCTCAAAACCGTCACTGTATCGAAGGCTGACTTCGGTGAAGTGAAGGCCATCTGGCTCAAAGCTTCTCGCTGAAGCTACCGCACACCTTGTGTGCGAAGGGGGTTTTAGAAGACGCCAAATGTGCAATGGTTGATCGTGTCTGCTCTGCAAAAGCTGATGCTATCTCCTCTGCAAAGCTGGCACTAGAAGCCTGTAAATAAAGTAGACTACCATCTGTACCCTCTTGTCTGGCTTCGACAAAAACAATGTAAACCCTAGGGGTAAAGTAGTCTATTCACAAGGCTAAATAATGCCTATAAATAATGAAGGCTGGCTAGGTCTAGGTAACACTTTGAGTAACCATTTCTAGAACTCCAGAGCTAGCCACCACACCTATGTACTTAGTCCTGTGAGTCTTTTTGTGTTCCCTATTCATGCAATGAAATTTTCATTCTGTTCTTTTGCTGCTTGAACTTCTATCCCTGTTTTGCACTGCATGTGTTGATTTCTCTAAGCTCCACTTCGTTCTGTTCAACCTAGAGTTTTTGCACTTTTTCTTTCTATGTGTGCAAAGTGTGTGTTGTTTAGTGTGAGTTCGCTTTGTGTAAACCGATGCAACCCCTCACTGTTACTAGCGAAGCACTGAGTAGAGTGTGATCGAAGCCTATTTTCTTTCCTCAGCAAAATCAGCTCTGTTTGCTTTTAGGCCTTCAAAATACGAAGCCTAGTACTAGTTGCTAGTGCGGAGTATCTAGTCGATGTCCCTAGAGGGAAACCTCCTCCTGCGAGGGGTGAAGTGCGAAGCCTGCTAGAAGGCAGTGTGCGGAGCTTGCACGAACCTAGCAGAGGTGTTTTTGGGTATGTTGGCAAGAGCGAGTCTTCTTGACTTCGAACTTTTACTCTTTGCGAAGCCTGTTTCTAGAGCTGTAGAATACCTCCGAACTAGATCTCCGAAGGGTGTGTTCAAAGCCTGTTCTGCAGGAGACTATTTTAAAACAGAAGGCTATTTTTAGCCCAAAATTTTAGAAAGATCCCATTCACCCCCCTCTGGTCGCCCATTCCGGTCCAACACAATGCAACTCCACTTGGTTCTCATTGATGGAATGGAGGCCACGCGTGATGGAATAGACGATGGAACAGAGGCTACCCATGATGAAACAGATGGCAGAACGGAGGCCACGTGGGACTAAACGGATGGTCGGGACAGAACCGAGAATGGTGGGGCTAGCGAGGAGCATGAACGCGATGGCGACAGTGAGAGGATATGGTTAGGATTGCATGAATTGAAAGCGTGTCAATTCACTTTAGGGCCCACATATTTATAAGTGGGAGTTATCAATGATGTGTGGTAACTACCACCTATCATTAGTGATTAGTAGTAATTACCACCCATTAGCTACAAGTAGTAATTAACACCCATCATTAATGAATTCATGTAGTGTAGTGACAGGTGGTAGTGACCACGTGTCATAAATGATGAGAGTGGTCAGAGCACAATACTTTTGAGGTCACTATAGGTGACCGAACAAGTGTTGTGCTACTGTTCAATGATGCCATGGATAAGTTTGTGTAGAATGAAGTCTTGTTTCATGCTTCAAGATGCTGGTGGATGCATCGAGCTAGGCAACATCCACCACATTCCTCCATGGCAAAGAAAAAAGAGGAGTAGGAGAAAAAATTTGGTCTTCTGAAGTCAAAATGCAAGCTGTAGTCAGGGTATTTAAAAGGCGTAATGTGCCATAGTGATTAATATGCCATCTACTTACTACCACTAACTAACTACTTGCAGTAATGAGATTACAATAGTAATTAGCTCTTTCATATGTGACAGGTGATAGTCATTAGTGACGGGTAATAGTTGTTGTTTGTCACAAATGACTTGGCAAAATACTTGTCCAGATTTCAAGTTATGTCATAGATATGACTTGCCACAAAAATCCATTTCTCATATATTACATACCAAAATTACTAAGACTAGTAAAATCACCCACATCTTAGTATTTCAACTCACTATAAGTACATCTTACACTTAAAGGAAACACGTGCTGGAAAATTACAATGATTAGTGATCATCGCAACACATGTACAACACTTGTATATATAAAATTTAACCTTTACAATCCTTTAGAATGGTCGGAGCGCAGATATGAAGTCTTCTTGTCTGGTTTAACTTGTGGCATAATAGAGGTGACCAAGGGAGGTATCTAATCAAAATTATTGAACTAGTTCTCATCAACAACATTTAAACACCCCTCAATCCATCTTTTTCCAACTAGGACGACATGAAGTTTTTCATTTTTCATATTAGGCATCACATAAAATACTTGAGAAACGTGTTTAGGGAGCACGAAAGGTTCTTATTTATAGCCGACCAGAGTTAGATTTACACTTGTAAATCTATACTTGTTGACCATAATGCCTTTGTTCCATTGACCCAGCGGCATTGAAACATAGGTACCTTGAACCCTCGGTAGTCAAGTTACCATATCTCCTCTATCTAAATGCAATATGTGTTCTTTACATTTTTATTGTGATAGGTATTTATACGAACACCACTATTCTTGTTTGTGCTCTTTTTATCTTGATCAACTATGTAGAATGTATAACTATTTATATGATAACCTTGATATGTTGTTACAGTGTATATAGGGCCTACTAGTAGCTACCTTGATATGATAACCTTTCCATGTGCTATTTTGCGATCTATGCTTCGGTACAAGACATGTTTTTTGCATAAAGCATGTGATTATGATCAACGATGTATGGTGATACTTCGCTTGATTAAAGCTCCGAAGTGAGTGTTTCTTGCCTAGGATTCCTTGACCTCCTAGTCTACCCTTTGGAGAAAGTAGGGCACACTAATTATGTTATTCGAGTCTATGTGCTCGACACACCACTCTACTATCTCCTCGCCAGAGTAACCCTATGTGATACAACCCTCAGGTGAAGAATGATTCCTAACATACTTCTTTATAACACTCATGTATCTCTCGTATGAGTACATATGATGCAAGAAAATAGGTCCAAGAAAGGAAAATTATTTGACGAGATGTGTCGTTGCATATTAAGTGATAATACTCTATGGGGGTTCTTGTAGAGAGGATTTAGGTTAGGTGTTGGGGAGTATTGTGGATGAGTCTGATGGTTATCTCTATCTAGGAGACAATGAGAGTTTTTAGATAGGTTTGGATCTCCGAGAGGATAACAACCCTACTCTTGTGTGCGTAATATGAGCTATAGGGCATGAATTGCCTTAAGCGTATCAAAAAACGTCAAAGATCATGACTTTTCATGCTCTCTCCAATCCTTTTATATGAGAAGGATCAGTGGTTATAAATGATGATTAAAGCACCCCATTAATGAATAATTATGAGGATATAAATGGTTAGTTTGTGAGCTATAACTCCAAAGATAACAACACTAATAATTGCAGAATATGGAGATTAATGGTGGCTGCGTTATTAATGCTAACCGTACGAACATGGGTGGTTAGGAGGGCCCTTTACCCAGTGCTGCACGTGGAATCCTTAAGATCCTCAACCATTGACC
>JAAALK010000285.1:78156844-78179324 GCA_019279435.1 Zizania palustris
TTATAAGGGTGTTCCACTATTTTGTGATAACACTAGCGCTATTTGCATTGCAAACAACCCGGTTCAGCATTCCAGAACCTAACACATTGATGTGAGGTATCATTTCCTGAGTGATCACAATGAGAAAGGTGATATTGAACTTCAGTATGTTGATACCCAGAACCAGCTTGCCGACAATTTCACTAAACCACTTGATGCATCTCGATTTGCTTACTTGCGTGGGGAACTTGGTATTTTTCATCCTTACGACATTTTGTGAGGAGGAGTATGATTTAATTATTTTTGCGTGGATTTCTTATGATGATTTTTTGATACACTTAGTTGATTTTATATGCTAGTACATGATTGTCGTTCTCATCATGCTCTCAGCTCGAGTTAATACATCTCATTTCATATTGAGCATGATTTCATTTCATCAAACCTCTAAATTTGATCACCGCTTAGTCTTGTGTCTGGCTTGGGTTGTTGAGGACTGCCTTAGCGCTCTTTATCTGCCTGGTAGCTAGAATCCTTTTCTATGGATGCAAAATTGCAACTTGAAATTATATTGCTATTCCTGAAATCGTTCAACAAATGTTACACAGCAAAAATCAAAAGACATGACTTATGTGCTAAAAATGAAAACATCCAGGTGGGTTTGCTTGTTACACTACTTTATTCTAGACTGCTTATCATAGCACCTTGGTATGAACTAGGATAACTTAGTGTATGCTAAAATCATTATCTTAAGCTTCTGATGGTCTGTCTTGACCTAGGCTTGGCGTGATTGGAAATCATAAGGTGGATGAGAAAATAACCCCTGGCACTGTCAAAGAATTGCAAAGTCTAAATCACTTTCTAAATCAAGCTTGCTGAATGCACCATGAAAATTGGAACTTGCTCTCCTGGGTAGAAATTGCTTAGCTTCTGCAGTTCTTGTTTTCACTTGTCTAGGTGACTAGTCTGAGTGGTGATGATTTTTCTTTTCAAAAATTGACAAATTCATGCCTTAAACATTGAATCTGGAATATATTCACTAGAGCTGAGCATTTCAGCCTGATAATCTGTTTTGGCATATTTTTGCACTATATGTTGTCCTCTTCTTCATCATCTTGAAGTCTTGCATTTTCTGCTCCTTGATTCTTGCATTGCCAAAGGGGAAGAAAAATACCTTGTTGTCCTACCTAAGGGGGAACACAAGTGATGAAGCTCAAACATGGAGAAAATTTTACTGCCAAAAGGAGGAATTATTGACAAATAGCTTTTCATGACTCAAGTCGATTGAAATTCATTAATCAAGTGACATGTTTTGGCTCTTTTCTGAGTTTTTATGGTCACTTGTGGGCTGAAAATTTTCAAATTTTCTTGAACTTGAATTTGGTTTTCAATGCACTCATCAAAAGGGAGCTTGAGAAACCAAGTTGAAATGTGCCTTGGTTTCAAGTCTATGATGAGTGATTGACAAGTTTCCTTCTGGGCGAAGGGGTCCCTCCGAAGGGATTTAGCTGGCTGCAGCTGTGTAGCGGAGTCTGTTTGTCGGAGTGGTTTGGCATAGCATGATAACGTGATGGTACCGAAGGGCTCGGTATTTTGGGTGGTACACCGGAGTGAGTACCGAACATTGTTTACTGGAGAGGTCTCTGGGTACTGGAAACACTTGTCTGTTTGTCGGTGGTGCGTAGGTGTCTTCGGAGGTGATGGACGGTTCACAACAAGTGAACCTTGGTCAAGCGGGAGGCTTGGTGCCAAGCGAGCGGGGAGCTCTATCACGAAGGCTGCATGGGGTCTAGGTCGGTCCTCAAGTCAAGGTGCGCTAGGCGAAGACTGAGAGTGCAGAGGGTGGCTCCGACTGAAGGTACCCTGAGGCGAAGTCCTCGGAGGCGAGGCATTTCTAAGGGTGCTTCGAAAGGAGTAACTTTGAAGTATGGTGGACGAAGTCCTCAGCATTGAGGCAAGGCGTTTGAAGTGTGCTCCGGATGGAGGCACCTAAAGGGACACCTAACGAAGGTCTCGGAAGTCAAGGTGCATCGTAGGCATGGTCCGGATAAGGGTCTTCGTAGAGTGTGCTCAGTGCTGAGACACTGCGAAGGGGTGCTTATGGCTATGCTTCATGCAGAGGCCTTGGACGGAGGGACTTCGAAAGGTGGCGAAGGTACTCCGAAGGTGGGGGTTCGGAGTATGGCTGACTTGAGGTAGTTTGTCCATGCATGGCTTCGGTACACGGACTGATGGAGTTCGAGCTGGGAGTAGCTGCGAAGCCATGGTGGTCCACTCCGGTGGTGATGGTGCGAAGGTTCAAGAGCTTTGATGGCTTTGGCTCAAAACCGTCACTGTATCGAAGGCTGACTTCGGTGAAGTGAAGGCCATCTGGCTCAAAGCTTCTCGCTGAAGCTACCGCACACCTTGTGTGCGAAGGGGGTTTTAGAAGACGCCAAATGTGCAATGGTTGATCGTGTCTGCTCTGCAAAAGCTGATGCTATCTCCTCTGCAAAGCTGGCACTAGAAGCCTGTAAATAAAGTAGACTACCATCTGTACCCTCTTGTCTGGCTTCGACAAAAACAATGTAAACCCTAGGGGTAAAGTAGTCTATTCACAAGGCTAAATAATGCCTATAAATAATGAAGGCTGGCTAGGTCTAGGTAACACTTTGAGTAACCATTTCTAGAACTCCAGAGCTAGCCACCACACCTATGTACTTAGTCCTGTGAGTCTTTTTGTGTTCCCTATTCATGCAATGAAATTTTCATTCTGTTCTTTTGCTGCTTGAACTTCTATCCCTGTTTTGCACTGCATGTGTTGATTTCTCTAAGCTCCACTTCGTTCTGTTCAACCTAGAGTTTTTGCACTTTTTCTTTTCTATGTGTGCAAAGTGTGTGTTGTTTAGTGTGAGTTCGCTTTGTGTAAACCGAGGCAACCCCTCACTGTTACTAGCGAAGCACTGAGTAGAGTGTGATCGAAGCCTATTTTCTTTCCTCAGCAAAATCAGCTCTGTTTGCTTTTAGGTCTTCAAAATACGAAGCCTAGTACTAGTTGCTAGTGCGGAGTATCTAGTCGATGTCCCTAGAGGGAAACCTCCTCCTGCGAGGGGTGAAGTGCGAAGCCTGCTAGAAGGCAGTGTGCGGAGCTTGCACGAACCTAGCAGAGGTGTTTTTGGGTATGTTGGCAAGAGCGAGTCTTCTTGACTTCGAACTTTTACTCTTTGCGAAGCCTGTTTCTAGAGCTGTAGAATGCCTCCGAACTAGATCTCCGAAGGGTGTGTTCAAAGCCTGTTCTGCAGGAGACTATTTTTAAAACAGAAGGCTATTTTTAGCCCAAAATTTTAGAAAGATCCCATTCACCCCCCTCTGGTCGCCCATTCTGGTCCAACACAATGCAACTCCACTTGGTTTCTCATTGATGGAATGGAGGCCACGCGTGATGGAATAGACGATGGAACAGAGGCTACCCATGATGAAACAGATGGCAGAACGGAGGCCACGTGGGACTAAACGGATGGTCGGGACAGAACCGAGAATGGTGGGGCTAGCGAGGAGCATGAACGCGATGGCGACAGTGAGAGGATATGGTTAGGATTGCATGAATTGAAAGCGTGTCAATTCACTTTAGGGCCCACATATTTATAAGTGGGAGTTATCAATGATGTGTGGTAACTACCACCTATCATTAGTGATTAGTAGTAATTACCACCCATTAGCTACAAGTAGTAATTAACACCCATCATTGATGAATTCATGTAGTGTAGTGACAGGTGGTAGTGACCACGTGTCATAAATGATGAGAGTGGTCAGAGCACAATACTTTTGAGGTCACTATAGGTGACCGAACAAGTGTTGTGCTACTGTTCAATGATGCCATGGATAAGTTTGTGTAGAATGAAGTCTTGTTTCATGCTTCAAGATGCTGGTGGATGCATCGAGCTAGGCAACATCCACCACATGCCTCCATGGCAAAGAAAAAAGAGGAGTAGGAGAAAAATTTGGTCTTCTGAAGTCAAAATGCAAGCTGTAGTCAGGGTATTTAAAAGGCGTAATGTGCCATAGTGATTAATATGCCATCTACTTACTACCACTAACTAACTACTTGCAGTAATGAGATTACAATAGTAATTTAGCTCTTTCATATGTGACAGGTGATAGTCATTAGTGACGGGTAATAGTTGTTGCTTGTCACAAATGACTTGGCAAAATACTTGTCCAGATTTCAAGTTATGTCATAGATATGACTTGCCACAAAAATCCATTTCTCATATATTACATACCAAAATTACTAAGACTAGTAAAATTCACCCACATCTTAGTATTTCAACTCACTATAAGTACATCTTACACTTAAAGGAAACACGTGCTAGAAAATTACAATGATTAGTGATCATCGCAACACATGTACAACACTTGTATATATAAAATTTAACCTTTACAATCCTTTAGAATGGTCGGAGCGCAGATATGAAGTCTTCTTGTCTGGTTTAACTTGTGGCATAATAGAGGTGACCAAGGGAGGTATCTAATCAAAATTATTGAACTAGTTCTCATCAACAACATTTAAACACCCTCAATCCATCTTTTTCCAACTAGGACGACATGAAGTTTTTCATTTTTCATATTAGGCATCACATAAAATACTTGAGAAACGTGTTTAGGGAGCACGAAAGGTTCTTATTTATAGCCGACCAGAGTTAGATTTACACTTGTAAATCTATACTTGTTGACCATAATGCCTTTGTTCCATTGACCCAGCGGCATTGAAACATAGGTACCTTGAACCCTCGGTAGTCAAGTTACCATATCTCCTCTATCTAAATGCAATATGTGTTCTTTACATTTTTATTGTGATAGGTATTTATACGAACACCACTATTCTTGTTTGTGCTCTTTTTATCTTGATCAACTATGTAGAATGTATAACTATTTATATGATAACCTTGATATGTTGTTACAGTGTATATAGGGCCTACTAGTAGCTACCTTGATATGATAACCTTTCCATGTGCTATTTTGCGATCTATGCTTCGGTACAAGACATGTTTTTTGCATAAAGCATGTGATTATGATCAACGATGTATGGTGATACTTCGCTTGATTAAAGCTCCGAAGTGAGTGTTTTCTTGCCTAGGATTCCTTGACCTCCTAGTCTACCCTTTGGGAGAAAGTAGGGCACACTAATTATGTTATTCGGGTCTATGTGCTCGACACACCACTCTACTATCTCCTCGCCAGAGTAACCCTATGTGATACAACCCTCAGGTGAAGAATGATTCCTAACATACTTCTTTATAACACTCATGTATCTCTCGTATGAGTACATATGATGCAAGAAAATAGGTCCAAGAAAGGAAAATTATTTGACGAGATGTGTCGTTGCATATTAAGTGATAATACTCTATGGGGGTTCTTGTAGAGAGGATTTAGGTTAGGTGTTGGGGAGTATTGTGGATGAGTCTGATGGTTATCTCTATCTAGGAGACAATGAGAGTTTTTAGATAGGTTTGGATCTCCGAGAGGATAATAACCCTACTCTTGTGTGCGTAATATGAGCTATAGGGCATGAATTGCCTTAAGCGTATCAAAAAACGTCAAAGATCATGACTTTTCATGCTCTCTCCAATCCTTTTATATGAGAATTATGAGGATATAAATGGTTAGTTTGTGAGCTATAACTCCAAAGATAACAACACTAATAATTGCAGAATATGGAGATTAATGGTGGCTGCGTTATTAATGCTAACCGTACGAACATGGGTGGTTAGGAGGGCCCTTTACCCAGTGCTGCACGTGGAATCCTTAAGATCCTCAACCATTGACCTTTCTGGGATACGACATTAAAATTTAAAATTGTTGGCTTGATTAGCCTCCCCATATCCTAACAGTGGTATCAGAGCCTACGTGCGTAGTGTTTGATCTAGATGGATCACGTATAGAGATACATAGTGGAAATAGATTAAATCTATTGTTCTATCCGTCATATTTTCAGAAGTTCAGAGGGTCAGAAGTTTCGACGGGTTGGAAGTTCCAGTTTTGGAACAAAAGTTTCGGACCTAAATTAATTTTATACAGAAATGAATTTCCAAAAGTTCTAGTTATGAACTAGAAATTTCAATGTAGTTTAGTCACTTGTAGATTCTTCACCTAACATTTTTTTAGAATATTGTGACTCCTATGAGCTTGCAAAATATATGAGATGCATGAATGTAATTAACATGGCCTGCACATAATGAATATTACAACCCAAGTCTATTCAATGGTTGTATGACCTACATGTTGACCTGTGATGCTTTGACTCATGTAACAAGTATAGGTGCTATTATTTGTAGTGTGTTACTACAAGTTCATCGAGGTTTGAAGCACAAATGATGGGAGGGATGGAGATGTAGATCACCGTGTGAAGAGCCATACTATGTCAAAGTCAATTTGGATGCCTGTGGTGCTTTACTTATGTTCCTGTCATACTATTCTTACATGTTTCATATGTGGTAGGCATTATTACCTTGGTAGAATAGGTTTCCCTCAGAAAATTAAGTATTGATACTCTTTCCAATAGCTACATCTACCATGGCTCTCAATCATCGATAGTGGATCTGCCAAAATAGGGTACTATCTTTTATCTTGACCAGTTAGGGTGGAAGTCAGACTACCACATACATCAAAATGGTTTTGGTCTTTGGGGCATGGAGTTGGGCGTTGGGCATTGGATGACACCCCAATTAATAAGAGTCACATATGATGTGTGTTGGGGGAAATACTTCCATCCACGTGGTAAATATGGTAAATAGGCGGCCTCTCTAGAGGCCAAATTCGAACGGTAAAAGGAGCCGAAGTTTCGCCCCTCAGAGACACAGACGATCGACAAATGTGGGATCAGAATGACGACTAGAGGGCGGGTGAATAGGCACCTCGACAAATTCTCGTGAATAAGATGGTATGTTTAGAACACCCCAACGCTCCTCTAAAAATTATAGAAACCAAATTGAGGTCAATAGTACAAATTTAGAATAGAAATCAATCCTAAATAAAATTTCTGTCTAAATCGGAGTATGAGATGCCAAAATACTCTGTCAGAGTTCGATTCTCTGAAATAGAAAGCCTGAATCAGAAAATGAAATACCGACAGGAGTTGTCGACTGTTGGTTCTCTGACAGAGTTCAGAAACTTCAGATTTGATATTAAAAACAAATTCTGCTCCAATCAAACATCTCTAAGATAGGTGATCAACAGGTTTTACACTCAATGATGAATACAGATGCCTTTTAAAAAAAAACTTTCAAGCAATTTCACACAAGAACTTTGAAAGACAGAACATCGAATATGGCATGCATTAAGAGAAATTTCATGATCTATCTCTGAAAAAGCACATGCATAGATTTGAAGTCCCACACAAAATAGAAACCCTGTGCCTTGGACGTCAGGTCTACACTCACAGAAACATGGGCTCAAGGAAAACCAGGTACTGGAAGAAAATTCAGTGCTGACGAAGTACAAGCACTGTCCATGTGATTTAATAATCAGAAAGAACTGTGTTTATATGGTTGCCACAGATAATCCAATCAGCACACACCTTCCCAAAAGTAGTAAAGAGCAGATGGCTGGACCAGCAAAGTAAATAACGTCAAATGAACATACAAAAGCCCATGGATTCACGAAGTGTTAGATGTATAAACTCAGGAAATAGAACACTCCTGTGGCAAACTACACAAGAAAAAAATCCCATGCTTAATCACCAGCAAAGGCTACAGATTTATATCGACCAGATGTCAAACTTGTAACACAACCAAGCACACAACTCAGAAGAAAAGGCAAGAGGTAAAGAAATCAGAACCTAGCTGAGAAAATATCCCCGTGCTGTTGTGAATCAAGGCACATGCAAATCGATGTATGGATTAAAGAATCAGAAGTGCACAAACAAGTAAGAACATAAACTTAGTGTTGACACGAAAACGTGCCCCCGCACTTGGGTCAGTTCAACGATCCAAAAGTGTGTGGATACTTAGAAACGAGCCTAAGCGTAACACGACACGACGTCGCGTTCCGACTACCCTTAACAATGGCAAGGGGGTGGAGTCGCAAGGTAATCAGATCACAAGCAAATAATCCAATTAGCTGAAAAGAAATATATAAATAAAATAAAGCAGTCAGCTGAACGAAGCATGACTAATTCGAAGTGTACCGTGCGAAGGGGTCACCGAAGGGGGCCTTCGACGTCTGGTGTGAAGAGTTCACCGAAGGTAGTCTTTGGCATTCGGATCGATCTGGCCGAAGACAGGCTCCGAAAAAATCTCTGACGCGAAATCACCTCCGAACGATAGAGTTCGGTGCAAAGTCTCTGACACAACAAAACACTCCAACGCAACGCGCTGACACAACTTAATTCGGTGCGAATTTTTGGCGTAACGAAGTCTGATGCGACGAAGCCTGCTACGGAGCACTCTAGCATGCGGGATTTGGCTAGACCGACAATAGCATGATGGGTCCGGCATGAGTAGTCGAAGCAGGGTCCACTGAAGGATGTTCTGGCAACCTCCGAAACCAGCCTCCTGGCTCCGAAAACCTTCGGCGAAGGGGCTCCGAGCGTGAAAACCTGCAACAGAACAGAGATCTAGTGCCAATTCGGCCTGGGGACCGAATTTGCTATGTGTTGCAGTAGTGTAACGAAGGTAGCAATCTATTACTTAGATTAACGGATACTTCACAGGAGAAGTAACAAGGCGATAGCAATCTGTTACGTAGATTAGCGGATACTTCACAAGCGAAGTAACAAGGCTTACCACCGTTCCGAAGTGGCCGGCAGAGGGCTTCCAGGAAAATGCACGAAGGTTGTACAGAAAGTAAAGGAAAAATAAAAGGTACGATTCAAACTAGGGTCTCAAGTTGATTTGTGTTGGGGGGGGGTTTAATGAACCGGCCTCACCCCTATATTTATAGGGGCTAGTCTTCTTATCTTAAAGGCTAATCTGGTAGGATTCGGTCTAATCATGTTTTAGGGATAAAAATAGCCAGAATCAGACTCAAACTCTATCTTCGAAGCTGGCCTGAAGTGGGCCTTCGACAGGCCTGCCGAAGCCCGCTCCCCGGGCCGAAGCTTCGACGAGGTAGGCCTCTGGAGGGCCTTCGGGCCGAAGGTAACAGACCGTTAAAAGGCCTCCGAAGCACAATGTTCGATGGGCCTTCGGCCCTATAAGTCTTTGGCCTGATCCAGGACTTGTTTTTTTCGGCCCAAATTACCAAAATTGATATTTTGACAATCTTGACCATTAATGCCATTTTTTGCTATCAACACATGCCCCTACCTTTTAGTGAACTAAGTGAACTAAAAGCATAACGGGCTAAGGATGATACCTTCCATATCGGCCTTTCGACACTTTCAAGCGCTTTGCCACACACTTGGGAAGTACTTTTTCAAGTACCTTCCATTCAAAGCTCTTCAAACCGCTCTCCTTGTAGAGATTCTAACACGTATGCATTACTTGGAGCGATTTTTGCTATTTTGAAAGGGCCTTCCCAACTAGGTGACCATTTACCAAATTTGGGTCTCTTAGTGCCTAAGGGAAAAATCATCTTCCAAACCAAATCACCAACTTGAAACGATTTTGGCTTAACCTTTTTATTGTAGGCTCTATCTATTCTCCTTTTGTCTTTCTATATAGCTTATAAAGCCCTTAATCTCTTATTGGTCACTTCTTCCAAATTGTCTTTTAAAATAGTTTCATATTAATCGACTGATAAGCCATCTTACTTATGAAATCTTAAAGAGCCCAGATCCACCTCTACTAGAAGAATGGCTTCTTGTCCATATACTAACTCATATGAAGAAGGGTTAATTTTTTCCGTGCCATTACAATTTTCACGGTTTGCCAATATGCCATCGGTGTGTCACTGACAAATGGGGGCCGCCACAGTCACGGACAGTGGCATATAGGCAATTTCTAAAAATTATAATGGCATGTGAGTAATTTTCCCTATGAAGTATCTTTGGTAGCACCGTGTTTTGCAACTCTACAAGCCCACAATACTTCTGAAAGCACTTCATGCCACCTTTTAGGGAACTCTTCAATTTTCTTCTTAATAAGTTTAATCACAGTTTTATTACTAGACTCGGCCTAACCATTGGCCTGAGCATAGTATGGTGAAGAGTTTATCAACTTAATACCATAAAATTTGGCAAAATCTCTCACTTCTATAGCAACAAATGAAGTACCCTGATCTGTAGTGAGAGTTTGGGGAATACCGAATCTATGTATAACATGCTTCAAGATAACATTGATTACCTCATTGTGAGTCATGTTCTTGAGAGGCACGACTTCGGTCCATTTGGTGAAGTAGTTTGTCGCCATCAGCACGAACCGATGCCACTTTGAAGACGGAGGACGAATTTGGCCGATGAAGCCTAAAACCCAACCTCGGAACAACCATGGCTTGATAATAGGATTAAGTAGCGATGCAAGGGCTAACTGAATATTGCCAAACCTTTGACATGCTTCGCACCCTCTATAGTATTTAAAACAATTCTCAATCATAGTCGGCCAGTATTAACCTGCTCTTTTAAGCATCTATCTCATCTTCTGAGCCAACTGATGAGTGCCACAAAGCCCCTCACGGACTTCTCCTATGGGTACTTTGCACTGATAGGCATCCAAGCACTATAAGAGTATTCCATCAATATTTCGGCGGTATAATACGTCATCTAGCAACACAAATTTACACGCTTGTCACTGAACTTTCCGATCAACCCATTGATTGGGATCTCTTAAGTACTAGACGATTGGAATTCTCCAATCATCCTTATGGACATCCGGAGGGTTTGTTAATTCTTTCCCTAGACTACTGTCTAAGTTGCTAACTTCAGAGTGCCCCCCCGGCCTTTCCTATTTCTACCGAACGCTGACTAGATCGGCCATGCAGAGTCGATCAGGCCGAAGCCTCCTACCGGAGGGGTCTGGCATGCGAAGACTTCTGTTGCCCAAAAGGCTTCGTCACAAGGGCTTCGGCGTTTAGGACCCTTTGGTGGATGAATGGGTCTGACCCAGAGGGTCCGACAGACCTCGCATCCGCTTGAAGCCCCTGGCTTCGGCAGTGAAACCAAGCATTGGCTTTTCTTGTACATAAAATTTTCCTCTCTTGACTTGATAGCCAGAAGCTTGCTGAGCCAAATCATTTGCAATTGAATTGGCTTCTCTTGATATGTGAAAAATTTAGAGTCATCGAAAGTAGAAACTATGTCTAAAAATTTATACAAGTACCTATTTAGCAAGCCATTAAAACATTGAGGACTTTTAGCTACTTGTTATACTACTAACAGAGAATCACCATGCGCATGAACATGTTTGGCATCTATGGATTCTAGCAATTTAAGTCCTAGCAATAAAGCTTCATATTCAGCTTACACTACTACAAACCGTCACTGTAGTGGCGTTGGGCAAAACCACTGTAGTGGCGGGCCATTAGATGCCTGCCACTACAGTTGCTGGTGCTGACGGCAGCACCAGCGCCCGCCACTATTGTTGGTAAAGTAGTGGCGGTCGGTGATGACGTCATCCCGGACCGCCACTATTGTACCAATAGCAGTGGCGGTCGCTGGTGCTGCCCGCCGCTGCTAATATGGCCGCCACTAAAGTATTGATGACATCATTTGCGACCACCACTACTATTCTAGCTATAAATGCGCAGCTTCTTCCTCCCCGAGCTCTACTGGAGTTCGCATTTAATTTTGTCCGTACAATGGCGACAAAAATCTAGATAAAGAGGGGGGAGGCTTTGTTTTCGTTTCTTTTGAAGGATTTCATTGTAGGAGGTAAATCCATGCCGAATCTCACATTTATTTTGTATTTAATCATGTATACAATGAGTTATTAGCGTTTTTCTAATTTAGGGTTTGTGAATAGAAATTTTCAAATAATCTTCCATTTACAGTGTTACCTTCTCCCAAATGAACAAATATGACCCTCCTCACAATTATTCATCACTTGTATATTGATTTACGTCATTTTAATCTCTTTTTTAATTTGATTAATGATTATAGATCTAGAGTTATGTTGTTTGGAGAGAGAGAAACCAATATAGTTAATTTATTTAATAATTTTTTCTGCTTAATAAGTAGTTTTAACTAAAGCATTGAGGATTTTTAATTAATGTTGTTATGAGCGATAATAAATCAATATATTTTCAAATTGTAAATTACTAAAATTAACAATAATGATTTTATTAATATTTTTTCAAATAATATATGTTTTAGATGGAGCACAGGTCCTGGATGTACTCGTCCAACGACGGAGATGTGGTGGCATATTTTAACAGAGTAACTGAATTTACTGAAGCTGCCGCACAATATGCTTCCCGTCAGAGTGAAGAGGCAATATATTGTCCTTGTAAAGTTTGTAAAAACGAAGCGATGTATCCGTGTTCTGATCGTGAAACCATATGATTCCACTTGTTGAAAAATGGTTTCGTGAAGAACTATTATATATGGACGAAACACGGTGAGATGGGCCAAAATCCTCCTGAAGATTCTGATGTGCCGCAAGATGCTCATCAACATAGAAGAGGTTGTGATCATACATCCGACATAACACATGATGATGTTGATCAACATGATGATGATGACGCCTTTGATGTGGAGGAACTGATGCGAAATGTTGCGCCTGAGGTGTTGTTGGAGAGAACTACAACCAAAGGATACAATAACTTTGAAGCACTTGACAAAGCATCAAAAAACCTTCTTTACGAGGAACGCCACGGATGCGATAAGCAGTATACTGTGTTGTACACAATTCTTGAGCTTATGAAACTGAAGGCCAGCAATGGATGGTCTGACACTAGTTTTTCAGATCTTTTACAACTCCTAAAAAAGGTTTTGCCAAAACCCAATGGTTTACCATCTAATACGTACCAAGCAAAGAAGATGATTTGTCCGTTGACTTTGGGCGTTCAGAAGATTCATGCATGCCCGAACCACTGTATCCTATATCGAAAAGAGTATGGATTGTTAGAGAGATGTCCGCAGTGCAACGCGAGTCGATACAAACGTCCAAATGACTGTGTGGAGGACTACAATGACCACCAGAAGAAGAATAATAAGAGGTTGCAGAAGAGGAATAAAAATGTTATTGAAGACCATCCTGGAAAAAAGATGGAGAGGAAAGTTCCAGCCTTAGTAATGTGGTACCTACCAGTGATTGATCGCTTGAAACGTATGTTCTCTAATCCTAGAGATGTTGAACTATTAATCTGGCATTTCGCTGGGAGAAAGAAGGACGGAAAACTTTGGCATCCTGCGGATGCTAGGCAGTGGAAATCATTTGACCTGGCCCATCCAGATTTCTCGGACGATCCTAGAAATATCAGGATGGGGCTTAGCACAGATGGAATGAATCCCTTCGGTGAGATGAGGAACCCACATAGTACGTGGCCAGTCTTTCTATGCTTGTTCAACATTCCATCATGGTTGTGCCATAAAAGAAAATACCTTATGCTCACTACTCTAATTTCTGGTCCAAAACAACCTGGCAATGACATTGATATCTTTCTAGAACCTTTGATGGAGGATATGAAACGTCTATGGGAACATGGTGTCTGTGTGTGGGATGAGCACAAGAAAGAGCACTTCAATCTAAGAGCCATAATCTTTTGCACCATAGCTGACAACCCAGGACGCATGTCCCTAACAGGACAGGTTAAAGGAAAGACAGCATGTGTAGTGTGTGTGGACTAGACAGAATCTATGCATCTTCCATCATTCGTTAAGACGATATATATGCGACACCACAGATTTTACCAAAAAACCACAAATATCGAAGAAATAGGAACCATTTCGACGGTACAATCGAGCTTGGACAGCCTCCACGAAATCGAGATGGCAAATTTCTATTCGAAATGGTAAAGAATATCAAAGTTGTTTTCGGAAAGAAGAGGAAGAAATCTGAAAAAATTTCAAAGGACGCTCCATTTAAAAAGCAGTGGATCTTCTTTAGATATTTGCCCTATTGGAAGGAGTTGGAGATTGGTCATGCTATCGATACAATGCACGTTGAGAAGAATGTCTTCGAAAGCACTATCGGTATTTTGTTAGACATACCGGGCAAATCAAAAGATGGACTCAAAGTACGAAGGGACCTTCAAACTCTCGGAATTAGACCCGAGCTTCACCCACAGGAAAGGGCCAATGGAAAATTTTTCCTTCTGGCTGCTAGCTATAACCTCACAATTGACGAGAAAAGATCAATCTGCAGGTGTCTACATGGAATTAGAGTTCCAACAGGATTCTCAACGAATATAAAGAATATTGTCTCCGTAGCAGATTTGAGGATGAGCGGCTACAACACTCATGATTGTCATGTTATGCTTGGGCTATTCCTCGCCATCGCAGTAAGAGGAGTCAAACATTCATTTATGAAGATGGTGATAACACGCATGTGTCACTTCTTCAATGTCATATCAAAGAAGGTGATCGACAATGAAGAGTTAAATGAATTACGTAAACAAATGAGGGAGACTATGTGTCAGCTTGAGATGTGCTTTCCTCCTTCATATTTTGATATTATGGAGCACTATATGATACATATAGCAGACCAAATCTTTGTTCTAGGTCCAACGTACCTGCACAATATGTATGCGTACGAGCGTCTAATGGTTATCTTCAAGGGTTACGTACGAAATCGTGCTTATCCAGAGGGTTCCATGATAGAGGGCTACACGACTGAGGAAGTCATTGAGTGCTACGCAGATTACATAAGAGATGGAAGACCAATAGGAGTTCCCGTGTCGCGGCACTATGGAAGACTCACCGGTAAAGGAACTAAAGGCAGGAAAATCATACGAGACAATAGTTACCAAAGAATAAGAGAATCACATTACAGTGTAATGCATCAGTTGGCGATTATGAGACCATATGTTGAACAACACCTGCAAGAGCTTCGTGAAAAGAATGAAGATCACGATGAACAATGGATTATGAAAGAACACAAAATTTATTTCACATCATGGCTGATGATGATAAATAATTGTCTTACGGTCCATTGAGCATGGTTAAAACATGGCAAGCGTATGACATCAATGGTTTCACATTCTATACCAAAGCAAAGGATCAAAAGAGTCAGCGCCAAAATAGTGGTGTCAGAGGAGAAGCAGAAGATAGCATTGGACAAAAGAATACTTACTATGGATACATCGAAGAAATATGGGAACTTAACTACGGGAACTCTATAGAAATCCCTGTATTTAAGTGTCAGTGGGTCAGACATCCAGAAGGTGTGGAGGTGGATGATTACGGGTTTACGATAGTTGACCTTAATAAGGTGGCTTATAAAGATGACCCTTGGATACTAGCTCAATCCGTGGCACAAGTATTTTACATACTTGATCCTAAAGATGAGAAAAAATACATTGTTGCTTCAGGAAAACAAAGAATTGTTGGAGTTGATGGAGTCAAAGACGAAGAAGAATACAATCAGTTTGATGAGGTGCCGTTTTTCGTTGACATATCAAGGATCAATGTGGTTGAAGCAAAACTGTCATTTGGCAGTGTGATTCCTTATCTACGCACCAATGGCGATGGAAAATTAGTTCAAGGCTAGATCATTTATGTTTAGTTGTAAAATCAATTATGTCATTTATTATTAAAACATTTTCAAGATCAAATGAGGATTTAATTAAACATCAATTATGCCAACAGTAAGGTTCAAACCTCGAACCGCATGGCCCCACTGCGCTACTATGTGTTTCACGTCATTGTAGGAAGAGTATTATATGCTATATATATAATCACTACTAAGAGAAAACATGAATAAAAAAGTATTGAAAATTAGAATAGAAATGTAAAAAACATGTTTGGATGCCTAGCAGCAAGGTTCGAACCTCAAACCGCCTGCGGGCAGCAAGGTTCGAACCTCGAACCGCATGGCACCAAAGCAACCCCCGCACCACTGCGCTACTAAGTGTTTCTCGAAATGAGTGGCAACGTATGCTAGATAACCACACCAGCCTGGTTTCCCCAGCCTGGACTTGTGTTTGTTTACTTGCTTTCAAATAAACATGATATGTCAAGCTAGCCCCCGCACCACCGCGCTACAAAGTCTCGATCATATAGTAACAACATGTAATAAAAACACACTTAATGAAAATAAAAACAGTAAACTAAGGGAGAAAAATATCAATTTTTGCAATTAGAATATTGGTGTTGTATTTTTATTGTACAAAAAGTTTCAATTTCAAAGGAAGAATAAACTATAGATAAGTTATGATGTATTTTTATTGTACATGTTTATTAATGAAATAAAAAAAGTAAAGTGAGGCAGGAAAATACCAAATTTTTAAATTTGATAAGTTATGATGTATTTTTATTGTTAAAAAATCAAGTTCAAACTAGAATTTAAACATGAATAAAAAAGTCATGAAAATGTAAAAAAAATGTTTGGATGCTAGCAGCAAGGTTCGAACCTCAAACCGCCTGACGGCAGCAAGGTTCGAACCTCGAACCGCATGGCACCAAAGCAACCCCCGCACCACTGCGCTACTAAGTGTTTCTCGACATGAGTGGCAACGTATGTTAGATAACCCCACCAGCGGTTGGCGGATTAGTAGTGGCGGACACGCTGACGTCACCAGCCCGCCACTGCTAATCCTTTTAGTAGTGGCGGTCGCATGATGTCATCGGCCCGCCACCACTAAGTCGAGTGACGTACACTGAGGCAGTAAAATACCAACTTTTAAATTTGATAAATTATGATGTATTTTTATTTTTAGAAAAATTCATGTTCAACGATGATTAAAACATCAATAAAAAAGTGCTGAAAATTTAAAAAAGTACAAAACAGAAAAAAATGTTGATTTGGCGCCAGCAGCAAGGTTCGAACCTCAAACCGCCTGTCGGCAGCAAGGTTCGAACCTCAAACCACATGGCACCAAAGAACCCCCCGCACCACTGCGCTACAAAGTATTTCTCGGCTATTTGTGCAGTGTATGCTAGATAATCCCTACCTCTACGTGGACTTTTTTGCATTTAAATACCAATTTCTGTTAATGAAAAATACCAATTTTTGCAATTAGAATATTGGTGTTGTATTTTTATTGTACAAAAAGTTTCAAGTTCAAAGGAAGAATCAACTATAGGTTTTGCTTTCAAACCTGAGTCATTTCATCTATAAACCCTAATTCATCCCCGGAGAATCATAGGTTTCTTAACGCCCTACATGATTATTTTCTCGAAACAATTTTATTTTTTATGACAACATCTATGGATCGATCATATCATAACAACATGACAAGTCTCATCTTTTTTAGACTTTATTTTATTTTTTGAGGATTAAAAACTATAAATATACAAGTTGTCGATCGAGTGTTGTGGAAACCTACATTTTTTATGATGGTTTTAAATTTACTGGATAATAACTAATTATAGAGTCAAAACATGAATATGGTTTTCTATAAATTTTGGTGAATTATTTCATGTCTTGTAGTTCAAATTGAACTTATTTTGACTTCGATCATAAAAACACACTTAATGAAATAAAAACAGTAAACTAAGGGAGAAAAAGTAAAGTGAGGCAGAATAATAATACCAATTTTTTAAATTTGATAAGTTATGATGTATTTTTATTGTTAAAAAAATCAAGTTCAAACTAGAATTTAAACATGAATAAAAAAGTCATGAAAATTAGAATAGAAATGTAAAAAAAATGTTTGGATGCTATAAAAATACAAGTTGTCGATCGAGTGTTGTGGAAACCTACATTTTTTATGATGGTTTTAAATTTACTGGATAATAACTAATTATAGAGTCAAAACATGAATATGGTTTTCTATAAATTTTGGTGAATTATTTCATGTCTTGTAGTTCAAATTGAACTTATTTTGACTTTGATCATAAAAACACACTTAATGAAATAAAAACAGTAAACTAAGGGAGAAAAAGTAAAGTGAGGCAGAATAATACCAATTTTTTAAATTTGATAAGTTATGATGTATTTTTATTGTTAAAAAATCAAGTTCAAACTAGAATTTAAACATGAATAAAAAAGTCATGAAAATTAGAATAGAAATGTAAAAAAATGTTTGGATGCTAGTAGCAAGGTTCGAACCTCAAACCGCCTGAAGGCAGCAAGGTTCGAACCTCGAACCGCATGGCACCCAAGCAACCCCCGCACCACTGCGCTACTAAGTGTTTCTCGACATGAGTGGCAACGTATGCTAGATAACCCCACCAGCGTCGGATTAGTAGTGGCGGGCAGGATGACGTCACCAGCCCACCACTGCTATCCTTTTAGTAGTGGCGGTCGCATGCTGACATCAGCGTATGTCCCGCCACTACTATACTTTTTTCCACCCGCCCAGACTAAACCCTAGTAGTGGCGGTCGGTGACGTCAGCGGCCCACCACTACTATGTCTTTGCCCACCACTACTACGATAAATATCAGTGGCGGGCATGCTGACATCAGCGTGTGCCCGCCACTACTAATCCGCCTATATAAATTATTCACTCCCGCCGTCTGAAAACCCTAAGCCCTAATCTTCTCCCGCCAGTTGCTGCCGCTTCTAGAGCCCGCGCCGCCGTTGTCGTTGTCATCCCCGAAGCCCGTCACCGACGTCAAAGAGCCGTTGGTGTCCCCGGACCCCTCGCCACCACCTCGGAGCCATCGCAGTCATCCTCAAAGGTTGTCACCGGAGCCCGCGTCGGTGTACCCGGACCCCTCGCCGCCGCCTCGGAGCCGTCGCACACCGCCATCCCTGTCCAGGAGCCCGCGCCGCCACCCTCGGAACCCGTCCCCGACGCACGCCACCATCCCCATCCTAGAGCCCGTGCCGCCACCCTCAGAACTCGTCACCGCCGTCGCCCCGAGCTCCGCCTGTCACCGGAGCCCACGTCGTTGTCCCCAGGACCCCGCGCTGCCGTCTTGGAGCCATCACCGCCATCCCCTTCCCCGAGCGCACGTCGCCGTCCCCTGTTCAGGTTGCAAAACTTTGTACCTACTGCTTTTAGTCTCTATATTTACCTACTGCTTTTAGTCTCTAGATTTACTTAAGTGTGATTTAACTGTGTTGAAATGTTTGTTTGATTGTGTTGTGAGTTTTTGACCTTGAAAAGAGGATTGTCCTAACTATGTTCTTCCTAAACTTATATGTGTGTTAGCCCATCTTCAATCATATTAATATAAATTGTTTTAGTTGGTAAATTTTGTAGTTTATTCTGAATATGGTCAAAAAGCTGAAAATGATTCCTGATTGCACCATTCATCCACTGTGAAGTGGTACTCTATGTGATTAACACTGATTTTGGCATTGAGTTATCTCATGTATGTCATACCACATTACCACTTTTTGGGAATTGATTTTGGTACTATGAAGTGGCATTGATTTTGGCATTTATTTTGGGTGAAGTCTTCTATATCTAAGTTTGTGATATAGTCTTTAATTTGACTCATTGGAGCTAAATCTGTGATTAAGTTTGGAGGAGCGTTGGGTGTTTTGAAAGGGCCATCTAATTCGAAAGAATTTTGTCGAGGCGCCTATTCACCCCCCCTCTAGTTCTTGAGTGTTCTTATGTTCTTGAGTGTATTCTTGAGAGAGGTAGGCCAACACAAGCTAAGTTAGGTTTCTAGGGTTTATTGTCCTTAGAGCATCTCCATTGTACTTTCTAAATGTGAATTGCTATTCAAATGGAGCTATATTCAAATGAATTGCTACTAAGGGAAAATAGCAGTGGCGGGCAGGATGACATCAGCATGCCCGCCACTGCTAATCCACCTATATAAAAGTTTTTGCTCCCGCCGTCCGAAAACCTAGTTTCATTTCTAACTCCCGTGCGCCGAACTCTGCCCATTGCCGCCGCTCCTGGAGCCCACGCCGCCCTCGGAGCCCGTCGTCGTTGTCCCCGAAAACCGTCGCCGCCAAACTCCGCACGTCGCTCCCAAAGCCCACGCCACCCTCGGCTACCCTTGAAATCATTGCATACCACATTACCACTTTTTTAGAGGAGCGTTGGGTGTTTTGAAAGGGCCATCTAATTCGAAAGAATTTTGTCGAGGCGCCTATTGACCCCCCTCTAGTTCTTGAGTGAAGTCTTCTATATCTAAGTTATGCCATGAGAAATATTGCATACCACATTACCACTTTTTTAGAACAACTTTTAGAGGCCTATGATGCAAATAGTAATTGAGTTATCTCATGTATGTCATCAAGCCGTGCGACACATCCATTCCTGTCAACAACTTCTTCTTTCTCGTGTTGCTGACAGGGAATGGATGTGCTCACGGTTCCATGGCAGCCATGAACATATTTGAAAAACAACACAAAATATGCTGAGGCCTCAACAACACAAGAGAGAGAGAACAACACAATCTCCTAACTTGAGGATTAATATAGTAGCTTCAGAAGTAATAGCTCACTACTGTAGCCAAGAAGAGTGTTCATACATTTTCCACCTTTGACACTGTGATCAGTTTACTACTGCTATTACTTCTGAGGCTACAGTAGTAAACTGATCACAGTGTCAAAGGTGGGAAATGTATGAAAACTCTTCTTGGCTACAGTAGTCAGCTATTACTTCCGAAGCCACTATATTAATTCTCAAGTTAGGAGATTGTGTTGTTCTCTCTCTTTAGTTTTGTTGATACCTCAGCATATTTTGTGTTGTTTTTCCCTCTAATGTTCCATGGCAACAAAATATGCTGAGGCCTCAACAACATTGTGATCAGTTTACTACTGCTATTATTTCTAAGGCTACTATATACTAATCCTCAAGTTCATGCATCCGGTTGAAGACCAACATTAGATTCTGCAATTCATTTTAGAGGCCTATGATGCAAATAGTAATTGAGTTATCTCATGTATGTCATCAAGCCGTGAGACACATCCATTCCTGTCAACAACTTCTTCTTTCTCGTGTTGCTGACAGGGAATGGATGTGCTCACGGTTCCATGGCAGCCATGAACATTTTGAAAAGATACACAAAATATGCTGAGGCCTAAACAACACTGTGATCAGTTTACTACTGCTATTATTTCTAAGGCTACTATATACTAATCCTCAAGTTCATCCGGCTGAATGCCAACATTAGATTCTGCAATTCCTTTTAGAGGCCTATGATGCAAATTGTTATTGAGTTATCTCATGTATGTCATCAAGCCGTGTGAAACGTCCATTCCTGTCAACAACTTCTTTCTCGTGTTGCTGACAGGGAATGAACGTGCTCACGGTTCCATGGCAGCCATGAACATTTTGAAAAGCAACACAAAATATGCTGAGGCCTAAACAACACTGTGATCAGTTTACTATCGCTATTATTTCTAAGGCTACTATATACTAATCCTCAAGTTCATGCATCTGGCTGAAGGCCAACATTAGATTATGCAATTCCTTTTAGAGGCCTATGATGCAAATTGTTATTTAGTTATCTCATGTATGTCATCAAGCCATGGGACACATCCATTCCTGTCAACAATTTCTTCTTTCTCGTGTTGCTGACAGGGAATGGATGTGCTCATGGTTCCATGGAAGCCATGAACATTTGAAATGCTACACAAAATATGCTGAGGCCTAAACAACAATGTGATCAGTTTACTACCGCTATTATTTCTAAGGCTACTATATACTAATCCTCAAGTTCATGCATCTGGCTGAAGGCCAACATTAGATTCTGCAATTCCTTTTAGAGGCCTATGATGCAAATTGTTATTGAGTTATCTCATGTATGTCATCAAACAATGTGACACATCCATTCCTGTCAACAGCTTCTTCTTTCTCGTGTTGCTGACAGGGAATGGATGTGCACATGGTTCCATGGCAGACATGAACATTTTGAAAAACAACACAAAATATGGTGAGGCCTCAACAACACTAGAGAGAGAACAAAACAACATCCTAACTTTAGGATTAATATGACATCAGACCTTTTTTGCATAACCAAAATTCTGATACATTAGCCTCTTAATATGAATAGTTTATCTATGGTGGAAGAAGGACGTTCCATCGAGGAGCTCATCTACGAGTCTCCCGCAAAAACAAATAAAGAGGGTTCATCTGAAGGATCCTCCGATAGCGAATCTTCGTACCACTCTCCGGAGAATGAACATCCAATGGAGCCTAGGAAGAAGAGAACGAGAGAAGACGCCGATGAGGATTACATTCCTGAAGCTCAAGCGGAGGTAATTATTACGTTAGTAACAAGTCAGAGCAGCTTCTAACCGAGGATTACATTCCTGAAGCTCACATTGTCTATCATCGTAGGATCGTCCAAAGCGAGGAAGCAAGCGTCGATTATTCCAAGTCGAGAAAAGAACAACTATTGTCCCAGCTATTGAGTCAGCTGAGCGAACAGATGTTGAGCCAGCTGCCACAACATCGTCTGCATATACGAAGAGGAGAGGGAAACGGGAGAAGAACAAGCTGCATACAAGCTATCTATGAGGTTGAAGAAGTGCATGTTGATGGGGCTCCAAAGAAGCCAAAAGAAATCACAGCGAAGTGGCGTAACGACTGTGGATGTCTCGCCAGGGAGCGATGTAAGATAGTTTGGAAAA
>JAAALK010000285.1:78179424-78244040 GCA_019279435.1 Zizania palustris
TGTGGATCGATTAGTCATACAACTAGAGCTGGTTTTTAGTACATTATCACTTTTACCGATGACTTGAGTAGATATTGTTACATCTAATTAATGAGGCGTAAGTGGGAATCATTTGAAAAGTTCAAGGAGTTCCAAAATGAGGTACAAAATCATACGGGTAAGAAAATTGAATTTTTGCAATCTAATAATGGTGGTGTATATTTGGGCCGTGAGTTTAATGACTATCTAAAGCAGTGTGGAATCGTTCCACAGTTGAGTCCACCTGGCATGCCTCAATGGAATGGGCTTTTTGAGAAGAGGAACCATACCATGTTTGACATGGTCAAGTCAATGATAAGTCATGTTGATCTTCATTATCTTTTTAGGGACTCGCTTTAGAAACTGTAGCTTTGTTGATGCCAAGATTTAGCAAAGCCCAGGCCCACTAAGGATGTCGCACGGTCACCAAAAGTCAGAGAAGTCCCGTGAAAGGTTGGTCAAAGAAGCCCATCCATTTTGTTACAAATGGTCGGATAAGAGGAAGCCGATGGAGATAAAAGAAGATAAAGATAAGCAAGAATCAGTTACGATGGAAGTTGCTTGGACGACAAGTCTCCAGACTATAAATATGTAATTATTAGCTAGGTCAAGGACACACAATCAACCACAACAAAATTACTTGTTGGCGCACCGACACCCTTGGATTCCCAAGGTTAATCTCGACAGGGTTTGACACTCGGAACTAGGGCTACATCATTTCGATCTCCGGCGAAGAGTTGAGTCCCACCACCTTGACGGTGTTATAAGCAAGGTCAGTGTTCATCAAGGCTGCATCATGTCGATCTCTTGAGGCATCGACCTAGTTAGTGCGATCGCTGGTTTATCTTGGTGTATCTGCTAGGTCTAAGGATGCATCACTTTCATCTCTTAGATTGATTGGATTGGGTGTCGTAGTTTGAGGCTTCAAAGGTTAGGTCCGACATCTCATTCTATTGTACCCGATTCATGTTTTATACCATTCATCTGAATAAAGTATACCCGATGTGTTGAAGTATTATTGATTTCTCATTATTAGAAATTGTCTTGGTTAGGTCCGATCTTGATGTTGTGATAATTTAATAATACATATATGTTTCCTGGTATGATAGATTTAGTTTCTATCAGGAGTACAAGCCGATAGGTTATCTTTAATTCCATGTTATATCTTATTTGTTCCGGGAGGTATTCATCGGCCTTTACGTGCAAAGACTTTATCTTATCGGTTGATGGCTTACTCAGCCCCGGTAGCATTGCCATGGTCATCGGCCCCACGACCGATTAGCGCCTTTACTTGCGATTTTTTTATTCTCACCACGATCATCGGTTCGATAGATGATCGGCTTTGCTAATGACATCATCTTTTCTGGTCCCTTATCAGTTGCGGGGTTAAATTGATTGGCACGCTCACAACCTTTTTGTCTAAGATTTTAGGACCTGCACTGGAGTTAACCAGATCTCCCAGGCCACACGTGTGACCAAAAATGACACCAACTCACTTTTTGGCACTGCCGGTGGGACCTCCTTCAAGAAATTCATCCATGGAAGCGAAGTCGATAGCAATAATATCATCCCTTTCACTATGGAGGCATTGACCAATGATTAGAGGGTGGAGATACAAGATCACATAGAAAATTACCAGCTATTGTGTCTCGAGGCCTTTGGCATGACCCAATATGGCCATGTCCAGGGGAACCAATTGCCGGAGCCAGCCTTGACCGGACAAATATTCTAGCGGGCCGAGAGTCCGTAGATCAGTTTTTAGGAAACCGTCGACAACGCTCTCCATCACGCTTTCATAAATCAGTCCGGGGTATTTGTAAATACCTTGCATGGACTGATCAAGAAGGTTGTTGATGGCACGATAGCTCAGGAACCGGCGCAAGTCCCGATGTACTTCCCCGTTAACCACCCTCGTGTACTGCAAAATCGTCAACACACTCGGCCGATGCCACCACTGCAAGGGCCGATGAGGCAGGATCCATTGAACGCTTCATTCAGCCTTGAAGGGAGCATAACATCCTCATTGCCTTCCCCTATTCTCCATGGGCTAGGCAGACAGGACCCATCACATAATACAAATCCCTTTGGCTGGGGTACACCACCATCCCAGCCTTTGGCCGTGCCACAAGGGCTGGTTAGGCAAGAAGTATCTCAACCCATGTTAGGAATTGCAAGGAATATGTTACCTAGCCTTGTGCCGCCAAGGAGGGAAACCGATGGCATCCCCATTGATACCATCAGACTATATACTATGGAGTACCACCCTATTCCAATGAAGAACACATATACAACACTGTTAGACTGGATCAGTCCCAACATGCTCCAATGACTGATCGGGACCTCGTGCCGAACTAGAAGGAGGATTATTGGGTGAACCAAATCACTGAAGTTATTCGAGACTAGTTTGGACTCAAACCTAAAGTCCAGACATACGTGTATCATTGACCATACCCAGAGTGGTTCGATCGAGTGCTGCTACCGAGCCGATACAAGATTCATGATTTCACCAATTTTTCAGGGCAGTACTCGGTCTCCTAGATTGAGCACATCAGGGTTTTTCTCACCTAGTGCGGGGAGGCATCGGCCGAGGATGCACTCAAGGTCCTGTTCTTCCAGTTGTCACTATCGGGATCGACCTTTACGTGGTTCTCATCATTGTCAGTGAACTCTGTGAGAGGATGGGCGGATCTGGAAAATAAGTTTTACAAGTATTTCTTTGTCAGCATACAGGAGATGAAGCTTACCAACTTGACAACAGTAAAGTAGAGGATGGATGAGTCGGTGCAGGATTATGCACACAGGTTCCACGATGTGCGAAGCAGATGCTATACCCCAAACCTCAGCAATGCACAATTGGTTGAATTGACATTTCAAGGTCTCCTGAATCTAATAAAAGAAAGGTTTTCATCACAGGAATTCGAGAGCCTCTCACACTTGGTGCAAAGGGTATCAGCCCATGAGAGCAAATTCTAGGAAGCAAAAAGGGACAGATACCAGAAGAAGGTGGCGTATACTCAAGCGTACCATTCGGATTCCGATGGGGACAGCGAATCCAAGGTAGAGGTTGGTTTGACCGAATGGACTAGGAACAAGAAACATATCACATGTTCTTGGATGAAGGCATCTGATAAAGAAGAAATGGACTAGGAACAAGAAACTTATTACATCCCCAAATTTTTAGAAAAGGCAATTTGGGAGGCCTCCCACACCACATATCATATGGCGTCTTCTCTACTGACTTAGATGGAACTCTATTTATCGTGAAAGCGGTAGTTTCTAGAGCGAGTTCCAAAAAGATAATGGAAGATCAGCATGACTCATCATAGACCAAACCATGTATAACAATGTGCGGTTCTTATCCTCGGACATTCCATTCCACTAGGGTGTGTCGGGTGGAGTCAGTTGTGAAACAATTCGACACTACTTCATATGATCACTAAACTTATGGCTCAAATATTCACCTCCACGATTAGATCATAGAAATTTAATTGTCTTGCCTGTATGATTTTTTCCTTCATTTTTGAACTCCTTGAACTTTTCGAATGACTCCCACTTATGCCTCATCAAGTAGACATAACCATATCAACTAAAGTCATCGGTAAAGTGATAAAGTGGTGAAAACCATTTCTAGCCGTGTGACTGATTAGACCACACACATCAGTATGTACTATGGCTAATAGCTCACTCGCGCTCTCACTCTGTCCAGTGAAAGGCATCTTTGTCATTTTGCCAAGTAAGAAAGACTCGCTTGTGTCATATGATTCATAATAAAATTAAATGACTCCAAATGTCCATCACTATGGAGCTTCTGCACACGCTTCTCATTTATATGACCCAAACGACATTGCGAGACATAGGTAGGATTCAAATCATTGAGTCTTTATTTCTTAGTGCGAGACATAGGTAGGATTCAAATCATTGAGTCTTTATTTCTTAGTACTAATGTTATAAATGTGTACATATTCAAGAATCAGAATATATAATCCATTCACTAATGGACAAACACCATAGAGCACGCCATTCAAAAATATTGAACAACACTTGTTCTTTATTATGAATTCAAAACTATCTTTCTCTAAACATGAAGAAAAGAGCTAATGTTTCTGCCTAAGGCGAGAATAAAATAATAATTATTAACTTCAAAACTAGTCCTGAAGGTAGTGACAGTGAATTAACGATGACGACCAACACTGCAACCTTTGCAACATTCCCGATGCTTACATCCAACTCGCCACTTGCACACTTTCTTACTCTACTTAGCCCGTGCAACAATTTTCAAGTATGAATCATCGATTCGGTATCAAATACCGATGAATCATTTGGACAAATAGTAAGATTAATTTCAATAACATTAATACCTAAAGCGGAAGTCATACTTCCCTTCTTGTTCTTCTGTTGTTCCTGGTACACCTTGCAATTGCCCTTCCAATGCCTGGGCCTTGTGGCAGTGGTGGCACACATCAGACCCAGCAGGACCCAACTTGGACTTTCCAGTCGGTTTAGACTTAGAACTAGCGATCAAATTTGTAGTCTTAGCCTTACCCTTACTCTTTCTCTTTTTGCCCTCCTTCTGAACCATAATCACATGATTTGGAGATTTCTTGATACTCTCCTCAACAGTCTTGAGTATCTCATTCAACTCATCTAGTGTCTTCTCCAGTCCAACCATGTTTGAATTCATGATGAACGGCTCAAAGCTCAGTGGGAGCGATAGGATAATCACATCAATAACTAAGTACGGATCTAGTGGAGAACCCAGTCTCTATGTAACCAATCATCCTGATCACATGGGGACTACCTAGGCTCCCTTCAGCCATCCTACTCCCAAACAAGTCCTTAGACACATTGTATCTCTTGGCCCTTGCCTAGTTCTGAAACATGCCCTTAAGACCTACGGTCATATCATAAGCATCACATTCCTCATATTGTTTCTGAAACTTAGAGGACATGCAAGCAAGCATCAGACATCAGACATCCATGGAATCACTAGCATGCTTCTCATAAGCACACTTGTCTACTACAGAAGCATCCTCTCCTGGCTCATCAGGGTGAGGTTCCTCTAGAACATAATTCTTTTTCTATTGTTCAAGAACAATTCTCAAATTTAGGTACCAATCCATAAAATTTGTTCCAAATAATTTTCTCGTTCAAGAATAGATCGCAAATTAAAAATTGGAGTGCTCTTAACAAAAGGAGTAGTAGGTGCCATGATCTACAAAAGATTAAATACAAGGTTCAACACAATGCAATGTTTATCTTCTATACAATAAAAGTTGTTCCACTATTTTAAAATAATACTTTCCCTCTAATGACTAATAGTGGCGCAAGATCCATATTCATTCTAAAACCTAGTGATCTTTGGCATCACTACTAGAAGATAGGTGACATTGGTAAGCAATGCTTTGATAATCACATCGTATGTAACACTTGTCATTGGAGAAGCATCCAATGCTTTACACCAACTCTATGCTCCAAGGCCCAAAGCCATTTTGATAACCCCAGTAAGCAAACCAATACTATGCGTGCAGCAGTCTAACTTCTGTCCCAACTGGTCAAGATAAAAGATAGCACCCTGCTTTGGCAGACCCACTATCGATGATAGAGATCTTTGGTGGGTGTAGCTATTGGAAAGAGCATCAATAATTAATTTTCTAACGGAATACTATTCTAGCAAGGTAATGTCCCTAGCGCGGACGAAGCATGCAAGAGTAGTATAATAGGAACATAAAAAAGCATCACAGTCAATCATATTAACTATGACATAGCATGACCCTCTTCACATGGCAATCTACATCTCCGTGTCTCCTATCATTGAGTGTGTTCTCCCAGGCCTCCATGAAGTGTACTAGTCTATCTCGCATAACCTATACTAGTTAGATGGGCCGAAGCACCACAAAAATGACATGCAAGCCATATTTAATTTATATCAGCCTTGGGCTGTAAATAACCATGTCACACATGCCATATTTAATTTACATTTATTGTATGCATATCATACATCACATTTATCGAAGTCCATGTTAGTCACAACATTCCTAGCAAAACAAAGTTAGGCGAAGAATCAACAAGTTACTGAAATATGGATCTGAAAAACCCAGCTCAATAGGCTCATAATTTAAAAATTGGGTGGGTCGGAACTTTTGATCTAGAATCAGAACATCTGATCCACCAGAACTTCCGATCAATATTGGAATTCCTGGTAGCAACAATTTCTCTCTATATCGAATCATTATTCGACATCAGAACATTCGATTAGTATCAGAACTTTACATCTGCCATCAGAACTTCTGATCAGTATCAGAACTTCTGATTTGTCACGAACAAAAACAAATCTAATATGTTTCCCCCATGTATCTCCAAACATGAGGGATCTAGATCGAACACTACGCACGTAGGCTCTTTTAACACCGTTGGGAAAAGGGGAAGCTACGCTAAATGGAAATATTAAAAATTCGCCCAAAGCCTAAGAAGCATGCGCTGTGCGAGATCATAGATCGGGACCTTCTAGAACAAGATGTGCTAGGTGTAGCGGAAGAAGATTTTGAGGAAGCGCATTCTTTCCTATCCTTGCTTCATCCCGGCCATTCCTCGCGAATCCAATCGGGGAAGACGACGTAGTTCTTCATGTGATGAAGTCCACAAGCATTGCTATTGGAGCAACACCTCCACAATATCCACGAGATCGGCCATTGCAATCGCTACACCACTACTCCATTGGTTATCAACAAATAACAGCTTGATTGACCTCGCCAAGAAGGCTATTCCTTGCCTACGAATCGAAGAACACAAGCAAGAACGCAGAAAACACAATCGAATTGAAAATTCTATTGACATCTGCGAATTGGGGTTCACTTACAAATCCGGTGAAGCAGCGGCTATCAAAGCAACGTGTAAACTAAATCCAAAAACCCTATATGGCTGTAGAAATACCTTATATAGTAGTCCAGGACACACCCCTAATGGGCTCAACTGGATACACGGCCCAAAGGCCCAATAACGCAGAAAACCGCATGCTGACAGATTCTGGACTCTATCTTGTTTTGACGATTCCCATTGATCTAGGAGAAATTTTGAGATGAAATTTGTGGCATTGGAAAGGTTCAAAAGTTATATTTCCGTGATTGGGTGGAACATCGAAAACAGAGCCCGTATGCAGTCTGGGAGATGATTTCAGCGCATGTTGCACCTGGAATTCGAGTTGGACACGAATTGTAGTTGGATTGGACTCTCAAATTGGCTTGGACGTCCTTCCTGGTTCTTCTCCAACTCTTTGTTTGTCTCCAATTTAGTTTCATCATCTCTATTAGGTAGTAATTTATTCCCAAGATATTATACTAAGATACTTATAAACGAGTTGACCTGGAGATTTAATCGTCATGCTCGAACTCAAATAATTAGATCTTTGTATTCATGTATGGTTGTATCATTGGTAGGGATGTCCTCATCATCCTCCCCTTCTTGATTTGGAGTCATCCTCAACTCAACGTCTATTGGTCCCCAATCAACTTCCATGATAATACAAGAGTTCCATATGCATGCATCTCTTCTATTGATCCAAGAAAGTATTTCTGAAATTAAAAATGAACGCATCTCATGGTATAGCATATGAGGTTCTAATATATAAAAATTAAATCTAACATAGAAAGCATGCACCTTAACTTGTTTCCACACAATCATGAACCTATCCCAACTAGTGATGTTCTCATCATTCTCCCCCTCTTGAAATAGAGTCATCCTCGACTCATACTCATCTTTTGCTCCCATGGTTAGTGTTGGCGTAAAAGATTACGCTAACAGGTTTCTGTAGAAAAGAAACTAACAAACGAAGTGTTTGCGAAGAGAACTGTTCTAAGCCTCTGAAAGGATAACAACTTAGAATAGTTCGAATGTGTGTATTGAATAACTTGTATTCGGTCCCTATTACAGGGTGAAATGGGGGGTATTTATAGGCCCAAATATTAAGGAAAAGACCTATTTACCCCTCTATTACAACCGACATAGTGGAAACTATTCGGTACCATTGATAGGGCTAAAATGGTAAAAGATTAATCTAATGATATAAAAGATAAATCTTCCATCTTAGCTGGCAATAAAGATCTTGAATTGCCTTAGTTCGAAGATGTACTTCGAACCAATGCCTATCTTCGTGCTTCGAGCTTGACTCAGGGTATCTTCGAAGATGGATGTCTGGAAACCTTCGAATCCACTATCTGCTTTCATGTTGTTGCGGCAATAACCCCGAAGATGAGATATTTTCCCCCAACAGTAGCCCCTCGAATACGCTTCTCCGTTCAACCTGTAATGTTAGGAGAGCAGTATACGGAAGGAAAAAATAACCAGACATAGGGGTTATTAAATTTCAATTCATCTCTGAAATGTACGAAGATGTAAGCTCCGAATCAGTCTTAAGATAACTACTTTTCGAACTATCTTAGAACCGACTCGGGAAGTTCGAAAGTCTTTTAGACTTAGAGGAAATAGCCGTTAGTTTTCTGTTCCTAATGGAAACTGTAGAAAACGTTAATTTCGGAGAAAAGTAACGGCAGGAATGCGAAACGACATGGGCTAACGGTAAGAATGTAAAGTTTAGGCTATAAATAGATAGCCTAGAACTCACCCGATTACCTTTTCACTGCTCTTTCGCAATCAAACACCTTTTGAGCCCCTTGAGTTCTTTGAGCCCTAGTCTCCATTTCCCCAAAGCAACCCAGTGACTGCGATGGTGAAGACCAAGGGTTCTGGAGTCCCGTCGGCCTTGGCTCGGCAGCAAGCGGCTGCAGCAGCAGCGGCTGCAGCATTGGCGGCGGCACCTCCGGCATCTGCATCGACATCCATGGCGGCAGGAGGGAGAAATCCCCAAAGTATTGATGATCAAAGTCTCTGCCCGCCATCAACGAAGTATCTGGACCAATCTTTCCAACTAGGATCTTCTACCTGCAAGAGGGAATCGCTGGCAATCGCAGTAGAAGGAAAGATCAGTACCAGAGTGATGATTCGCAAGCCTGGAAAAGAACTTATCCCGTCACCAAGGCCCGGAGAAGTGGTTGTCTTCGAAGCCTTCTTCGAAGCTGGCTTGGGTCTCCCGGCAGTTGACTTTTTGGCGGAGGTACTCGATTTATTCCATGTTACCCTCCCTCAATTATCTCCGAACTACAGTAGCTAGATTGGCTATCTTCGAATGGGCAATGAGAGCTGAAGGTTGTGAGGGGAGGGCAGAGATCTTCGCAGCATTACATAGGGCTTCATGCCAGCCTAAAACCTTCGTAGGCCCCGGAGGTGAAAAAGTAGTGGTAGCCTTCGGAAGCATCAATTTCAGGCTTCGGGATGAATATGCCCTTCAATTCCCTGCTAAGGCCATCAATGCAAGATGGTACACTGACTGGGTTATGAGGTGGTTCTATGCCGAAGTTGGGGCGAGCAATCCTCTGGCCGGACCTTTGAAAGAGATCCAATTCCGGAAGGAAGCCTTAGTGCATCCCGGCCAAGGTCAGCTCGAAGCTCAGTCTCAACCTGCTTCAAAGAATCAGCCGAAGGTTAAGCATGCGAGACTTAGCCGAAGAATACCTCGGGTTGCAAATCTCTCCACTGATGGCCAACTGGCCTATCATCTTCGAAGAGGATTCGGAAGGCGGTCTCCGAAAAATCACTTTGACTTCGAGCCCCGCAGGTAACTTCGAAGACAACATGTATTATGCATATTCATTCGAAGAAAAACTAACTTGATTTATTTTTTTTTAGCTTCTTCAGCCCCTGTTACTTCGGAACAAATAGTAAGGGCTTCAGAGAAGATTTTGGGCGCTCCAACTCCGACAGAAAAAGAATGGAGAATCAAGCTAGTCGGGAGTTGGGAGAGATTTAACAGAGTATGGGGAATGCTGGAAATCACTCCGCCCCCTTTGATGGATTGGGTACCTTCGGAGAAAGGGCCCAAGAAGAGGAAAGCCGAAGCTGGGACTTCGAGCTCCGCAAAGACTCCGGTGAAGAAGGTGGCTCGGAAGCCAAAAAATCTTGCACCTTCGAATCCTGCACCTTCGAGCTCAAGAGCTTCAGTTTCCGACTCCCAGGAGGAAACAGGGAGATTGCTTGTGCGTCTAATAGAAGAAGATGAAGCTCAAAGGACTGCACAAGTCGAAGTACCTGCGAACGTGCCGGAGTCCCGAGATAATGTTGATCAACCAAGGACTTCGGTAAGTTCAGGAAAATGTATCTCAGGATGAAGTTCTTATGAATTAGAGCGTAATCGAAGTTACTATAGCTTCCATTCCCGAAGAAGCAACGAGGACTGCTCAGGATGATGCTCCTGCAGTCCAGGACTTAACGGCTGATTCGGATGAAGAACTAGCCTTCGATCCACTGAACAGTCCGACGATGTCTCCTCTGCAAAATGTCGAAGGTAAACTTCGAATAACTTTTTCATGTTTATTTTGAGTATTTATACAATGTATAATACTTTTCATTATTTTTTATAGAGTCCACTCCTATGGAAGAAGTCCGACAAGAAGAAATTCCTGGACCTTCGACAACTTCGGAGCCAGCCCAAAGAATTACTCAAATGGGACCTGGAAGAGGCAAAAGACATATAGAGCCCCTCCCTGCTGTGAGCTCCAGATCAACTCCGTCTGATTCAACAGATGAGAGACAATCTTCTGGGAAGGGCCAGTCTCCAGTGGCTCCGAAGACCACAGGCCAAAGCTCTGGTCCTTCGCTGAACGAATATGATCAACAGGCAATAAGCATGCTCCCCTTGCTGGCTCCTTTCTTAGGGCAAACAGCTGGTCTTCGGACTTTGCTCGAACCTTTGGATCGAGCTAGCCGTGACATAGGGGAGACCAATTTAGTGGCCATCCTGAGCAAGGCTGACAGGACGGAGCTTAATGCCGCTATTGAACGTGCAGCCTACCAGGTACGAAGTAACTGCGAAATATCATAGAATTCATCTACGAATAAATATTTACCTTAGTTTTTATTTTTGCAGCAAACTGTCTTGGCCCGAGCTACAAATATATGCAATGACTAAGAGATCGCTCGTCTTCGGGAGGAAAATAGCGTCCTTCAAAGGAATTTTAACATCTCCGAAAGTCGAGTGGCTCAAATGGATAATATAATATCAACAGAGCGAAGGGCCAGGCAAAGTTTGGAGGCTGCGAAGAAAGAGCTCGAAGCAGAAAGGATTGTGCTTCGAGCAGAAGTTGAAAAGCTGCGGGCGGAGCACGCTACTGCGGGGTCCGAGCTCGTCCGACTCCAAGAGGAAGCTAGCCAATTGTTAAACCAAAAGAATATTTTGACCACTGAAAGTGCTAGACTTTCTGGGGTTTTGGGCGAAGTCACTTCGACGAAGGATGCGTTGATCGAAGACAAGCTGAAGTCTGAAAAGGTGGCTGTGGAAGTTGAGTCAGATGTTAGATGTCCTGGAGTACTTCGGTACTACTGGGATACTTCCTTCTGACGATAACATCACTCTTCCGCGCCGGTTAAAAAGGATCCAAGGAGTGGCCAAGCAGATGAAGACGGCGGGCATTAGATACGGAGAACTCTCCGGACAAGTGTCTGCTGTTGGCCTACTTCGCTACTACGAAGATCTGGGCCGATCGATAACTCCGGACGCAGGAGGGGGCCCAATCACCTTCGACGACGAGCGACTTCTGAAACCTTCCGAAGGTGTGGCTGCTGCCTGGCGAGCCTTCCAAACTTCATGGAGAGCCGAAGGTCGTTCCGCGATCAAGGCTTGGATCGATGAAGGCCAACGCCAGAAGCAAGTTCGGACCCAAGCTTCGAGCAGTCAGCCTCCTCCGAACCCGCAGGTTTAGAAATACCTTAGGATTTTTGGCCATGTAAAGCTTTATGCTTGTAAATATTTATCAATGAAAATCTTGTTTGTCATGTTTTTAGGCTTTGCCTCTTACGGAGGATATCGAAGTGTTAGAGCTTAACGACAAAGTTCGCTCATTATGGACCACCTTCGATCTTCTTAAAGCTTATAAGCGTCCTCGATTTCTAATTCCTCGAGATGACTCCGGTGTATTTGCGCCCGAAGTAATCAAAGATATACTGTCTTATATTAAAGAGGAAGAAAAAGAGGTTAACGTAAACACTTCGTCTTCTGAAGACGTTATATGGTCTGAAGACGAAGATGAAACTCAAAATAAAAAGCCTGAAGAACTTGGAAGCTAGGAAAGGAGCCCCGAACGGCTTCGAACTTGGGCCGAGCTTCAACAAGAACAGAAGGATTTTAAAGCTTCGAAGGGGAGCAAGAGAGTTAAACGCAAAGTTATTAGAACTCCCGGCGCTGGAACTAGTCGTTCCACCCCTAGCTCTAGGGACCGAGGAGGTCTTCGATTCCTTCTTGGTATAGATACCAATTTTTCATAATGTAATCTGTAAACACATTTGTTTGAATAATGAATACCGATTTAAAATTGTCTCCATATTTACTAGCCCCTCTTTGGGTATAAGCAACTTCGAAATGTATTCAAAGATGGTTATGCACAAAGAAAAAACTTCGGAGTACAATTTTTTGGGGGTTCGGAGCCCCTCTGTAATTTAAAGATCTTTTAAAATCTTATAAAATGTCTTCGACTATTTTTAGTCGGAAAAATGGCAACTTAGTACCTTTGTTTTTTGAAAGAAATCACTTGAGATAACTTTCAAGATACCTTAGTATCTTAGATAATTTGTCACTTTGGACTGTGTTAACAGACATTCGAAGCTCATGGCTCAAATGTTGTTTTGCTTTAGCCACCTTCGGCTCTTTTTGCGATCTCTGTCGAACTAATGGTTCGGAGTTTGCAATGGTCTCTTTGGACTCTTTTTACGGATGTCTACCAGCCAATGGCTTGGACTCCGTATATTTTGGCCACCTTCGGCTCTTTTTGCGGAAGTCTACCAGCCAATGGCTTGGACTTCGCAGGTTTTGGCCACCTTCGGCTCTTTTTACGGAAGTCTACCAGCCAATGGCTTGGACTCCGTAGGTTTTGGCCACCTTCAGCTCTTTTTACGGAAGTCTACCAGCCAATGGCTTGGACTCCGTAGGATGTGGTTTTGGGCTCTTTTACGGATGCCTACAAGCCCCCACGTCGGAAGCTTCGAACCAATGGTTCGAAGTCCGAAAATACAACCCAGCTTCATGACACTTCCCTCTCGGTCGACCCCGCGGTTCCAGTGCGTCCACTCGGAAGCTGGAAGTCTATGAGGGGAAGGCACTATCAGGATTCGTATGCTTTATTAATTTAGGAGATGATTACAAGCGAATTACAAGGAACCCTTATGCGAAGTATCGCTTTAGGTGATCCACATGCCAAGTATGTGCTAACTCTTCACCCTCTAAATTAGCTAACTTAAAAGAACCAGGGCGTCCTGAACGAACAATTAGGTATGGACCTTCCCATTTATTCCCTAACTTCCCTGGCGCTATAATGCTTCGCAAAACAAGATGACCCGGTCTTAATTCATTGAGCTTAACCTTCGGGTCAAACCAAGCCTTCGTTTGCTGATGATACTTTGACAAATTTGCCACAGCTCGAAGTCTTGTTTCTTCTGATAAATCTAGCGAAGCTTGTCTTTCTTCTTCAATCTCCGGTTCGGTGTTGCGAAATGATCCTCCTTTGAGCTCCGTTGGAGTCATAGCTTCATCTCCGAATAGTAGTCTGAATGGAGTAAAACCTGTGGACCTTGTTTGCGTAGTCCGAATGGACCACAAAATCTTCGTAAGTTCTTCGGTCCACAGTCCCTTTGCTAATCCTACTATCCTTCGATTTAGCCCTGACAAAATATTTCCATTGGCTCGTTCTACGGCTCCATTGGACTAAGGATGCCTCACTGCAGCAAAACATAACTGAATGCCTAGATCTTCGCAAAACTTCCTGAAGGGTTCTGCATCGAACTGTGTTCCATTATCAACTGTAAGTTGTCTAGGCACTCCGAACCGGCAGATGATGTTCTTCCAAAAGAATTTCTGTACATTGTTCGAAGTGATAGCTGTCAAGGGCTCTGCTTCTACCCACTTAGAAAAATATTCAATAGCTACCACTACGAACTTCAGATTTCCCTTGGCTACTGGAAAGGGGCCAATTAAATCCATACCCCATCTGGCCATAGGCCATACCGGAGCAATGACTTGAAGAGCTGTTGGTGGGCGATGACTCCGTCGACCCATCCACTGGCATCCTTGACAAGTGCGGACTAAGCTCTCCGCATCAGCTGTTATTGTAGGCCAATAAAGCCCATGGCGAAGTGTTTTTCCTGCCAAGGCTCTAGGGGCTAAATGGCTACCACAAAGGCCTTCATGAATTTCTCGAAGAATTTCTTGACCTTCGACTTGAGATATACATCGGAGTAGAGGGGAACATACTCCGGCCTTGTATAAAATACCGTTGATTATTTGATAATTTCTGGCTCCAAGCTTTAATCGTGACAGATGTGGCTCTTCAGGCAAATTTGTTCCTCCCTGTAAAAGTTCCATGATTGAATTTTTCCAATCTGCACTAGGAATGCAAAGAATCTCTGCCGAGGGAATTTGTGGCACCGAAGGTATATTGAGTTCCTCATAGAAAGCTTCTTCGGGCACATCCACAGCTCCGACTACAGCTTTTGCTAAGATGTCCAGCTTGCACATTTTCTGCTCTTGGTATACTCCGAATGGAAATACCCTTGAAGTGTGCTTCGATTTTACGGATTTCTTCTAAATACTTCGCAAGCTGTGGATGCCGAACTTGGAAACTCTTATCTACGTGCCCTGCTACTATCTGAGAATCTGTCTTTATAATAATTCTTGTAGCCCCTAGAGCACGTGCTTTTCGGAGTCCCAATAAAATCCCTTCATACTCCGCTATATTATTGGTAGACTTAAAGTTGAGTCTTGCGGAGTACATTTCTCTTTGCCCTGACGGTGAAATTAACACTGCTCCGACGCCTGCTCTGGATGCTTGGAAGGCCCCATCGGAGTAAACAGTCCAAACTCCGTCACTTGACTTCTCTGGAACCAAATATGCAGGTGGAGTCCATTCTGCTACAAAATCCGCTAGGACTTGCGATTTGATTGCTGTCCTTGCCAAGAAAGATATGCCGAAGGGTGCTAGTTCAACTGCCCACTTCCCAATCCTTCCGGTGGAATCCTTACTTCGAAGCATATCTCCTAAAGGATACGAAGTTGGTACAATTACACTGTGTGCCAAAAAATAATGTCTTAATTTCCTCGAAGCCATTATCAAAGCATAAACGAACTTCTCAAGTTCGGAGTATCTTGTCTTCGCTCCTGATAATGCTTCGGATACAAAATAAACAGGATTTTGGACCAACTTCCCATTGAAATCCACTTCTCTGACAAGGACTGCGCTGACAGCAGAACCTGTAGCTGGAAGGTAAAGTAGTAGGGTTTTGTCCGTAGTAGGCATCGTGAGTGTAGCAAGATTACTGAGATAATCTTTAATATCTTCGAAGCTTCTCTGACACTACGGTGTCCATGCAAAATCTTCGGACCCTTTCAATGCTTTAAATATAGGCAAGCTTCTCTCCGCAGACCCTGATAAAAACCTGCTAAGTGCTGCCAGACGCCCAGTCAGCTTTTGCACTTGCTTTAAATTTTCCGGAGGAGCCATCTTTTGTAGCGCAATAATTTGAGTAGGGCTAGCTTCAATTCCCCTGCTTGAAACTAAATACCCTAACAACTTTCCAGCCTTAGCTCCGAAGATACATTTTTCGGGGTTAAGACGGATCCCACATGCCCGAAGGCTATTGAATGTTTCTACTAAGTCTAGGCTATGCTGGTGCTTTAATGCACTCTTTATTACAATATCATCCATATAGGCCTCCACATTGTGACCTAGTTGATGACCTAGAGCCTTAGCAACTAACCTCGAAAAAGTAGCCCCGGCATTTCTTAAGCCGAAGGGCATTCTTACATAACAGAAGACTCCCGAAGGAGTTACGAAGCTTGTCTTGATCTCATCTTCGCGTTTCAACCATATTTGATGATAACCAGAATACGCGTCAAGGAAGCTTAATAACTCCGAACCTGCGGTGGAGTCAACCAATTGATCAATTCGGGGCATGGGGTAGGGGTCACGAGGGCATGCTTTATTCAAGGATGTGAAATCAATGCACATGCGCCACTTCCCGGAAGACTTCTTTCTGACGAAGACTGGGTTGGCTAACCATTCCGTGTGAGCCACTTCTCTGTTAATCCCAGCCTTCAACAATTTCTCAACTTCATCCTTCGCTAGAGCAGCTCTTTCTGCAGACATTTTCCGGAGTCCTTGCCGAACAGGTGAGGAGCCATGCTGAATAGCGTGGGCCTCATGGCTCTAGAAGTGATGAGTCATTGTCAACGATAGTCAAAGAGGACTGAAGAAGAAGAAGAGATCTGCTGTTTCATGGGCCGCGTGTGACTCAGGTACACGGGCAGCGAGTGACTGTCGGGCAGAGGAGGCTGCGAAGTCGGGCTGGCCCAATCCGGGTGCATGGGCCAGAAGCAGTAGAAGACCCACTGGGCTGTTGACCAGGATTGACTCAGGTACACGGGCGGTGAGCGATTGCCGGGCTGAGAGAGCTGCGGAGTCGGGCCGGCCCAATCCGGGTACCTGGTGCAAAGCCGGTGGAGGCTTTGTCAGTTTCGGCGCAAAACTGACAACCGTTGATTCTGTATCCGACTGTCCAGAAGAGAAGCCGTAGTCGCTACGAAAACTTAGCTTCCGGATAAGTCATCTGTAACTCTAGGCCCACAGTCAGTCAGTCGTGTCTGTAAAAATCCCTAAGGGCAGTAGAGTCTTTTTCTTTATTCTTGAGTCTGTAAAAACCCTAAGGGGCTGGTAGAATATTCCTAGTGTTGGGCTGCCTATAAATAGGACCCCAATCCCTAGGGTTTGGACTACCCCTTTGTGCTGAAATCAAATCCACTCCTTGGGTCATTTTGTCTCCCGCTTCTCTCTCCTGTGTGCGCCGCCAGGCTTGTGTTCCTTCCTATTTGTGCATTATTCTTGTTCTAAACTCTTGGATGCATTTAAGCCTTGGTCCCTGCTGATTTTATTTGTAGCACTTGTTTGGTTTGGAGAGTTATTGCTTCAGCTACGGGCTGGTGAATTTATTTCTTGAGGAGAAGCTTCTTCTGTTGCTTCTGTTCTTCACAAACTGAGTACTAGTTCTTGCTGTTGCAAGTAGTACTACTTTCCTGTAGCTACAGTAGTCTGTGCAACTTTTCACCTTCTCCTGCACAGCCTTTTGATCGAGGCTGACAGGGTCTGTCACCTTTTTGGCTGTGTTTCGAGCGAAGCTACTCTCTGTTCGAAGCCCCTCAGTTTCGCGAGGTAGGCTTTGATTTATCTCGTTCGATCTTCGGTATTTGGTTTGCGTTCTGTGCTGCTAAGCTTCGAAGCATTTTTTCCTGATCATCAGCATTGCATACTTCGAACAACAGTGCGAAGGGGTTTCGGCCCTATCTGTTCGAAGTCCATACTTCGACAAGTTTCGAAGTTGGGTTCGAAGCTTGTAGCTCCGCTTGGCCTCGCACTGACTTCTGTGTAGCGTGTCATCCTTCATCTCTCTTTTCGGAGCTTGCTTTTTTCGAAGGTAGAGCATTGGCTTCGGACTTGGTTCTCTGTCGCCTGACAAGCTTCACTTCTTTGTTCGAAGGTTGTCCGTTTGTGTGCTGTGTTCGAAGCTTTTGGTTCAAAGTTGTGTTCGAAGCTTTGTCTTCGAAGTGCACTTCGAAGCAGGCTCTGACTCTGTCACTTTGCTCTGAAGCTCTTGGTTCGAAGCTGTGTTCGAAGCCTTGTCTTCGAAGTACATACTTCGAACCAGGCTCCGGCATTGTCTTACTTCGCTCCGAAGTACACTCCGCAACTTGCCACTTCGAACTAGGCTAGACCGTGTCACCTTCGGCATCTCGGACAGACTCCGTCACCAACCTCCGAAGCAGACCTCGACGTGCGAAGGGGGCTTCGCCAAGTTCTGAACAGGAGACAAATTTGGACAGTAACTTCTCTTTTCATCATACACATACTTAGATCATTTCATTAAGAAGTTTAGGTCTGTTTCAACTTGTTCATCTGCCTAGTTGCACCACTTTAGACTTACACTATTTATCATCAGTTGCTTCTAGGTTAGAAACCTTTAGACTTAGGCCTTCTGTTTACTTTCTGCTGCGTAGTCCTATTGAGGTGCATTGGGTATTGGGAGCAGGCCATTGATTCGAAAGAATTTTTTAAGGCGCCCATTCACCCCCCTCTGGTCGCTACTTTCGGTCCTACAACAGGCCGGGCCTTCGGGTTTACAAGTAAACTATGTTCAATGATATCCCGATCGACTCCGGTGATATCTTCGTCAGACCAAGCGAAGACATCCAAATTCTCTTCTACCACCTTTTCCAAGGAGGTTGCAACTTCTGGAGGTAAATCTTTACCAAATTGGAATGTATACTCTTTACCATCTTTAACAATGACCTTCGTTGCAATTTCTCCCTCAGGACTTGGTCTCGGAAAGGACTTCTTCGAAGCTTCGGAGGAGGCTGAAAAAATTTCTTCATTATTTTGTACATTGTTTACTTGTCTTGGATCAAGAGAGGGACCATGGCCATATTCCGCTCTCCGAGCAATAGCTTGATCTCCGAAGACAGTAAGGACTCCTGCTTGTGTGGGCATCTTCATGCACAAATAATTGTGATGCGCCACAGCTCCAAACTGGTTTAGCATGCCTCCTCCGAAGATGACATTGTAAGCATACGGGGCATCTACGACATCGAAGATTACTTCCTCAGTTCGAGCCAACAAACCTTCTCCGAAGGTAACTTCCAGGCCTATTTGGCCAAGTGCATCAAGCGGAGGTCCTGCGAAGCCTTGCAAAGGACGAGCTGCTGGAAGGAGATGCTTCCTGGAGATGCACAATTGATCGAAGGCTTGAACAAAACTGATATCTGTCGAACTACCTCCGTCAATCAACACTCTTCGAACTTCAGTGCCCGCAATATCAGCAGTGATAACAAGTGGATCTGCATGCGGGAACTTAATGCCAGCTGCATCCTCCGCAGAAAAGGATATCGGCACATGAGACCACTCCGGCATTGCAGCTGCAGACAACGAAGTCCCAATATGGCCTACTTCTCTGACGTAGTCTCTTCGCTGTCTCTTCGACATGCTTCCGAGGGTACCTCCTCCGGAGATGGGGAGGACTACTCTTTTCCCTCGGTCTTGGCCTTCCTCTTGCTTCGGAGGTGGCATAACATTGGCCACTGGAGGGTGTCTTGCAGCATCAAAGTTTTCTATCCGCGCCACAGCCTGGACCGGCTCTGGGCGCGCTGCAGCTGGAACTTGGTCGGTAGTACCTCGACCCGAAGTTCTTTCTAGATACTCTCCCCTTAGGGTAAGTATAGCCTTGCAAGTATCAGTTGCATGGCTTCGATTTTCTCCATGGATGCAGCAGAAAAGGGTCTGGCCCTTGCCAGCCGTTTTCCCTGGCGGCCTCCAGCCGTTGGCCTTGTTCCCCGAAGACTGTGGAGCTCTCTGTGTAAACTTCTGTGGGGGTGCAATATTCATGACTTCGGAACAAGGGAGCTTTTGCCCTCTTCTCCGATCATGTTGAACTTCGAAGACTGGTTCCTGCGGCTGTGCCGATGTTTTCACTTCTACTTTAACTTCTTGCAATATGGACGAAGTAGCGGCAGTCCTTCGGAGCCAACCCTCTTCTGACCTCGCATATTCCTCGAAATACGACATCAACTGAGAGACCGAGGAGATGCTTTTCCGATGAAGCTTATCCAAGAGGCCTTGATGAGTGACGCCTTCCCGAGCTGCATCAACTACCGAAGATGCAGACAACCCCCGAATTTGCGACTTCGTATGAGCGAAGCGCTTAAAATATTGCCTCAATGTCTCTCCGGGGAGCTGTTTCACCTGGAAGAGGCTTCCAGTTGACATGGGAGGCACGAAGGTGCCTTGAAAATTGCTTATAAACTTCTTCTTCAGATGCGACCATGAATTAATTGATCCTGGCTTCAAGGACCAGAACCACCTTAATGCCACTCCTTGAAGAGCTAAGGGGAAGCACTTCGCCATAGTGTCTCGAACTCCTCCGCTAGCTTCAATCGCTAGGGCATAAGAACGAACGAACTCTCTGGGATCTTCATCTCCGGCATACTTACAGAGCTTCGAAGTTTTGAACTTTGGATCAAAGCGAACTTTCTGTAGCTCAGGATGCAGCGGAGATTCATTATCGAAGGAGGCGTTCTCCGGGGCTTCGGGATAATCGGGTTCATCGTCTTCGGGCACTTCTGGAATAGTTGGGATGGCTTGAGAGCGAAGCCTGTTCGCAGCTTCCTGTCGCCACCTTGCTACTTCAGCTTGAAGGTTGGCCATTTGAGTGGCCATATCTCCAAGATTGTCTTCATCTCCTCCGGAAGGATCTTCCGGGTCTTGAGAACTAGTAAGATCAGTTGGAATTGGGATGAAAGGTGGAGGAGGGACTCCGGGTGGTCGAAGTATGGACGGGGTTGGCGGAGAGGCTTCGTATGTTCGAGGGATGGAAGCCCCTTCCGGAGTTTGCGGAGGGAATGTCGAAGCCCCTCTGACTTCAACCGTGTCAAATGGTATCTCTCCGGAGATCCGAGAAGACCTCCGAACGGGATTGCGGGGTGCGCTCCGCTAAGGAGGCATGATGGAAGAAGTTGGTAGAAACGAAGTTTTTCGGACTAGGTTCCCCACGGTCGGCGCCAACTGTTGGCGTAAAAGATTACGCTAACAGGTTTCTGTAGAAAAGAAACTAACAAACGAAGTGTTTGCGAAGAGAACTGTTCTAAGCCTCCGAAAGGATAACAACTTAGAATAGTTCGAATGTGTGTATTGAATAACTTGTATTCGGTCCCTATTACAGGGTGAAATGGGGGATATTTATAGGCCCAAATATTAAGGAAAAGACCTATTTACCCCTCTATTACAACCGACATAGTGGAAACTATTCGGTACCCTTGATAGGGCTAAAATGGTAAAAGATTAATCTAATGATATAAAAGATAAATCTTCCATCTTAGCTGGCAATAAAGATCTTGAATTGCCTTAGTTCGAAGATGTACTTCGAACCAATGCCTATCCTCGTGCTTCGAGCTTGACTCAGGGTATCTTCGAAGATGGATGTCTGGAAACCTTCGAATCCACTATCTGCTTTCATGTTGTTGCGGCAATAACCCCGAAGATGAGATATTTTCCCCCAACAGATAGTTTCAATTCTGCAACGTTAAATGTGGTACTATCCCAAAATTTGGGAGGCAAGACAATTTTATAGTTATGTAACTCAACAGAAGATAAATACTCGGGAGGAATATCAAATTTACACTTATGTAGCTCAATATAAGATAAATACTTAGTGATAACTAGGGGCAAAGTATAAACTATATTAGTAAGAGAATAATATGCAGTTTCACAAATCACAACATAGCAGACATCTTGACTATGAATTTCAGTTTGATCAGTTTTATGTGCAAGGATAGAAGAATTTTTAATTTTATTTCATGATGAATTTAGATCTAATATCAAGTTGTTTGCTCTCATTAGTTGTCGTCTCGATATCATCTTTAACAATTTCATCAGAAGTTGAAAGTAACAAAGTAGATTTCACATCCTCATGCACAACGATATAGTTATTAGTCCTATCATGGTGAAGTGCATCATTATCAAATTGCAAAGGGTGTTCTAATATTTCAGCTAATGAAGCAACCTCAATGGGTACCTGTAAGAACTTTTTACCTTACACCTCAACTCGTGTAGAGATGGAAGGCCATATGCTTGCTGATGTTGGTGCATGTACATGTGGAGGTGCATGATGAAAACTTGAAGAAGAGAAAAGCTTGGTTAGTGCCGGTGTGCTAGTCACTCGTGGTTGATAGGAGTCTCTTGCCTTGTATTGTCGTTCCTGCAATTCTTTGTCTACAATGATGGCAAGATGGAACAAACGACTAAGAGTATTAAATTCTTTATAATAAATGATATCTTGAATCTAATACCTCAATCCATCATAGAAGCGCCACATCGTGTCCTCCGAGTGCTCCACAACACCACAACGGATCACGCTCTCTCGAATCTCAGCACAATACTCTCTCACAAACATGTTACCTTGAACTAAGCATTGTAGTTTCCTACACAATTCACGATGATAAGGAGAGACGAATTTACTACGCATAGCTCTTTTTAAATGACCCCATGTATCAGGTTGTAATTGAAGTTCACTTATATCTTCCCACCAGATTAAAGCAAAATTTTTAAACATACTAGTTGCTTGTTTAACTCTATGTTTTTTAGGAACTAGATATAAGTTAAATTTAGGGAAAATTACTCACATGCCATTAGGTAAGTGGTTTCCTAATTAGGAAGGAAAATTTGAAATACATCCAATGATGCTTGGTAATGCCTATTTGCTCAAAGGATTAGATGGAGAAGTTTTTCAAGAAGGCATTATGAGAAACCAAGTTGAAATGTGCATTGGTTTCAGTCTGTGATGAGTGATTGACAAGTGCTCTTCTAGATGAATAGGTCATCACCGAAGGGGTTCGGTAGATGCTGTCTGCACAATTATTTATGTCAAAGGGGTTCAGCAGAATACAAGTTGAAGGTTGTACCAAAGGGTTCGATATTTTGGTAGTGCACCAAAGTGTGCACCGGATGGTGTTTTACCCAAAGAGGCCTTCGGGGTATTGGAAACACTTGGTTTCTTGTCGATGGTGTGCAGGTGACTTCAAAGGCGACGAGACAATCGACACAACAGGTGCCTTAAGTCAAGCAAGGAGCTTGATGTCGGGCAAGCAGGGAGCTTGGTGCTAGAGGGTCACGAAGGCTGTGTGAAGTCGAGGTTGGTCCTCAGGTCGAAGGTGCGCCAGTCGAAGGCAGGAAGTGCGAAGGGGAACTCTGTATGAAGATACCTCGAGGCAAAGTCCTTGGAGGTGAGACACTTCGAAGGGGTGCTACAGAACGATATACTTTAGAGGTTGGTGGTCAAGTCCTCAGGAGTGATACAAGGCTGACAAGTGTGCTCCGGATAGAGGAACTTGGAAGGTCACCTGATGGAGCTCTCAGAAGTCAAGGTGCATCGAAGGTATGGTATAGAGAAGGCACTTCGGGAATGTTCTCTAGGTGGAGACATTTCAAATGTGTGCTTATGGAGATGCTTCATGTGGAGGCCTTGGACAAAGGAGGGACCTCATCTGGTGGTGAGCAAAACCGTCCGGAAGGAGGTACTTCGAAGGTAGGGCTTCAAAGTCAGGATGTCTTGATGTGTTTTTACCATGCATGGGTCCGGTACACGAATGGGTAGCATTCAGGCTAAGTGAAGCTATGAAGCTATGTTGGTCCACTCTGGAGGTGGTGGTGCGAAGGCACCAAGGGCCTTGACGGTTTCGGCTCAAAACCATCACTCTGTATCGAGACAGACTTTGGAAGTAGCAAAGAACTTTCGGGTTCGAAGCCTACTGACAAAGTCACTCAAGCACTTCACAGTGCAAAGGGGGCTCCGAATATTCCAGTCTGCAAAGCTGACACAAAAAGGAGCTTCCAATAAAGTATACCACCTGTTGTACCCTCGTGATTGCTAGTGGCAGAAAACTTGTAAACCCTAGGGCTACTGTAGTCACTTCACATGTATGAGTTGTCCTATATAAATAGAGGAAGGATGAGGTCTAGGGCAACACTAATACCTAGGTATAGAACCTAATGTACTCATTGTATCCTAGGTCCAACCGCCACAAACTTGTACTCAGATTTGTGAGCTTTTTGTGTTCCCTTTTTATGCAATGAATTTTTGGTTCTATCTTTGATTCATTTCTGCATGAACTTGTATCTGTGTTCTTCGCTTTACTGGTGTTGAGTTTTTTTCAATACAATTCGTTCTGTACAAATCAAATTTCTGTCAAGAGTTTCTGCTAACAAATGTAGTACTGATTTCTTGCGTGCGAAGACAATCTTTGAGTGGTTTTTGGAGTATCCTTGCTCCGTATGAATAGGAGGTTTATCCTCAAAATTTCACTAGCGAAGTGTGGCTCTCCATGCAAAGCAATTTTCCTGAGTGTCTATCGAAGCCCCTTAGGAAGAAAAGTTTTGCTAAGTCCTATCTAGAGTACTGTTTCAGTGCGAACCCTGGTACCAGTTACTAGTGCGAAGCATCTGAGCAAAGTTCTTTGCGGGTATACTCCGAAGTTAAACGACGTTGTGCGAAGTATCTCTCAAAGTACCCTCGTGTACCAATTTTAATATTGCGAAGCGATGCTTTGAGTATTTTGAGGTGTCCGAATGTGAGTGAAGTATTTTGAACTTCGAACATTTGCCTTGTGCGAAGCCTGTGTTCGAATTGTAATCACTACCTTCGAACCAGACTCTCCGAAGGGTGTGTTCGAAGCCCGTTTTTCAGAAGAATAATTGTAAATCTCCAATTCACCCCCCTCTGGTCACCTTATAGGGTCCAACACGTTGAATGGAAAAATATTTGAAAAAGTATTTCCCGAGCATTTGGATAAGTGCCTAAAGATCTACACACATGCATTAAATAGCCGATACCGATGGTAGCACCTTAAGACGACCGATGGTAAAACATCATCCTTAGACACAAACTCAAGATCACTTCAGGTAATCAACAATGAATGCATTCAAAAGTGTGATGGTTACATAGCGCTCGGCGGCACGATACAAATAAAATTTAAAGAAGAGTGCAACAGATTGCCTCAATCGCTTCCAATCGATATGCATCAATGCTCTAAAGGATGCCTTGATCTTCGGCGTTCAAGTTTGGATTTTTGAAGGTCACCACATTAGCGTTGTGCGTGGTGGAGAGTGCTAGTGAGTTGATGCTCTTGGGCCTGGATTCGAGCCGGGAAGGAGAGTAGAATGCCTTCTTTCTCAGTTGAGAAACCAAGTTGAAATGTGCCTAGGTTTCAAGTCTGTGATGAGTGATTGACAAATTATCTTCTTCTCGAAGGGGTCCCTCCAAAGGGGTTTGGAGGTGTTTACCGATGGGTTCGGTGGTTGCTGGCTACAGCTGTGCAGCGGAGTGTGTCCGCCAGAGGGGTCAGGCAGAACACGATGATATGTTTGTACCGAAAGGTTCGGTACGTTGGGCGATACACCGATGTGTGTACCGGAGGTTGTTTACTGGAGAGGTCTCTGGGGTACTAGAAAATCATGTCTGATTGTCAGTGGTGCGCGGGTGATTTCGGAGGCGACGAACGGTTCACAGTGAGTGAACTTGGGTCAAGCGGGAGGCTTGATGCCAGGCGAGCGAGGAGCTGGGCCACGAAGGCTGTGTGGGGTCTAGGTCGGTCCTCAGGTCAAGGCATGCCAGGCGAAGGCAGAAAGTGCGGAGGGTGGCTCCAGCTGAAGGTACCCTGAGGCAAAGTCCTCGGAGGTGAGGCAATTCGAAGGGTGCTCCGGAAGGAGTGACTTCGGAGTATGGTGAACAAAGTCCTCTGGATTGAGGCAAGGCTTTCGAAGTGAGCTCCGAAGGGAGGCACTTGAAGGGACACCTGACGAAGGTCTCGGAGGTCAATGTGCATCAAAAGCATGGTCCGGATAAGGGTCTTCATGGAGTATGCTCGGGAATGAGACACTATGAAGGGGTGCTTATGGATATGCTTCATGTGGAGGCCTTGGACAAAGGGACTTCGAAAGGTGGCGAAGATACTTCGAATGTGGGGCTTCATAGTGTGGCTGACTTGAGGTACTTCAGCCATGCATGGCTTCGGTACACGGACTAACGGAGTTCGAAGTTGGGAGTAGATGCGAAGCAGTGGTGGTCCACTCCAGAGGTGATGGTGCGAAGGCTCAAGAGCTTTGACGGTTTTGGCTAAAAACCGTCACTGTATAGAAGACTGTCTTCGGTGAAGCGAAGGCCCTCAGATTTGAAGCATGTCACCGAAGGTTCTACACACTTCGTGTGCGAAGGGGGCTTAAGAAGATTCTACTTTGCAAAAGTTGATCGTGTCTGCTCTACAAAAGTTGATGTTGTCTCTTCTGCGAAGCTGACAAAAGAAGCCTCCTATAAAAGTAGACTACCATATTTACCCCCATGTCTAGTAGAGACAAAATCGCTGTAAACCCTAGGGTTAAAGTAGTCTATTCTCATGGCTGAGTTGTGCCTATAAATAGTGAGGTTGTCTAGGTCTAGGCCAATACTTTGAGAATCCATTTTCATAACTCCCAGAGCTAGCCGCTATTCTCATGTACTCAGTTCTGTGAGTCCTTTTGTATTCCCTGTTCATGCATTGAAATTTTCATTTTGTTTTCTATGTATTGATTGAACTTGTATTCCTATTTTGCACTAAATGCATTGAGTTCTCTGTGCAACACTTCGTTCTGTGCCATCCAGAGTTTTTGCTCTGTTTTCTTTCGAAGGAAGTGTGTTTGAGTCCTATTCATGCGAAGCACTGAGTGTAGGGACAGTTCGAAGCCTATTTTCTTCTCTTCAGTGAAGTCCTCGGTGCAGTTTGTTCTTTCTGCTTTCTGCCCTCGAAAGAGCGAAGCCTAGTACCAGTTACCAGTTGCCCTCGAAAGTCTCCTTGTCTTTGACCTTTTAACCTCTTTGCGAATCCTATTCTTGGAGCTGTAAAATACCTCCAAAATAGACCTCTGAAGGGTGTGTTCGAAGCCTGTTCCATAGGAGATAGTATTTAAAACAGAATGCAAGTTTTTGCCTTCAATTTTAAAAGCTCTAATTCACCCCCCCCCCCTTTGGTCACCCATTTCGGTCCAACAATTGGTATCAGAGCAGGTTAAGATCACCAGTTGACCTTAACCGGTTTTGTGATCTCTTGGTGACATGGATAGAAGTAGTAAAATACCTCTGCTCGATGGTACTGACTTTGCCTACTGGAAAGGTGGGCATGGAGGCTTACTTGTTAAGCCAAGGAAATGCAGTTTGGGAGATTGTGGACTCACAATACTTCATCCAAGAGATTCGGACTACTCAAGACGAAAAAGATTAGTATAACGCTAACTCCAAAGCAAGAAATATATTGTTCATTGGCTTGAGTAGGATTGAGCTTGACATGGTTCAACACCTAAGGACAACTAGGGAAATTTGACTACACTCATTATTTTTCATGAGGGCTCTACACAGATCAAGGCTAGGTGCCAAAGCACATACAATCAATAGTATCAGTTGTTTGTTCAAGCACCTAGTGAATCTATAGATGACATGTTTTCTCGCCTTGATGCAATAGTGAGTAACTTGCAGTCCAATGGGACGCTTGCTTACAATGACCATGACAGGGCTATCAAGCTTCTCTATGCTCTTGATCGTAGCATATGGGAAGTGAAGATATCAAGCATTGAGGAGTCCACAGGTTATGACACATTGATCTGTGATGAGCTCTTCAGCATGCTGAAGTCCATAGAGATAGCCAAGGCATCTCTTGCAGTGCATAGAAACTCTTTGCCTCAGCCTTTGGCACTAGTTTCTGGCTCTAGCCGTGGCACCACTGCAGAACCAAGTACATCTGACACTTGTTGTTGGACCGAAAACGGCAACCAGAGGGGGGGGGTGAATGGGAGCTTTTAAAATTTAAGACTAAAAATAGCCTTCTGTTTTAATTCTGTCTTCTGCGGAACAAGCTTCGAACACACTCTTCGAAGTTCTAATTTGGAGCTATTTCACAGCTCCGAAATCAGGCTTCGCAAGGAGCAAAAGTTCAAAGCCAAGAAGACTTCGCTCCACCCACAACTCCGAAAATAAAGCTCTGCTAAGTCAGTGCAGGCTCCGCACACTAGGTGCCTTCGAGCAAGTTTCACACTTCACCATTCGCAAGAGCAGACTTCCCTTTGAGGAATTCGACCAAATACTCAGCGCTAGCAACTGGTACTAGGCTTCGCACTTCGGAGATCTAAACGCACACTGAACACATTTCACCGAGGACTTCGACAAGGGAAGAAAATGGGCTTCGAACAGTGCTTCGCTAGTAATCAGAGAGGTCTTGCCTCCAGTTTACACAGAGCGAACAGACACTGAAAAACACACAATTCACATGAACAGACTTCTCACACACTTCTCCGGAAGAGATCCAGTCCACAAACTCAACCTAGAAGAAGGTGGTGCACTGAGAAATCAAACATGCTGTGCAAAGTGGGCATACAAGTTCAAACAGTAAATGAAAACAAAATCAAAGTTTCATTGCTTGAACTGGGAACACAAAATGAACTCACAGGATGAACACAGAGAGAAATGGCGGGTAGCACAGGAGTTCTACAATGACTGCTCAAAGTGTTACTATGACCTAGGCTAGCCTCCACTATTTATAGGCACAATTCAGCCCGGTGAATAGACTACTTTACCCCCAGGGTTTACACTGTTTTTTCTCATCAGAATAGGGGGTACAGCTGGTAGTCTACTTTATTTGGAGGCTTCTTTTGTCAGCTTCGCAGAGGAGATAGCATCAGCTTTTGCAGAGCAGACACGATCAGCCTTTGCAGTCTTGGATTCTTCTAAAGCCCCCCTTCTCACGCGAGGGGTGCGCTAGCTTTGGTGAGAAGCCTTGAGCCTGACGGCCTTCGCTTCACCGAAGTCAGCCTTCGATACAGTGACGGTTTTGAGCCGAAGCCGTCAAAGCCCTTGGGACTACGCACCAACATCTCCAGAGTGGACCACCACGGCTTCGCAGCTTCTCCCAGCTCGAACTCCATAAGCCCATATACCGAAGCCATGCCTAGCCGAAGTACCTCAAGTCAGCCACACTCCGAAGCCCCACCTTCGGAGTACCACCCTTCGAAGTCCCTCCTTCGTCCAAGGCCTCCGCATGAAGCATTCCATGAGCACTTCGTCATAGTGTCTCTCCCCGAGCACACTCCTCGACGAACCTCACCCGAACCATGCCCTCGATGCACCTCGACTTTTGAGACCTTCGTCGGGTATACCTTTGAGTGCCTCCCACCGGAGCACACTTCGAACGCCTTGCCTCATTGTTGAGGTCTTGGTCCACCATACTCTGAAGTCACTCCATTCGGAGTACCCTTCGAAGTGCCTCACCTCCGAGGACTTCGTCTCGGGGCACCTTCACCCGGAGCCATGCTCCGAATTCTCTGCCTTCGTCTGGCGCACCTCGACCCGAGGTCTGACCTTGACCCCTTCGTAGCCTTCGTGACCAAGCCCCCTGCTTGCCTGGCATCAAGCCTCCCGCTTGACCCAGGTTCACTTGCTGCGAACCGTCTTTCACCTCCGAAGTCACCTGTGCACCACATAAAAACACTCCGGTGTACCGCCCAAAGTACCGAGACCTCTCCGGGTAAGCAACGTTTGGCACACACTCTGGTGTACCGCCCAAAGTACCGAGACCTTTGGTACGACCCAGTCAATTTGTACTGTTGGACCCCTCCGATAGGCACACTACACTGCAACAGCCGCAGCAAAACACACCCACCGAACCCTTCGGTGAAACAACCTCCGAACCCCTTCGGAGGGACCCCTTCGAATCAGAGGATAAAATATGTCAATCACTCATCACAGACTCCAAAACCAACCCTTGGTTTCTCAATCTCCCCCTTGATGAGTGCATTGACAACTAAATTCAAGGTTAAGAAAATTTGAAAAATTTCAGCACACAAGTGACCATAAAACTCAGAAACGAGCCAAACCATGTCACTTGACAAAAGAATTTTCCTCCCCCTTTTCAAAAGAGTAAAAGCCCCTTCGGCAAATCTTTCCCTTTGCAAGATAAAACTCCCCCTGAGTTATTTTACCCCTTGCTACAGAGAACTCAAAAATTTCTCCCCCTTGTGCAATGCAAGCATCAAGGAGCATTCAAAAGATGCAAAGCTTCGAAATGGGCAGTATTGCTAAGACATATAAAGCAAGAATATGCCAACATTAATACCAATTATCATGTGCTCAGCTCAATTTAACATTTTCTAAAAAAACATGATAACAACATGTGATTTTATCATTTTGAAATAAAAGCATCACCACTCAATCAAGGTAAATAGACAAGTAAAACCAGGGACTACGCAAAGTTAGTCAATTTCTACTCTAGACAAACAAGTCTAGTTTAAGTGGAGCATTGAAAGCAATATTGATGATCAATGAATTTGTTGTTCTTTTCATAATGCCAGGGGTTATTTGTTTGTCTACTGTTGGCGTAAAAGATTACGCTAACAGGTTTCTGTAGAAAAGAAACTAACAAACGAAGTGTTTGTGAAGCAAACTGTTCTAAGCCTCCGAAAGGATAATAGCTTAGAATAGTTCGAAAGTGTGTATTGAATCACTTGTATTCGGTCCCTATTACATAGTGAAATGGGGGGTATTTATAGGCCTAAACATTAAGGAAAAGACCTATTTACCCCTCTATTACAACCGACATTAAGGAAACTATTTGATTTCCTTAATAGGGCTAAAATGGTAAAAGACTAATCTAATGGGAAAGAAGATAAGTCTTCCATCTTAGCTGGCAGAAAAGATCCTGAAGGGCTTTAGTTCGAAGACATACTTCGAACCAATGCCTGTCTTCGGGCTTCGAACGGGGTTCTGGGCATCTTCGAAGATGATCTTCGGAGAATCTTCGAACTGGTTGACTGTCTTTATGCTGCTTTGGCAATAACCCCGAAGATGAGATATTTTCCCCCAACAGTAGCCCCTCGAATACGCTTCTCCGTTGACCTGTAATGTTTAGGAGAGCAGTATACGCAAGAAAAGTAATCATGCGTAGGGGTTAACAAATTTATATCATCTCCGAATTATGTGGAGATATATACTTCGAATTGGTATTCGAAGAAGTTACATTCAGAGTGACTTAGAAGTATCTTTAAAAAGACTGAAGACTTGTCAGACTTAGAAGAAATAGCCGTTAGCCTGTTTCTTCTAACGGAAGTTATACGATGCGTTATTTTCGGAGGAAAATAACGGGCGAGAATGCGAAAAGGCAGAGCCAAAACGGTAACAAACGGAACATTTAGGTTATAAATAGGGGGTCTAAAACTTACCCGATTACCTTTTCATCGCTTTCTCACAGTCAAAAGCTTTTTTGAGCCCTTTGAGTTCTTGAGCCCTAACCTTTGAGTTTTTGAGCCCTAGCCTCGATTTCCTCAGAGCAATCCAGCGATCGTGATGGTGAAGACCAAGGGATCTGCGCCTCCTTCGGCCTTGGCTCGACAACAAGCGGCCGCAGCGGCAGCAGCAGCAACATTGGCGGCGGCACCCTCGATGCAGGCGGCGACATCCATGGCGGCAGGGGGGAGAAATCCCCAAATCGCCGATGACCAAGGTCTGTGCCCACCATCGACCAAATATTTGGATCAGTCTTTGAGTTGGGACCTTCTACCTGCAAGAGAGAATCTTTGGCAATCACAGCAGGGGGAAAGATTAGTAATGGAGTTATGATTCGGAAGCCGGGCAAAGAATCGATTCCATCACCAAGACCCGGAGAGGTTGTAGTATTCGAAGCCTTTTTCGAAGCAGGCTTGGGCCTCCCTGCAGTGGACTTCCTGGCAGAGGTACTTGATCTGTTCCACGTAACCCTCCCGCAGCTATCTCCGAATGCAGTGGCTAGGTTAGCTATCTTCGAATGGGCATTGAGAGCCGAAGGTTGCGAGGGGAGGGCAGAAATCTTCGCTGCACTTCATAGAGCAACTTGCCAACCGAAGACCTCCGTAGGCTCCGGAGGTGAGAAAGTAGTAGTTGCCTTCGGAAGCATTAATTTTAGGCTTCGTGATGAATATGCCCTGCAATTCCCTGCTAAGGCCATCAATGCAAGATGGTATACTGATTGGGTCTTGAGGTGGTTCTATGCCGAAGTCGAAGCGAGCAGTCCTCTGGCTGGGCCCCTCAAAGAAATCCAATTCCGGAAGGAAGCCTTAGTGCAACCGGACGAAGGCCAACTCGAAGCTCGCCTTAACCTGCTTCAAAAAATTAGCCGAAGGTTAAGCATGCGAGACTTGGCCGAAGAATTCCTCGAACTCCAAATTCCTCCGCTGATGGCCAACTGGCCTATCGTCTTCGAGGATGACTCAGAAGGTGGTCTTCGCAAGATCAATTTTACTTCGAGCCCTGCAGGTAACTTCGAAACCAACATGCATTGTACATATTTACTTCGAAGAAAGACTAACTTGAATTATTTTTAGCTTCTTCAGCCCCTATTACTTCAGAGCAAATCGTAAGGGCTTCGGAGAAGATTCTGGGTGCCCCAACTCCGACGGAAAAAGAATGGCGAATTAAATTGGTCGGGAGTTGGGAGCGGTTTAACAGAGTATGGGGAATGTTGGAGTTAACTCCGCCCCCTCTGATGGACTGGGTGCCTCTGGAGAAAGGACCCAAGAAAAGAGTGGCTGAAGCCGGAGCTTCTAGCTCCGCAAGGACTCCGGTGAAGAAGGTGGCTCGGAAGCCAAAGAATCTCGCACCTTCGGATCCTGCGCCTTCAAGCCCAAGAAACTCAATTTCTGGTTCTAAAGAGGATGAAGGTATATTATTAGTGAAATTGATTGACGAAGATGCAGCTCAACGAAATATTCACACTGAAGATACTGCAGGTATACCGGAGCCCAAGCCAACATAGAAGAAGTAAGAGCTCCGGATACCCAAGAGGAGCAAATCGAAGCCCCTATGGGTGAAGATGAAGCCGAAGTTCCTGCAACTTCGGTTGTGGAGGAAAGGACTGCTCACGGAGATGCTCCGATAGTGGAAAATTTAACTGCGGATTCAGAAGATGACTTCACCTTCGATCCTCCGATCAGTCCAGTACTCGATCTCCCGGAGAATGTCGAAGGTAAATTTTGCATAATTCTTTATCATTTTCTGCAAAATTTTACAATGTATAATATTTTTGTTTTTGCAGAGCCTCCTGCTGTAGAAGTGCATTACGAAGATACAATCCAAAGGCCTTCGACAACTTCGGAGCCACACCCGGAGATTACTCAACAGGGGCCTGGAAGGGGTAAAAGACACATAGAGCCTCTCCCTACTCAAGGATCGACTTCGTCTGAGTCAACAGATGAAAGGGAATCAACTGAGGGGGGGCCATCTTCAGAAGTTCCAAGGGCCTCAGAAGAACTCTCTGGACCTTCGCTAAGCAGAGCTGATCAGAAGGCTTCGGTAATGCTTCCTCTCTTAACTCCTTTTTTGGAGGAGAGAACCGGACTTCGGACTCTGGTTAAACCTTTGGGTCAAGCCAGTCGCAAAGTCGGGGAAACAGAACTGGTAGGCCTCTTGAGCAGGGCGAAAAGTTCGGAGCTTAACATTGCTGTAGAAAGAGCAGCTTATCAGGTACAAAGCATCTTCGAACCAAATAGCGAATTATATATGAATAATTTCTTATTCCAGTTTTTCTTTTTTCTTAGCAAGCAGTCTTGGCCCGCGCTGCAGCTTTATCGGCGAAAATGAAATTGCTCAACTTCGGGAAGAGAACGAAGCTCTTCAAAGAAATTTTAACTTCTCTGAAGGTCGAGTAGCTCAGATGGATAATATAATATTAGCAGAGCGAAGGGCTAGGCAAAGCTTAGAGGCTGCGAAGAAAGAGCTCGAAGCAGAAAGAATTGTGCTTCGAGCAGAGGTTGAAAGACTGCGGAAGGAGGATGCTGCTAAGGGGTCCGAACTTGTGAGACTCCAAGAAGAGGCTGGCCAACTCCTGACTCAAAAGAATACTTTGACTACGGAGAATGCTAGAATTTCCGGAGTTCTAGCAGAAAACGACTTCGGCCAAGGATGCACTTATTGAGGAAAAGCTTAAGTCTGAGAAGGTGGCTTCGGAGGTCATCGAGCAGATGCTAGGTGTCTTGGAGTACTTCGGTACTACTGGATCACTACCTTCGGATGACAATGTGACTCTGCTGCGCCGGTTAAAGAGGATCCAAGGAGCAGCGAAGCAAATGAAGACTGCATGCATACGTTATGGAGAACTCTCCGGACAAGTGTCTGCCCTCGGATTACTTCGTTACTACGAGGATTTGGGCCGAACAATCACTCCGAGCGCAGAGGGCTCCATTACCTTCGACGACGCGAGACTTTTGAATCCTTCCGAAGGCGTGACTGCCGCCTGGCGAGCCTTTCAAACTTCATGGAGAGCCGAAGGTCGTTCTGCGATCAAGGCTTGGATTGATGAAGGCCAACGCCAGAAGCAAGTTCGGAGCCAAGCTTCGAGCAGTCAGCCTCCTCCGAACCCGCAGGTTTAGGAATTATTAGGATTTTTTGATTATGTAAAGCTCATGCTTGTAAACATTTATCAATGAAAGTCTTGTTTGTCATATTTTTAGGCTTTGCCTCTTATGGAAGATATCGAAGTGTTAGAGCTTAACAGCGAACTTCGTTCATTGTGGAACACCTTCGAACTTCTAAAGAGTTATAAGCGTCCTCGATTTCTTATTCCTCGAGATGACTCCGGCGTAATTGCGCCCGAAGTAATCAAAGACGTATTGTCTTATATTAAAGAGGAAGATAAAGAGGTTGACGCAAACACCTCATCTTCTGAAGACACTAATTGGTCTGAAGATGAAGGTGAAGCCCAAAATAAAAGATCTGAAGATCTTAGAAGCTGGGAAAGAAGCCCCGAGCGGCTTCGAACTTGGGCCGAGCTTCAACAAGAACAGAAGGATTTTAGAGCTTCGAGGGGGAGGAAGAGAGTTAAACGTAAAGTTCTTAGAACTTCTGATGTTGGAACTAGTCGTCCACCCCTAGCTCTCGGGACCGAAGAGGTCTCCGATTCCTTCTTGGTATAGATACCAATTTTTCATAATGTAATCTGTAAACACATTTATTTCAATAATGAATGCCGATTTAAAATTGTCTCCATATTTATTAGCCCCTCTTTGGGTATAAGCAACTTCGAAATGTATTCAAGATGGTTATGCGCAAAGAAAAAACTTCGGAGTACAATTTTTTGGGGGTTCGGAGCCCCTCTGTCATTTAAAGATCTTTGAAATCTTATGAAATGTCTTCGACTTTTTGCAGTCAGAAGAATGGTAGCTTAGTACCTTTGTTTGCTTTACGAAAGAAATCAATTGAGATAACTTCCAGGACACTTTAGTGTCTTAAAGAATTTGTCACTTTGGACTATGTTAACAGACATTCGAAGCTCATGGCTCAAATGCTGTTTTGCTTTAGCCACCTTCGGCTTGTCTTTGCGATCTCTGACGAACCAATGGTTCGGAGTTTGCAATGGTCTCTTTGGACTCTTTTTACGGATGTCTACCAGCCAATGGCTTGGACTCCGTATAATTGTAGCCACCTTCGGCTATTTTTGCAGAAGTCTACCAGCCAATGGCTTGGACTTCGCAGAATTTGGCCACCTTCGGCTCTTTTTTACGGAAGTCTGCAAGCTGCAGCTTGGACTCCGTAGATTTTGGCCACCTTCGGCTCTTTTTACGGAAGTCTACCAGCCAATGGCTTGGACTCCGTAGAATGTGGTTTTGGGCTCTTTTACGGATGCCTACAAGCCGTGGCCTGGGCTCCGGATTATGTCAGCCACCACACCGGAGGCTTCGACTTTATGGGTTCGAAGTCCGGAAATACAGCCCAGCTTAATGACACTTCCCTCTCGGTCGACCCCGCGGTTCCAGCGCGTCCGCTCGGGAAGCTGGAAGTCTATGAGGGGAAGGCAACTATCAGGGTGTATGCTTTATTAATTTAGAGGTGATTACAAGCAAATTACAAGGAGCCCTTATGCGAAGTATCGCTTTAGGTGCTCCGCATGCCAAGTATGTGCTAACTCTTCACCTTCTAAATTAGCTAATTTAAATGAACCAGGGCGCCCTGAGCGGACAATTAGATATGGACCTTCCCATTTATTGCCTAACTTCCCTGGTGCTATAATGCTTCGTAGAACAAGATGACCCGCCTTAACTCACTGAGCTTAACCTTCGGGTCAAACCAAGTCTTCGTCTGCTGATGATACTTTGATAAATTAGCTACAGCCCGAAGTCTTGTTTCTTCTGACAAATCTAACGAAGCTTGTCTTTCTTCTTCAAAGTCCGGTTCGGTGCTGCGAAATGATCCCCCTTTGAGCTCCGTTGGAGTCATAGCTTCATCTCCGAATAGTAGTCTGAACGGAGTAAAACCTGTGGACCTTGTTTGCGTAGTCCGAATGGACCACAGAATCTTCGGAAGCTCTTCGGTCCACAGTCCCTTTGATAATCCTACTATTCTTCGATTTAGCCCTGATAAAATATTTCCATTGGCTCGCTCTACGGCTCCATTCGACTGAGGATGTCTCACTGCAGCAAAACATAGTTGAATGCCTAGGTCTTCGCAAAACTTCCTGAAGGGTTCTGCGTCGAACTGTGTTCCATTATCAACTGTGAGATATCTAGGCACCCCGAACCGGCAAATAATGTTCTTCCAGAAGAATTTCTGTACATTGTTCGAAGTGATAGCTGTTAAGGGTTCTGCTTCTACCCACTTAGAAAAATATTCAATAGCTACCACTGCGAACTTCAGATTTCCCTTTGCTAACGGAAAGGGACCAATTAGATCCATACCCCATCTGGCCATAGGCCATACCGGAGCAATGACTTGAAGAGCTGTTGGTGGGCGATGACTCCGTCGACCCATCCATTGGCATCCTTGACAAGTGCGGACCAAGCTCTCCGCATCAGCTGTTATTGTGGGCCAATAAAGCCCCTGGCGAAGTGTTTTTCCTGCCAAAGCTCTAGGGGCTAAATGGCTTCCACAAAGGCCTTCGTGAATTTCTTGAAGAATTTCTTGGCCTTCGGCTTGAGATATACATCGGAGTAGAGGGGAACATACTCCGGCCTTGTATAATATACCGTTGATTAACTGATAATTTCTTGCTCTGAGCTTTAATCTTGACAATTGGGGCTCTTCGGGCAAATTTGTTCCTCCTTGCAAGAGTTCTATGATCGAATCTTTCCAATCTGCACTAGGAATGCAAAGAATCACCGCAGAGGCAATTCGTGGCACCGAAGGTATATTGAGCTCCTCATAGAAAGCTTCTTCAGGGCACATCCACAGCTCCGGCTGCAGCCTTCGCTAAAATGTCCGCTTGCACGTTTTCAGCTCTTGGTATACTCCGAATGGAAATACCCTTGAAGTGTGCTTCGATTTTGCGGATTTCTTCTAAGTATTTTGCAAGCTGTGGATGCCGAACTTGAAAACTTTTGTCTACGTGCCCTGCTACTATCTGAGAATCTGTTTTTATAATTATTCTTGTAGCCCCTAGAGCACGTGCTTTCCGGAGTCCCAATAAAATCCCTTCGTACTCCGCTATATTATTGGTAGACTTAAAGTTGAGTCTTGCGGAGTACATTGCTCTTTGTCCTGACGGTGAAATCAACACTGCCCCAATGCCTGCTCCGGATGCTTGGAAAGCCCCATCGGAATAAACAGTCCAAACTCCGTCATTTGATTTCTCCGGAGTCAAATTCGCAGGTGGAGTCCACTCTGCTACGAAGTCTGCTAGGACTTGGGATTTAATAGCTGTCCTTGCCAGGAAAGATATGCCGAAGGGTGCTAGCTCTACTGCCCACTTTCCAATCCTTCCAGTGGAATCTTTGCTTCGGAGCATATCTCCTAAGGGATACGAAGTTGGTACAATTACATTGTGAGCCAAAAAATAATGTCTTAGCTTCCTCGAAGCCATTATCAGAGCATAAACGAACTTCTCAAGTTCGGAGTATCTTGTCTTCGCTCCTGATAATGCTTCGGATACAAAATAGACAGGATTTTGGACCAACTTCCCATTGAAATCCACTTCTTTGACAAGGACTTGCGCTGACAGCTGAACCTGTAGCTGCAAGATACATGAGTAGGGTTTCGTCCGCAATAGGTACCGTAAGTGTAGCAAGATTGCTGAGATAATCTTTAATATCTTCGAAGCTTTTCTGACACTCCGGTGTCCATGCAAAATCTTCGGACCCTTTCAAAGCTTTAAATATTGGCAAGCTCCTCTCCGCAGACCTTGATAAAAACCTGCTAAGTGCAGCCAGACGTCCAGTCAGCTTTTGCACTTGCTTTAAATTCTCCGGAGGAGCCATCTTCTGCAGCACAGTTATTTGAGTAGGGCTAGCTTCAATTCCCCTGCTTGAAACTAAGTACCCTAACAACTTTTCGGCCTTAGCTCCGAATATACATTTTTCGGGGTTAAGACGGATCCCACATGCCCGAAGGCTATTGAATGTTTCTGCTAAGTCTAGGCTATGTTGGTGCTTTAAAGCACTCTTTATTACAATATCATCCATATAGGCCTCCACATTGCGACCTAGTTGATGACCTAGAGCCTTAGCAACTAATCTTGAAAAAGTAGCCCCGGCATTTCTTAGGCCGAAGGGCATTCTTACATAGCAGAAGACTCCCGAATGAGTTACAAAGCTCGTCTTGATTTCATCTTCGCGCTTCAACCATATTTGATGATAACCAGAATACGCGTCAAGGAAGCTTAGTAACTCCGAACCTGCAGTGGAGTTAACTAGTTGATCAATTCGGGGCATGGGGTAGGGGTCACGTGGGCACGCTTTATTCAGAGATTTGAAATCAATGCACATGCGCCACTTCCCGGAAGACTTCTTCCTGACGAAGACTGGGTTGGCTAACCATTCTGTGTGGGCCACTTCTCTGATAATCCCAGCCTTCAACAGTTTTTCAACTTCGTCCTTAGCTAGGGCAGCTCTCTCTGCGGACATCTTCCGGAGTCCTTGTCGAACAGGTCGGGCCTTCGGGTTTACAAGTAAACTGTGCTCAATAATATCCCGATCGACTCCGGTGATATCTTCGTCAGACCAAGCGAAGACATCCAAATTGTCTTCCACGACTTTTTCCAAGGAGGTTGCAACTTCAGGAGGTAAATCTTTACCAAATTGAAAAGTGTATTCTTTACCATCTTTAACAATGATCTTTGTTGCAATCTCTCCTTCGGGACTTGGTCTCGGAAACGACTTCTTCGAAGCTTCGGAGGAGGCTGAAAAAATTTCTTCATTATCCTGGACACTATTTACTTGCCTCGGATCAAGAGGAGGACCGTGACCATATTCTGCCCTCCGAGCCATGGCTTGATCTCCGAAGATTGTCAGGACTCCTGCTTGTGTGGGCATCTTTATGCACAAGTAGTTGTGATGCGCCACAGCTCCAAACTGATTCAACATGCCCCGTCCGAATATGACATTATAATCATACGGGGCATCTACCACGTCAAAGATAACTTCTTCAGTTTGGGCTAATAAACCTTCTCCGAAGGTTACTTCCAGGCCTATCTGGCCAAGTGCATCAAGCGGAGGTCCTGCGAAGCCTTGCAGAGGACGAGCCGCTGGGAGGAGATGCTTCCTGGAAATGCATAACTGATCGAAGGCTTGCACAAAATGATATCTGCCGAACTACCTCCGTCAATTAGCACCCTTCAGACTTCAGTCCCTGCAATATCAGCAGTGATAACCAATGGATCTGCATGCGGGAACTTAATACCAGCTGCATCCTCCGCAGAGAAAGATATTGGAACATGAGACCACTCCGGCATTGCAGCTGCAGATGACGAAGTCCCAATATGACCTACTTCCCGAACATACTCTCTTCGCTGTCTCTTGGACATGCTTCCGAGGGTACCTCCTCCGGAGATAGGGAGAACTACTCTCTTTCCTCTATCTTGCCCTTCCTCTTGCTTCGGAGGTGGCATAACATTGGCCACCGGAGGGTGTCTTGCAGCATCAAATTTTCTATCTGCGCTACAGCCTGGACCGGGTCTGGGCGCGCTGCTACTGGACTTCGGTCGATACTACCTCGACCCGAAGTTCTTTCCAAGTATTCTCCCCTTAGGGTAAGGATAGCCTTGCAGGTGTCAGTTGCATGGCTTCGATTCTCTCCATGAATACAGCAAAAAAGGGTCTGGCCCTTGCCAGCCGTTTTTCCTGGCGGCCTCCAGCCGCTGGACTTGTTCCCCGCAGACTGTGGAGCTCTCTGTATAAACTTCTGTGGGGTGCAATATTCAAGACTTCAGAGCGAGGGTGCTTTTGGCCCTCTTCTTCGATCATGTTGCACTTCGAAGACTGGTTCCTGCGGCTGTGCCGAAGTCTTCACCTCTGCTTAACTTCTTGCAATACTGTCGAAGTAGCAGCAGTCCTCCGAAGCCAACCCTCTTCTGACCTCGCATACTCCTCGAAATATGACATCAGCTGTGACACTGTGGAGATGCTCTTCCGATGCAGTTTATCCAGAAGGCCTTGATGACTGACGCCTTCCCGAGCTGCATCAACCACTGAGGATGTGGACAGCCCCCGAATTTGCGACTTCGTATGAGCGAAGCGCTTGAAGTACTGCCTCAATGTTTCTCCGGGGAGCTGTTTCACTTGGAAAAGGCTTCCTGTTGACATGGGAGGCACGAAGGTGCCCTGAAAGTTACTTATAAACTTCCTCTTCAACTGTGACCACGAATTGATTGATCCTGGCTTTAAAGACCAGAACCATCTCAACGCCACTCCTTGAAGAGCTAACGGGAAGCACTTCGCCATAGTGTCTCTGTCTCCGCCGCTAGCCTCAATCGCTAGGGCATAAGAACACGCGAACTCTCCGGGATCTTCATCTCCGGCATACTTGCAGAGCTTCAAAGTTTTAAACTTTGGATCAAAGCGAACCTTCTGCAGCTCAGGATGCAACGGAGATTCGTTGTCGTAGGAGGCGTTCTCTGGGGCTTGCGGGATAACCAAGATCGTCGTCTTCGGGCACTTCGGAGATAGTTGGGATGGCTTGAGAGCGAAGCCTGTCCGCAGCTTCTTGTCGCCATCTTGCTACCCTCAGCTTGAAGGTTGGCCATTTGAGTGGCCATATCTCCAAGGGTATCTTCATCTCCTCCGGAAAGACCTTCCGGGTCTTGAGAACTGGTACGATCAGTCGAATCGGAATGGAGGGTGGAGGAGGGACTTCCGGGCGGTCGGAGTATGGAAGGGGTTGGCGGAGAGGCTTCGTATCCTCGAGGGATAGAAGCCCCTTGCGGAGTTTGAGGTGGAGGGATAGTCGAAGACCCTCCGACTTCAACTGTGTCGAAGGGTATCTCTCCGGAGATCCGAGAGGACCTCCGAGTGGGATTGCGAGGTGCGCTCCGCTTAGGAGGCATGATGTAAGAAGTTTGTAGAGAACGAAGTTTTTCGGACTAAGTTCCCCACGGACGGCGCCAACTGTTGGCGTAAAAGATTACGCTAAAAGGTTTCTGTAGAAAAGAAACTAACAAACGAAGTGTTTGTGAAGCAAACTGTTCTAAGCCTCCGAAAGGATAATAGCTTAGAATAGTTCGAAAGTGTGTATTGAATCACTTGTATTCGGTCCCTATTACAGGGTGAAATGGGGGGTATTTATAGGCCTAAACATTAAGGAAAAGACCTATTTACCCCTCTATTACAACCGACATTAAGGAAACTATTTGATTTCCTTAATAGGGCTAAAATGGTAAAAGACTAATCTAATGGGAAAGAAGATAAGTCTTCCATCTTAGCTGGCAGAAAAGATCCTGAAGGGCTTTAGTTCGAAGACATACTTCGAACCAATGCCTGTCTTCGGGCTTCGAACGGGGTTCTGGGCATCTTCGAAGATGATCTTCGGAGAATCTTCGAACTGGTTGACTGTCTTTATGCTGCTTTGGCAATAACCCCGAAGATGAGATATTTTCCCCCAACATCTACCTTATACTTTCCAATCAAGCCAAGCCTAGGCATGAAAACCATCAGAAGCTTAAGGCGGTGATTTTGGCATACACTACACTATCCCAGTTCAGACTAATGTGCAATGGTTAGCAGTCTAGAATAGAGTAGTGCGACAACCAAACCCACCTAGATCTTTTCACTTGTAGCATGCAAATCATGGAGTTTTGGATTTTAATTAAGTGAACAATTTGTTTAGCACTTGATGAATATCCATGAGTAAGTAGAACAATTTTCAAGTTGCAATGTTTGGCATGCAGAGAAAAGGAGTCTTGCTATCAAGCAGATAAAAGATAGCTAAAGAAGTCCTGCCTAAACATGCTAGATTCAAGACTAAGCAGTGAGCATGATTGATTTTGGAAAGAAGAATCATGCACATAATGTTTCAGACATATTAAATAGAGCTGACCTGACATGATTGCATTAATTAAAATTAGGCATATAAGTACAAAAGATGTAAATGCAATTTCACACACAATGAGCATATGCAAGACAATCAAAATCTGCTCCCCCTCACAAAATGCCGTAAGGGTGACAAACACCAAGTTCCCCACGCAAGTAGGCAAAACGAGAAGCATCGAGGGGTTTTGTGAAAATATCGGCTAGCTGGTGTTGGGTATCAACATATTGAAGCTCAATATCACCCTTCTCATTATGATCTCTAAGAAAATGATATCGCACATCAATGTGTTTGGTTCTGGAATGCTGAACCGGGTTGTTTGCAATACAAATAGCACTAGTTTTATCATAGAAAAGTGGAACACTCTTATAATCTAATTCGAAATCCCGCAAAGTGGAAACCATTCATAAAATCTGAGAGCAGCAGCTAGCTGCAGCAACATATTCGGCCTCAGCCATCGATTGTGCAACACTATACTGTTTGTGGAAGACTAGCAAACCAGCAAAGTACCCAGAAAATGACAAGTACCGGAGGTACTTTTTCTATCAATCCTACACCCAGCAAAATCCGCATCGGAATAACCTCGAAGACACAAAGAGGAAGATGCTGAATACAAAATGCCAAATTCGAGGGTATGTTTGAGATACCTAAGAATGTGGTTTACCGCTTGGCAGTGCGAAGCTCGTGGTGAAGCCTAAAAACGAGCGCACAGACACACTGCAAAGTGTATGTCCGGCCTCGTAGCAGTCAAGTAGAGGAGGGAGCCGATCATGCTTCGGAACTCCTTCTGATCTATGGCTTCTCCATCCTCATCAGTTTCCAATGCTACAGATGTAGCCATTGGAGTGGCGAGGGGTTTCGCATCGGCCATGTCAAATTTCTTGAGTAGGTACTTGGGTACTTCGTCTGGTGGATGAAAGTACCTTTTTTGCTTTGCTTGATTTGCAAACAAAGGAAAAAAATGAGTTCGGCCTTCATGGACATCTCGAACTCCCTGCTCATGGCATCTGCAAACTCGGCAACCAAAGCATGAGAAGAGCCACCAAAGATGATATCATCCACATAAATCTAGACTAGGTGGAAATCTTTGCCATGCTTGAGAGTGAACAGGGTTTTATCAACAGATCCCATCAAATACCCTCACTCAAGCAGAAAATACTTAAGTCTGTCATACCAAGCCCGAGGGGCCTGCTTGAGTCCATAAAGAGCCTTATGAAGTTTAAGGACTTTATGTGGGTATTTGGGGTTTTCAAAGCCAGGGGGTTGTTTTACATACACATCTTCGCCTATGAAGCCATTAAGAAATACACTTTTGACATCCATTTGATAGAGTTTGAATCCCTGCGATGTGGCAAAGGCAAGAAAAATCCTAATGGCCTCTAGACGCGCAACATGTGTGAAAGTTTTCGTAAAATCAATCCCTTCTAATTGAGAATAACCCTGAGCTACAAGTCTAGCCTTGTTTCTAACTATAGTCTCATCCTCCCCTTGTTTGTTTTTGAAAATCCATTTTGTTCCAATGAAATGAACATTTGGTGGAGGATCAACTAAAGTCCAGACTTGGTTCCTCTCAAAATTTTCAAGTTCTTCATGCGTGGCATTGATCCAACTAGAATCAAAAAGTGCATGTCTAACATCTAAGGGCTCGAAAGATGCAACGAAAGCGGAATCAATGAAATGAGCATGAGAATGTGTTACCCTTTGATCAAGCTCACCAATGATCTGCTCGGGATGATGCATCCTTTGAACGTGATGTGGAGCCTCACGGCGAGATGCAGTCTCCCCCTCAACTTGTGCATTGGAGTGGTCCAAAATGACTGATGTCGAGGTAGTTGCTTCGAGACCTTGTGCCGAAGTGGTCGAAGCGGGGGTCGTCTTTGGGGGTTGATGTCGAGGGTAGAAGGTGTTCATCCTCGAAATCTCTGGGATCTTCTTCTTTGAAGATGGTCTGCTCCATGTCGTGTTCATTTTCCTGTTCAAAGGTAAAACTAACAGAGGGGGTTGATTCATCAAAAGTCACATCACATGACTCGATGACAGTGTTAGTTTCCAAATTATAAACATGATAAGAATGACCATGTGCGGTGTAACCCAAAAAGATCCCGTCAGAAGAGCGCGACTCAAATTTATCCAAATTTCCACGTTTTAGGATAAAGCACCGACAACCAAAAACTCGAAGATGAGTAACTTTGGGATGTCTCCCAAAACGTAGCTCATAAGATGTCAAGTTCAAAATTGAGCACAAGAAGATTCGGTTTGAGATGTAACAAGCAGTGTTCATGGCCTCACCCTAGAATTTCCTAGGAGTCCTATGCTCATCGAGCATCGTCCTAGCCATCTCAACCAAACTGCGGTTCTTTCTCTCAACAACAATGTTCTGTTGAGGAATCCGCGGAGCAGAGAATTGATGTTCTATGACATGCTCCATGCAAAAGTCAACAAAGAGATTGTTCTTGAACTCAGTGCCTTATCACTTCGAATGAATTTCAATGCACCAGGGAGTTCAGTGAAAAGTCTCAAAGCCAAGCTTCGAAAGTGTGAAAACACTTCATCCTTGCTGGCAAGAAAGAAGACCCAAGAGTAGCGAGAGAAATCATCGACAATGACTAACACATACCACTTGCCGCCTAAAGAACTAACCCGAGAAGGAGCTACAGTGTCCATGTGGAGAAGTTCTTCGGGTTGTTCAGTAATCACTGTGGTGACTGGCAAGTATGAAGCGGCAATCATTTTTCCATGTCGACAAGGAGCTCAAACTAAATTCTTCTCAAACATGAGTTTGGGCAATCCTCGGATTAGACCTAGGGCACTCAGACGAGCAATCAACTCAAGGCTCGTATGCCCTAGTCTCCTATGCCACTTCCAAAGCTCAGAAGTCGAATGTGCAACAAGACAATGAGAAGAACCAGATGACTCAGAAAAATCAACTCCAAAAACTCTCCCATCTCTAAAGATCTTACAGACCACAACGCCATCAGAATTGAGTACTTGCGAAGTATTGCGATGGAATCGCACTTCGAAGCACTCATCAAGCAATTGAGATACAGAAAGCAAATTGTATCCCAAGTTTTCAACCAAAGCAACATCTTTGAGAGTGAAATTCAGACCTTTCACTCTACTCCTTCTATTGTTGCCGAAGGTGATATTTTCCTTTTGCTTGGTTGTGGTGAGGCTGGAGAACCATGTTGCATCTCCGGTCATGTGGCGGGAACAACCAGAGTGCATGATCCACGTGCTCTCCAAGCCTCGGTCCGATGCCTACATATGATAGGAAAATCTCGATCGCTCAATGCTAGGGTGAGTGAATACATGACGAGGCATCCAACACTGAGTGATACGAGTAGTAGGCACATTAAAAATAGACTGTCTACGCACAGGATAATCTGAATGATGCAAAGTGTGAGGTCTACCTACATGCTGTGTCCCAAATGCATGGCGAGGTCTCCTACTCTATCGAGGTACAAAGCTACTCGTCTGGGGTCTACCACCATATGAAACATGGTGTACACCCCGAGAAGCAAAACCTCTCCGAGAAGTACGAGGAGCCTCGAAAATAGGACGAGAGTAAAACTCAGACTCATGCATACCTAAAGATGGGTAGTGCATGTTCTGGAACCTCATTGCCCAAGAGCGTCGCTCATCCTTGATGCGACAAAAACAGAACCCAACCAGATGACCCACCCGCTGATAATAGGAACAATGAAAAACTCTCCTAGGGGCACTCTCATGGGTCATAGGAGAAACTCTCACAGGCTCCTTGGGCTTCTCCTGTGTGGTTTTCTTGGGAAGAATTTTCTTGGCACGAGGAGTGGTTTTCTTTGGGGTTTGGGTACGCTTTTTGGCTGATGGTGTGTCTAACAGGGCTCTTTCTTTCTCTAAGGTAGTGGGTGAGGTAAAAACAGTCTTGTTCTTACTGTCTGAAGGAATCCTCTCAAACCCAATCCTAGAGCTAACCCTGTCCTGTCGTCACACATCTTGGTCTTGGATAAGAGCAAGTCCATCCTACCCTTTCCCTCAGTGCATTTGTTAACCACAGAAAGGAGGTACTCATTCGCAGTCATGAGGTGTTCAGATCGCTCTCTAACAATGCCTAGCTGGTCCTTAAGGGTTATGCAAGTGTCACACACAGGTTGCACATCCTTAGAACTATCGGCCCTCTCCAATCTAGCCTCTAAATCATGAACATGCTTATCACGTAAATCAATGCTCTCATGTAATAAAGAACAATTCATGCATTCATTTCTATCATGAGTACTAGAATCAACCACCAAAAGCTGCTTCTGTGCAGTCTCAAGCTCAGAAAGAGTTTGAGCATGCACAGAACGCAACTGAGGAAGCTCACCCATGACAACAGTGCAAGATTCACATTCAGCATCATTAATTCTAGACTTAAGCATGACATAGTCAGTAGAAACAGATTCTAGCCTAAGTCTAAGGTCTTTTCTATCTCTAGCGGCTTGCACAAGTAACCTATCCTGACCAAGAACCACTTCATTCAGTTCATCTAGTTTAATTGAAAGCTGGTCATAGGATAGTGGTACATCAGATGAGTCAAGCTCATCGCCGCTGTGATCGCTGTCGGCCATGAAGCAAAGGCCGATGAAATCTCGTCCCTTCTTATCCTGCTTCTTCTCTTCCTTCCTTAAGGACTCCTCCTCCTCATCAGAGCTCGACTCCTCAGTTGAAGAAGTGTCGATGTTGCTGAGAGCAGCAATAAAAGCTCTGGAAGCGGCTTTGGCTACCCTCTTAGCCACCTTGCCGCGCTTGCCCTTCACAAAGGGTTTCCTCTCCTTTTGTGGTATTTGGGACGCTCACTCTCATTTCTCTTCTTGAGTTTAGGACAATTTTCCTTGATGTGAGAAGTGTCGCCACACTAAAAACAACCACTAAAAACACCTCTCCTCTGATCCCATCTCTCATGGTGAAAACGGGTGAACCTTCTGGCAATGAGAGCAAGCTCATCATCATCTAGAGTATCCACCTGCTCCATAGTGACGGAGACCAGGGAGGACAAAGAAAAACCATCTGCAAGAACACAAGTGCCTGATGTGCTTGGTTCTGTAGTGATGCCACGGCTAGTGCTAGAAACTAGTGTCAATGGCTATGGCAATGAGTTCCTATGCACTGCAAGAGATGGCTTGGCAATCTCTGTGGACTTCAGCTTGCTGAAGAGCTCCTCACATGTCAATGTGTCATAACCTGCGGACTCCTCAATGCTGGATATCTTCACTTCCCATATGCTATGATCAAGAGCATAGAGAAGCTTGATAGCCCTGTCATGATCATTATAAGCAAGCATCACGTTGGACCGCAAGTTACAACTATCGCATCAACGCAAGAGAACATGGCATCTATAGATTCACCAGTTGCCTGCACAAACAGCTGATACTGTTTATTGTATGTGCTTTGGCGCCTGGCCTTAATCTATGTAGAGCCCTCATGAAAAATAGTGAGTGTAGTCCAAATCTCCCTAGCTATCCTAAGGTGCTGCACCCTATCAAACTCACTTCTACTCAAACCAATGAACAATATATTTCTTGCCTTAGAGTTGGCATTATATTGATCCTTCTCTGTTTGAGAGGTGCGAGTTTCAGGGATGGAGTATTGTGAGTCCACAATCTCCCAAATTACATTTCCTTGGCTTAGCAAGTAAGCCTCCATGCGCACCTTCCAGTATGCAAAGTCCGTCCCATCGAACAGAGGTATTTTACTAACTTTGTCCATGTCGCCAACAGATCACAAAACCGGTTAAGGTCAACTAGTGATCTTAACCTGCCCTGATACCAATTGTTGGACCAGAAACGGCGACCAGAGGGGGGGGGGGTGAATGGGAGCTTTTAAAATTTTAGACTAAAAATAGTCTTCTATTTTAATTCTATCTTCTCTGGAACATGCTTCGAACATACCCTTCGAAGTTCTGGTCCGGAGATATTTTACAGCTCCGAAACCAGGCTTCGCCAGGAGCAAAAGTTCAAAGTCAAGAAGACTTCGCTCCACCCACAACACCAAAAACTCAACTCTGATAAGTTAGTGCAGGCTACGCACACTAGGTGCCTTCGAGCAGGCTTCGCACTTCACCCTTCGCAAGAGCAGACTTCCCTCTGAGGACTTCGACCAAATACTCAGCGATAGCAACTGGTGCTAGGCTTCGTACTTTGAAAGTATAAACGCACACTGAACACACTTCACCGAGGACTTCGAGAAGGGAAGAAAATGAGCTTCGAACAGTGCTTCACAAATAATCACAAAGGTCTTGCCTCCAGTTTACACAGAGCGAACAGACACTGAAAAACACACACTACACATGAACAGACCTCTCACACACTTCTCCAGAAAAGATCCAGTGCACAAACTCAACCCAGAAGAAGATGATGCACAGAGAAATCAAAACATGTAGTGCAAAGTAGGCATACAAGTTCAAACAGTAAATGGAAACATAATAAAAGTTTCATTGCTTGAACAGGGAACACAAAATGAACTCACAGGATGAATACAGAGAGTGTGGCGGCTAGCACAGGAGTTCTACAATGATTGCTCAAACTGTTACTGTGGCCTAGGCTAGCCTCCACTATTTATAGGCACTATTAGCCCTGTGAATAGACTACTTTACCCCTAGGGTTTGCACTGGTTTTGTCTCATCAGAACAGGGGGGTACAACTGACAGTCTACTTTATTTGGAGGCTTCTTTTTTCAGCTTCGCAGAGGAGACAACATCAATTTTTGCAGAGCAGACACGGTCAGACTTTGCAGTCTTGGATTCTTCTGAAGCCCCCCTTCGCACGCGAGGGGTGCAGTAGCTTCGGTGAGAATCTTGAGCCTGATGGCCTTCGCTTCACCGAAGTCAGCCTTCGATACACTGACGGTTTTGAGCCGAAGCCGTCAAAGCCCTTGGGCCTCGCACCAACACCTCCGGAGTGGACCACCATGGCTTTGCAGCTTCTCCCTAGCTTGAACTCCATCAGCCCGTGTACCGAAGCCATGCCAGGCTGAAGTACCTCAAGTCAGCCACACTGCAAAGCCCCACCTTCGGAGTACCACCCTTCGAAGTCCCTCCTTTGTCCAAGGCCTCCGCATGAAGCATTCCATGAGCACTTCGTCGCAGTGTCTCTCCCCGAGCACACTCCTCGACGAACCTCACCCGGACCATGCCTTCGATGCACCTCGACTTCTGAGACCTTCGTCGGGTATACCTTCGAGTGCCTCCCTCCAGAGCACACTTCGAACGCCTTGCCTCATTGCTGAGGACTTGGTACACCATACTCCAAAGTCACTCCATTCGGAGTACCCTTCGAAGTGCCTCGCCTACGAGGACTTTGTCTCGGGGTACCTTCACCCGGAGCCATGCTCCACACTCTCTACCTTCGTCTGGCGCACCTCGACCCCTTCGCAGCCTTCGTGACCAAGCTCCCCGCTTGCCTGGCATCAAGCCTCCCGCTTGACCTAGGTTAACTTGCTGTGAATCGTCCGTCATCTCCGAAGTCACCTGCGTACCACATACAAATAGACAAGTGTATCCAGTACCCCGGAGACCTCTCTGGGTAAGCAACCTTCGGCACACACTCCGGTGTACCGACCAAAGTACCGAGACCTTCGGTACGACCCAATCATTTTGTACTGTCGGACCCCTCCGACAGGCACACTCCGCTGCAACAACCGCAGCAAAACAGACCCACCGAACCATTCGGTGAAACAACCTCCGAACCCCTTTGGAGGGACCCCTTCAAATCAGAGGATAAAATATGTCAATCACTCATCACAGACTCCGAAACCAACCCTTGGTTTCTCACTTGTGTTCTTACAGGTGGTTTTGCTTTGCCCTCCCTGGTCTCTATCACTAAAGAGCATGTGGATACTCTGGATGATGAAGAGCTTTCTCTCATTGCCAGAAGATTAACCCATTTTCAAAATGAGAGATGGGATCAAAGGAGAAGTGGGTTTAGTGGTTGTTTTGAGTGTGGTGTCACTTCTCACATCAAGTCCAATTGTACTAAGCTCAAGAGGAGAGACGAGAGTGAGCACCCTAAACACTACAAAAGGAGTGGAAACCCTATGTGAAGGGTAAGCGCGGCAAGGTGGCTAAGAGGGTAGCCAAGGCCGCTTCCAGAGATTTTGTCGCGGCACTCAGCGACATCAACACATCCTCAACTGAGGAGTCAAGCTCTAATGAGGAGGAATAGTCTCCAAGGAAGGAGGAGAAGAAGGAAAAGAAGGCAAGGGATTTCACCGTCCTATTCTTCATGGCCAGCAGCACTCACAGCGCTAATGAGCTTGACTCATCTGAGTTACCACTATCCTATGACCAACTTTCCATAAAGTTGATGAACTAAATGAAGTAGTTCTAGGTCAGGAGAGATTACATGTTTAGGCCGCTAGAGATAGAAAAGACCTTAGACTTAGGCTAGAATAAGTATCTACTGATTATGCCATGCATAAGTCTAAAATTGATGATGCTGAATGTGAATCTTGCACTGTAGTCATTAGTAAGCTTGCTCAGTTGCGTTCTGTGCATGCTCAAACTATTGATGAGCTTGAGACTACACAGAAGCAGCTTTTGGTGGTGGAGTCTAGACCTATTTCTTCTTATGCTTGCTCAAACTGTCCTTTATTGATTGATAGCATTAATTTGAGAAACACGCATGTTAAGGAATTAAAGGCTAGATTGGAGAGTGCTGGGTGTTCTAAGGATGTGTAGCCTGCTTGTCCCACCTGCATCACCCTTAAGGACCAACTCAGTTTTGCTAGAGGGCAAGCTAAAAAGATTATGACTGAAAATGAATACCTTCTTTCTGTGGTGAACAAATGCACTGAGGGAAATGGTAGGATGAATTTGCTCTTGGCTAAGACCAATATGTGTGCTGACAGAGCAGGGTTAGCTCTAGGATTGGGATTTGAGAGAACTCCTTTAGACAGTGAGAACAAAACTGTTTTTATCTCACCCACCACCTTAGAGAAAGAAAGAACCTAGTTAGACACTTCTTCATTCAAAAAACCAACCCAAACTCCAAAGAAAACCCCTCCTCCTACCAAGAAAATTCCTCCCAAGAAGAACCATCTGAATAAACCCAAGGAACCTGTGAGAACTGTTCCTTTGATCCATGAGAGTGCCCCTAGGTGAGTGTTTCACTACTCTTACTGCCAGCGGGTGGGTCACTTGGTCGGGTTCTATTTCCGTCACATCAAGGATTAGCGATGTTCTCAAACATTGAGATTCTAGAACATGCATTACCCACCCCTAGGTATGCATGAGTATGAGTTTTACTCATGTCCGGTTTATGAGGCTCCTCAATCTTCTCGGAGAGGCTTTGCCCCTCGTGATGTTCACCATGTTTCATATGGTGCTATACCTCGTGATAGTGGCTCTGTACCTCGATAGGTATGGAGACCTCGTCATGCATCTAGATTGCATCATATAGGTAGACCTCGCACTTTGCATCACCCCACTTCACCTGTGCGGAGACAATCTAGTTTTATTGTGCCTACTGCTCGTATTTCTCAATGCTAGATGCCTCGTCATATTTTCACTAACCCCAGCACTGAGCGATCGAGGTTTTCTCGTTTTGTGTAGGCGTCAGATCAAGGCTTGAAGGGCACGTGGATAATGGACTTCAGTTGTTCACGCCATATGACCGGGAGTGCAGCATGGTTCTCCAGCCTCACCACAACCAAGCAAAAGGAGTAAATCACCTTCGGCAACAACCGAAGAAGTAGAGTAAAAGGTAAAGGTGTGGTAAGAATCAACTCAAATTTCACTCTCAAAGATGTTGCTTTGGTTGAAAATTTGGTATACAATTTGTTTTCTGTATCCCAGCTTCTTGATGAGGGCCTCGAAGTGCGATTTCATCACAATACTTCGCAAGTACTCAATTCTGATGGTGTTTTGGTTTGTAAGATCTTTAGAGTTGGGAGAGTTTTTGGAGCTGATTTTACTGAGTCATTTGATTCTTCTCATTGCCTTGTTGCACATTCGACTTGTGAGCTTTGGAAGTGGCATAGGAGACTAGGGCATATTAGCATTGAGCAGCTAGCTCGGTGAGAAACCATGTTGAAGAACATGGGTTTGATACTCCAGATGTGATGAGTGATTGTCAACGGAAGTCAAAGAAGAAGAGAAATGAAGTTCGTTTGGGTGTTGGGATTAGTATATAGTTTGGGTGTTGGGATTAGTATGTAGTTTTAGCAAGAAATTTTTTAGGCGCCCATTCATCCCCCCTCTGGTCGCTACTTTCGGTCCTACAAGGGGTATCTGAGCGAGGTTAGGGTTTTCTAATATCTTAACCGATTCTAAACCAAGGTAGTGACCATGACGTCTTCTGGTAAAATCCCGTCCCTACAAGCTTTTGGCTACACTTATTGGAAGACTCGCATGCGAGCATACCTTATGAGCCAGAGCTCGGACATATGGGAGATTTGTGTTCATCCTAATTTCATCATAGTGACTATTGATGTGGATACTGCTGCTGATGTAGTTACCCAGCATCAAAAAAATAGTAAAGCGGTGAACATTTTATTTTCTGGTCTAGGTCCTAGTGAGTTTGAGCTTGTTAGCCATCTCGCCACTGCTCGAGAGATCTGGGCTACCCTCCAGGCACACCATGAGGGGACAACTCAGGTCAAGGCTAGGCTATATCAGACCTACCGGCGTGAGTATGAGAATTTCTCACAGAAGCCGAGTGAGACGGTTGAGGCTTTGTTTGGTCATTTTCAATCGATCATTAACAAGCTTCACGCTAACAAGGCATAGCGTGATCAACTGGTCTCGGATCATGAACAGGCGCTTAAGGTACTCCATACCTTGGACCCTAAGATCTGGGAGATCAAGGTTTCTTCTATTGTTGAGAGCGTGTCTTATGATACCTTGACCGTCGTAGAGCTTCTTAGTAAGCTAAAGGCCTCAGAGGTTGATATCTAGTTGAGATCAAATCTCACTAGTTCCGGCTTAAATACGCTGGTGCTTGCGACACCGTCGGCTGATCCTAATGCCATGAGTTGTACTGCTTTTTCCTTGATGTCTATCTCTGAGGAACAACTTGATACTCTAGGAGATGATGATCTGTGCCTGTTTAACAACCGGGTGCGACGTGTATATGATAAGTGAATGTTTAAGAGACACGACACAAAATCCGGATGCTTTGAGTGTGGTGATACAGGTCATTTCATTGCCGACTGCACCAAGCGGATGAATTAAAAGAAGGGAACCGGCGGCAACTGATGGGGGATTGGTCCCGATCTTCCTCTAGGTAAAGGATAACTTGGGTTGGTGGAGAATCTCTACATTGGCGATCCAAGGCTCCGGTCTGGCGGATCAAAACCTTGCAATCATTACACCACTGTATCCGTTGGTTATCAACCACGCAGGACGCGATTGACCTCACCACGAAGGCTAATTCCTGCAAGCGAACCCAAGAACACAAGCAAGAACAGGAAGGATACAAGTCGAATGCCAAATCACAGACAAACGATGATAAGGTGAGGTTTCACAAACGCCAATGCAGCAGCCAATCGGTCCGGTGCAAGAGGCGGGATCTAAACACACAAGTGTAGATGCAAACAAAGCAAAACCTAACCCTAAAGGGCGGCTGGCGTGAATATATAGGGCGTGGCAGCCTGTGGAAGGCGAACAGACTCAGGCTATGGGCTAGAAGGCGAACAGACTTGGAGTAGGGGCTAACACGGCCTAGTTCTGTCACGCAGGACTGTTTTAAACACACAGGTCGACTCGAGACTCCAAAAAGTCCAAGAACGCGCCAATCGGACTTCGTATGAGGAAGTTATGCCCATTTTGGTGCATGGTGGTCGATGTAGTACGAACCAGCGAATTCTTGACTTCAATTCATCCGTGCGACTCCGTCTTCATCTCCAACTCTCCTATTCCATCTCCCATGTTCCTAAGCAACAAAATATCACTAGTATTCAGTAGCATCCCGTCCAAACAAATATAAACATAGTTGCTAAGGAAAGAATTAACCTCATGGTTCAATCGACGGGCACGGGCGCGTGTGATTGGTCCTTGTAATTGAATTGTAGGTGGAGGCTCCATGTGTGTATCCTGTGAAGTGATGTCCTCATCAGCAACTCCTATGACTCCGACAAGTACGACAACTCAACTTAGGGCAAGCCCAAGACGAGATTCTTTCGAAAGGCTTTGAAGGACTATAGGCATGAGAACAAGAAGCGAGACAAGGCTTTCTTCACCGAGATGGAGAAAAGTTACTCCAAGAGATCCTCGTCTTCCTCCTCATCTTCGAGTTCAAGTGATGAAGAGATCGTGATCAGGAAGGGGAAGGACAGGGATGATCCGGCGGGCCTCTGTTTCATGGCCTTCGGGGACAAGCCGAAGAGATGCTCACGTGACAGCCGAAGATCCCACAAGAGCTTCTGCTCAATGGCTCTTGGGGAGAAGAAAGAAAAGGACTCCTCCTCCGACGATGACGACGATGAGAAGGTATCATCCTATGAACAAGAAGTTGTTAATTTATTAGAACAGAACCATCAGGAGTTGAAGTATCGGGAGAAACTGCTTAGAGGGGCTAAGAAGAGGATATATGAGCTTGAGAGTGAACTTGCCACAATGAGTGGCAAGATTGAGAGTTTGTCTTCTTCCCCTTGCTTGGGTGATAGTGGTGAGTACCCTAACTGTGAGGGGTTGTTGTGTGACCTGATGACTCTTTAGTCCAGGTACACAGAGAGATTAGATGAGAGAGACGCATTGGCCACTAAGCTTGATAGCGCTTAGTAGGAGCTAAAAAATGCTCATGCCACTGTCGTCGTACCTTGTGTAGACTGCCCATCTCATTTAGCTAGTATAGCTGAGCTGAGAGCCAAGAGTGATGAGCAGTTGAGCGAGTTAGCTAGAGTGAGAGTTGAGTTGGAGCAGACTAAGCTAGAGCTTGAGACCTTGTCAGTTCCACCCACTGTTTGTGAGAACTGCATGTCCATTAGAATGGAGTTGATCAAGCTAAAAGCTGAGAAGTCCGTCGAAGTTGATAAAGAGTGTGAGATCTGCTTGTCTCAGGTGTCGGTGTTAGCTTCCTTGAGAGAGGAGCTAGCTGATGTTCAGAACGAGAACTTTTACCTCCGTCAGTTCCTTAGTTGGATTAGTGCCAGAGAGCCACAGCTCAAAATGATGATCCATCAGTTCAAGAGACATGATGGGTTTGGGGTAGGTTACACCTATACCAAGGCTGATTTTGAGAGTGCCATTAGCTGTGCAGTGGAGTGGAGTAAGATGACTCCCGAACAGAGATATCCCAAGACTCACTCCACTGAGTCCTTTAAGGATAGTCAGCCCAAGGATGGAGTGATCCAAGAACAACCTAAAGCTCCACCTAAGAAGCAGACCTGGGTTCCAAAGCCTAAAACTCTCCACATTTCTCTTGATTCTTTACCTGGACCCTCTCACACCAAAGATGCTACACCCAACACCACCAAGCCTAAGAATCCTAATCCACAACAACATCCCAAGAAGCCTACCTATCACTGTGAGTTCTGCCAGAGAGACGGGCATCTTGAGGAATTTTGCTTCGGGAGGAAGGGGGTTGAGCGAGTAGAGAGAGCTCGAGGTGGGCAGGAGCAGTTCTACCAGCAGGGTGGTAGACAGAGAGTTCCTCAATGTAGAGAGAGGCTAGATGCCAGGCCACGTCGTGTAGGTGGTGGTAGAGGAGACGTTTTCATGACCGTGCTCCGGAGGGTGGTTTCCGTTCCGGTAGAGTTCTAGATCGTTATGGATAAGGTTTTGGACCTCGTGACCGTGATTTTATGCAGAACAGAGGACCGCGCTTTGAGCCGCGTTTTGGTCCAGACTCATATGATTCCTTCTGCTTTCCTACATACGAGAAGATGGCTCGACACTGGTTAATACTTTTGCTAGACTTAGTGGTCGACCATTTGCTCCCACTCATGACCATTGATCTTGCAGGATCGAGGACTGGAGGACGTATGGATCATGGATTTAGGATGTTCTCGCCATATGATGAGACACCACAAATGGTTCTCCAGCCTCACTCCCCCGAGCTCCAAGCAATACATCACTTTCGGGAACAATGGTCAAGGGAAGGTACAAGGTATTTGGTCGATTCTTATTTCTGATTATTTCTCTTTGAAGAATGTTGCTTTAGTTGGAAATCTGAACTTCAATCTAATTTTTGTTTCACAACCGCTTGAGGATGGTTTAGAAGTGCGTTTTAAGAAGGGCATGTCTTCTGTTGTCGATTCTAGAGGATCTTTAGTTTGCCAGATCTTACCTTTTGGTAAAGTTTTTCATATTGATTTCTCTAGTTCTTCTGGCCCTTCTCGCTGTCTGATGGCTGGATCCTCCTCTGAGCTGTGGAAGTGGCATAGAAGGTTAGGCCATTTGAGCTTTGATCTACTTGTTAGATTAAGTTCTTTGGATCTTATCCGAGGATTGCCTAAGCTTAAGATGGAGGAGGATCTAGTCTGTCATCCCTGTCGTCATGGGAAAATGGTTGCCGCGTCTCACACACCTGTGACTTAGGTGATGACTTCATACCCGGGAGAGCTGTTGCACATGGATACAGTAGGTCCAGCTCGAGTACGCTTAGTCGGTGGGAAGTGGTACACCCTTGTAATAGTTGATGATTTTTCTCGATTCTCGTGGGTTTACTTTCTAGAGTCTAAGGATGAGACTTTTCAGTATGTTCATGACCTGATTTTGAAGCTGAAGAACGAGAATAATGGTCTGATGCGAGCAATTCATTCGGACAACGGCTCTGAGTTTAAGAACTCTTAGTTCGTCAGTTTCTGTAGTGATCAGGGTCTTGATCATCAGTTCTTTGTTCCTTACACTCCCCCATAGAACGACGTTGTGGAACGAAAGAACTGCACATTTGTCGAGATGGCTAGGACGATGCTTGATGACATAGGACTCCTAGGAGTTTTTGTGCTGAAGCAATGAACACAACTTGGTATCTTGCCAATCGCATTTTCCTTAGAGCTTACATAGGTAAGACGTCATATGAGTTGCGGTTTGGTAGACAACCCAAGGTTAGTCACTTGCGAGCTTTTGGATGCAAGTGCTTTGTGCTTAAGAAGGTAGGGCATTTGGATAAGTTGAGTCTCGTTGTTGGGATGGAGTCTTTCTTGGTTATGCTTTGCACTCATGAGGCTTTCGTGTTTGGAACCTAGACTCTCAGATGCTTGTCGAGACTTGTGAGGTTTCTTTTGATGAGTCTTTGCCCTCGCCGACTCCTTCTTTTGAACTTTCTGGAGATGATGAGCTTGGAGAGTCCATCTTCGAGGAAGATGATGACCTTCCTGCTGATGATGATGGTGGGCCCTCTGCATCGCCTGCAGACCCCACACCTTCTGAGACTTCGACTGAGGATGAGGACGGACCTATAATTACTCCTTCTACTTCGATCGAGCATCCTCAGCCGAGTCCAGAGGTGCTAGGTGTTGACTCCGGTGAGATGACTTCTCAGCCGAGTCCAAAGGAGCCAGTTGCTGACTTTGGTGAGGTGACTTCAGATCACCTAGGATCCCGAGCAGTTCAGCGTGATCACCCTTCAGATCTCATCATCGGTGATCTTACGGAGAGATCTTTACGGTCTTCAGCTGGTTCTCTTGCTATGTTTGCTGAGTCTGCTTTTGTTGCTAGTTTTGAGCCCCGAGATGTTTCTCATTCTCTTTCCGATTCAAATTAGATAAACACCATGCAAGAAGAGCTTGAAAATTTTGTTCGCAATCAGGTTTGGACACTAGTTGAGCTGCCACCTGGATGCAACACCATAGGCACCAAGTGGGTGTTTAAAAACAAACAAGGAGAAGATGGTGTTGTGGTGCGCAACAAAGCTCGATTAGTGGCACAGGGTTTTCGTCAAAAAGAAGGCATTGATTTTGAAGAGACCTTCGCCCCTCTTGCGAGCCTTGAGTCCATTCGTATTCTTTTGGCCTTTGCTGTTTCTAAAGGTTTTAAGCTTCATCAAATGGATGTCAAGAGTGCTTTTCTAAACGGGTATATAGAGGAGGAGGTCTATGTTAAGCAACCCCCCGGTTTTGAGAACCCTAAATTTCTACGACATGTTTACAAGTTGCAGAAGGCTTTATACGATCTAAAGCAGGCCCCCAGGGCTTGGTACGATCGCCTGAAGCAGTTCTTGTTGTAGAAAGGTTTTGTGATGGGTTCTGTGGACAAGACTCTTTTCTTGCTTAGAGATGGCACAGACTTATTGGTTGCTCAGATTTATGTGGATGATATTATTTTTGGTGGTTCTACTAATGAGCTTGTATCCAAGTTTTCTAAGCAGATGCATAGCGAGTTTGAGATGAGTCTCATGGGAGAACTCAAGTACTTTTTAGGGCTCTAGATCAAGCAGACCAAGGACGGCATTTTCATCCACCAGGGTAAGTACACACGAGATATGCTAAAGAAATTTGACTTTGGTGGAGAGCTAAAGCCATAGATGACCCCAATTGGTACATCTGGAGGTCTGGACAAGGACGAGGATGGTGTCAAGGTAAATGAGAGAGAGTATCGAGGGATGATCGGATCGCTACTATACTTGACTGCGACGAGACCGGATATTCAGTTTGGCGTAGGTGTGTGTGCGCATTTTGAGTCCTCACTGCGCGCATCTCATCGGTGGGCTGTGAAGCATATTTTCAGGTATCTTACTTATGTTCCTGATTTAGGTCTTTATTATTCTGCATCATCGTCTCTTGATCTAGCTAGTTTTTTGGACGCTGATTTTTGTGGGTGCCGGCTGGATCGCGAGTCGACTTCCGGTACTTGCCAGCTTCTTGTTTCTTCACTTGTTTCATGGTCTTCTCGAAAACAATCTGGAGTTGCGCTTTCTACTACTTAGGCTGAGTATGTAGCTGCTGCTAGCTGCTGTTCTCAGTTGGTTTGGATGATTTCTACTTTGCAGGATTTTGGGGTGTTCTTCCCTTCGAGAGTTCCTTTGTGTTGTGATAGCACCAGTGCGATTAGTGTAGGGAAAAACCCATGTGTTCATTCAAAAACAAAACATATTGATGTGCGCTTTCACTTTCTGAGGGATCAATATGAGAAAGGGGTCATTGATCTTATTCATGTTGATACCCATCAGCAGTTGGCTGATATTTTTACCAAACCCCTAGATCAGTCTACTTTTGAGCGTTTACGAGGGGATTTGGGAGTTGTGTATCCTTTTTAGGATACATTGAGTCAGTTTTTCTTTCTTCTTTATTTTTGTTGAGTTTTTTGTGTGCGTTCATATCATGCATAATCATATCACATTTTGAGCTTGCTTCTGTTATATGATTAATCTGCTTTACTTTCTTTATCTAGTATATGTTTTTGATTACTTGTCAATGATCATGTTCTATTTCAGTTCACACGATATATCTGATATTTGTCATATGCATAGATTTTATGTTTTAAAATTGAAAAATGATCACCATTGCTTCTGGTAACTAGCATGTGTAGGCTGAATGCTTTCGCTATCTTTTACATGCCTTGTAGCTAGATCCTTACTTAGATGCAGATATGCAACTTGGACATTTATTTGCTTTAAATAAGAAAAGTGTGTTATAAAAATGATAAATAATTCTGAAAAATGAAAAATTTATGCATTTTTATGATTATTAGAAAAGATCCAAGTGGGTTTGCTTTGTCGCATTGCATTGATTCTGGACTACTTACCATAGCACTTTGGTATGAACTAGGACGGTGCAATGTATGCCAAGACCAATTTCTTAAGCTTCTGATGGTCCAGTTCTGGCCTAGGCTTGACTTGGTCGGTTAGCATAAGGTTTGACATGCAAATAACCCCTGGCAGAAATGAAAAATAAAAAGAAAAAGAAATAGTCTGAAAAATTTAAAAAGATGACTAGTTTGGTGAAGCACATTGTTTTGGACAATGCTTATCTTGGTAGATATCAGTTAGCTTTTGCGTCTCATGCTTTACTTTGCTTGTTAACTAGAAAATGTGGTGATGCTTTTGTTTGCAAAAATTGAAAAAATGCGTGCTAATGACTCTCTTTTGATATCATATGTTGCACTGATCATGTCATGTATCTTAGATAGTATATCTTGTGCTATACCTGTTAGATGTTGCAATTGCAGTTAATCATATCTAAGAAGCATGTTTTTCACACTCCACCTTCACCCCATCTGCATTCATTGCATATTTTGAGGGGGAGCTGCATTTCAGGGGGACTTTGTGTCTATGTCTCTTTAGAGTGCATTTAGTCTCACTTGATGAGTCCAATTGTCAACAAGGGGGAGAAATTTTGGAGTTTAGGGAACATTTTTAGCTTTCTCTGGGATTTATTTCAGGGGGAGTTCCTTGTTGGTAATTCTGAGATTTGCACTTGTTCTTGAGTCTTTATTTTTGGTTAAGCATAATGACCATTTTCTTGCTTCTGTTTGGCTTTTGGTCATTAGGGTTAAACTTTTATTTTCTTTCTTCTATTTTCTTTTGTCTTTGTTTTCCTGTTTCCACATGTTTTGCAGGTTCTGAAGATGAGCTGAAGAGGGTGTTGACAATGCACTCATCAAGGGGGAGATTGAGAAACCATGTTGAAGAACATGGGTTTGATACTCCAGATGTGATGAGTGATTGTCAACGGAAGTCAAAGAAGAAGAGAAATGAAGACCCGCCGAGTCTGAGGCGCATGTGACTCAGGTACACGGGCAACGAGCGACAGCCGGGCAGAGGAGCCACGGAGTCGGGCTGGCCCAATCCGGGTACATGGGCTAGGAGCGGCAGATGATCCACTAGTCTGTTGACTAGGTTTGACTTAGGTACACAGGCGGCGAGCGATTGTCGGGCTAAGGAAGCTGCGGGGTCGGGTCGGCCCAATCCGGGTACCTGGTGCGAAGACGGTGGACGCTTTGTCAGTTTTGGCGCAAAACTGACAACTTATGATTATTTTGTTTTTAGGGTATTAATATTTAGTTTTTTAAGTTCATGATATTTTTATTTGAGTCAGGTGATTTTTTTAAGAATATTTTATTAGTTTTCGAAATTTGTTTTAGAGTCAGTGTTAATTTACCTTAGGGGTAAATTAGTCATTTCATGTATTAGGAGTCGCCTATAAACAGGCCCCTATCCCCCCCTAGGGATAGATGGCTGTTTCTAATAGATCAATCTACAGTCCATTTTGTTTGCCACCGAAAATATTTCAATCTGCAAATTTCATCGACGTCTGATCGTTCTTCTCCGGGAAAGTTTTTTTTCGGTGGCTGGTTTTTCCTGGCGCTTTTCTTCTACACAGCGGGCGGCCACGTTGTCGGTGCCTATGGCAACCGAGCTCATGTTTCCTGGCGGGCCCCACGGTGGCAGATAGAAGCAGCGCATGGAAGCTCTTTTTCTAGGGCTTTGCACGGCGTCCAAGCGAGCTGCGGCCATGTCATCACATCAAGCAAAACAGGCAACAACTGCAAACCACCGGTTTTGTTTTTTTTCCAGCCGTTCCCACATCGTCACTTTGACAATTAAAGCCAGCGGTAGCACTCTAACACCCCAAATTTCCAGAGAAATAAAATTATTATTTAATCTAATTTCCTGGAATTAAGTATTTTGGAAATACCTTTAATGCCCTCCTTAGTCTTTTTGAACTAGAACATACATGAAATGACCAAACCAGGGTCTAGAAAATTTTGTATATGATCCCAAGGCCAAGATATATTTTTGAGAATTTTTACAAATTTTTATCAACCTTGGAACTAGCCCAAATATTTTAATCCATTTTTCTGCAATTATTTTTAATCAGAAAACCTTATAAACAGTAATGGGCCTCCCCCTCCCCTTTCTCTCTCTCTCGGCCAGCCCAGCCCGTTGCCCTCGCCCGCCTCGGCCTGACAGCCCGACCCCACCTGTCAGTGAGCCCCTCTCCCCTCGCGCGCGCGCCTGACACACCGGCCCCACCTGTCGGCGCCGACCTCTCCCTCTGGCGCCCGAGCCCGACTCCACCCGTCAGTCTTCGCGCTCGTGCGCTCGCGCCCGCTGAGCACCTTGGCCCACCTGTCGGATCCGTTGTCCACCTCACGCCAACCCCCCTAACCACGCCGGCCCCCGATCCCGCCTTGGATCCGCTCCGTCAGCCCCCCTTGCGTTAATTTCGCCGACGCCATTACCACCCCCGTGACGCGCCGACCGTTTCCCCTCATTAACCCATGCGTCATCACCCCGGAACCATCGTCCGCATGCATGGAAAGAAGCTCGCCGGTGTTGAAGTGCTTTTACTCATGGCCTCCCCCCAATTGCGCCCCCTCTGCCCCCGCCGACGACCCTATTTAAACCCCCTGGTCATCCGCATTTTACCACCACACTCACATCGCTGCGAGAACGAACCGAACGCCCACACTCCCGTTTTAGCGCCACACCACCGCCCGCACTTCGGTCGCCACTCACCATCGTCGGTGACCTCCTCCGCCCTAGACGACCCCACCATTGTGACCGCAAGGACGACACCGACCCCGGCCACCCCTCCGTCGACGCCAAACATCGCCGGACCGCCGTTGCCGACAAGGACCCGAACCACCTCGTCGTCTACCCTCATCGTCGGCCACTGAGGAGCCATGCTGAATAGCGTGGGCCTCATGGCTCTAGAAGTGATGAGTCATTGTCAACGATAGTCAAAGAGGACTGAAGAAGAGAAGAGATCTGCTGTTTCATGGGCCGCGTGTGACTCAGGTACACGGGCAGCGAGCGACTGTCGGGCAGAGGAGGCTGCGAAGTCGGGCTGGCCCAATCCGGGTGCATGGGCCAAAAGCAGTAGAAGACCCACTGGGCTGTTGACCAGGACTGACTCAGGTACACGGGCGGTGAGCGATTGCCGGGCTGAGAGAGCTGCGGAGTCGGGCCGGCCCAATCCGGGTACCTGGTGCAAAGCTGGTGGAGGCTTTGTCAGTTTCGGCGTAAAACTGACAACCGTTGATTCTGTATCCGACTGTCCAGAAGAGTAGCTTCCGGATATGTCATCTGTTACTCTAGGCCCACAGTCAGTCAGTTGTGTCTGTAAAAATACCTAAGGGCAGTAGAGTCTTTTTCTGTATTGTTGAGTCTGTAAAAACCCTAAGGGGCTGGTAGAATATTCCTAGTGTTGGGCTGCCTATAAATAGCACCCCAACCCCTAGGGTTTGGACTACCCTTTTGAGCTGAAATCAAATCCACCTATTGGGTCACTTTGTCTCCCGTTTTCTCTCTCCTGTGTGCGCCGCCAGGGTCTTCCTCTCCCTGTTCTTGCATTATTTTGTCTCAAATTTGTTGGATGCATTTAATCCTTGGTCTCTGGTGAATTTATTGCTTGCATCTTGTTCGGTTTGGGAAGTTAATGCCTTGGGCACGAGCTGGTGATTTTATTCTTGAGGAGAAGCTTCTTCGGCTGGGTGTGTTCTTCACGGTGGTAGTACTAGTTCTTGCTGTTGCAAGTAGTACTGCTTTACTGTAGCTACAGTGTTCGGCTGCAGCTTTTCACCTTCTATCGCCCAGCTTTTTGATCGAAGCAGACAGTCTCTTTGCCTTTTCCTGGTGTGTCTGCCGAAGCTCGGTTCTGTGCGAAGCCCCTCAACTCCGTGAGGCAAGCTCCGATCGAACCTTGTCAAAGGCTTCGCTCAGTTTTTCGAACTTCGGTTTCTGTGTCTGAGTTGCTAGCTTCGAAGTTCCCCTGTATCGAAATCATCGCATACTTCGAACTGGCATACTCCGAATCTATCTGTTCGAAGTGCACACTTCGTTAGGCTTCGAAGTGGGGTTCGAAGTTTCTGTCTGTTCTGACAGACTTCGCTTCTTTGTTCGAAGGTTGTCTGTTTGTGTGTTGTGTTCGAAGTTTTTGTGTTCGAAGGTTTAGCTCCGAAAGCTTTCGGTTCTAAGTGTGTTCGAAGTTTGTCTTCGAAGTGTATACTTCGAAGAAGGCTTCGGCACTGTTTACTTCGCTCTGAAGCTCGTGACTCGAAGTTGTGTTCGAAGTTTGTCTTCGAAGCCCTCACTTCGAAGCAGGCTCCGACTTTGTCATCTTGCTCCGAAGCTTTTGGTTCGAAGCTGTGTTCGAAGTTCTGTCTTCGAAGTGCATACTTCGAACCAGGCTCCGGCACTTCTTTTGCTTCGCTCCGAAGTACACTTCGCTTCTTACCACTTCGAACTAGGCTAGACAGTGACACCTTCGGCACTTCGGACAGTCTCCGACACCAACCTCCGAAGCAGACCTCGACGTGCGAAGGGGGCTTCGCCAACTTCCGAACAGGAGACAACTTTGGACAGTAACTTCTCTTTCACTTTATACATACTTAGATCTTTTCATTGAGAAGTTTAGGCCTGTTATAATTTGTATATCTGCCTAGATTGCACTTCTTTAGATTTACACTATTTATCATCAGATGCTTCTAGGTTAGAAACCTTTAGACTTAGGCCTTCATTTTATTTTCTGCTGCGTAGTATTTTTGAGGTGCGTTGGGTATTGGGAACAGGCCATTGATTCGAAAGAATATTTAAGGCGCCCATTCACCCCCCCCTCTGGTCGCTACTTTCGGTCCTACAAGTGGTATCAGAGCAAGGTTAGGTTTTTTCCATACCTTAACCGGTTCTAAACCCCAGTAGTGACTATGACGTCTCCTGGCAAGGTCTCGTCCTTGGAAGCCTATGGCTATAATTATAGGAAGGGGAAGGACAAGGACGATCCGGCGGGCCTCTGCTTCATGC
>JAAALK010000285.1:78245040-78441175 GCA_019279435.1 Zizania palustris
ATTTCTAATTCCTCGAGATGACTCCGTGTATTTGCGCCCGAAGTAATCAAAGATATACTGTCTATATTAAAGAGGAAGAAAAAGAGGTTAACGTAAACACTTCGTCTTCTGAAGACGTTATATGGTCTGAAGAAAGATGAAACTCAAAATAAAAAGCCTGAAGAACTTGGAAGCTAGGAAAGGAGCCCCGAACGGCTTCGAACTTGGGCCGAGCTTCAACAAGAACAGAAGGATTTTAAAGCTTCGAAGGGGAGCAAGAGAGTTAAACGCAAAGTTTTAGAACTCCGCGCTGGAAACTAGTCGTTCCACCCCTAGCTCTAGGGACCGAGGAGGTCTTCGATTCCTTCTTGGTATAGATACCAATTTTTCATAATGTAATCTGTAACACATTTGTTTGAATAATGAATACCGATTTAAAATTGTCTCCATATTTACTAGCCCCTCTTTGGGTATAAGCAACTTCGAAATGTATTCAAATGGTTATGCACAAAGAAAAAACTTCGGAGTACAATTTTTTGGGGGTTCGGAGCCCCTCTGTAATTTAAAGATCTTTTAAAATCTTATAAATGTCTTCGACTATTTTAGTCGGAAAAATGGCAACTAGTACCTTTGTTTTTGAAAGAAATCACTTGAGATAACTTTCAAGATACCTTAGTATCTTAGATAATTTGTCACTTTGGACTGTGTTAAAGACATTCGAAGCTCATGGCTCAAATGTTGTTTTGCTTTAGCCACCTTCGGCTCTTTTTGCGATCTCTGTCGAACTAATGGTTCGGAGTTTGCAATGGTCTCTTTGGACTCTTTTTACGGATGTCTACCAGCCAATGGCTTGGACTCCGTATATTTTGGCCACCTTCGGCTCTTTTGCGGAAGTCTACCAGCCAATGGCTTGGACTTCGCAGGTTTTGGCCACCTTCGGCTCTTTTTACGGAAGTCTACCAGCCAATGGCTTGGACTCCGTAGGTTTTGGCCACCTTCAGCTCTTTTTACGGAAGTCTACCAGCCAATGGCTTGGACTCCGTAGGATGTGGTTTTGGGCTCTTTTACGGATGCCTACAAGCCCCCACGTCGGAAGCTTCGAACCAATGGTTCGAAGTCCGAAACAACCCAGCTTCATGACACTTCCCTCTCGGTCGACCCCGCGGTTCCAGTGCGTCCACTCGGAAGCTGGAAGTCTATGAGGGGAAGGCATATCAGGATCGTATGCTTTATTAATTTAGGAGATGATTACAAGCGAATTACAAGGAACCCTTATGCGAAGTATCGCTTTAGGTGATCCACATGCCAAGTATGTGCTAACTCTTCACCCTCTAAATTAGCTAACTTAAAAGAACCAGGGCGTCCTGAACGAACAATTAGGTATGGACCTTCCCATTTATTCCCTAACTTCCCTGGCGCTATAATGCTTCGCAAAACAAGATGACCCGGTCTTAATTCATTGAGCTTAACCTTCGGGTCAAACCAAGCCTTCGTTTGCTGATGATACTTGACAAATTTGCCACAGCTCGAAGTCTGGTTTCTTCTGATAATCTAGCGAAGCTTGTCTTTCTTCTTCAATCTCCGGTTCGGTGTTGCGAATGATCCTCCTTTGAGCTCCGTTGGAGCATAGCTTCATCTCCGAATAGTAGTCTGAATGGAGTAAAACCTGTGGACCTTGTTTTGCGTAGTCCGAATGGACCACAAAATCTTCGGAATTTCGTTCGGTCCACAGTCCCTTGCTAATCCTACTATCCTTCGATTTAGCCCTGACAAAATATTTCCATTGGCTCGTTCTACGGCTCCATTGGACTAAGGATGCCTCACTGCAGCAAAACATAACTGAATGCCTAGATCTTCGCAAACTTCCTGAAGGGTTCTGCATCGAACTGTGTTCCATTATCAACTGTAAGTTGTCTAGGCACTCCGAACCGGCATATGATGTTCTTCCAAAAGAATTTCTGTACATTGTTCGAAGTGATAGCTGTCAAGGGCTCTGCTTCTACCCACTTAGAAAAATATTCAATAGCTACCACTACGAACTTCAGATTTCCCTTGGCTACTTGAAAGGGGCCAATTAAATCCATACCCCATCTGGCCATAGGCCATACCGGAGCAATGACTTGAAGAGCTGTTGGTGGGCGATGACTCCGCGACCCATCCACTGGCATCCTTGACAAGTGCGGACTAAGCTCTCCGCATCAGCTGTTATTGTAGGCCAATAAAGCCCATGGCGAAGTGTTTTTCCTGCCAAGGCTCTAGGGGCTAAATGGCTACCACAAAGGCCTTCATGAATTTCTCGAAGAATTTCTTGACCTTCGACTTGAGATATACATCGGAGTAGAGGGGAACATACTCCGACCTGTATAAAATACCGTTGATTATTTGATAATTTCTGGCTCTAAGCTTTAATCGTGACAGCTGTGGCTCTTCAGGCAAATTTGTTCCTCCCTGTAAAAGTTCCATGATTGAATTTTCCAATCTGCACTAGGAATGCAAAGAATCTCTGCCGAGGGAATTTGTGGCACCGAAGGTATATTGAGTTCCTCATAGAAAGCTTCTTCGAGCACATCCACAGCTCCGACTGCAGCTTTTGCTAAGATGTCCGCTTGCACATTTTCTGCTCTTGGTATACTCCGAATGGAAATACCCTTGAAGTGTGGTTCGATTTTACGGATTTCTTCTAAATACTTCGCAAGCTGTGGATGCCGAACTTGGAAACTCTTATCTACGTGCCCTGCTACTATCTGAGAATCTGTCTTTATAATAATTCTTGTAACCCCTAGAGCACGTGCTTTTCGGAGTCCCAATAAAATCCCTTCATACTCCGCTAATTATTGGTAGACTTAAAGTTGAGTCTTGCGGAGTACATTGCTCTTTGCCCTGACGGTGAAATTAACACTGCTCCGACGCCTGCTCTGGATGCTTGGAAGGCCCCATCGGAGTAAACAGTCCAAACTCCGTCACTTGACTTCTCCGGAACCAAATATGCAGGTGGAGTCCATTCTGCTACAAAATCCGCTAGGACTTGCGATTTGATTGCTGTCCTTGCCAAGAAAGATATGCTGAAGGGTGCTAGTTCAACTGCCCACTTCCCAATCCTTCCGGTGGAATCCTTACTTCGAAGCATATCTCCTAAAGGATACGAAGTTGGTACAATTACACTGTGTGCCAAAAAATAATGTCTTAATTTCCTCGAAGCCATTATCAGAGCATAAACGAACTTCTCAAGTTCGGAGTATCTTGTCTTCGCTCCTGATAATGCTTCGGATACAAAATAAACAGGATTTTGGACCAACTTCCCATTGAAATCCACTTCTCTGACAAGGACTGCGCTGACAGCAGAACCTGTAGCTGGAAGGTAAAGTAGTAGGGTTTTGTCCGCAGTAGGCATCGTGAGTGTAGCAAGATTACTGAGATAATCTTTAATATCTTCGAAGCTTCTCTGACACTACGGTGTCCATGCAAATCTTCGGACCCTTTCAATGCTTTAAATATAGGCAAGCTTCTCTCCGCGGACCTTGATAAAAACCTGCTAAGTGCTGCCAGACGCCCAGTCAGCTTTTGCACTTGCTTTAAATTTTCCGGAGGAGCCATCTTTTGTAGCGCAATAATTTGAGTAGGGCTAGCTTCAATTCCCCTGCTTGAAACTAAATACCCTAACAACTTTCCAGCCTTAGCTCCGAAGATACATTTTTCGGGGTTAAGACGGATCCCACATGCCCGAAGGCTATTGAATGTTTCTACTAAGTCTAGGCTATGCTGGTGCTTTAATGCACTCTTTATTACAATATCATCCATATAGGCCTCCACATTGTGACCTAGTTGATGACCTAGAGCCTTAGCAACTAACCTCGAAAAAGTAGCCCCGGCATTTCTTAAGCCGAAGGGCATTCTTACATAACAGAAGACTCCCGAAGGAGTTACGAAGCTTGTCTTGATCTCATCTTCGCGTTTCAACCATATTTGATGATAACCAGAATACGCGTCAAGGAAGCTTAATAACTCCGAACCTGCGGTGGAGTCAACCAATTGATCAATTCGGGGCATGGGGTAGGGGTCACGAGGGCATGCTTTATTCAAGGATGTGAAATCAATGCACATGCGCCACTTCCCGGAAGACTTCTTTCTGACGAAGACTGGGTTGGCTAACCATTCCGTGTGAGCCACTTCTCTGATAATCCCAGCCTTCAACAATTTCTCAACTTCATCCTTCGCTAGAGCAGCTCTTTCTGCAGACATTTTCCGGAGTCCTTGCCGAACAGGTGAGGAGCCATGGTGAATAGCGTGGGCCTCATGCTCTAGAAGTGATGAGTCATTGTCAACGATAGTCTAAGAGGACTGAAGAAGAAGAAGAGATCTGCTGTTTCATGGGCCGCGTGTGACTCAGGTACACGGGCAGCGAGCGACTGTCGGGCAGAGGAGGCTGCGAAGTCGGGCTGGCCCAATCCAGGTGCATGGGCCAGAAGCAGTAGAAGACCCACTGGGCTGTTGACCAGGATTGACTCAGGTACACGGGCGGTGAGCGATTGCCGGGCTGAGAGAGCTGCGCAGTCGGGCCGGCCCAATCCGGGTACCTGGTGCAAAGCCGGTGGAGGCTTTCTCAGTTTCGGCGCAAAACTGACAACCGTTGATTCTGTATCCGACTGTCCAGAAGAGAAGCCGTAGTCGCTACGAAAACTTAGCTTCCGGATAAGTCATCTGTAACTCTAGGCCCACAGTCAGTCAGTCGTGTCTGTAAAAATCCCTAAGGGCAGTAGAGTCTTTTTCTTTATTCTTGAGTCTGTAAAAACCCTAAGGGGCTGGTAGAATATTCCTAGTGTTGGACTGCCTATAAATAGGACCCCAATCCCTAGGGTTTGGACTACCCCTTTATGCTGAAATCAAATCCACTCCTTGGGTCATTTTGTCTCCCGTTTCTCTCTCCTGTGTGCGCCTCCAGGCTTGTGTTCCTTCCTATTTGTGCATTATTCTTGTTCTAAACTCTTGGATGCATTTAAGCCTTGGTCCCTGCTGATTTTATTTGTAGCACTTGTTTGGTTTGGAGAGTTATAGCTTCAGCTACGGGCTGGTGAATTTATTTCTTGAGGAGAAGCTTCTTCTGTTGCTTCTGTTCTTCACAAACTGAGTACTAGTTCTTGCTGTTGCAAGTAGTACTACTTTCCTGTAGCTACAGTAGTCTGTGCAGCTTTTCACCTTCTACTGCACAGCCTTTTGATCGAGGCTGACAGGGTCTGTCACCTTTTTGGCTGTGTTTCGAGCGAAGCTACTCTCTGTTCGAAGCCCCTCAGTTTCGCGAGGTAGGCTTCGATTTATCTCGTTCGATCTTCGGTATTTGGTTTGCGTTCTGTGCTGCTAAGCTTCGAAGCATTTTTTCCTGATCATCAGCATTGCATACTTCGAACAACAGTGCGAAGGGGTTTCGGCCCTATCTGTTCGAAGTCCATACTTCGACAAGTTTCGAAGTTGGGTTCGAAGCTTGTAGCTCCGCTTGGCCTCGCACTGACTTCTGTGTAGCGTGTCATCCTTCGTCTCTCTTTTCGGAGCTTGCTTTTTTCGAAGGTAGAGCATTGGCTTCGGACTTGGTTCTCTGTCGCCTGACAAGCTTCACTTCTTTGTTCGAAGGTTGTCCGTTTGTGTGCTGTGTTCGAAGCTTTTGGTTCAAAGTTGTGTTCGAAGCTTTGTCTTCGAAGTGCACTTCGAAGCAGGCTCTGACTCTGTCACTTTGCTTCGAAGCTCTTGGTTCGAAGCTGTGTTCGAAGCCTTGTCTTCGAAGTACATACTTCGAACCAGGCTCCGGCATTGTCTTACTTCGCTCCGAAGTACACTCCGCAACTTGCCACTTCGAACTAGGCTATACCGTGTCACCTTCGGCATCTCGGACAGACTCCGTCACCAACCTCCGAAGCATACCTCGACGTGCGAAGGGGGCTTCGCCAAGTTCTGAACATGAGACAAATTTGGACAGTAACTTCTCTTTTCATCTTACACATACTTAGATCATTTCATTGAGAAGTTTAGGTCTGTTTCAACTTGTTCATCTGCCTAGTTGCACCACTTTAGACTTACACTGTTTATCATCAGTTGCTTCTAGGTTAGAAACCTTTAGACTTAGGCCTTCTGTTTACTTTCTGCTGCGTAGCCTGTTGAGGTGCATTGGGTATTGGGAGCAAGCCATTGATTCGAAAGAATTTTTTAAGGCGCCCATTCACCCCCCTCTGGTCGCTACTTTCGGTCCTACAACAGGTCGGGCCTTCGGGTTTACAAGTAAACTATGTTCAATGATATCCCGATCGACTCCGGTGATATCTTCGTCAGACCAAGCGAAGACATCCAAATTCTCTTCTACCACCTTTTCCAAGGAGGTTGCAACTTCTGGAGGTAAATCTTTACCAAATTGGAATGTATACTCTTACCATCTTTAACAATGACCTTCGTTGCAATTTCTCCCTCAGGACTTGGTCTCGGAAAGGACTTCTTCGAAGCTTCGGAGGAGGCTGAAAAAATTTCTTCATTATTTTGTACATTGTTTACTTGTCTTGGATCAAGAGAGGGACCATGGCCATATTCCGCTCTCCGAGCAATAGCTTGATCTCCGAAGACAGTAAGGACTCCTGCTTGTGTGGGCATCTTCATGCACAAATAATTGTGATGCGCCACAGCTCCGAACTGGTTTAGCATGCCTCCTCCGAAGATGACATTGTAAGCATACGAGGCATCTACGACATCGAAGATTACTTCCTCAGTTCGAGCCAACAAACCTTCTCCGAAGGTAACTTCCAGGCCTATTTGGCCAAGTGCATCAAGCGGAGGTCCTGCGAAGCCTTGCAAAGGACGAGCTGCTGGAAGGAGATGCTTCCTGGAGATGCACAATTGATCGAAGGCTTGAACAAAACTGATATCTGCCGAACTACCTCCGTCAATCAACACTCTTCAAACTTCAGTGCCCGCAATATCAGCAGTGATAACAAGTGGATCTGCATGCGGGAACTTAATGCCAGATGCATCCTCCGCAGAAAAGGATATCGGCACATGAGACCACTCCGGCATTGCAGCTGCAGACGACGAAGTTCCAATATGGCCTACTTCTCTGACGTAGTCTCTTCGCTGTCTCTTCGACATGCTTCCGAGGGTACCTCCTCCGGAGATGGGGAGGACTACTCTTTTCCCTCGGTCTTGGCCTTCCTCTTGCTTCGGAGGTGGCATAACATTGGCCACTGGAGGGTGTCTTGCAGCATCAAAGTTTTCTATCCGCGCCACAGCCTGGACCGGCTCTGGGCGCGCTGCAGCTGGAACTCGGTTGGTAGTACCTCGACCCGAAGTTCTTTCTAGATACTCTCCCCTTAGGGTAAGTATAGCCTTGCAAGTATCAGTTGCATGGCTTCGATTTTCTCCATGGATGCAGCAGAAAAGGGTCTGGCCCTTGCCAGCCATTTTCCCTGGCGGCCTCCAGCCGCTGGCCTTGTTCCCCGAAGACTGTGGAGCTCTCTGTGTAAACTTCTGTGGGGGTGCAATATTCATGACTTCGGAACAAGGGAGCTTTTGCCCTCTTCTCCGATCATGTTGAACTTCGAAGACTGGTTCCTGCGGCTGTGCCGATGTTTTCACTTCTATTTTAACTTCTTGCAATATGGACGAAGTAGCGGCAGTCCTTCGGAGCCAACCCTCTTCTGACCTCGCATACTCCTCGAAATACGACATCAACTGAGAGACCGAGGAGATGCTTTTCCGATGAAGCTTATCCAAGAGGCCTTGATGAGTGACGCCTTCCCGAGCTGCATCAACTACCGAAGATGCAGACAACCCCCGAATTTGCCACTTCGTATGAGCGAAGCGCTTAAAATATTGCCTCAATGTCTCTCCGGGGAGCTGTTTCACCTGGAAGAGGCTTCCTGTTGACATGGGAGGCACGAAGGTGCCTTGAAAATTGCTTATAAACTTCTTCTTCAGCTGCGACCATGAATTAATTGATCCTGGCTTCAAGGACCAGAACCACCTTAATGCCACTCCTTGAAGAGCTAAGGGGAAGCACTTCGCCATAGTGTCTCGAACTCCTCCGCTAGCTTCAATCGCTAGGGCATAAGAACGAACGAACTCTCCGGGATCTTCATCTCCGGCATACTTACAGAGCTTCAAAGTTTTGAACTTTGGATCAAAGCGAACTTTCTGCTGCTCAGGATGCAGCGGAGATTCATTATCGAAGGAGGCGTTCTCCGGGGCTTCGGGATAATCGGGTTCATCGTCTTCGGGCACTTCTGGAATAGTTGGGATGGCTTGAGAGCGAAGCCTGTTCGCAGCTTCCTGTCGCCACCTTGCTACTTCAGCTTGAAGGTTGGCCATTTGAGTGGCCATATCTCCAAGATTGTCTTCATCTCCTCCGGAAGGATCTTTCGGGTCTTGAGAACTAGTAAGATCAGTTGGAATTGGGATGAAAGGTGGAGGAGGGACTCCGGGTGGTCGAAGTATGGACGGGGTTGGCGGAGAGGCTTCGTATGTTCGAGGGATGGAAGCCCCTTCCGGAGTTTGCGGAGGGAATGTCGAAGGCCCTCCGACTTCAACCGTGTCAAATGGTATCTCTCCGGAGATCCGAGAAGACCTCCGAACGGGATTGCGGGGTGCGCTCCGCTTAGGAGGCATGATGGAAGAAGTTGGTAGAGAACGAAGTTTTTCGGACTAGGTTCCCCACGGTCGGCGCCAACTGTTGGCATAAAAGATTACGCTAACAGGTTTCTGTAGAAAAGAAACTAACAAACGAAGTGTTTGCGAAGAGAACTGTTCTAAGCCTCCGAAAGGATAACAACTTAGAATAGTTCAAATGTGTGTATTGAATAACTTGTATTCGGTCCCTATTACAGGGTGAAATGGGGGGTATTTATAGGCCCAAATATTAGGAAAAGACCTATTTACCCCTCTATTACAACCGACATAGTGGAAACTATTCGGTACCCTTGATAGGGCTAAAATGGTAAAAGATTAATCTAATGATATAAAAGATAAATCTTCCATCTTAGCTGGCAATAAAGATCTTGAATTGCCTTAGTTCGAAGATGTACTTCGAACCAATGCCTATCTTCGTGCTTCGAGCTTGACTCAGGGTATCTTCGAAGATGGATGTCTGGAAACCTTCGAATCCACTATCTGCTTTCATGTTGTTGCGGCAATAACCCCGAAGATGAGATATTTTCCCCCAACAGATAGTTTCAATTCTGCAACGTTAAATGTGGTACTATCCCAAAATTTGGGAGGCAAGACAATTTTATAGTTATGTAACTCAACAGAAGATAAATACTCGGGAGGAATATCAAATTTACACTTATGTAGCTCAATATAAGATAAATACTTAGTGATAACTAGGGCAAAGTATAAACTATATTAGTAAGAGAATAATATGCAGTTTCACAAATCACAACATAGCAGACATCTTGACTATGAATTTCAGTTTGATCAGTTTTATGTGCAAGGATAGAAGAATTTTTAATTTTATTTCATGATGAATTTCAGATCTAATATCAAGTTGTTTGCTCTCATTAGTTGTCGTCTCGATATCATCTTTAACAATTTCATCAGAAGTTGAAAGTAACAAAGTAGATTTCACATCCTCATGCACAACGATATAGTTATTAGTCCTATCATGGTGAAGTGCATCATTATCAAATTGCAAAGGGTGTTCTAATATTTCAGCTAATGAAGCAACCTCAATGGGTACCTGTAAGAACTTTTTACCTTACACCTCAACTCGTGTAGAGATGGAAGGCCATATGCTTGCTGATGTTGGTGCATGTACATGTGGAGGTGCATGATGAAAACTTGAAGAAGAGAAAAGCTTGGTTAGTGCCGGTGTGCTCGTCACTCGTGGTTGATAGGAGTCTCTTGCCTTGTATTGTCGTTCCTGCAATTCTTTGTCTACAATGATGGCAAGATGGAACAAACGACTAAGAGTATTAAATTCTTTATAATAAATGATATCTTGAATCTAATACCTCAATCCATCATAGAAGCGCCACATCGTGTCCTCCGAGTGCTCCACAACACCACAACGGATCACGCTCTCTCGAATCTCAGCACAATACTCTCTCACAAACATGTTACCTTGAACTAAGCATTGTAGTTTCCTACACAATTCACGATGATAAGGAGAGACGAATTTACTACGCATAGCTCTTTTTAAATGACCCCATGTATCAGGTTGTAATTGAAGTTCACTTATATCTTCCCACCAGATTAAAGCAAAATTTTTAAACATACTAGTTGCTTGTTTAACTCTATGTTTTTTAGGAACTAGATATAAGTTAAATTTAGGGAAAATTACTCACATGCCATTAGGTAAGTGGTTTCCTAATTAGGAAGGAAAAATTTGAAATACATCCAATGATGCTTGGTAATGCCTATTTGCTCAAAGGATTAGATGGAGAAGTTTTTCAAGAAGGCATTATGAGAAACCAAGTTGAAATGTGCATTGGTTTCAGTCTGTGATGAGTGATTGACAAGTGCTCTTCTAGATGAATAGGTCATCACCGAAGGGGTTCGGTAGATGCTGTCTGCACAATTATTTATGTCAAAGGGGTTCAGCAGAATACAAGTTGAAGGTTGTACCAAAGGGTTCGATATTTTGGTAGTGCACCAAAGTGTGCACCGGATGGTGTTTTACCCAAAGAGGCCTTCGGGGTATTGGAAACACTTGGTTTCTTGTCGATGGTGTGCAGGTGACTTCAAAGGCGACGGGACAATCGACACAACAGGTGCCTTAAGTCAAGCAAGGAGCTTGATGTCGGGCAAGCAGGGAGCTTGGTGCTAGAGGGTCACGAAGGCTGTGTGAAGTCGAGGTTGGTCCTCAGGTCGAAGGTGCGCCAGTCGAAGGCAGGAAGTGCGAAGGGAACTCTGTATGAAGATACCTCGAGGCAAAGTCCTTGGAGGTGAGACACTTCGAAGGGGTGCTACAGAACGATATACTTAGAGGTTGGTGGTCAAGTCCTCAGGAGTGATACAAGGCTGACAAGTGTGCTCCGGATAGAGGAACTTGGAAGGTCACCTGATGGAGCTCTTAGAAGTCAAGGTGCATCGAAGGTATGGTATAGAGAAGGCACTTCGGGAATGTTCTCTAGGTGGAGACATTTCAAATGTGTGCTTATGGAGATGCTTCATGTGGAGGCCTTGGACAAAGGAGGGACCTCATCTGGTGGTGAGCAAAACCCTCCTGAAGGAGGTACTTCGAAGGTAGGGCTTCAAAGTCAGGATGTCTTGATGTGTTTTTACCATGCATGGGTCCGGTACACGAATGGGTAGCATTCAGGCTAAGTGAAGCTATGAAGCTATGTTGGTCCACTCTGGAGGTGGTGGTGCGAAGGCACCAAGGGCCTTGACGGTTTCGGCTCAAAACCATCACTCTGTATCGAGACAGACTTTGGAAGTAGCAAAGAACTTTCGGGTTCGAAGCCTACTGACAAAGTCACTCAAGCACTTCACAGTGCAAAGGGGGCTCCGAATATTCCAGTCTGCAAAGCTGACACAAAAAGGAGCTTCCAATAAAGTATACCACCTGTTGTACCCTCGTGATTGCTAGTGGCAGAAAACTTGTAAACCCTAGGGCTACTGTAGTCACTTCACATGCATGAGTTGTCCTATATAAATAGAGGAAGGATGAGGTCTAGGGCAACACTAATACCTAGGTATAGAACCTAATGTACTCATTGTATCCTAGGTCCAACCGCCACAAACTTGTACTCAGATTTGTGAGCTTTTTGTGTTCCCTTTTTATGCAATGAATTTTTGGTTCTATCTTTGATTCATTTCTGCATGAACTTGTATCTGTGTTCTTCGCTTTACTGGTGTTGAGTTTTTTCAATACAATTCGTTCTGTACAAATCAAATTTCTGTCAAGAGTTTCTGCTAACAAATGTAGTACTGATTTCTTGCGTGCGAAGACAATCTTTGAGTGGTTTTTGGAGTATCCTTGCTCCGTATGTATAGGAGGTTTATCCTCAAAATTTCACTAGCGAAGTGTGGCTCTCCATGCAAAGCAATTTTCCTGAGTGTCTATCGAAGCCCCTTAGGAAGAAAAGTTTTGCTAAGTCCTATCTAGAGTACTGTTTCAGTGCGAACCCTGGTACCAGTTACTAGTGCGAAGCATCTGAGCAAAGTTCTTTGAGGGTATACTCTGAAGTTAAACGACGTTGTGCGAAGTATCTCTCAAAGTACCCTCGTGTACCAATTTTAATATTGTGAAGCGATGCTTTGAGTATTTTGAGGTGTCCGAATGTGAGTGAAGTATTTTGAACTTCGAACATTTGCCTTGTGCGAAGCCTGTGTTCGAATTGTAATCACTACCTTCGAACCAGACTCTCCGAAGGGTGTGTTCGAAGCCCGTTTTTCAGAAGAATAATTGTAAATCTCCAATTCACCCCCCTCAGGTCACCTTATAGGGTCCAACACGTTGAATGGAAAAATATTTGAAAAAGTATTTCCCGAGCATTTGGATAAGTGCCTAAAGATCTACACACATGCATTAAATAGCCGATACCAATGGTAGCACCTTAAGACGACCGATGGTAAAACATCATCCTTAGACACAAAACTCAAGATCACTTCAGGTAATCAACAATGAATGCATTCAAAAGTGTGATGGTTACATAGCGCTCGGCGGCACGATACAAATAAAATTTAAAGAAGAGTGCAACAGATTGCCTCAATCGCTTCCATTCGATATGCATCAATGCTCTAAAGGATGCCTTGATCTTCGGCGTTCAAGTTTGGATGTTTTGAAGGTCACCACATTAGCGTTGTGCGTGGTGGAGAGTGCTAGTGAGTTGATGCTCTTGGGCCTGGATTCGAGCCGGGAAGGAGAGTAGAATGCCTTCTTTCTCAGTTGAGAAACCAAGTTGAAATGTGCCTAGGTTTCAAGTATGTGATGAGTGATTGACAAATTCTCTTCTTCTCGAAGGGGTCCCTCCAAAGGGGTTTGGAGGTGTTTACCGATGGGTTCGGTGGTTGCTGGCTACAGCTGTGCAGCGGAGTGTGTCCGCCGGAGGGGTCAGGCAGAACACGATGATATGTTTGTACCGAAAGGTTCGGTACGTTGGGCGATACACCGATGTGTGTACCGGAGGTTGTTTACTGGAGAGGTCTCTGGGGTACTAGAAAATCATGTCTGATTGTCAGTGGTGCGCGGGTGATTTCGGAGGAGACGAACGGTTCACAGTGAGTGAACTTGGGTCAAGCGGGAGGCTTGATGCCAGGCGAGCGAGGAGCTGGGCCACGAAGGCTGTGTGGGGTCTAGGTCGGTCCTCAGGTCAAGGCATGCCAGGCGAAGGCAGAAAGTGCAGAGGGTGGCTCCAGCTGAAGGTACCCTGAGGCAAAGTCCTCGGAGGTGAGGCAATTCGAAGGGTGCTCCGGAAGGAGTGACTTCGGAGTATGGTGAACAAAGTCCTCTGGATTGAGGCAAGGCTTTCGAAGTGAGCTCCGAAGGGAGGCACTTGAAGGGACACCTGACGAAGGTCTCGGAGGTCAATGTGCATCAAAAGCATGGTCCGGATAAGGGTCTTCATGGAGTATGCTCGGGAATGAGACACTATGAAGGGGTGCTTGTGGATATGCTTCATGTGGAGGCCTAGGACAAAGGGACTTCGAAAGGTGGCGAAGATACTTCGAATGTGGGGCTTCATTGTGTGGCTGACTTGAGGTACTTCGGCCATGCATGGCTTTGGTACACGGACTAACGGAGTTCGAAGTTGGGAGTAGCTGCGAAGCAGTGGTGGTCCACTCCAGAGGTGATGGTGCGAAGGCTCAAGAGCTTTGACGGTTTTGGCTAAAAACCGTCACTGTATAGAAGACTGTCTTCGGTGAAGCGAAGGCCCTCAGATTTGAAGCATGTCACCGAAGCTTCTACACACTTCGTGTGCGAAGGGGGCTTAAGAAGATTCTACTTTGCAAAAGTTGGTCGTGTCTGCTCTACAAAAGTTGATGTTGTCTCTTCTGCGAAGCTGACAAAAGAAGCCTCCTATAAAAGTAGACTACCATATTTACCCCCATGTCTAGTAGAGACAAAATCGCTGTAAACCCTAGGGTTAAAGTAGTCTATTCTCATGGCTGAGTTGTGCCTATAAATAGTGAGGTTGTCTAGGTCTAGGCCAATACTTTGAGAATCCATTTTCATAACTCCCAGAGCTAGCCGCTATTCTCATGTACTCAGTTCTGTGAGTCCTTTTGTATTCCCTGTTCATGCATTGAAATTTTCATTTTGTTTTCTATGTATTGATTGAACTTGTATTCCTATTTTGCACTAAATGCATTGAGTTCTCTGTGCAACACTTCGTTCTGTGCCATCCAAAGTTTTGCTCTATTTTCTTTCGAAGGAAGTGTGTTTGAGTCCTATTCATGCGAAGCACTGAGTGTAGGGACAGTTCGAAGCCTATTTTCTTCTCTTCAGTGAAGTCCTCGGTGTAGTTTGTTCTTTCTGCTTTCTGCCCTCGAAAGAGCGAAGCCTAGTACCAGTTACCAGTTGGCCTCGAAAGTCTCCTTGTCTTTGACCTTTTAACCTCTTTGCGAATCCTATTCTTGGAGCTGTAAAATACCTCCAAAATAGACCTCTGAAGGGTGTGTTCGAAGCCTGTTCCATAGGAGATAGTATTTAAAACAGAATGCAAGTTTTTGCCTTCAATTTTAAAAGCTCTGATTCACCCCCCCTTTGGTCACCCATTTCGGTCCAACAATTGGTATCAGAGCAGGTTAAGATCACCAGTTGACCTTAACCGGTTTTGTGATCTCTTGGTGACATGGATAGAAGTAGTAAAATACCTCTGCTCGATGGTACTGACTTTGCCTACTGGAAAGGTGGGCATGGAGGCTTACTTGTTAAGCCAAGGAAATGCAGTTTGGGAGATTGTGGACTCACAATACTTCATCCAAGAGATTCGGACTACTCAAGCCGAAAAAGATTAGTATAACGCTAACTCCAAAGCAAGAAATATATTGTTCATTGGCTTGAGTAGGATTGAGCTTGACATGGTTCAACACCTAAGGACAACTAGGGAAATATGACTACACTCATTATTTTTCATGAGGGCTCTACACAGATCAAGGCTAGGTGCCAAAGCACATACAATCAATAGTATCAGTTGTTTGTTCAAGCACCTAGTGAATCTATAGATGACATGTTTTCTCGCCTTGATGCAATAGTGAGTAACTTGCAGTCCAATGGGACGCTTGCTTACAATGACCATGACAGGGCTATCAAGCTTCTCTATGCTCTTGATCGTAGCATATGGGAAGTGAAGATATCAAGCATTGAGGAGTCCACAGGTTATGACACATTGATCTGTGATGAGCTCTTCAGCATGCTGAAGTCCATAGAGATAGCCAAGGCATCTCTTGCAGTGCATAGAAACTCTTTGCCTCAGCCTTTGGCACTAGTTTCTGGCTCTAGCCGTGGCACCACTGCAGAACCAAGTAAATCTGACACTTGTTGTTGGACCGAAAACAGCAACCAGAGGGGGGGGTGAATGTGAGCTTTTAAAATTTAAGACTAAAAATAGCCTTCTGTTTTAATTCTGTCTTCTGCGGAACAAGCTTCGAACACACTCTTCGAAGTTCTAATTTGGAGCTATTTCACAGCTCCGAAATCAGGCTTCGCAAGGAGCAAAAGTTCAAAGCCAAGAAGACTTCGCTCCACCCACAACTCCGAAAATAAAGCTCTGCTAAGTCAGTGCAGGCTCCGCACACTAGGTGCCTTCGAGCAAGCTTCACACTTCACCATTCGCAAGAGCAGACTTCCCTTTGAGGAATTCGACCAAATACTCAGCGCTAGCAACTGGTACTAGGATTCGCACTTCGGAGATCTAAACGCACACTGAACACATTTCACCGAGGACTTCGACAAGGGAAGAAAATGGGCTTCGAACAGTGCTTCGCTAGTAATCAGAGAGGTCTTGCCTCCAGTTTACACAGAGCGAACAGACACTGAAAAACACACAATTCACATGAACAGACTTCTCACACACTTCTCCGGAAGAGATCCAGTCCACAAACTCAACCTAGAAGAAGGTGGTGCACTGAGAAATCAAAACATGCAGTGCAAAGTGGGCATACAAGTTCAAACAGTAAATGAAAACAAAATCAAAGTTTCATTGCTTGAACAGGGAACACAAAATGAACTCACAGGATGAACACAGAGAGAAATGGCGGGTAGCACAGGAGTTCTACAATGACTGCTCAAAGTGTTACTATGACCTAGGCTAGCCTCCACTATTTATAGGCACAATTCAGCCCTGTGAATAGACTACTTTACCCCCAGGGATTACACTGTTTTTTTCTCATCAGAATAGGGGGTACAACTGGTAGTCTACTTTATTTGGACGCTTCTTTTGTCAGCTTCGCAGAGGAGATAGCATCAGCTTTTGCAGAGCAGACACGATCAGCCTTTGCAGTCTTGGATTCTTCTAAAGCCCCCCTTCTCACGCGAGGGGTGTGGTAGCTTTGGTGAGAAGCCTTGAGCCTGACGGCCTTCGCTTCACCGAAGTCAGCCTTCGATACAGTGACGGTTTTGAGCCGAAGCCGTCAAAGCCCTTGGGACTACGCACCAACATCTCCAGAGTGGACCACCACGGCTTCGCAGCTTCTCCCAGCTCGAACTCCATAAGCCCATATACCGAAGCCATGCCTAGCCGAAGTACCTCAAGTCAGCCACACTCCGAAGCCCCACCTTCGGAGTACCACCCTTCGAAGTCCCTCCTTCGTCCAAGGCCTCCGCATGAAGCATTCCATGAGCACTTCGTCATAGTGTCTCTCCCCGAGCACATTCCTCGACGAACCTCACCCGAACCATGCCCTCGATGCACCTCGACTTTTGAGACCTTCGTCGGGTATACCTTTGAGTGCCTCCCACCGGAGCACACTTCGAACGCCTTGCCTCATTGTTGAGGTCTTGGTCCACCATACTCTGAAGTCACTCCATTCGGAGTACCCTTCGAAGTGCCTCACCTCCGAGGACTTCGTCTCGGGGCACCTTCACCCGGAGCCATGCTCCGAATTCTCTGCCTTCGTCTGGCACAACTCGACCCGAGGTCTGACCTCGACCCCTTCGTAGCCTTCGTGACCAAGCTCCCTGCTTGCCTGGCATCAAGCCTCCCGCTTGACCCAGGTTCACTTGCTGCGAACCGTCTTTCACCTCCGAAGTCACCTCTGCACCACATAAAAACACTCCGGTGTACCGCCCAAAGTACCGAGACCTCTCCGGGTAAGCAATGTTCGGCACACACTCTGGTGTACCGCCCAAAGTACCGAGACCTTCGGTACGACCCAGTCAATTTGTACTGTTGGACCCCTCCGATAGGCACACTACACTGCAACAGCCGCAGCAAAACACACCCACCGAACCCTTCGGTGAAACAACCTCCGAACCCCTTCGGAGGGACCCCTTCGAATCAGAGGATAAAATATGTCAATCACTCATCACAGACTCCAAAACCAACCCTTGGTTTCTCAATCTCCCCCTTGATGAGTGCATTGACAACTAAATTCAAGTTTAAGAAAATTTGAAAAATTTCAGCACACAAGTGACCATAAAACTCAGAAACGAGCCAAACCATGTCACTTGACAAAAGAATTTTCCTCCCCCTTTTCAAAAGAGTAAAAGCCCCTTCGGCAAATCTTTCCCTTTGCAAGATAAAACTCGCCCTGAGTTATTTTACCCCTTGCTACAGAGAACTCAAAAATTTCTCCCCCTTGTGCAATGCAAGCATCAAGGAGCATTCAAAAGATGCAAAGCTTCGAAATGGGCAGTATTGCTAAGACATATAAAGCAAGAATATGCCAACATTAATACCAATTATCATGTGCTCAGCTCAATTTAACATTTTCTAAAAAAACATGATAACAACATGTGATTTTATCATTTTGAAATAAAAGCATCACCACTCAATCAAGGTAACTAGACAAGTAAAACCAGGGACTACGCAAAGTTAGTCAATTTCTACTCTAGACAAACAAGTCTAGTTTAAGTGGAGCATTGAAAGCAATATTGATGATCAATGAATTTGTTGTTCTTTTCATAATGCCAGGGGTTATTTGTTTGTCTACCTTATACTTTCCAATCAAGCCAAGCCTAGGCATGAAAACCATCAGAAGCTTAAGGCGGTGATTTTGGCATACACTACACTATCCCAGTTCAGACTAATGTGCAATGGTTAGCAGTCTAGAATAGAGTAGTGCGACAACCAAACCCACCTAGATCTTTTCACTTGTAGCATGCAAATCATGGAGTTTTGGATTTTAATTAAGTGAACAATTTGTTTAGCACTTGATGAATATCCATGAGTAAGTAGAACAATTTTCAAGTTGCAATGTTTGGCATGCAGAGAAAAGGAGTCTTGCTATCAAGCAGATAAAAGATAGCTAAAGAAGTCCTGCCTAAACATGCTAGATTCAAGACTAAGCAGTGAGCATGATTTGATTTTGGAAAGAAGAATCATGCACATAATGTTTCAGACATATTAAATAGAGCTGACCTGACATGATTGCATTAATTAAAATTAGGCATATAAGTACAAAAGATGTAAATGCAATTTCACACACAATGAGCATATGCAAGACAATCAAAATCTGCTCCCCCTCACAAAATGCCGTAAGGGTGACAAACACCAAGTTCCCCACGCAAGTAGGCAAAACGAGAAGCATCGAGGGGTTTTGTGAAAATATCGGCTAGCTGGTGTTGGGTATCAACATATTGAAGCTCAATATCACCCTTCTCATTATGATCTCTAAGAAAATGATATCGCACATCAATGTGTTTGGTTCTGGAATGCTGAACCGGGTTGTTTGCAATACAAATAGCACTAGTTTTATCACAGAAAAGTGGAACACTCTTATAATCTAATTCGAAATCCCGCAAAGTGGAAACCATCCATAAAATCTGAGAGCAGCAGCTAGCTGCAGCAACATATTCGGCCTCAGCCATCGATTGTGCAACACTATACTATTTGTGGGAAGACCAGCAAACCAGCAAAGTACCTAGAAAATGACAAGTACCGGAGGTACTTTTTCTATCAATCCTACACCCAGCAAAATCCGCATCGGAATAACCTCGAAGACACAAAGAGGAAGATGCTGAATACAAAATGCCAAATTCGAGGGTATGTTTGAGATACCTAAGAATGTGGTTTACCGCTTGGCAGTGCAAAGCTCGTGGTGAAGCCTAAAAACGAGCGCACAGACACACTGCAAAGTGTATGTCCAGCCTCGTAGCAGTCAAGTAGAGGAGGGAGCCGATCATGCTTCGGAACTCCTTCTGATCTATGGCTTCTCCATCCTCATCAGTTTCCAATGCTACAGATGTAGCCATTGGAGTGGCGAGGGGCTTCGCATCGGCCATGTCAAATTTCTTGAGTAGGTACTTGGTGTACTTCGTCTGGTGGATGAAAGTACCTTGTTTGCTTTGCTTGATTTGCAAACAAAGGAAAAAAATGAGTTCGGCCTTCATGGACATCTCGAACTCCCTGCTCATGGCATCTGCAAACTCGGCAACCAAAGCATGAGAAGAGCCACCAAAGATGATATCATCCACATAAATCTAGACTAGGTGGAAATCTTTGTCATGCTTGAGAGTGAACAGGGTTTTATCAACAGATCCCATCAAATACCCTCACTCAAGCATAAAATACTTAAGTCTGTCATACCAAGCCCGAGGGGCCTGCTTGAGTCCATAAAGAGCCTTATGAAGTTTAAGGACTTTATGTGGGTATTTGGGGTTTTCAAAGCCAGGGGGTTGTTTTACATACACATCTTCGCCTATGAAGCCATTAAGAAATACACTTTTGACATCCATTTGATATAGTTTGAATCCCTGCGATGTGGCAAAGGCAAGCAAAATCCTAATGGCCTCTAGACGCGCAACATGTGTGAAAGTTTTCGTAAAATAAATCCCTTCTAATTGAGAATAACCCTGAGCTACAAGTCTAGCCTTGTTTCTAACTATAGTCTCATCCTCCCCTTGTTTGTTTTTGAAAATCCATTTTGTTCCAATGAAATGAACATTGGTGGAGGATCAACTAAAGTCCAGACTTGGTTCCTCTCAAAATTTTCAAGTTCTTCATGCGTGGCATTGATCCAACTAGAATCAAAAAGTGCATGTCTAACATCTAAGGGCTCGAAAGATGCAACGAAAGCGGAATCAATGAAATGAGCATGAGAATGTGTTACCCTTTGATCAAGCTCACCAATGATCTGCTCGGGATGATGCATCCTTTGAACGTGATGTGGAGCCTCACGGCGAGATGCAGTCTCCCCCTCAACTTGTGCATTGGAGTGGTCCAAAATGACTGATGTCGAGGTAGTTGCTTCGGGACCTTGTGCCGAAGTGGTCGAAGCGGGGTCGTCTTTGGGGGTTGATGTCGAGGGTAGAAGGTGTTCATCCTCGAAATCTCTGGGATCTTCTTCTTTGAAGATGGTCTGCTCCATGTCGTGTTCATTTTCCTGTTCAAAGGTAAAACTAACAGAGGGGGTTGATTCATCAAAAGTCACATCACATGACTCGATGACAGTGTTAGTTTCCAAATTATAAACATGATAAGAATGACCATGTGCGGTGTAACCCAAAAAGATCCCGTCAGAAGAGCGCGACTCAAATTTATCCAAATTTCCACGTTTTAGGATAAAGCACCGACAACCAAAAACTCGAAGATGAGTAACTTTGGGATGTCTCCCAAAACGTAGCTCATAAGATGTCAAGTTCAAAATTGAGCACAAGAAGATTCGGTTTGAGATGTAACAAGCAGTGTTCATGGCCTCACCCTAGAATTTCCTAGGAGTCCTATGCTCATCGAGCATCGTCCTAGCCATCTCAACCAAACTGCGGTTCTTTCTCTCAACAACAATGTTCTGTTGAGGAATCCGCGGAGCAGAGAATTGTTGTTCTATGACATGCTCCATGCAAAAGTCAACAAAGAGATTGTTCTTGAACTCAGTGCCTTATCACTTCGAATGAATTTCAATGCACCAGGGAGTTCAGTGAAAAGTCTCAAAGCCAAGCTTCGAAAGTGTGAAAACACTTCATCCTTGCTGGCAAGAAAGAAGACCCAAGAGTAGCGAGAGAAATCATCGACAATGACTAACACATACCACTTGCCGCCTAAAGAACTAACCCGAGAAGGAGCTACAGTGTCCATGTGGAGAAGTTCTTCGGGTTGTTCAGTAATCACTATGGTGACTGGCAAGTATGAAGCGGCAATCATTTTTCCATGTCGACAAGGAGCTCAAACTAAATTCTTCTCAAACATGAGTTTGGGCAATCCTCGGATTAGACCTAGGGCACTCAGACGAGCAATCAACTCAAGGCTCGTATGCCCTAGTCTCCTATGCCACTTCCAAAGCTCAGAAGTCGAATGTGCAACAAGACAATGAGAAGAACCAGATGACTCAGAAAAATCAACTCCAAAAACTCTCCCATTTCTAAAGATCTTACAGACCACAACGCCATCAGAATTGAGTACTTGTGAAGTATTGCGATGGAATCGCACTTCGAAGCACTCATCAAGCAATTGAGATACAGAAAGCAAATTGTATCCCAAGTTTTCAACCAAAGCAACATCTTTGAGAGTGAAATTCAGACCTTTCACTCTACTCCTTCTATTGTTGCCGAAGGTGATATTGTCATTTTGCTTGGTTGTGGTGAGGCTGGAGAACCATGTTGCATCTCCGGTCATGTGGCGGGAACAACCAGAGTGCATGATCCACGTGCTCTCCAAGCCTCGGTCCGATGCCTACATATGATAGGAAAATCTCGATCGCTCAATGCTAGGGTGAGTGAATACATGACGAGGCATCCAACACTGAGTGATACGAGTAGTAGGCACATTAAAAATAGACTGTCTACGCACAGGATAATCTGAATGATGCAAACTGTGAGGTCTACCTACATGCTGTGTCCCAAATGCATGGCGAGGTCTCCTACTCTATCGAGGTACAAAGCTACTCGTCTAGGGTCTACCACCATATGAAACATGGTGTACACCCCGAGAAGCAAAACCTCTCCGAGAAGTACGAGGAGCCTCGAAACAGGACGAGAGTAAAACTCAGACTCATGCATACCTAAAGATGGGTAGTGCATGTTCTGGAACCTCATTGCCCAAGAGCGTCGCTCATCCTTGATGCGACAAAACAGAACCCAACCAGATGACCCACCCGCTGATAATAGGAACAATGAAAAACTCTCCTAGGGGCACTCTCATGGGTCATAGGAGAAACTCTCACAGGCTCCTTGGGCTTCTCCTGTGTGGTTTTCTTGGGAAGAATTTTCTTGGCACGAGGAGTGGTTTTCTTTGGGGTTTGGGTACGCTTTTTGGCTGATGGTGTGTCTAATAGGGCTCTTTCTTTCTCTAAGGTAGTGGGTGAGGTAAAAACAGTCTTGTTCTTACTGTCTGAAGGAATCCTCTCAAAACCCAATCCTAGAGCTAACCCTGTCCTGTCGTCACACATCTTGGTCTTGGATAAGAGCAAGTCCATCCTACCCTTTCCCTCAGTGCATTTGTTAACCACAGAAAGGAGGTACTCATTCGCAGTCATGAGGTGTTCAGATCGCTCTCTAACAATGCCTAGCTGGTCCTTAAGGGTTATGCAAGTGTCACACACAGGTTGCACATCCTTAGAACTATCGGCCCTCTCCAATCTAGCCTCTAAATCATGAACATGCTTATCACGTAAATCAATGCTCTCATGTAATAAAGAACAATTCATGCATTCATTTCTATCATGAGTACTAGAATCAACCACCAAAAGCTGCTTCTGTGCAGTCTCAAGCTCAGAAAGAGTTTGAGCATGCACAGAACGCAACTGAGGAAGCTCACCCATGACAACAGTGCAAGATTCACATTCAGCATCATTAATTCCAGACTTAAGCATGGCATAGTCAGTAGAAACAGATTCTAGCCTAAGTCTAAGGTCTTTTCTATCTCTAGCGGCTTGCACAAGTAACCTATCCTGACCAAGAACTACTTCATTCAGTTCATCTAGTTTAATTGAAAGCTAGTCATAGGATAGTGGTACATCAGATGAGTCAAGCTCATCGCCGCTGTGATCGCTGTCGGCCATGAAGCAAAGGCCGATGAAATCTCGTCCCTTCTTATCCTTCTTCTCTTCCTTCCTTAAGGACTCCTCCTCCTCATCAGAGCTCGACTCCTCAGTTGAAGAAGTGTCGATGTCGCTGAGAGCAGCAATAAAGCTCTGGAAGCGGCTTTGGCTACCCTCTTAGCCACCTTGCCGCGCTTGCCCTTCACAAAGGGTTTCCTCTCCTTTTTGTGGTATTTGGGACGCTCACTCTCATTTCTCTTCTTGAGTTTAGGACAATTTTCCTTGATGTGAGAAGTGTCGCCACACTAAAAACAACCACTAAAAACACCTCTCCTCTGATCCCATCTCTCATGGTGAAAACGGGTGAACCTTCTGGCAATGAGAGCAAGCTCCTCATCATCTAGAGTATCCACCTGCTCCATAGTGACGGAGACCAGGGAGGACAAAGAAAAACCATCTGCAAGAACACAAGTGCCTGATGTGCTTGGTTCTGTAGTGATGCCACGGCTAGTGCTAGAAACTAGTGCCAATGGCTATGGCAATGAGTTCCTATGCACTGCAAGAGATGGCTTGGCAATCTCTGTGGACTTCAGCTTGCTGAAGAGCTCCTCACATGTCAATGTGTCATAACCTGCGGACTCCTCAATGCTGGATATCTTCACTTCCCATATGCTATGATCAAGAGCATAGAGAAGCTTGATAGCCCTGTCATGATCATTATAAGCAAGCATCCCGTTGGACCGCAAGTTACAACTATCGCATCAACGCAAGAGAACATGGCATCTATAGATTCACCAGTTGCCTGCACAAACAGCTGATACTGTTGATTGTATGTGCTTTGGCGCCTGGCCTTAATCTATGTAGAGCCCTCATGAAAAATAGTGAGTGTAGTCCAAATCTCCCTAGCTATCCTAAGGTGCTGCACCCTATCAAACTCACTTCTACTCAAACAATTGAACAATATATTTCTTGCCTTAGAGTTGGCATTATATTGATCCTTCTCTGTTTGAGAGGTGCGAGTTTCAGGGATGGAGTATTGTGAGTCCACAATCTCCCAAATTACATTTCCTTGGCTTAGCAAGTAAGCCTCCATGCGCACCTTCCAGTATGCAAAGTCTGTCCCATCGAACAGAGGTATTTTACTAACTTTGTCCATGTCGCCAACAGATCACAAAACTGGTTAAGATCAACTGGTGATCTTAACCTGCTGTGATACCAATTGTTGGACCAAAAACGGCGACCAGAGGGGGGGTGAATGGGAGTTTTTGAAAATTTCAGACTAAAAATAGCCTTCTATTTTAATTCTATCTTCTTCGGAACAGGCTTCGAACACACCCTTCGAAGTTCTGGTTCAGAGGTATTTCACATCTCCGAAATCAGGCTTCGCAAGGAGCAAAAGTTCAAAGCCAAGAAGACTTCGCTCCACCCACAACCCCGAAAATTCAGCTCTACTAAGTCAGTGCAGGCTCCACAGACTAGGTGCTTTCGAGCAGCCTTCGCACTTCACCCTTCGCAAGAGTAGATTTCCCTCTGAGGAGTTTGACCAAATACTTCGCACTTCGGAGGTCTAAATGCACATTGAACACACTTCGCCGAGGACTTTCACAAGGGAAGAAAATGAGCTTCGCCGAGGTAATAAGAGAGGTCTTGCCTCCAGTTTACACAGAGTGAACAGACACCGAAAAATACACACTTCACATGAACAGACTTCTCACACACTTCTCCAGAAGAGATCTAGTGCACAAACTCAACCCAGAAGAAGGTGGTGCACTGAGAAATCAAAACATGTAGTGCAAAGTAGGCATACAAGTTCAAACAGTAAATGAAAACAGAATCAAAGTTTCATTGCTTGAACAGGGAACACAAAATGAACTCACAGGATGAACACAGAGAGAAATGGCGGCTAACACAGGAGTTCTACAATGACTGCTCAAAGTGTTACTATGGCCTAGGCTAGCCTGCACTATTTATAGGCACTATTCAGCCCTGTGAATAGACTACTTCACCCCTAGGGTTTACACTGTTTTTGTCTCATCAGAACTGGGTGGTACAGCTGGTAGTCTACTTTATTTGGTGGCTTCTTTTGTCAGCTTCGCAGAGGAGACATCATCAGATTTTGCAGAGCAGACACGATCATTCTTTGCAGTCTTGGATTCTTCTGAAGCCCCCCTTCGCAGGCGAGGGGTGCAGTAGCTTCGGTGAGAATCTTTGAGCCTGATGGCCTTCGCTTCACCGAAGTCAGCCTTCGATACACTGACGGTTTTGAGCCGAAGCCGTCAAAGCCCTTGGGCCTCGCACCAACACCTCCGGAGTGAACCACCATGGCTTTGCAGCTTCTCCTAGCTTGAACTCCATCAGCCCGTGTACCGAAGCCATGCCAGGCTGAAGTACCTCAAGTCAGCCACACTACAAAGCCCCACCTTCGGAGTACCACCCTTCGAAGTCCCTCCTTCGTCCAAGGCCTCCGCATGAAGCATTCCATGAGCACTTCGTCGCAGTGTCTCTCCCCGAGCACACTCCTCGACGAACCTCACCCGGACCATGCCTTCGATGCACCTCGACTTCTGAGACCTTCGTCGGGTATACCTTCGAGTGCCTCCCTCCGGAGCACACTTCGAACGCCTTGCCTCATTGCTGAGGACTTGGTACACCATACTCCAAAGTCACTCCATTTGGAGTACCCTTCGAAGTGCCTCGCCTACGAGGACTTTGTCTCGGGGTACCTTCACCCGGAGCCATGCTCCACACTCTCTGCCTTCGTCTGGCGCACCTCGACCCCTTCGCAGCCTTCGTGACCAAGCTCCCCGCTTGCCTGGCATCAAGCCTCCCGCTTGACCTAGGTTCACTTGCTGTGAATCGTCCGTCATCTCCGAAGTCACCTGCGTACCACATACAAATAGACAAGTGTATCCAGTACCCCGGAGACCTCTCTGGGTAAGCAACCTTCGGCACACACTCCGGTGTACCGACCAAAGTACCGAGACCTTCGGTACGACCCAATCATTTTGTACTGTCGGACCCCTCCGATAGGCACACTCCGCTGCAACAACCGCAGCAAAACAGACCCACCGAACCCTTCGGTGAAACAACCTCCGAACCCCTTTGGAGGGACCCCTTCAAATCAGAGGATAAAATATGTCAATCACTCATCACAGACTCCGAAACCAACCCTTGGTTTCTCACTTGTGTTCTTACAGGTGGTTTTGCTTTGCCCTCCCTGGTCTCTATCACTAAAGAGCATGTGGATACTCTGGATGATGAAGAGCTTTCTCTCATTGCCAGAAGATTAACCCATTTTCAGAATGAGAGATGGGATCAAAGGAGAAGTGGGTTTAGTGGTTGTTTTGAGTGTGGTGTCACTTCTCACATCAAGTCCAATTGTCCTAAGCTCAAGAGGAGAGACGAGAGTGAGCACCCTAAACACTACAAAAGGAGTGGAAACCCTATGTGAAGGGTAAGCGCGGCAAGGTGGCTAAGAGGGTAGCCAAGGCCGCTTCCAGAGATTTTGTCGCGGCACTCAGCGACATCAACACATCCTCAACTGAGGAGTCAAGCTCTAATGAGGAGGAATAGTCTCCAAGGAAGGAGGAGAAGAAGGAAAAGAAGGCAAGGGATTTCACCGTCCTATTCTTCATGGCCAGCAGCACTCACAGCGCTGATGAGCTTGACTCATCTGAGTTACCACTATCCTATGACCAACTTTCCATAAAGTTGATGAACTAAATGAAGTAGTTCTAGGTCAGGAGAGATTACATGTTCAGGCCGCTAGAGATAGAAAAGACCTTAGACTTAGGCTAGAATAAGTATCTACTGATTATGCCATGCATAAGTCTAAAATTGATGATGCTGAATGTGAATCTTGCACTGTAGTCATTAGTAAGCTTGCTCAGTTGCGTTCTGTGCATGCTCAAACTATTGATGAGCTTGAGACTACACAGAAGCAGCTTTTGGTGGTGGAGTCTAGACCTGTTTCTTCTTATGCTTGCTCAATTTGTCCTTTATTGATTGATAGCATTAATTTGAGAAACACGCATGTTAAGGAATTAAAGGCTAGATTGGAGAGTGCTGGGTGTTCTAAGGATGTGTAGCCTGCTTGTCCCACCTGCATCACCCTTAAGGACCAACTCAGTTTTGCTAGAAGGCAAGCTAAAAAGATTATGACTGAAAATGAATACCTTCTTTCTGTGGTGAACAAATGTACTGAGGGAAATGGTAGGATGAATTTGCTCTTGGCTAAGACCAATATGTGTGCTGACAGAGCAGGGTTAGCTCTAGGATTGGGATTTGAGAGAACTCCTTTAGACAGTGAGAACAAAACTGTTTTTATCTCACCCACCACCTTAGAGAAAGAAAGAACCTAGTTAGACACTTCTTCATTCAAAAAACCAACCCAAACTCCAAAGAAAACCCCTCCTCCTGCCAAGAAAATTCCTCCCAGAGGAACCTGTGAGAACTGTTCCTTTGATCCATGAGAGTGCCCCTAGGTGAGTGTTTCACTACTCTTACTGCCAGCGGGTGGGTCACTTGGTTGGGTTCTATTTCCGTCACATCAAGGATTAGCGATGTTCTCAAACATTGAGATTCTAGAACATGCATTACCCACCCCTAGGTATGCATGAGTCTGAGTTTTACTCATGTCCGGTTTATGAGGCTCCTCAATCTTCTCGGAGAGGCTTTGCCCCTCGTGATGTTCACCATGTTTCATATGGTGCTATACCTCGTGATAGTGGCTCTGTACTTCGATAGGTATGGAGACCTCGTCATGCATCTAGATTGCATCATATAGGTAGACCTCGCACTTTGCATCACCCCACTTCACCTGTGCGGAGACAATCTAGTTTTATTGTGCCTACTGCTCGTATTTCTCAATGCTAGATGCCTCATCATATTTTCACTAACCCCAGCACTGAGCGATCGAGGTTTTCTCGTTTTGTGTAGGCGTCAGATCAAGGCTTGAAGGGCACGTGGATAATGGACTTCAGTTGTTCACGCCATATGACCGGGAGTGCAGCATGGTTCTCCAGCCTCACCACAACCAAGCAAAAGGAGTAAATCACCTTCGGCAACAACCGAAGAAGTAGAGTAAAAGGTAAAGGTGTGGTAAGAATCAACTCAAATTTCACTCTCAAAGATGTTGCTTTGGTTGAAAATTTGGTATACAATTTGTTTTCTGTATCCCAGCTTCTTGATGAGGGCCTCGAAGTGCGATTTCATCACAATACTTCGCAAGTACTCAATTCTGATGGTGTTTTGGTTTGTAAGATCTTTAGAGTTGGGAGAGTTTTTGGAGCTGATTTTACTGAGTCATTTGATTCTTCTCATTGCCTTGTTGCACATTCGACTTGTGAGCTTTGGAAGTGGCATAGGAGACTATGGCATATTAGCATTGAGCAGCTAGCTCGGTGAGAAACCATGTTGAAGAACATGGGTTTGATACTCCAGATGTGATGAGTGATTGTCAACGGAAGTCAAAGAAGAAGAGAAATGAAGTTCGTTTGGGTGTTGGGATTAGTATATAGTTTGGGTGTTGGGATTAGTATGTAGTTTTAGCAAGAAATTTTTTAGGCGCCCATTCATCCCCCCTCTGGTCACTACTTTCGGTCCTACAAGGGGTATCTGAGCGAGGTTAGGGTTTTCTAATATCTTAACCGATTCTAAACCTAGGTAGTGACCATGACGTCTTCTGGTAAAATCCCGTCCCTACAAGCTTTTGGCTACACTTATTGGAAGACTCGCATGCGAGCATACCTTATGAGCCAGAGCTCGGACATATGGGAGATTTGTGTTCATCCTACTTTCATCATAGTGACTATTGCTGTGGATACTGCTGCTGATGTAGTTACCCAGCATCAAAAAAATAGTAAAGCGGTGAACATTTTATTTTCTGGTCTAGGTCCTAGTGAGTTTGAGCTTGTTATCCATCTCGCCACTGCTCGAGAGATCTGGGCTACCCTCCAGGCACACCATGAGGGGACAACTCAGGTCAAGGCTAGGCTATATCAGACCTACCGGCGTGAGTATGAGAATTTCTCACAGAAGCCGAGTGAGACGGTTGAGGCTTTGTTTGGTCATTTTCAATCGATCATTAACAAGCTTCACGTTAACAATGGATAGCGTGATCAACTGGTCTCGGATCATGAACAGGCGCTTAAGGTACTCCATACCTTGGACCCTAAGATCTGGGAGATCAAGGTTTCTTCTATTGTTGAGAGCGCGTCTTATGATACCTTGACCGTCGTAGAGCTTCTTAGCAAGCTAAAGGCCTCAGAGGTTGATATCTAGTTGAGATCAAATCTCACTAGTTCCGGCTTAAATACGCTGGTGCTTGCGACACCGTCGGCTGATCCTAATGCCATGAGTTGTACTGCTTTTTCCTTGATGTCTATCTCCGAGGAACAACTTGATACTCTAGGAGATGATGATCTGTGCCTGTTTAACAACCGGGTGCGACGTGTCTATGATAAGCGAATGTTTAAGAGACACGACACAAAATCCGGATGCTTTGAGTGTGGTGATACAGGTCATTTCATTGCCGACTGCACCAAGCGGATGAATTAAAAGAAGGGAACCGGCGGCAACTGATGGGGGATTGGTCCCGATCTTCCTCTAGGTAAAGGATAACTTGGGTTGGTGGAGAATCTCTACATTGGCGATCCAAGGCTCCGGTCTGGCGGATCAAAACCTTGCAATCATTACACCACTGTATCCATTGGTTATCAACCACGCAGGACGCGATTGACCTCGCCACGAAGGCTAATTCCTGCAAGCGAACCCAAGAACACAAGCAAGAACAGGAAGGATACAAGTCGAATGCCAAATCACAGACAAACGATGATAAGGTGAGGTTTCACAAACGCCAATGCAGCAGCCAATCGGTCCGGTGCAAGAGGCGGGAACTAAACACACAAGTGTAGATGCAAACAAGCAAAACCTAACCCTAAAGGGCGGCTGGCGTGAATATATAGGGCGTGGCAGCCTGTGGAAGGCGAACAGACTCAGGCTATGGGCTAGAAGGCGAACAGACTTGGAGTAGGGGCTAACACGGCCTAGTTCTGTCACGCAGGACTGTTTTAAACACACAGGTCGACTCGAGACTCCAAAAAGTCCAAGAACGCGCCAATCGGACTTCGTATGAGGAAGTTATGCCCATTTTGGTGCATGGTGGTCGATGTAGTACGAACCAGCGAATTCTTGACTTCAATTCATCCGTGCGACTCCGTCTTCATCTCCAACTCTCCTATTCCATCTCCCATGTTCCTAAGCAACAAAATATCACTAGTATTCAGTAGCATCCCGTCCAAACAAATATAAACATAGTTGCTAAGGAAAGAATTAACCTCATGGTTCAAGCGACGGGCACGGGCGCGTGTGATTGGTCCTTGTAATTGAATTGTAGGTGGAGGCTCCATGTGTGTATCCTGTGAAGTGATGTCCTCATCAGCAACTCCTATGACTCCGATAAGTACGACAACTCAACTTAGGGCAAGCCCAAGACGAGATTCTTTCGAAAGGCTTTGAAGGACTATAGGCATGAGAACAAGAAGCGAGACAAGGCTTTCTTCACCGAGATGGAGAAAAGTTACTCCAAGAGATCCTCGTCTTCCTCCTCATCTTCGAGTTCAAGTGATGAAGAGATCGTGATCAGGAAAGGGAAGGACAGGGATGATCCGGCGGGCCTCTGTTTCATGGCCTTCGAGGACAAGCCGAAGAGATGCTCATGTGACAGCCGAAGATCCCACAAGAGCTTCTGCTCAATGGCTCTTGGGGAGAAGAAAGAAAAGGACTCCTCCTCCGACGATGACGACGATGAGAAGGTATCATCCTATGAACAAGAAGTTGTTAATTTATTAGAACAGAACCATCAGGAGTTGAAGTATCGGGAGAAACTGCTTAGAGGGGCTAAGAAGAGGATATATGAGCTTGAGAGTGAGCTTGCCACAATGAGTGGCAAGATTGAGAGTTTGTCTTCTTCCCCTTGCTTGGGTGATAGTGGTGAGTACCCTAACTGTGAGGGGTTGTTGTGTGACCTGATGACTCTTTAGTCCAGGTACACAGAGAGATTAGATGAGAGAGACGCATTGGCCACTAAGCTTGATAGCGCTTAGTAGGAGCTAAAAAATGCTCATGCCACTGTCGTCGTACCTTGTGTAGACTGCCCATCTCATTTAGCTAGTATAGCTGAGCTGAGAGCCAAGAGTGATGAGCAGTTGAGCGAGTTAGCTAGAGTGAGAGTTGAGTTGGAGCAGACTAAGCTAGAGCTTGAGACCTTGTCAGTTCCACCCACTGTTTGTGAGAACTGCATGTCCATTAGAATGGAGTTGATCAAGCTAAAAGCTGAGAAGTCCGTCAAAGTTGATAAAGAGTGTGAGATCTGCTTGTCTCAGGTGTCGGTGTTAGCTTCCTTGAGAGAGGAGCTAGCTGATGTTCAGAACGAGAACTTTTACCTCCGTCAGTTCCTTAGTTGGATTAGTGCCAGAGAGCCACAGCTCAAAATGATGATCCATCAATTCAAGAGACATGATGGGTTTGGGGTAGGTTACACCTATACCAAGGCTGATTTTGAGAGTGCCATTAGCTGTGCAGTGGAGTGGAGTAAGATGACTCCCGAACAGAGATATCCCAAGACTCACTCCACTGAGTCCTTTAAGGATAGTCAGCCCAAGGATGGAGTGATCCAAGAACAACCTAAAGCTCCACCTAAGAAGCAGACCTGGGTTCCAAAGCCTAAAACTCTCCACATTTCTCTTGATTCTTTACCTGGACCCTCTCACACCAAAGATGCTACACCCAACACCACCAAGCCTAAGAATCCTAAGCCACAACAACATCCCAAGAAGCCTACCTATCACTATGAGTTCTGCCAGAGAGACGGGCATCTTGAGGAATTTTGCTTCGGGAGGAAGGGGGTTGAGCGAGTAGAGAGAGCTCGAGGTGGGCAGGAGCAGTTCTACCAGCAGGGTGGTAGACAGAGAGTTCCTCGATGTAGAGAGAGGCTAGATGCCAGGCCACGTCGTGTAGGTGGTGGTAGAGGAGACGTTTTCATGACCGTGCTCCGGAGGGTGGTTTCCGTTCCGGTAGAGTTCTAGATCGTTATGGATAAGGTTTTGGACCTCGTGACCGTGATTTTATGCAGAACAGAGGACCGCGCTTTGAGCCGCGTTTTGGTCCAGACTCATATGATTCCTTCTGCTTTCCTACATACGAGAAGATGGCTCGACACTGGTTAATACTTTTGCTAGACTTAGTGGTCGACCATTTGCTCCCACTCATGACCATTGATCTTGCAGGATCGAGGACTGGAGGACGTATGGATCATGGATTTAGGATGTTCTCGCCATATGATGAGACACAACAAATGGTTCTCCAGCCTCACTCCCCCGAGCTCCAAGCAATACATCAATTTCGGGAACAATGGTCAAGGGAAGGTACAAGGTATTTGGTCGATTCTTATTTCTGATTATTTCTCTTTGAAGAATGTTGCTTTAGTTGGAAATCTGAACTTCAATCTAATTTCTGTTTCACAACTGCTTGAGGATGGTTTAGAAGTGCGTTTTAAGAAGGGCATGTCTTCTGTTGTCGATTCTAGAGGATCTTTAGTTTGCCAGATCTTACCTTTTGGTAAGGTTTTTCATATTGATTTCTCTAGTTCGTCTGGCCCTTCTCGTTGTCTGATGGCCGGATCCTCCTTTGAGCTATGGAAGTGGCATAGAAGGTTAGGCCATTTGAGCTTTGATCTACTTGTTAGATTAAGTTCTTTGGATCTTATCCGAGGATTGCCTAAGCTTAAGATGGAGGAGGATCTAGTCTGTCATCCCTGTCGTCATGGGAAAATGGTTGCCGCGTCTCACACACCTGTGACTTAGGTGATGACTTCGTACCCGGGAGAGCTGTTGCACATGGATACAGTAGGTCCAGCTCGAGTACGCTTAGTCGGTGGGAAGTGGTACACCCTTGTAATAGTTGATGATTTTTCTCGATTCTCGTGGGTTTACTTTCTAGAGTCTAAGGATGAGACTTTTCAGTATGTTCATGACCTGATTTTGAAGCTAAAGAACGAGAATAATGGTCTGATGCGAGCAATTCGTTCGGACAACGGCTCTGAGTTTAAGAACTCTTAGTTCGTCAGTTTCTGTAGTGATCAGGGTCTTGATCATCAGTTCTTTGTTCCTTACACTCCCCCATAGAACGACGTTGTGGAACGAAAGACTGCACATTTATCGAGATGGCTAGGACGATGCTTGATGACATAGGACTCCTAGGAGTTTTTGTGCTGAAGCAATGAACACAACTTGGTATCTTGCCAATCGCATTTTCCTTAGAGCTTACTTAGGTAAGACGTCATATGAGTTGCGGTTTGGTAGACAACCCAAGGTTAGTCACTTGCGAGCTTTTGGATGCAAGTGCTTTGTGCTTAAGAAGGTAGGGCATTTGGATAAGTTCGAGTCTCGTTGTTGGGATGGAGTCTTTCTTGGTTATGCTTTGCACTCATGAGGCTTTGTTGTTTGGAACCTAGACTCTCAGATGCTTGTCGAGACTTGTGAGGTTTCTTTTGATGAGTCTTTGCCCTCGCCGACTCCTTCTTTTGAACTTTCTGGAGATGATGAGCTTGGAGAGTCCATCTTCGAGGAAGATGATGACCTTCCTGCTGATGATGATGGTAGGCCCTCTGCATCGCCTGCAGACCCCACACCTTTTGAGACTTCGACTGAGGATGAGGACGGACCTATAATTACTCCTTCTACTTCGATCGAGCATCCTCAGCCGAGTCCAGAGGTGCTAGGTGTTGACTCCGGTGAGATGACTTCTCAGCCGAGTCCAAAGGAGCCAGTTGCTGACTCTGGTGAGGTGACTTCAGATCACCTAGGATCCCGAGCAGTTCAGCGTGATCACCCTTCAGAGCTCATCATCGGTGATCTTACGGAGAGATCTTTACGGTCTTCAGCTGGTTCTCTTGCTATGTTTGCTGAGTCTGCTTTTGTTGCTAGTTTTGAGCCCCCGAGATGTTTCTCATTCTCTTTCCGATTCAAATTAGATAAACACCATGCAAGAAGAGCTTGAAAATTTGTTCGCAATCAGGTTTGGACACTAGTTGAGCTGCCACCTGGATGGAACACCATAGGCACCAAGTGGGTGTTTAAAAACAAACAAGGAGAAGATGGTGTTGTGGTGCGCAACAAAGCTCGATTAGTGGCACAGGGTTTTCGTCAAAAAGAAGGCATTGATTTTGAAGAGACCTTCGCCCCTCTTGCTCGCCTTGAGTCCATTCGTATTCTTTTGGCCTTTGCTGCTTCTAAAGGTTTTAAGCTTCATAAAATGGATGTCAAGAGTGCTTTTCTAAACGGGTATATAGAGGAGGAGGTCTATGTTAAGCAACCCCCCGGTTTTGAGAACCCTAAATTTCTACGACATGTTTACAAGTTGCAGAAGGCTTTATACGATCTAAAGAAGGCCCCCAGGGCTTGGTACGATCGCCTGAAGCAGTTCTTGTTGTAGAAAGGTTTTGTGATGGGTTCTGTGGACAAGACTCTTTTCTTGCTTAGAGATGGCACAAACTTATTTGTTGCTCAGATTTATGTGGATGATATTATTTTTGGTGGTTCTAGTAATGAGCTTGTATCCAAGTTTTCTAAGCAGATGCATAGCGAGTTTGAGATGAGTCTCATGGGAGAACTCAAGTACTTTTTAGGGCTCTAGATCAAGCAGACCAAGGACGGCATTTCATCCACCAGGGTAAGTACACACGAGATATGCTAAAGAAATTTGACTTTGGTGGAGAGCTAAAGCCATAGATGACCCAATTGGTACATCTGGAGGTCTGGACAAGGACGAGGATGGCGTCAAGGTAAATGAGAGAGAGTATCGAGGGATGATCGGATCGCTACTATACTTGACTGCGACGAGACCGGATATTCAGTTTGGCGTAGGTGTGTGTGCGCATTTTGAGTCCTCACTGCGCGCATCTCATCTGCGGGCTGTGAAGCATATTTCAGGTATCTTACTTATGTTCCTGATTTAGGTCTTTATTATTCTGCATCATCGTCTCTTGATCTAGCTAGTTTTTTTGGACGCTGATTTTTGTGGGTGCCGGCTGGATCGCGAGTCGACTTCCGGTACTTGCCAGCTTCTTGTTTCTTCACTTGTTTCATGGTCTTCTCGAAAACATCTGGAGTTGCGCTTTCTACTACTTAGGCTGAGTATGTACTGCTGCTAGCTGCTGTTCTCAGTTGGTTTGGATGATTTCTACTTTGCGGGATTTTGGGGTGTTCTTCCCTTCGAGAGTTCCTTTGTGTTGTGATAGCACCAGTGCGATTAATGTAGGGAAAAACCCATGTGTTCATTCAAAAACAAAACATATTGATGTGCGCTTTCACTTTCTGAGGGATCAATATGAGAAAGGGGTCATTGATCTTATTCATGTGATACCCATCAGCAGTTGGCTGATATTTTACCAAACCCCTAGATCAGTCTACTTTTGAGCGTTTACGAGGGGATTTGGGAGTTGTGTATCCTTTTTAGGATACTTTGAGTCAGTTTTCCTTTTCTTCTTTATTTTTGTTGAGTTTTTTGTGTGCGTTCATATCATGCATAATCATATCACATTTTGAGCTGCTTCTGTTATATGATTAATCTGCTTTACTTTCTTTATCTAGTATATGTTTTTGATTACTTGTCAATGATCATGTTCTATTTCAGTTCACATGATATATCTGATATTTGTCATATGCATAGATTTATGTTTTAAAATTGAAAAATGATCACCATTGCTTCTGGTAACTAGCATGTGTAGGCTGAATGCTTTCGCTATCTTTTACATGCCTTGTAGCTAGATCCTTACTTAGATGCAGATATGCAACTTGGACATTTATTTGCTTTAAATAAGAAAAGTGTGTTATAAAATGATAAATAATTCTGAAAAATGAAAAATTTATGCATTTTTATGATTATTAGAAAAGATCCAAGTGGGTTTGCTTTGTCGCATTGCATTGATTCTGGACTACTTACCATAGCACTTTGGTATGAACTAGGACGGTGCAATGTATGCCAAGACCAATTTCTTAAGCTTTTGATGGTCCAGTTCTGGCCTAGGCTTGACTTGGTTGGTTAGCATAAGGTTTGACATGCAAATAACCCCTGGCAGAAATGAAAAATAAAAAGAAAAAAGAAATAGTCTGAAAAATTTAAAAAGATGACTAGTTTGGTGAAGCACTTTGTTTTGGACAATGCTTATCTTGGTAGATATCAGTTAGCTTTTGCGTCTCATGCTTTACTTTGCTTGTTAACTAGAAAATGTGGTGATGCTTTGTTTGCAAAAATTGAAAAAATGCGTGCTAATGACTCTCTTTAGATATCATATGTTGCACTGATCATGTCATGTATCTTAGATAGTATATCTTGTGCTATACCTGTTAGATGTTGCAATTGCAGTTAATCATATCTAAGAAGCATGTTTTTCACACTCCACCTTCACCCCATCTGCATTCATTGCATATTTTGAGGGGGAGCTGCATTTCAGGGGGACTTTGTGTCTATGTCTCTTTAGAGTGCATTTAGTCTCACTTGATGAGTCCAATTGTCAACAAGGGGGAGAAATTTTGGAGTTTAGGGAACATTTTTTAGCTTTCTCTGGGATTTATTTTAGGGGGAGTTCCTTGTTGGTAATTCTGAGATTTGCACTTGTTCTTGAGTCTTTATTTTTGGTTAAGCATAATGACCATTTTCTTGCTTCTGTTTGGCTTTTGGTCATTAGGGTTAAACTTTTATTTCTTTCTTCTATTTTCTTTTGTCTTTGTTTTCCTGTTTCCACATGTTTTGCAGGTTCTGAAGATGAGCTGAAGAGGGTGTTGACAATGCACTCATCAAGGGGGAGATTGAGAAACCATGTTGAAGAACATGGGTTTGATACTCCAGATGTGATGAGTGATTGTCAACGGAAGTCAAAGAAGAAGAGAAATGAAGACCCGCCGAGTCTGAGGCGCATGTGACTCAGGTACACGGGCAACGAGCGACAGCCGGGCAGAGGAGCCACGGAGTCGGGCTGGCCCAATCCGGGTACATGGGCTAGGAGCGGAAGATGATCCACTAGTCTATTGACTAGGTTTGACTTAGGTACACAGGCGGCGAGCGATTGTCGGGCTAAGGAAGCTGCGGGGTCGGGTCGGCCCAATCCGGGTACCTGGTGCGAAGACGGTGGACGCTTTGTCAGTTTTGGCGCAAAACTGACAACTTATGATTATTTTGTTTTTAGGGTATTAATATTTAGTTTTTTAAGTTCATGATATTTTTATTTGAGTCAGGTGATTTTTTTAAGAATATTTTATTAGTTTTCGAAATTTGTTTTAGAGTCAGTGTTAATTTACCTTAGGGGTAAATTAGTCATTTCATGTATTAGGAGTCGCCTATAAATAGGCCCCTATCCCCCTAGGGATAGATGACTGTTTCTAATAGATCAATCTACAGTCCATTTTTGTTGCCACCGAAAATATTTCAATCTGCAAATTTCATCGTCGTCTGATCGTTCTTCTCCGGGAAAGTTTTTTTTCGGTGGCTGGTTTTTCCTGGCGCTTTTCTTCTACACAGCGGCGGCCACGTTGTCGGTGCCTATGGCAACCGAGCTCATGTTTCCTGGCGGGCCCCACGGTGGCAGATAGAAGCAGCGCATGGAAGCTCTTTTTCCAGGGCTTTGCACGGCGTCCAAGCGAGCTGCAGCCATGTCATCACATCAAGCAAAACAGGCAACAACTGCAAACCACCGGTTTTGTTTTTTCCAGCCGTTCCCGCATCGTCACTTCGACAATTAAAGCCAGCGGTAGCACTCTAACACCCCAAATTTCCAGAGAAATAAAATTATTATTTAATATAATTTCCTGGAATTAAGTATTTTGGAAATACCTTTAATGCCCTCCTTAGTCTTTTTGAACTAGAACATACATGAAATGACCAAACCAGGGTCTAGAAAATTTTGTATATGATCCCAAGGCCAAGATATATTTTTGATAATTTTTACAAATTTTTATCAACCTTGGAACTAGCCCAAATATTTTAATCCATTTTTCTGCAATTATTTTTAATCAGAAAACCTTATAAACAGTAATGGGCCTCCCCCTCCCCTTTCTCTCTCTCCCGGCCAGCCCAGCCCGTTGCCCTCGCCCGCCTCGGCCTGACAGCTCGACCCCACCTGTCAGTGAGCCCCTCTCCCCTCGCGCGCAGCGCATCGACACACCGGCCCCACCTGTCGGCGCCGACCGCTCCCTCTCGCGCCCGAGCCCGACTCCACCCGTCAGTCTTCGCGCTCGTGCGCTCGCGCCCGCTGAGCACCTTGGCCCACCTGTCGGATCCGTTGTCCACCTCACGCCAACCCCCCTAACCACGTCGGCCCCCGATCCCGCCTTGGATCCGCTCCGTCAGCCCCCCTTGCGTTAATTCGCCAACGCCATTACCACCCCCGCGACGCTCCGACCGTTTCCCCCTCATTAACCCATGCGTCATCACCCCGGAACCATCGTCCGCATGCATGGAAAGAAGCTCGCCGGTGTTGAAGTGCTTTTACCTCGTGGCCTCCCCCCAATTGCGCCCCCTCTGCCCCCGCCGACGACCCTATTTAAACCCCCTGGTCATCCGCATTTAACCACACACTCACTCGCTGCGAGAACGAACCGAACGCCCACACTCCCGTTTTTAGCGCCACACCACCGCCCGCACTCCGGTCGCCACTCACCGTCGTCGGTGACCTCCTCCGCCCTAGAAGACCCCACCATTGTGACCGCAAGGACGACACCGACCCCGGCCACCCCTCCGTCGACGCCAAACATCGCCGGACCGCCGTTGCCGACAAGGACCCGAACCACCTCATCGTCTACCCTCATCGTCGGCCACGCCCTGTCGACCTCGGACCACCGCAAAGGTACCCCCGTGTTCCCCTAGGCGTCCTCTTTTTGTTTCTAGGTCTAGCTATGGCCACTGTCGCTCGCCGTGGCCTCTGGCCCGCTCGCCGTCGCCGGAGAAGACGACCGGCACGGGCTGAGTACCCGTGCGGTGTCGGATTCACGCGCGACCGTGCCATCTGGATCCGACGGTGATGATTAAGTCCATCGTGCGATTTAATCGGATCCGTTAGATCTCGGCGAAGGGGTACGTTCTAATCTGAAACGTTCGCTAGATTTAAAATCCCGCATCGCATCTGGGCCGCACGATGCGTACCGGTTCGATGTTTCAATCTCAGTCGTCCATGTCACTTTAACTCCCCCGCCTCGCCCTCGCGCGTTGGATCTGGATCCAACGGTCCAGATCTATCCGGCGCACGCGCACATTGCGCAGGTTCACCTTGGGCCTGGCTCACCGAGGACCCGAGGCGATTTAAATTTAAAAATAATTCCACAAACTTTTTTAAACTTGTAAAATTCATATCTGGCGCATTTTAACTTCAAAAATTACCATTCCAATTTTAGAAAATTTGTAATATTATTCTCTTCATGTTCATCCAATAAAAAAAGTATGTTTACTTTGGATTTTCATGATTATTTAAATAGGTATTCAAATGCCCTTAGGGTAAAAATGTAAATTTAATTATTTAGATTTCAGTAAAGTTCATATTTATTCATTTCCTATTAATATAGTGAAACCACTAAGTTTTCTCTGAACCATTTATTTCAAATTAAAAAGAAAACTTAAAATGAGATTTTTCACAATTCAAAACCCCTTATAAAAAGGACAATAATCCATTTTAGTTAATTTAAAATCATTTATAAAATAAGTTTCAGAAAATAAACAACTTGGTTTCCTTTTTTTTGGACAAATCAAAACCTATGTTCTTGTTGTGTGATTTTATATTGTTTAATCGGATGTTGTATTTATTTTATTCTACTTTATTTATATTGGAAAGACAACGCCGCCGCCGAGGAGCTGGAATACTTCCCGGAAGTTACTCCCTCCCCATTCGCTGAACAAGGCAAGTCACCAAACCAATCTTTTGAGCATATTGAACCCATGTTTTACTAAACTATCGCTAAAACACATAGGATATACGTGCATTAGTCAAATAAAACCCTTACAATATATTTGTTAGGATCCCCCCACCTTGATGTGCAACCCAAGCCATGCTATCTAGCCTAAACTCCTTGTCACCATATGATTAGTATTATTAGCTAGTGTCCAATGTATTGACATGATTTCTATATGATTAAAAATGAGTCGTAGCGATTGGAATCTACTATGTGATCCCCGTTATTCTTATCTCTTGGAATTCTATCAGGGATGGAGTTGTTGTGAGTGAATGCATGGTGGGTTTTGGGTGCAAGCTAGGGCATTGGTCAGTAGCACCAGGGGCACTATAAGGACCGGTCTGCGGGATCTGTTGCAATACACTTCCGTACTAACCACAAGTCTAATGGGTAAGTCCTACCTTAGGTATGGAGTGTTCCAAACCGAGGCCACCATTTGGAGATGGGTCAAGCAGCACCTGTGGGTGGCTTGTACCGATGTGGCGCAAAAAGGGGTGCGACGTTAGCCGGGATGCGGCCCGGCGCGCCGGCGAAACCTAGAGCGGGTGGTTATCGCTTGGAGCATTTCATGCTGAGGTTTTGGCACGAGTTCCCGTGGTATGGGTCATCTCGTTACACTTTGGTGTTTTGGATGAGTGCGTGCCTTGTGGGTACAGTAGTACATCTCTGATCAGAGTCATTAATCTTTTCGAAAGCCGAGCCCACAGTCAAGGGCGGGTTGCGTGACATCCCATAGTTAGTTTACTTTTGATATGTATGTGCATGATGGTTTGACATATAAGGACTGTTGTGCGAGGAGGTAAAACGTACTTCTCGAGTTAGATGATGTTATTAATGTTCATATTTATTATTCCGCGTGATAAATTTGACTACACTAAATGCAATAACTGAAAATGTACTTTTCCGCACTTTTAGCCATTATCCTTCCTTTGTTATTATCTTGCATTATTACTTGCATTCGCGGTGGCTTGTTGAGTACTTTTTGTACTCATACCCGTTGGACACACCATTCAGAGGATGCCTACTACGAGGAGGTTTGTCTGGAGTAGCGACCCAGTCAAGAAAACGATCCTGAAGAAGACGTTCGTCATGCAGTTTATTTTCATAGTTTCTTTTAATTTTACACTTGTGTAATAATGTGGTCTGCGAACCACGAATGATTTCCCATATGTACGATGTCGCATGATGAACCTCTTGTTATTATTGTTTTTCTATGGAAATTCAATAATGTTCCGATAGTGGCCTTCGCCACTCACCAGCTCCAGGGTCCCACCGCCGAATGGTGGGACAACTACCGTGAGTCCCAGCCTGAGGACCATGTGGTGACATGGGCGGAGTTCACTATCGCCTTTCGCGCCGTCCACGTCCCTGCCGGAGTTATCGTGGTGAAGCAGCAGGAGTTCCGTGACCTGCAGTAGGGCAGCCAGACTGTCATGGAGTACCTCCATGAGTTCAACCGTGTGGCACACTACGCGCCAGAGGAAGTGCGGACCGATGCCCTCCGCCAAACTAAGTTCCTCCGGGGACTTAAGGATGAGCTGTCCATCCAGCTCGTCGCCACCGACTACGGTGACTTCCAACGGCTAGTAAATAAGCGCTCATCCAAGAGACTGAGCAAATAAGTTGGACCTCAAGAAGAGGAAGATGATCGCCTTCAAGCATCAACAGGCGAATTCCCAGAGGCCTCGCTTCGTCCCTCCGCCACTAGCGTCCGCCTACCATCCTCGGCCCACCTACAGGCCACCCCACGCCTCCAGCGGATCCAATGACGGGCATTCCTGCCCCGCTCCACCAGCTCTGGCCGCTCAGCCGACCTCCACCGCCAAGGCCCCGGTCTTGAAGGATCGCCAAGGAAGGCCGGTCGTCTGCTTCAACTGCCGTAAAGAAGGGCACTATTCGCACCAGTGTCCACACCCCAAGCAGCCCCAAGGCGCGGCACCCAACTAGGCGGTTCATGCCCGCGTCAACCACATCACCGCGGAGGAAGCTCAGGAGGCTCCCGAAGTCGTGCTCGGTACATTTACTACAAATACCGTACTAGCTATGATATTATTTGACTCTGGGCAACACACTCTTTCATCTAGAAAGACTTTGTAAAAACCCACGACTTGGAAGTACTCCCTCTATCAGTCCCCATGATGATTGCCACTCCAGGCAATAAAACCTTAGCCCACTTATACAGTCCTAAGGTTAAGATAGAGATCCAAGGAGTATTGTTCCGGGCTGAGCCAGTCCTCATTAAGTGCACCGGACTCGACCTCATCCTAGGGATGGATTGGTTGATGAAGCACAAGGGAGTGATCGAATGTGCCAACAAGTCCGTAATAGTGACCAACCCCGAGGGCGAAGCCGTCACTTTTCGGATGACCAGCCGCAAACCTCTCGAGGCATCGCTCCACTCGCTTTCCCTTGAAGAGGTACCCATAGTCAAGGAGTTCATGGACGTCTTCCCAGAGGACCTTCCAGGAATTCCTCCCAAGCGGGACATCGAATTCAGAATCGAACTTGTCCCCGAGACCACTCCAATCTCCAAACGCCCATACCAGATGGCCGCCAATGAATTAGCCGAAGTCAAGAGCAGAAAGGATACATCTGACCGAGTACCTCACCCTGGGGTGCACCAATCATCTTTGCCATGAAAAAGGACAAGACCAAAAGAATGTGCGTGGACTATAGAGCCTTGAATGACGTAACCATCAAGAACAAGTACCCATTGCCTCAGATCGACGACCTGTTCGATCAACTGAAAGGATCCTCGGTGTTTTCCAAGATTGACCTCACGTTAGGTTATCACCAATTGAGGATTAGAGAAGAGGACATACCCAAGACTGCCTTCACCTCCCGCTATGGACTCTACGAGTATACTGTGATGTCGTTCAGACTCACGAATGCCATGGCCTTTTTCATGAACATGATGAACAATGTTTCATGGAGTTCCTGGATAAGTTCATCGTGGTATTCATCGACGATATCCTCGTCTACTCCAAGACCAAGGAAGAACACGAAACCCACCTCCGTCAGACCCTCAGAAAGCTAAGGGAGCAGCAACTGGATGCCAAATACAGCAAGTGCGAGTTCTGGTCGTCAGAGGTGAAGTTCCTCGGTCATGTTATATCTGCCGTAGGAATAGCAGTGGACCCAACCACCGTGGAAGCGGTAACCAACTGGTTGCAGCCCACGACCATGACCGAGATCCGGAGTTTTCTCGGATTGGCCGGATACTACCGCCGGTTCATCGAGAATTTTTCGAAGATCGCCAAGCCTATGACCAGACTATTGCAGAAGGAAGTAAAATTTGAATGGACCCCAGATTGTGAAGAAAGCTTCCAAACCCTCAAAAAGAAGCTCGTGTCAGCCCCTACTCTAAATCTGCCAGACATCCGAAATGACTTCCACGTCTACTGTGATGCCTCTCATCAAGGATTGGGATGTGTCTTAATGCAAGAAGGGAAGGTGATATCCTACACCTCCCGACAGCTAAGACCGCATGAGCTGAACTACCCAACCCACGACTTGGAGTTAGTAGCTGTGGTTCATGCCTTGAAGATATGGAGACATTACTTTGTGGGAAATCGGTGTGAGGTCTTCCCCGATCACAAGAGCCTCAAGTACATATTTACCCAACCAGGCCTGAACCTCAGGCAAAGGAGATGGTTGGAACTGATCAAAGATTACGACTTGGGCATCCATTATCATCCAGGCAAGGAAAACGTAGTGGCAGATGCCCTTAGTCGAAAAGGGTACTGTAATGCCATCATGATACAGGACCAAGCCCCTTTGCTTTACAAGGAGATGGAAAGGCTAAATCTAGGGATCACCACCCGAGCGTACCTCGCTGCCTTGGAGTCAAGACCTATCTTGATAGACCAGATCCGAGAAAAGCAGAAGGAAGACCCAGACATCTTGGAAATCCAATAGAACATGCGGAAGGGTAGAGCCCCCAAATTCTCCAAGGACGAGCATGGTACCATCTGGTTCGGAAACCGGATATGTGTGCCCAACAAGCCTGAGTTGAAGACCCTCATCCGTCAAGAAGCCCACGATACTCTATACTCCATACATCCCGGGAGTACCAAGATGTATCAAGATCTGAAGGAAAAATATTGGTGGGTCAGCATGAAGAGCGAAATAGCTGAGTATGTGGCCAAGTGCGACACATGCCGGCGAGTCAAGGCAGAACATCAAAGGCCTGCCGGACTCCTTCAACCCCTCAAGGTCCCCGAATGGAAGTGGGAAGAGATAGGGATGGACTTCATCATGGGACTGCCCCAGACCCAAGCTGGTCATGATTCTATCTGGGTGATCGTCGACCGACTCACCAAAGTAGCTCAATTCATCCCCGTCAAGACAACTTACACTGTCGCCAAGTTGGCCGAGTTGTATATGACCCGAATCGTATGCCTTCACGGAGTTCCTAAGATGATCGTATTTGACCGTGGGAGTCAGTTTACCTCCAAGTTTTGGAAGAACCTTCAAGAGGAACTCGGCACCCGGCTGAACTTTAGCACCACCTATCATCCACAGACCGACGGTCAAACCGAAAGGGTCAACCAAATACTAGATGATATGCTTAGAGCTTGTGCTCTAGACTTTGGCAGAATGTGGGACAAGAACTTGCCCTATGCGGAGTTCTCCTACAACAACAGCTATCAAGCCAGCCTGCAAATGTCCCCATTCAAAGCACTTTATGGGCGTAAGTGCAGAACGTCGTTGCTCTGGGATCAGACCGGAGATTCATAGCTATTTGGGACAGATATTTTAAGAGAAGCTGAAGAGAATGTCAAGGTCATAAGGGATCGATTAAAGATAGCCCAGTCCCAACAAAAGAGCTACGCGATAACCGTCGAAGAGACTTAAACTTTGAGGAGGGTGATTATGTCTATCTCCAAGTCACTCCCCTCCGTAGCACTCAAAGGTTCAACATGAAAGGCAAGCTAGCACCCCGCTACGTCGGACCTTTTCAGATCCTCCGACGGCAAGGAGAAGTGGCATATCAACTTGAGCTGCCTCCATCATTGGCAGGAGTTCACGATGTGTTCCATGTCTCTCAGTTGAAGAAGTGTCTTCGCGTGCCCACCGAGCAAGCCGATCTTCAACAACTCAACGTCCAAGAGGATTTGACCTACATCGAGAAACCCATCAAGATCTTGGAAACCAAGGAAAGGGTAACCAGGAGCCGTGTAGTTCGCTTCTGCAAGGTTGAGTGGGACAACCACCCCCCCGAAGAAGCTACATGAGAAAAAGAAGACGAGCTGAAAGCCCAATACCCCGAGCTATTCGAGTAGCGTTCCAATCTTGAGGACAAGATTCTTTGTAAGGGGATATGTTTGTAACACCCAAAATTTCCAGAGAAATTAAAATATTATTTAATCTTATTTCCTGGAATTAAGTATTTTGGAAATACCTTTAATGCCCTCCTTACCCTTTTTGAACTAGAACATACATGAAATGACAAAACCAATGGCTAGAAAATTTTGTATATGATCCCAAGGCCAAGCTATATTTTGAAAATGTTTACAAATTTTTATCAACCTTGGAAGTAGCCCAAATATTTCAATCCATTTTTCTGCAATTATTTTTTATCAGAAAACCTTATAAACAGTAATGGACCACCCCCTCCCCTTTCTCTCTCTCCCGGTCGGCCCAGCCCGATACCCTCGCCCACCTTGGACTGATAGCCCAACCCCACCCGTTAGTGAGCCCCTCTCCCCTCGCGCGCGCCTGACAGCTCGGCCCCACCTGTCGGCGCCGACCGCTCCCTCGCGCGCCCGAGCCTGACCCCACCTATTAGTCTTCGCGCTCGTGCGCTCGCGCCCGCTGACCGCCTTGGCCCACCTGTCGGATCCATCGTCCACCTCGCGCCAACCCCCCTAACCTCGCCGGCCCCCAATCCCGCCTCGGATCCACCCCGTCATCCCCCTTGCGTTAATTCGCCGACGCCATTACCACCCCCGCGACGCGCCGACCGTTTCCCCTCATTAACCCACGCATCATCGCCCCGAAACCATCGTCCGCATGCATGGAAAGAAGCTCGCCGGCGTTGAAGCGCTTTTACTCGCGGCCTCCCCCCAATTGCGCCCCCTCTGCCCCCGCCGATGACCCTATTTAAACCCCCTCGCCATCCACATTTACCTCCACACTCACTCGCTGCGAGAACGAACCGAACGCCCACACTTCCGTTTTTAGCGCCACACCGCCGCCTGCACTCCGGTTGCCACTCACCGTCGCCGGTGACCTCCACCACCCTAGACGACCCCACCATTGTGACCGCAAGGACGACACCGACCCCGGCCACCCCTCCATCGATGCCAAACCTCGCCGGATCACCGTCGCCGACAAGGACCCGAACCACCTCGTCGTCTACCCTCACCGCCGGCCACGCCCCGTCGACCTCAGACCACCGCAAAGGTACCCCCGTGTTCCCCTAGGCGTCCTCTTTCCGTTTCTAGGTCTAGCTAGGGCTGCCGTCGCTCGCCGTGGCCTCTGGCCCACTCGCCGTCGCTGGAGAAGACGACCGGCACGGGCTGAGTACCCGTGCGGTGTCGGATTCACGCGCGACCGTGCGATCTGGATTCGACGGTGATGATTAAGTCCCTCATGCGATTCAATTATTTAGATTTCAGTAAAGTTCATATTTATTCATTTCCTATTAATATAGTGAAACCGCTAAGTTTTCTCTGAACCATTTATTTCAAATTAAAAAGAAAACATAAAATAAGATTTTTCACAATTCAAAACCACTTATAAAAAGGACAATAATCCCTTTTAGTTAATTTTAAAATCATTTATAAAATAAGTTTCAGAAAATAAACAACTTGGTTTCCTTTATTTTGGACCAATCAAAACATATGTTCTTGTTGTGTGATTTTATATTGTTTAATCGGATGTTGTATTTATTTTATTCTACTTTATTTATATTGGAAAGACTACGACGCCACCGAGGAGCTGGAATACTTCCCAGAAGTTACTCCCTCCCCATTCGGTGAACAAGGCAAGTCACCAAACCAATCTTTTGAGCATATTGAACCCATGTTTTACTAAACTATCGCTAAAACACATAGGATATACGTGCATTAGTCAAATAAAACCCTTACAATATATTTGTTAGGATCCCCCCACCTTGATGTGCAACCCAAGCCATGCTATCTAGCCTAAACTCCTTGTCACCATAGGATTAGTATTATAGCTAGTGTCCAATGTATTGACATGATTGCTATAGGATTAAAAATGAGTCGTAGCGATTGGAATCTACTATACAATCCCCATTATTCTTATCTCTTGGAATCCTGTCGGTGATGGAGTTGTGGTTGTGAGTGAATGCATGGTGGGTTCCGGGTGCAAGCTAGGGCATTGGTCGGTAGCACCTGGGCATTATAGGACCGATCTGCGGGATCCGTTGCAATACACTTCCGTACTAACCACAAGTCTAATGGGTAAGTCCTATCTAAGGTATGGAGTGTTCCAAACCGAGGCCACCATTTGGAGATGGGTCAAACAGCACCTGCGGGTGGCTTGTACCGACGTGGCGCAAAAGGGGGTGCGACGTTAGCCGGGATGCAGCCCGGCGCGCCGGCGAAACCTAGAGCAGGTTGTTATCGCTTGGAGCATTTCATGCTGAGGTTTTGGCACGAGTTCCCGTGGTATGGGTCATCTCGTTACACTTTGGTGTTTGGGATGAGTGCGTGCCTTGTGGGTACAGTAGTACATCTCTGATTAGAGTCATTAATCTTTTTGAAAAGCCGAGCCCACGGTCAAGGGCGGGTTGCGTGACATCCCACAGTTAGTTTACTTTTGATATGTATGTGCATGATGGTTTGACATATAAGGACTATTGTGCGAGGAGGTAAAACATACTCCTCGAGTTAGATGATGTTATTAATGTTCATGTTTATTATTCCGCGTGATAAAATTTGACTACACTAAATGCAATAACTGAAAATGTACTTTTCCGCACTTTTAGCCATTATCCTTCCTTTGTTATTATCTTGCATTATTACATGCATTCGCGGTGGCTTGTTGAGTACTTTTGTACTCATACCGGTTGGACACACCATTCAGAGGATGCCTACTATGAGGAGGATGGTCTGTTGTAGCGACCCAGTCAAAAAAAACGATCCTGTAGAAAACGTTCGTCATGCAGTTTATTTTCATAGTTTCTTTTAATTTTACAATTGTGTAATAATGTGGTCTGCAAACCACGAATGATTTCCCGTATGTACGATGTCGCATGATGAACCTCTTGTTATTATTGTTTTTCTATGGAAATTCAATAATGTTCCGATTTCGATAAATCGGGGCGCCACAAGCATAGTCCTAGCGGTGCTTTTTCTTGGCGGTTCATCCAGCTAGCTAGCGGTCTAGAGCAATAGCAGCTAGGCTAGCTGTGCACATGGCGCGGGAGCCATCGCACGCACCAGCACATGCAGCCATGGCGTTCGGCGCCAGGAAGCGGATCGCTCAGCACGGGCATCGGATTCTCTGCGGTGCGCGACGACGTGAACGACGAAGGTAATTGGTTGTCAATCTAATCTACTATTTTTTTGTAGGATAATTAAATCATTAATCATCCAATTTTTATTAGCCTGCATATCTGATTATTAATTTTTGTGGTTAAATTTTTATCTGCTAAAATATTATTAATGATCACATATTTTATTTAAGTATTTTTAATCTGCTCATATAAAATAATAATAATTATTATTAGTCCCAGTAATATTTTTACTCTAGATTTTACGTGCAATATTTTCGTTCTATTTTTGAATTAATTTTTGAATGATCCATGTTCTATTCATTTGATTAGTATTTTATTTCTAGACTGAAATATAAATATATCGTGATTTATCTAGGTGTTTTTATTTACTGCAGTATTTTTATTTTAGTTTATCTTTAATATCACTTCGATCAAGACACCGGTCATTTTTAGGCTAGACAACTTTAGTTCTAATTATTTGCTTTGGTAATACTATTTGTCTGGCTAAGTTCGTTTGGGTGTTGGGATTAGTATATAGTTTTAGCAAGAAATTTTTTAGGCGCCCATTCACACCCCCCCCTCTGGTCGCTACTTTCGGTCCGACACTCGGTTGAGTGCCCTAGGTCTGATCCAAGGATTGCCCAAGCTTAAATTTGAGAAGAATTTAGTTTGTGCTCCTTGTCGACATGGGAAAATGATGGCCGCCTCACACTCATCAGTCACTATGGTGATGACCGAACAACCCAGAGAGCTTCTCCATATGGACACTGTAGGTCCTTCCCGGGTTAGTTGTTTATGTGGAAAATGGTATATTCTTGTCATTGTCGATGATTTCTCTTGCTACTCTTGGGTCTTCTTTCTAGCGAGCAAGGATGAAGTGTTTTCACACTTTCAGAGCTTATCTTTGAGACTTTTTACTGAAATTCCAAGTGCATTGAAATTCATTCGAAGTGATAATGGCACCGAGTTCAAGAATAGTTTCTTTGTTGACTTTTGTTTGGAGCATGACATAGAACATTAATTCCCTGCTCCGCGGATTCCTCAATAGAACGGTGTTGTTGAGAGAAAGAACCGCACTTTGGTTGAGATGGCTAGGACGATGCTTGATGAGCACAGGACTCATAGAAATTTTTGGGCTGAGGCCATGAACACTACTTGTTACATCTCAAACCGAATTTTCCTATGCTCTATTTTGAATTTGACTTCATATGAGCTGTGTTTTGGGAGACAGCCCAAAGTTACTCATCTTCGAGTTTTTGGCTGTCGATGCTTTATCCTAAAACGTGGAAATTTGGACAAATTTGAGACGCATTCTTTTGACGGGATCTTTTTGGGTTACATTACTCATGGTCATTCATATCATGTTTTTTCAATTTGGAAACTAACACTGTCATCGAGTCATGTGATGTGACTTTTGATGAATCAACCCCCTGTGTTAGCTCTTCTTTCGAACAGGCAAGTCAACACGATATGGAGCAGACGATCTTTGAAGATGAAGATCCTAAAGACTTTGTGGATGAACCCCTACTACCCTCGACATCGACTCCCAAAGCTGACCCTGCTTCAACCACTTCGACAAGAGGCCCCGAAGCTACTACCTCAACATCGGTCATCTTCGACAAATCCCAAGCACAAGTTGAGGGGGAGGCTACATCTCGCCACGAGGCTCCACACCACATCCAAATGATGCATCCTCCAGAGCAGATCATTGGTGAGCTTGATCAAAAGGTAACACATTCTCATGCTCATTTCATTGATTCTGATTTTGTTGCTTCTTTTGAGCCCTTAGATATGAGTCAAGCACTTTCTGATTCTAATTGGATCAATGCTAGGCACGAAGAACATGAAAATTTTGAGAGAAACTAAGTCTCAACTTTAGTTGATCCTCCACCTAATATTCATTTTATTGGAACTAATTGGATTTTCAAAAACAAACAAGGGGAGGATGGGTGTGTAGTTAGAAACAAAGCTAGACTTGTGGCTCAGGGTTATTCTCAGTTAGAAGGGATTGATTTTACATAAACTTTAGCACTAGTTGCTCGTCTTGAGGCTATTAGAATTTTACTTGCATTTGCGGCATCCCATGGTTTCAAACTTTATCAAATGGATGTTAAAAGTGCTTTTCTTAATGGCTTCATAGGAGAAGACGTTTATAAAAAACAACCCCTGGTTTTGAAAACCCCAAATATCCTCTGTTGGCGTAAAAGATTACGCTAACATGTTCTCTAAGATTAAGAACTAACAAACAGTGAATTCGTGTTAAGAACTATCTCAAGCCTCCGAATTGGATAATAGCTTAAGTAGTCCGAATGTGTGTATTGCATAGCTGAGTATTCGATGCCTATTACAGGGTAAGAAGGGGGGTATTTATAGGCAAAAAAGTCTAAGGAAAAGACCTATCTACCCCTCAATTACAACCGACATAGTGGAAACTATTCGGTACCCTGAACAGGGTTAAAATGGTAAAATCTACCCGGAGTAAGTAGATAAGCCAAACATCTTATCACCCTTGCAGTTTTGCACCGGAGCTTCATATCCTGCGAAGGGTTCATTCGGATTGTAAGTCGAAGCACCCTTCAACTTGATGACTCCACCACCTTCGGGCATAAGCTTATTAGCTCCGAAGCTGATAAGTTATCTTGAACTGTTAATCTCTAAGTCCTGAAGGTGAAGTATTTTTCCCCAACAGTATCCCCTCGAATACGCTTCTCCGAATTTAACCTGTATAGTAGGGAAGCAGTATATGCAAGGAATATTTTCATATTCTGGGACTTAGAGAAGTTTGAATACGTTACAGTTATTCGAAGGGCCTCAGACCCCGAAGCATCCGGACAACGGCCTCGAACTAGAACTGCTATGTGAATGCTTCGTGAGAAAGAGAACCGTTGCGGAGTCTAAACGTCGTGAGGAGCCGTTTATCTCGAGCCGTTACTCCACAAGTAGCCGTTATGCTCTTGAAAAGGTAACGGTCGAAATTTACTACGGACTCACAACGTTTCGCTTCCTGGACCCACCTGCCAGTGACGGAAGTCGAACCTGAAGTGTGAATGCAATCGAAGCACAACAACTATCGGGAGGCTATAAAAGGGGAATCGGAATTCACCAAGGACTTTTACCGTGCTTGGCATCCGAAACATACTTTCTTCAACCTCCAACTCCCTCAACTTTCCGAGCGATCGAGCCATGGCGAGGACCAGCCACACCGTGCCAGCGGCGGTGGGTACTTTAGTGCAGAGGTAGGCGTGGGCGGCTTCAGCGGTAGCGGCAATGGCGGGAGCTCCGGGAGACGCCTGGCCTGAGAACCCTCATCGGCCAGTCCACAAGCACTATGGAGTCCATCGAAGAAGCCGTAGACAGGAAGCTGGGGCCCGGAATGAGGACTCGGGTCCCTGGAACAAAGTCGACCGCGAGGCCATGACGCGGAGAAGTTGTGGTCTTCGAGGCATTCTTCGAAGCGGGTCTGGGCCTTCCTGCCATCAACTTTTTATCAGAGGTACTGGAAATTTTCCATATTACCTTGCCTAAGTTATCTCCCAGTGCCATCGCCTGGCTGGCCTTCTTCGAATGGGCGCTTTGAGCCGAAGGGTGCGAAGGACGATCAGAAGTCTTCGCCGCCACCCACGAGGCTATCTGCCAGCCGAAACCACAAGATGGCCCCGAAGACAACAAGGTGATAACGGCCTACGGAAGTATTAACTTCTAATTGTGGAGGAAGCATGCTCAGCACTTTCCAGCGAAGGCCATCAACGACTGATGGTAGACCAACTGGATCCTTCGGTGGTTCTACGCCAAAGTCGGAGAGGATTCCCCCTTTGCAGGACCCTTCCAAGAAATATGGTTCAAGAAGGAGGCGGAGGTCACCCCGAACCCTAGCCTGCTCTCAACGCGGCTAGGGCTATTAACTTCAATTGCCAGTCGCATGAGTATACGTGACCTGGCAGAAGAGTTCATCGCGCTCTGAATTCCACCCCTCGGGGCTGACTGGCTGATAGCGTTCCAACACGCTTCGGAGGGTGAGCTCCGAAGTCTAGGTAAGACTTCAACTTTCCTGCAATAATATGTTAGACGAAAAAATAACATACTTATAATATGATACCCTTTTTTCAGTGGCCCCACTGGCATTAGCCCCGAGCAAATAACACGAGCCACCGAACGGGTGCTCGGAGCCCCTCCGGAGGCCGAAAGGCAAAAAAGAATAGAGCTTGCGGGGAGCTAGGAACGCTGTAACAGAGTATGGGGGCCCTCAGAATGGTGCCTCCTCCTCTACCGGACTTCAACCCGACCAGAGCGGCCCCCGAAAAAGGAAAGCCATCCTCGAGCCTTCGAAGAAAGCTGGCACGACCCCCATTATGAAGTTGAAGAAAGTAGCAAAAATTCCTCCTCAGCTGACCTCGGCATCATCTGCCTCATACCTGGGCATTCGGAGCTCATCTTTGGATGACTCTGGGAACAAAGGCTCCAAAAGCAAGGGCTCCGACACTCAACTGGCCAAAGACTTCGAGAACTATCTTCACAACTGAAGCTCCTGCTCGGGAGGCTACGGAGGCGGACACGACACACACTCCAGCACCCGCCGCTGCGAGTTCGGAGCTAGAGACAGTCGTCCCCAACTCTCCTATAGCTGGGGTGATCACAGCGGAGGTCGATCCTCCAGCGGCAACTACACCGGAGAGGACTTCAGGGGACGACCTCGACGACATTCTCTAGATGTACGAAGTCCTGGAGGACCCGACCATTTTACCTCAGGGCACCTCCAAATGTAGGATCCGAACCTTTTAACTTTTTCACTTCGTGCAATAGTTATTGCACACAAATATTCATCGAGTACCTCAATGATGTAGGTGTATCGAAGGGTAACGTAGCCCCGGCCGCAGACGAAGCTCCAGCTTCTTCCGGGGTTGCGGCTCTGATAGAGACCTCAGCTCCACTAGACACCCCGGCTCCGACGGTGGGAGCTGTCTCTGTCGACGTGGTTCCGGCCGAAGGGACAACCGTCGAAGGGGGATCTACCTCTGCCGGAGTCATGCCTTCGGCCTTCGTACCGGGGAGTGGAAAAAGCATGACAAGCCTTGGACTTCCTCCTACTCCGATGACAACGCCCTCTTCCAACAAGCCTTCGGCAAGTAACTCGGAGGAAGAGGCGACTGAAGATGACCGTCGGGCTTTGTCCTGGCTACCTTTGTTGGCTCCCTTCCTAGAGCAACGAACAGGTCTTTGGGCGCTCCTGGAGCCATTGGCGGAGAAAGGCCAAGAAGTCGTAAAATCCGACTTGGTCTCCATCTTGAGCGAAGCCAGAGCCCCGGAGCTTAATCTATCCCTCGAAAGGGCTGCCCTTCAGGTATACAAAATACCACAAATATCTTTAATTGACAAATGTAACTGCTCGGTACTTACTTGCTCCTTTTGCAGCAATTTGTCCTTGCTAGAGCGGCAGTGACTTCCAACGAAGCCGAAACCAATTGGCTCAAGAGGAAGGTTACCACCCTCCAAACTACGCTCAAAAACTCCAAAGACAAGACACTTCGGTTGGAGGAAGAGCTCCTCAAAGAACGGAGGGCTAGGACCGCCATCGACGAAGCCCTTCGGCTCAAACAGCAGAGCAGCGGCACGCTCCGAACTTTGGCCCAAGAAGCCGAAGCTGAGTGCTTGGTGCTCCGAGCGGAGGTCGAGAATCTCTGGCAGGTGGCAGCTACTTCGAGCGCTCAACTGGTAGAGCTCCAAGGCTCTCTCAAGCAAGTGATGGCTCAGAAGAGATCCCTGCTATCCCGGATTGCCAAAGTATCTGCTACTGCTGCGGGGCTGGAGGCGGCAGAGACGAAGAATGCTACAATAGCGGAGCGTACCTTGGATGCTCTTCAGGGTACCTTGGAATACATCGGCACCATGTGCCCTTCTTATTCTGCTACGGCGAGTGAGCCCCTCAACCAGAAGCTGAAGAGGATTCAAGTGGCGACGTCGCTGATGATGGGCGACGGTGTCTGGTACGGAGAGATCTTCGGACAATGTGCTGAAATAGGAGTCCTCCGTCACCTCGAATCCCTTGGAATTTCCGTCACTCCGGTTGGTGGTTCGACACCTGCAGGCTTCACCGATGAGAGCTTGTTGCGTCCTTCGCAGGATGTAGCCTCAGCTTGAGAAGCTTTCCGGTCAATCTGGAAAACGGACCACAAGGCTGCAGCCAAAGCTTGGATCGATGAGGCCCGTCGGCAAAAGCAAGCGCAAACAAGGCCTCCGCTTCCAGCTTCGCCAGCTCCGACCCCTCCTGCTCCAGCGACTGACCCGCAGGTCTAGTCTTATAGGGTGTTTAAATATGTATAATAAATCTTGTAAAGCCCTTTGGATTAATGAATGAAAGTTTGTAAATGAAGAACTTGTTTGAATGTTTATTCTTTTAGGTTTTGCCATGTCCTTCGGAGCCTGACTTCGAAATACTAGAAATTAATGAAGGGCTCCATCGACAGTGGTCAGTCCTTGAGAGCTTAAGGCCTTACCGCCACTCTCGCTTCTCTGTTCCTCGCGGAGATCAAGGAGAGATAGCCTCCAAAGTTTGTCGCGAAGTTTTAACTTATATCAAGGAGGAGGAAAAGGAAAAAACATCTTCATCCTTCGACCATGTAGATTGGTCTGATTCGGAGTATCAGGCCGAAGACCCTGTGGAGGCTAACTTCGAAAGGCTTCTGACTTGGGATGAACTTAAAGAGGAGCAGACGAAACTGTGAGCTTCGAAGAAGAAAAGAAGCACTCGGACTAAAAAGACAGTTTCGATGGCTTCAAGCTCCGGAGGTCAAAGTAGCCTTAGAAGTAGTTCTAGAGGTCGAATGGGTCTCCGATTTTACCTAGGCTTAGACCAAAATTTCTCTTAATGTAAAAGTATGATTATTAAATTAATATGAATTGCTTCGGAACCATGTTGTTGTTCCTTACTCTCCTACCGCTCCTTGTGGGTGGGGGACCTTACGCATTGCAATAAGGTCCATCGGACACAATGATTTGCACAACAATCTGATGCTTCGTAGAACACTCAGTAACCATACTTTACTCTTTCGTAGAGTTCTTCGAACTATACATTCGTATTATGATGTTTGTAAGTTTCAGAGCTGAATTTATACTCACAAGCTCCTATACTAGTCGCTTAGGACTTTAAAAGTGTCTCATTGGCCGAAGCCTTGAAACCTTATTTCTTGGTCACCTTCGACTCTTTTACAGATGCTTCGAACCCGGAGGTCAGAAATCTGTTCCTTTAAAGTCCTTAGACTCTTCTACAGATCCTAACAAGTCGGAGCCTGGAATCCGTAGGCTGGCCACCTTCGGCTCTTTTACAGATGCTTCGAACCCGGAGGCCGGAAATCTGTTCTTTTAAAGTCCTTAGACTCTTCTACGGATCCTAACAAGTCGGAGCTTGGAATCCGTAGGCTGGCCACCTTTGGCTCTTTTACAGATGCTTCGAACCCGGAGGCCGGAAATCTGTTCTTTTAAAGTCCTTAGACTCTTCTACGGATCCTAACAAGCAGGAGCCTGGAATCCGTAGGCTGACAGCAGAGCACTTGAACCAATGGTTCGAAGGCCGTTTTCCAGGTCCTTAGAAAGATGCTTGACTCCACAAGCATCTCCGTTCTCCTGATGCGTCCACCAGGAGTAAGGGATATTCGAAGAGCAAACAAGATTCGAACCTCCACTTTTATTTAGAAAGGAACTTTTACAATTGATTACAAGGAGCCCCTAAGCGTAATAACGCTTAAGGTGCTCCGCATGCCATGCATGCTTCAACTCTTCCCCTTCTAAATTAGCTAATTTAAACGATCCGGGGCGCTCTGAGCGTAGGATAATATATGGTCCTTCCCATTTATTTCCTAACTTCCCCGAGGCTATTACACTTCACAAACTAAATGACCTGGCCTAAGCTCATTTAGCTTTATCTTCGGGTCATAACATGTTTTTGTTTGGTCTTAGTACTTCGTTAGATTGGTGACAGCTCGAAGCCTTGTTTCTTCTGACAAGTCTAGCAAAGTGTTCCTCTCATCTTCGTCTCCAGGTTCAACTACGCGAAGGGATCCACCCCTGAGCTCCGTAGGAGTCATGGCCTCATCTCCGAATAGCAGCCTGAATGGGGTAAAGCCTGTGGACCTGGCTTGAGTGGTCTGATTGGACCATAAAATCTTAGGGAGCTCTTCGACCCACAGCGCCTTGGCCAACCCAACAATCCTTCGATTCAGACCAGAGAGAATATTCCCGTTGGCTCGCTCGATGGCTCCGTTGGACTGCGGGTGGCGCACTGTTGCGAAGCATAACTTGATGCCCAGTTCTTCACAAAATTATTTGAATGTCTCATCTTCAAACTAGGTTCCATTATCCACAGTTAGCTCCTTTGGTACTCCGAACCTGCATATAATATTTTGCCAGAAAATTTTTGCACATTTCTTGAAGTGATAGCAGTCAGGGGTTCTGCTTCGACCCATTTAGAAAAATATTCAATTGCTACCACTGCAAACTTCAAGCTGCCTTTTGCCATTGGAAAAGGGCCGATGAGATCCATGCCCCACCGTGCCATTGGCCATACCAGGGCAATAACTTGAAGTGGTACTAGAGGACGGTGGCTTCGTCTTCCCATCCACTGGCATCCTTGGCAGGTTTGAACCAACTCCTCCGCATCTCTTACAATTGTCGGCCAGTAGAGCCCCTGCCGGAGTGTCTTTCCTGCTAGAGCACGTGGGGCTAGGTGGCTTCCACATAAACCTTCATGAATGTCCCGAAGTATATCTTGGCCTTCGGGTTGAGAGATGCACCGGAGTAGAGGAGAACAAACTCCGACTTTGTATAACACTCCATTGACAAGCTTATAATTTCGAGCCCTTGCTTGCAACCGTCGGAAATCTAGACCTTCTGAGGAATTTGCGCTGCCTTGCAAGACATCCATTATGGGAGCCCTCCAATCTATAGCTGGGATGAAAAGGACTTCTGCGGATGGTAATTGATTGACTGTAGGCTTGACTAGTTCTTCATAGAAAGCACCCTCCGGGAGGTCCAATGCTCCGGCTGCAGCCTTCGATAGAATGTATGCAAGTTGATTATCTGCTAGAGGGATACTTCGAATAGAAAATCCTTTGAACGCTGCTTCTGTTTTGCGGATTTCTTCCAGATACTTTGCCAGATGTGGGTTCCTTGTGTTGGACCGGAAACGGCGACCAGAGGGGGGGTGAATGGGAGCTTTTAAAATTTCTGGCTAAAAACTTAGCCTTCGGGTTCAGTTCTGTCTTCTGCGGAACAGGCTTCGAACACAACCTTCGAAGGTCTGGTTCGGAGGTACTTCGGCAGCTCCGAACACAGGCTTCGTAGGAACAAAAGTTCGAAGTCAAGAAGACTTCGCTCCACGAACAACCCTCGAAAATCTACTCTGCTAAGTCAGTGCAGGCTCCGCACACGAGGTGCTTCGAGCAGGCTTCGCACTTCACCCTTCGCAAGAGTGGACAGCCCTCTGAGGACTTCGACCAAGTACTTGGCGACAGCAACTGATGCTGGGCTTCGTACGCGAAGGTCTACACGCACACAAAACGGACTACACTAAGGGCTTCGACACAAGAAGCACTACGGGAAAAGAACAGGGCTTCGCTAGTAAGCAGCGAGGTCTTGCCTCGTGTTACACAGAGCGACAACACACTGTAAAACACACTTCGCGAGAAAAACACCCTTCGCCAAAACAAGCTTCGGTGCACTAAGACTAGCGAGGTATGTAAAGCGAGCTCAAGCAAAAGCACAAGGAAGCAGGGCTTCGCCGCTTGAACAAGGAACACAAAATATATTGAACTCTGGATGAAAAAACCAGCGAGGTCTGTGTACAGGAGCTCAACAGTAAATGCTCAAAGTGTTAAATGTTACCTACCGAGCCCCCATATTTATAGCCCATGGCTTCATCCTAAGGAAGTGACTACTTTACCCCTAGGGTTTACAACAGATTTGTCTCTACAGAACTAAGGGGTAAAAAGGTAGTCCACCTTTATTTTGGAGGCTTCTCTGTCAGCTGCAGAGGGGACAGTGTCAGCCTTTTTCAGAACAGACAGTGTCAGCCTTTACAGTGTTGACTTCTGGAACCTCCCTTCGCACCGGAGGGTGCGGTAGCTTCGGCGAGAAGCCTGCAGCCTGTTGGCCTTCGCTCCGCCGAAGAAGTCGTTCGATACAGTGACGGTTTTGAGCCGAAGCCGTCAAAGCCCTTGGGCCTTCGCACCACCACCTCCGGAGTGGATCACCACGGCTTCGCAGCTACTCCCAGCTCGAACACCGTCCGTCCGTGTACCGAAGCCATGCAAGGCCGAAGCACCTCAAGTCATCCTCACTCCGAAGCTACCCTTGCTCCGAAGCCTTCCACACTCCGAAGCCCCACCTTCGGAGTACCACCCTTCGAAGTCCCTCCTTCGTCCAAGGCCTCCGCATGAAGCATTCCATGAGCACTCCGTCGCAGTGCCTCACCTCGAGCACACTCCACGACGAGCCTCACCCGGACCATGCCTTCGATGCGCCTCGACTTCTGAGACCTTCGTTGGGCCACCTTCGAGTGTCTCCCTCCGGAGCACACTTCGAACCCTTGCCTCCGCAGAGGACTTGGTCCACCAACTCCGAAGTCACTCCATCCGGAGTACCTTCGAAGTGCCTCACCTCCGAGGACTTTGTCTCGGAGTACCTTCAGCCGGAGCCACGCTCCGCACTCTCTGCCTTCACCTGGCACGCCTCGACCCGAGGACCGACCCGGACCACCTTCGCAGCCACCGTGATGGAGCTCCCCGCTCCCCTGGCATCAAGCCTCCCGCTTGACCCAGGTTCACCCGGCTCGAACCTTGTCCGTCGCCTCCGGAGTCCCTGCGCACCACAGAAGAGCAAACAAGTGTATCCAGTACTCCGGAGACCTCTCCGGGTTAGCAACCTCCGGTACACACTCCGGTGTACCGCCCAAAGTACCGAAGCCATTGGTACGAACCCTGTCATCGTGTACTGCCGGACCCCTCCGACGAGCACACTCCGCTGCACAGCTGCAGCAAGCAAACACCGAACACACTCCGGTGACACACCTCCGTACACCCTTCGGAGGTACCACCTCCGAAGCCCCTTCGGAGGTACCCTTCGAACAGAGGGTAAATAATCCTGTCAATCACTCATCACAACACCGAAACCACCCTTGGTTTCTCAATCTCCCCCTTGATGAGTGCATTGACAACCAAATCGAAGTTCAAGAAAATGTAAAAATTTTCAGCACACAAGTGACCATAAAAACTCAGAAAAGAGCCAAAGCATGTCACTTGATAAAAGAATTTTTCTCCCCCTTTGTAAAAGAGTAAAAGCCCTTTTTGGCAAATCTCCCCTTGATAAGAACTCCCCCTGAGTTAAGCAAATTTTTCTCCCCCTTTATGTCAAAAATCTCTCCCCCTTTTAAAAATGATGCCTTCTTGCGGCAGAGAACATAGCAAACCTCTCCCCCTTTGGCAATGCAAGCATCAAGGAGCATTCAAAAGATGCAAAGCTTTGAAATGAATAGAATTGCAAAGACATATAATGCAAAAATATGCCAAAATTAACACAAATGATCATGTGCTCAGCTCAATTTAACAATCTGTGAAACAAGATGATGGCATGTGATTTTGTCATTTTAAGATAAAAGCATCACCACTTAGTCAAAGCAGCTAGACATGAGAAGGCAAGGACTGCGCAAAGCTAACAAATTCTACCCTAGACAGACAAGTCTTGTTCAAAAGGAGCTGTGAAAGCAAACTTGATGAACAATTAATTTTGCTGTTCTTTTTCTTAATGCCAGGGGTTATTTGTTTGTCCACCTTATACTTTCCAATCAAGCCAAGCCTAGGCATGAAAGACATCTGAAGCTTAAGGCGGTGATTTTGGCATACACTACACTATCCCAGTTCAGACCAAAGTGCAATGGTAAGCAGTCTAGAATAGAGTAGTGCGACAAACAAACCCTCCTGGATCTTTTCATTTAAACCAGGCAAATCATGGATTTGATTTTGATTTTGATGAATTTAATATTTTGATGAGTATCCATGAATAAAGAACACATTTTTCAAGTTGCAAATTTTAGCATCCAAGGAGCAGTGTCTTGCTGTCAAGTAGATAAAGATAGCTAAAAGCAGTCCAGCCTAAACAAGCTAGATACAAGATTGTGCGGTGAGCAAGTTTTGATTTTAGAAAATAAAACATCATGCACAATCAATGTTCCAGACATATTTCATAGAGCTGAGCTGTCATGATTTCTTTGAAGTAAAAGCAGGCATATAATAGCAAAAGATGTAGGTGCAATTCCACACATAATGAGCATATGCAAGACAATTACAATCAGCTCCCCCTCACAAAATGCCGTAGGGATGACAAATACCAAGTTCCCCACGCAAGTAAGCAAATCGAGAAGCATCGAGGGGTTTTGTAAAAATATCGGCATGCTGGTGTTGGGTATCAACATATTGAAGTTCAATATCACCTTTCTCATTGTGATCTCTGAGAAAATGATACCGTACATCAATGTGTTTGGTTCTGGAGTGCTGAACCGGGTTGTTTGCAATACAAATAGCACTAGTGTTATCACAGAAAAGTGGAACACTCTTATAATCTAACCCGAAATCCCGCAAAGTGGAAACCATCCACAAAATCTGAGAGCAACAGCTAGCTGCAGCAACATATTCGGCCTCAGCCGTTGATTGTGCAACACTAGACTGTTTGCGGGAAGACCAGCAAACCAAAGACGTACCCAGAAAATGACAAGTACCAGAGGTACTCTTCCTATCAATTCTACACCCAGCAAAATCCGCATCTGAATAACCTCTAAGACATAAAGATGAAGACGATGAATACCATATGCCAAATTCAAGGGTGTGTTTGAGATACCTTAGGATGCGCTTTACCGCTTGGCGGTGCGAAGCTCGTGGCGAAGCCTGAAAACGAGCGCACAGACACACAGCGAAGTGTATGTCCGGCCTCGTGGCAGTCAAGTAGAGGAGGGAGCCGATCATGCTCCGGAACTCCTTCTGATCTACGGCTTCTCCATCTTCGTCAGGGTCCAATGCTACAGATGTAGCCATTGGAGTGGCGAGGGGCTTCGCATCGGACATGTCGAACTTCTTGAGCAGGTCCTTGGTGTACTTTGTCTGGTGGACAAAAGTACCTTGTTTGCTTTGCTTGATTTGCAAACCAAGGAAAAAGGTGAGTTCACCCATCATTGACATTTCAAACTCCCTGCTCATGGTATCTGCAAACTCGGCAACCAAAGCATGAGAAGAGCCACCAAAGATGATATCATCCACATAAATCTGCACTAGGAGGAAATCTTTGCCATGCTTGAGAGTAAACAATGTTTTATCAACAGAGCCCATCAAATACCCTCGCTCAAGCAGAAAAGACTTAACTCTATCATACCACGCCCGAGGGGCCTGCTTGAGTCCATAAAGAGCCTTATGAAGTTTAAGGACTTTATGTGGGTACTTGGGGTTTTCAAAACCAGGGGGTTGTTTTACATAAACATCTTCACCTATGAAGCCATTAAGAAAAGCACTTTTGACATCCATTTGATAGAGTTTGAATCCCCGGGATGTCGCAAAGGCAAGCAAAATCCTAATGGCCTCAAGGCGAGCAACAGGTGCAAAAGTTTCAGTAAAATCAATCCCTTCTAGTTGAGAAAAGCCCTGAGCTACAAGTCTAGCCTTATTTCTAACAATTGTTCCATCCTCCCCTTGTTTATTTTTAAAAATCCATTTTGTTCCAATGAAATGAACATTAGGTGGAGGATCAACTAAAGTCCAGACTTGATTTCTTTCAAAATTCTCAAGCTCTTCATGCATGGCATTGATCCAACTAGAATCAGAAAGTGCATGACTAACATCTAAGGGCTCGAAAGAAGCAACAAAAGCAGCATTAGTGAAATGGGCATGAGAACGAGTTACCCTTTGATCAAGCTCACCAATGATCTGCTCGGGAGGGTGCATCCTTTGGACATGATGTGGAGCCTCGCGGCGGGATGCAGTCTCCCCCTCAACTTGTGCGTTGGAGTGATCCAAGATGACCGATGTTGAGGTACTCGCTTCGGGACCTCGTGCCGAAGTAGTTGAAGCGGGGTCAGCTTCGGGGGTTGATGTCGAGGGTAGTAGGGGATCATCCTCGAATTCTCCGGGATCTTCGTCTTCGAATAAGGTCTGTTCCATGTCGTGTTCATTTGCCTGTTCAAAAGCAGAACTAACAGAGGGGGTTGATTCATCAAAGGTCACATCACATGACTCGATGACAGTGTTAGTTTCCAAGTTATAAACACGATAAGAATGACCATGAGTAGTGTAACCCAAAAAGATCCCATCAGAAGAGCGCGACTCAAATTTATCCAAGTTACCACGTTTTAGGATAAAGCAGCGACAGCCAAAAACTCGAAGATGAGTAACCTTGGGCTGTCTCCCAAAATGCAGCTCATAAGATGTCAAATTTAAAATTGAGCGCAAGAAGATTCGGTTTGAGATGTAACAAGCAGTGTTCATGGCCTCAGCCCAGAATTTTCTAGGAGTCCTATGCTCATCAAGCATCGTCCTAGCCATCTCAACCAAAGTGCGGTTCTTCCTCTCAACAACACCGTTCTGTTGAGGAACCCGCGGAGCAGAGAATTGATGTTCTATGCCATGCTCCATGCAAAAGTCAACAAAGAGACTATTTTTGAACTCAGTGCCATTATCGCTTCGAATGAATTTTAATGCACCGGGGAGTTCAGTGAAAAGTCTCAAAGCCAAGCTCCGAAAGTGTGAAAACACTTCATCCTTGCTGGCAAGAAAGAAGACCCAAGAGTAGCGAGAGAAATCGTCGACAATAACAAGTACATACCACTTGCCGCCTAAAGAACTAACCCGAGAAGGACCTACAGTGTCCATATGGAGAAGTTCTCCGGGCTGTTCAGTCATCACTGTGGTGACTGGCGAATGCGAAGCGGCAATCATTTTTCCATGTCGACATGGAGTGCAAACTAAATTCTTCTCAAACTTGAGCTTGGGCAATCCTCGGATCAGGCCTAGGGCGCTCAGACGAGCGAGCAACTCAAAGCTCATATGCCCTAGTCTCCTATGCCACTTCCAAAGCTCAGAAGTCGAATGAGCAACAAGACAATGAGAAGAACCAGATGACTCTGAAAAATCAGCTCCAAAAACTCTCCCAACTCTAAAAATCTTACACACCACAACGCCATCAGAATTGAGCACTTGCGAAGTATCGCGATGAAATCGCACTTCGAAGCCCTCATCAAGCAACTGAGATACAGACAGCAAATTGTATCCCAGGTTCTCAACCAAAGCAACATCTTTGAGAGTGAAGTTCGTGTTAATCCTTACCACACCTTTACCTTTCACTCTACTCCTTTGATTGTTTCCGAAGGTGATATGTTCCCTTTGCTTGGTTGTTGTGAGGCTGGAGAACCAATTTACATCTCCGGTCATGTGGCGCGAACAACCGGAGTCCATGATCCACGTGCCCTCCAAGCCTCGACCTGTCGCCTACACATGATGAAAACGTCTCGATCGCTCAGTGCTGGGGTGAGTAAAATAATAACGAGGCATCCAGCACTGAGTGACACGAGTAGTAGGCACAGTAAAAGTAGACGGTCTACGCACATGAAAATCAGCATGATGCAAAGTGCGAGGTCTACCTACATGCAAAGAACGCAAAGCATGACGAGGTCTCCTACTCTGACGAGGTACAAAGCTACTCGCCCGAGGTCTACCACCATATGGAACATGGTGAACACCTCGAGTAGCAAAACCTCTCCGAGAAGCACGAGGAGCCTCGAAAACAGGACGAGAGTAATACTCAGACTCATGCATACCTAAAGATGGGTAATGCATGTCCTGATAGCTCATCGCCTGTGCACGTCGCTCATCCTTGATGCGACGGAAACAGAAATCAATCAAATGACCCGCCCGCTGACAATAAGAACAATGAAACACTCTCCTGGGGGCACTCTCATGGGTCATAGGAGCAACTCTCACAGGCTCCTTGGGTTTCTTCTGAGTGGTTTTCTTGGGAGGATTTTTCTTGGCAGGAGGTGTGGTTTTCTTTGGTGGATGGGTAGGCTTTTTGGCTGATGGGGTGTCCAACAGAGCTCTCTCTTTCTCTAGGGTGGTAGGAGAGGTAAAAACAGTTTTGGTCTTACTGTCTGAAGCTATCCTCTCAAAACCCAAACCTAGAGCTACCCCGGCTCTGTCAGCACACAACTTGGTCTTGGCCAAGAGCAAATCCATCCTACCCTTTCCCCCAGTGCATTTGTTCACCACAGAAAGAAGGTATTCATTTTCAGACATGAGATTCTCAGCTCGCTCTCTAGCAGTGCCTAGCTGGTCCTTAAGGGTAATGCAAGTGTCACAAACAGGTTGCACATCCTTAGAACTACCGGCCCTCTCCAATCTAGCCTCTAAATCATGAACATGCTTATCACGTAAATTAATGCTATCGCGTAATAAACAGCAGTTCATGCAATCAATAACATCATGAGGTCTAGAATCCACCTCCAAAAGCTGCTTCTGTGCAGTCTCAAGCTCAGAAAGAGTTTGAGCATGAACAGAACGCAACTGAGCAAGCTCACTCATGACAACAGAACATGATTCACATTCAGCATCATCAAACTTAGACTTAAGCATGGCATATTCAGTAGAAACATTTTCTAGCCTAAGTCTAAGGTCTTTTCTTTCTCTAGCGGCTTGCACAAGTAATCTATCCTGACCTAGCACTACTTCATTCAGCTCATCTAATTTAATTAGTAGCTGGTCAGATGATAGGTTTACCTCAGATGAGTCAAGCTCATCGCCGCTGTGATCGCTGTCGGCCATGAAGCAAAGGCCGGTGAAGTCACGTCCCTTCTTGTCCTTCTTGTCCTCCTTCCTTGGGGACTCCTCCTCCTCAGAGCTCGACTCCTCAGTTGAGGAAGTGTCGATGTCGCTGAGAGCAGCAACAAAGGCTCTGGAAGCGGCCTTGGCTACTTTCTTAGCCATCTTGCCGCGCTTGCCCTTCACAAAGGGGTTCCTCTCCTTTTTGTGGAATTTGGGGCGGTCACTCTCATCTCTCTTTTTGACCTTGGGGCAATTGGCCTTAATGTGAGAGGTGTCGCCACATTCATAACAGCCACTAAAACCACTTCTCCTCTGATCCCGTCTCTCATGATGAAAGCGGGTGAACCTCCGGGCAATGAGAGCAAGCTCATCATCAGCTAGAGTATCCACCTGCTCCTTTGTGACGGAGACCAGGGAGGACAAAGCAAAACCATCTGCAAGAACACAAGTGCCTGATGTGCTTGGTTCTGCAGTGGTGCCACGGCTAGTGCTAGAAACCAATGCCAATGGCTGTGGCAAAGAGCTTCTGTGCACAGCAAGAGATGCCTTGGCAATCTCTGTGGACTTCAGCTTGCTAAAGAGTTCGTCACAGGTCAAAGTGTCATAGCCTGTGGACTCCTCAATGCTGGATATCTTCACTTCCCATATGCTACGGTCAAGAGCATAGAGAAGCTTGATAGCCCTATCGTGATCACTGTAAGCAAGCGTCCCGTTGGATCGCAAGTTACTCACTATCGCGTCAAAGCGAGAAAACATGGCATCTACAGATTCACCAGGTGCCTGCACAAACAGCTGATACTGTTGATTGTAGGTGCTTTGGCGCCTGGCCTTAATCTGAGCAGAGCCCTCATGAAAGACAGTGAGTGTTGTCCAAATATCCCTAGCAGTCCTAAGGTGCTGCACCCTATCAAACTCACTCCGACTCAGACCAATGAACAGTATGTTCCTTGCCTTAGAGTTGGCAATGTACTTATCTTTTTCGGTTTGAGTGGTGCGGGTATCAGGGATGGAGTATTGTGAGTCCACAATCTCCCAAATTGCATTTCCTTGGCTTAACAAGTAAGCCTCCATGCGCACCTTCCAGTATGCAAAATCTGTCCCATCGAACAGAGGAATTTTACTGCCTCTATCCATGTCGCCAACAGATCACAAAACCGGTTAAGGTCAACTGGTGATCTTAACCAGGCTCTGATACCAATTGTTGGACCGGAAACGGCGACCAGAGGGGGGGTGAATGGGAGCTTTTAAAATTTCTGGCTAAAAACTTAGCCTTCGGGTTCAGTTCTGTCTTCTGCGGAACAGGCTTCGAACACAACCTTCGAAGGTCTGGTTCGGAGGTACTTCGGCAGCTCCGAACACAGGCTTCGTAGGAACAAAAGTTCGAAGTCAAGAAGACTTCGCTCCACGAACAACCCTCGAAAATCTACTCTGCTAAGTCAGTGCAGGCTCCGCACACGAGGTGCTTCGAGCAGGCTTCGCACTTCACCCTTCGCAAGAGTGGACAGCCCTCTGAGGACTTCGACCAAGTACTTGGCGACAGCAACTGATGCTGGGCTTCGTACGCGAAGGTCTACACGCACACAAAACAGACTACGCTAAGGGCTTCGACACAAGAAGCACTACGGGAAAAGAACAGGGCTTCGCTAGTAAGCAGCGAGGTCTTGCCTCGTGTTACACAGAGCGACAGCACACTGTAAAACACACTTCGCGAGAAAAACACCCTTCGCCAAAACAAGCTTCGGTGCACTAAGACTAGCGAGGTATGTAAAGCGAGCTCAAGCAAAAGCACAAGGAAGCAGGGCTTCGCCGCTTGAACAAGGAACACAAAATATATTGAACTCTGGATGAAAAAACCAGCGAGGTCTGTGTACAGGAGCTCAATAGTAAATGCTCAAAGTGTTAAATGTTACCTACTGAGCCCCCATATTTATAGCCCATGGCTTCATCCTAAGGAAGTGACTACTTTACCCCTAGGGTTTACAACAGATTTGTCTCTACAGAACTAAGGGGTACAAAAGGTAGTCCACCTTTATTTTGGAGGCTTCTCTGTCAGCTGCAGAGGGGACAGTGTCAGCCTTTTTCAGAACAGACAGTGTCAGCCTTTACAGTGTTGACTTCTGGAACCTCCCTTCGCACCGGAGGGTGCGGTAGCTTCGGCGAGAAGCCTGCAGCCTGTTGGCCTTCGCTCCGCCGAAGAAGTCCTTCGATACAGTGACGGTTTTGAGCCGAAGCCGTCAAAGCCCTTGGGCATTCGCACCACCACCTCTGGAGTGGATCACCACGGCTTCGCAGCTACTCCCAGCTCGAACACCGTCCGTCCGTGTACCGAAGCCATGCATGGCCGAAGCACCTCAAGTCATCCTCACTCCGAAGCTACCCTTGCTCCGAAGCCTTCCACACTCCGAAGCCCCACCTTCGGAGTACCACCCTTCGAAGTCCCTCCTTCGTCCAAGGCCTCCGCATGAAGCATTCCATGAGCACTCCGTCGCAGTGCCTCACCTCGAGCACACTCCACGACGAGCCTCACCCGGACCATGCCTTCGATGCGCCTCGACTTCTGAGACCTTCGTTGGGCCACCTTCGAGTGTCTCCCTCCGGAGCACACTTCGAACCCTTGCCTCCGCAGAGGACTTGGTCCACCAACTCCGAAGTCACTCCATCCGGAGTACCTTCGAAGTGCCTCACCTCCGAGGACTTTGTCTCGGAGTACCTTCAGCCGGAGCCACGCTCCGCACTCTCTGCCTTCACCTGGCACGCCTCGACCCGAGGACCGACCCGGACCACCTTCGCAGCCACCGTGACGGAGCTCCCCGCTCCCCTAGCATCAAGCCTCCCGCTTGACCCAGGTTCACCCGGCTCGAACCTTGTCCGTCGCCTCCGGAGTCCCTGCGCACCACCGAAGAGCAAACAAGTGTATCCAGTACTCCGGAGACCTCTCCGGGTTAGCAACCTCCGGTACACACTCCGGTGTACCGCCCAAAGTACCGAAGCCATTGGTACGAACCCTGTCATCGTGTACTGCCGGACCCCTCCGACGAGCACACTCCGCTGCACAGCTGCAGCAAGCAAACACCGAACACACTCCGGTGACACACCTCCGTACACCCTTCGGAGGTACCACCTCCGAAGCCCCTTCGGAGGTACCCTTCGAACAGAGGGTAAATAATCCTGTCAATCACTCATCACAACACCGAAACCACCCTTGGTTTCTCACTTTGCTTGAAAGCTTTTGTCAACATGCCCTGCGACGACTTGGGAATCTGTTTTAATTATTATCCTTGCTGCTCTAAGTGTCTTTGCCTTTCAGAGGACTAGAAGGATTCCTTCATATTCTGCGATATTATTGGTGGTCTTAAAGTTGAGCCTCACAGAATACATGGCTTTTTGCCCTGACGGTGATATTATTACAGCTCTAGCTCCGGCACCAGATGCTTGATAAGCTCCGTCAGAAAAAATTGTCCATAAACATTCGGAGGGCTCTTCTGGGGCCCAAACTGCAGATGGAGTCCATTCTGCTACGAAGTAAGCTATGATCTGGGATTTGATAGTTGTTCTCGCCGTGAAGGAAATTCCAAAGGGGGCTAGCTCAACAGCCAATTTTCCGATCCTGCCCGTAGAATCTTTGCTCCGAAGCATGTCACCAAGAGGATACGAGGTAGGAACGATTAGGTTATGCGCTAGAAAGTAATTCCTTAGCTTCCGTGAGGCCATTACTAGGGCATAAGCAAATTTCTCCAGCTCGGAGTATCTTGTCTTTGCTCCGGACAAAGATTCTGAGAGAAAATAAACTGGGTTTTGCACCAGCTTTCCCTTAAGCTCAACTTCTCTGACCAGTACTGCACTTACTGCGGAGCCTGTTGCTGCAAGATAAAGGAGGAGAGTTTCTTCTGGGAGGGGCACAGTAAGTGTCGACAGGCTTCCGAGGTATTCCTTGATATCATCGAAGCTCTTCTGGCACTCTGGCGTCCAGTTGAAACTTTCGGACCCTTTAGAGATTTGAAAATTGGAAGGCTTTTTTCGGCTGACCTGGCTAGGAATCTGCTGAAAGCTGCAAGCCATCCTGTTAGCTTCTAGACTTGCTTCAAATTTTATGGTGGAGCCATTCTTTGCAGTGCACTTATCTGCGTTGGGCTAGCTTCGATTCCCCTACTCAAAACTAAGTACCCTAGCAGTTTTCCTGCTTGCGCCCTGAATATACATTTTTCAGGGTTGAGGCGGACTCCACATGCTCGGAGGCTCTCAAATGTTTCAGCTAAGTCTAGACTATGCTGGTGCTTTTCAGCACTCTTTATTACAATGTCATCCATATAGGTTTCGACATTTCGGCCTATTTGGTGACCTAGAGCCTTAGCTATTAAACGTGAGAATGTGGCTCCGGCATTCCGCAAGCCAAAAGGCATTCTTACATAACAAAATACTCCGGATGGGGTTATGAAACTTGTCTTGGCTTCGTCTTTGTGCTTTAACCAGACTTGATGATAACCGGAGTAAATATCGAGGAAACTCAGCAATTCAGAGCCAGCTGTAGAATCCACCAGCTGGTCTATTCGGGGCATAGGGTAGGGATCTCACTGGCATGCTTTATTTAATGATGTAAAATCGATGCACATGCGCCATTTGCCGGAGCCCTTTTTCCTGACAAAAACAGGGTTGGCCAACCACTCCGTGTGGGCTACTTCTCTAATGATGCCAGCCCTTAACAATTTTTCCACTTTGATCTTGGCAAGGTCTGCCCTTTCCGTAGACAGCTTACGGAGCCCCTGGCGTACCGTCCTAGCCTTCGGGTTGACGAGCAAGCTATGCTCGATGATACTCCGGTCAACCCCGGTGATGTCTTCGTCAGTCCAGGAAAAGTTGTCCAAATTTTGCTTGACTACTTCTTCCAACGAGGCAGCTATCTCCAGAGATTGCCCCTTGCCGAACTATATTGGGTATTCTTTACCATCCTTCAAAATTATTTTTCATCACGACATCACCTTCTGGGCTTGGCTTGAGGGAAAGGCCCTTCGAAGAGTTCGAATACTCCAAAACCTCCTCGGTGTGCTCCGTCACACTGTGTACTTGCCGAGGGTCCAACGGCTGGCCATGACCATACTGCGTTCTTCGGGCTACAGTTTGGTCTCCTGAAATATTAAGAACTCCACAGTGCGTAGGCATCTTGAGACATAGATAGTTGTGATGTGCTATAGCCCCAAAGTGGGTCAGCATCCCCCGTCCGAAAATTGCGTTGTAGGCATATGGGGCGTCGACGACGTCGAAGATCACCTCTTCCACCCTGGCCAAGGGCCCCTCTCCGAAGGCAACCTCGAGGCCTATTTGGCCGAGGGCATCGAGAGGCGGACCTGCAAAATCTTGAAGTGGCCGTTCCGCCGGAAGTAAATGCCTCCAAGGTATGCACATTTGATTGAAGGCTTGGACAAAAAGTATGTCTGTAAAGCTTTCACCGTCCACGAGGATCCTTCGAACTTCCAACCCAGCTATATCTTCTAAAATGACCAAGGGGTCAGCATGGGGGAACTTCACCCCCGCGGCATCATTGGTAGTGAAGGAAATAGGTACATGAGACCATTCAGGCATTCCCTCCACAGAATGCGAGGTCCCTATGTGTACCACTTCATGGACGTACTCTTGTCGCAGCCTTTTGGACATGTTACTGAGGGTCCCCCCTCCGGAGATGGGCAGGACCACTCGCTTGCCATGGTCTTGGGGGTCTTCCTGCTTCGGTGGTGGCATAATGTTGGCCACTGGTAGCTGCATGGGAGCTTCGGGGACACCGGCTCTGGCCACAATTTGCACAGGCTCCGACCGTGCCGCTGGAGGGGTTCGATCCGAAGTACCTCACCCGGTACTTCGTCCTAGGTATTCACCCCGAAGGGTTAATACCGCCTTGCAATCCTTCGTGTCATGGCTTCTATTGTCGCCATGCACGCAGCAGAAAAAGCTCTGGCGCCTGCCAGGTATTCTTTCTTGGGGCTTCGGAGCTCTAGCCTTGAAGCTTTGCGTCTGCTGAAAGTTGGCAAGGTGCCTTCGGAACGGAGGGTGCAATCTTCAACACCTCCGAGCAGAAGTGTTTCTTTCCCTGCCTGTGATCATTGAAGCGATTGTCTTGAGGTGGTTGCGGAGAAGTTGAGGCTTCGGGCTCCGTCTTCACTTCCCGAAGGTTTCATGCAGGTGTTGTTGCTCGTCGAAGACAGCCTTCCTCTGCCTTGGCATACTGTTCGAAGTATGCCATTCAGCTGTGCCACGGATGACACAGGCTTCGATGAAGCTTGCTGAGGAGATCGGGGTTCAAGACCCCTTCGCGGGCGGCGTCGACTACCAAAGAGGTAGACAAGCCCTTGATCTACGATTTGGTGTGGGCGAAGCGCATGAAGAATTCCTGAAGCATCTCCCCTGCTCGCTGCTTCACCTGAAATAAGCTCCGCGTCGACATCGGAGCCACAAAGGTACCTTGGAAGTTGCTTACAAAATTCCTCTTCAACTGCTCCGAGGATCTGATCGATCCTGGATTCAAAGACCAGAACCATCGGAGAGCAACACCGTCGAGAGCGACGGGAAAACACTTTGCCATAGTGTTACACACCCCTCCACTTGCATCTGTCGCTAGGGCATATGAACGAGCGAATTCTCCGAGGTCATACCCACCGGAATACTTGTGCAGCTTCGAGGCATTGAACCTGGGATCGAAGGGCACCTTTTGCAAATCTGAATGTAGCGGAGACTCGTCATCGAAAGATGCGTTCTCAGCCTCCTCCGGGACTTGGACAGCTTTGGTAAGGTTGCGAGCACCACCGTCTTGGGGCCCTTCTGGAGCCTTGGTGGAGGCTTGGAAGCGGAGGCGATTAGCGGCCTCTTGCCTCCACCTAGCCACTTCCTCCTGAAGTCGCTGCTACCTGAGTAGCCTCGTCCCCAGGAAGGTCTTCGTCTCCATCGGAGGGGAGCTCCGGATCTTGGGAACTGGCATAATCGGTTTGGAGCACCGTAGGAGCGGCCCGAGGGCCTCTGGTACTCAACGTCCAGCGATACCTTCGGGGGTTGTTGGAATAGCTGAGGGTCCTGCTCCATTGGTCTGAGGGGACCTTCGGGGAGGATGCGAGGCTAGGCTCCGCTTGGGAGGCATAGCTAGTGAAAAAGGGGTCCGAAGACCGAGGACTTTGATTGGTTTGGGAAGGCGAGGAAAGGTCTTCGAACCGCACTAAGAAGCCCCTTACCGAAGGGTGTGCAGAATCTTGAGACTCCAAAGCTCCCTCCGCAAGTGCTCTTCGAAGTGCAGTCAGCAGTAGAGAACTAGCTTTTAGAACTAGGGTCCCCACGGATGGTGCCAACTGTTGGTGTAAAAGATTACGCTAATAGGTTCTCTAAGATTAAGAACTACCAAACAGTGGATTCGTGTTAAGAACTATCTCAAGCCTCCGAATTGGATAATAGCTTAAGTAGTCTGAATGTGTGTATTGAATAGCTGAGTATTCGATTCCTATTACAGGGTAAGAAGGGAGGTATTTATAGGCAAAAAGTATAAGGAAAAGACCTATCTACCCCTCAATTACAACCGACATAGTGGAAACTATTCGGAACCCTAAACAGGGTTAAAATGGTAAAATCTACCCGGAGTAAGTAGATAAGCCAAACATCTTATCAACCTTGCAGTTCTCCACCACCTTCGGGCATAAGCTTATCAGCTCCGAAGCTGATAAGTTATCTTGAACTGTTAATCTCTAAGTCCTAAAGGTGAAGTATTTTCCCCCAACATCCTCATAAAGTCCTTAAACTTCATAAGGCTCTTTATGGACTCAAGCAGGCCCATCGGGCTTGGTATGATAGACTTAAGTCTTTTCTACTTGAGCGAGGGTATTTGATGGGATCAGTAGATAAAACCCTTTTCACTCTAAAGCATGGCAAATAATTCCTCCTAGTTCAGATTTACGTTGACGATATCATCTTTGGTGGCTCTTCTCATGCTTTGGTTGCTGAGTTTGCAGGGAGCTCGAAATGTCCATGATGGGCGAACTCACATTTTTCCTTTGTAAATCAAGCAAAGCAAACAAGGTACATTCGTCCACTAGACGAAGTACACTAAGGACCTGCTCAAGTAGTTTGACATGGCTGATGCGAAGCGCCTCGCCACTCCAATGGCTACATCGATAGTATTGGACCTTGACGAGGATGGAGAAGCCGTAGATCAGAAAGAGTTTCGAAGCATGATTGACTCCCTCCTCTACTTGACTACTACGAGGACGGACATACACTTCACTATGTGTTTGTGCACTCGTTTTCAGGCTTCGCCACGTGATTCGCACCGCCAAGCTGTAAAGCGCATTCTTAGGTATCTCAAGCATACTCTAGAATTTGGCATTTGGTATTCTGCATCCTCCTCTTTGTGTCTTTGCGGTTATTTAGATGTGGATTTTGTTGGGTGTAGAATTGATAGGAAGAGTACCTCCGGTACTTGTCATTTTCTAGGTACTGATCTTGTTTGCTGGTCTTCTTGCAAACAGTAGAGCGTTGCACAATCTATGGCCGAGGTCGAATATGTTGTTGCAGCTAGCTGTTGCTACACATATTTTGTGGATGATCTCCACTTTGCGGGATTTCGAGTTAGAATATAAGTGTGTTCCACTGTTTTATGATAACACTAGTGTTATTTGCATTGCAAACAACCCCATTCAGCATTCCAGAACCAAAGACATTTATGTAAGATATCATTTTCTCAGAGATCACAATGAGAAGGGTGATATTGAACTTCAATATGTTGATACCCAGAACCAGGTTGCCAACATTTTCACCAAACCCCTTGATACGTCGTGTTTTCCTTATTTGAGGGGGAACTTGGTATTTGTCATCCTTACTACATTTTATGAGGGGGAGCATGCTTTATGTCTGTTGCATTTGCTTCCTTATGATGAATTATTGATGCATTTAGTTGTGTTTATATGCATTTGCATGATTGTCATTATCATGATGATTTCAGCTCTGATTAATATATCTAACTTCATAATGAGCATGTTTTTAATTTACAAAATTCAAAACTTGATCACTTCTTAGTCTGGTGTTTAGCATGTGTTGTGCAGAACTACTTTAGCTATCTTTCATCTGCCTGGTAGCTATAATCATTTACTTTGGATGCAAAAATTGCTACTTGAAAATAATATATTTTTTTGGACTCATCCAATCAATTGACACCCAACAAAAATCAATGTTCATGATTTATGTGCTAAAAATGAGAAGATCCGAGTGGGTTTTCTTGTCGCACTACTTTATGCTAGACTGCTTACCATTGCACCTTGGGTATGAACTGGGATAACTTAGTGTCTCCCAAAACCACTGCCTTAAGCTTTTGATTGTCTTTCTTGACATAGGCTTGGCTTGGTTGGAAAGTATAAGGTGGGGCAGCAAATAACCCCTGGCAATATAAAAAGAAGTGCAAAGTTTGAATCTTTTGCTTATCAAGCTTGCTAAATGCTCCATAAAGTTGGACTTGCTTTGCTCGGTAGCAACTGTTTAGCCTTTGCAGCTCCTATTTTCACTTGACTAGATGACTAGTCTAAGAGATGAGTGATTCCTGTTCAAATTTATCTCCTGTTCGAAACTTGGTGAAGCCTGCTTCGCTGTGTCGAAGCCTGCTTTGCAGTGTCGAAGCCTGCTTCAGAGTCCCTTGTCAAAGTCAAGCGAAGGTCGTCGATGAAGTGCCGAAGGTTTGTTGAATCTAGCCTAGTTCGTGTATGGCAAAGAGCGAAGTATGCTTCAAAGCGAAGTATGAAGGTATCGAAGCTTGCTTCGAACAGTGTACTTCAAAGCCTATACTTCGATCAGAAAGCTTCGAACCATGTTCGCAGAAAATCAACCTCCGAAAGAGAAGTGAAGCCAAACACGCTGCAGCAAGACCAAATCGAAGCCTACACTCTACCTTCGAAGCTAGCTTGATCGAGGTATAAATACCGAAGTGGTAACTTCCGAACCACAGACCAGCTTCGAATCGAAGTGTGCTGAAGCTCTCACAAGAGATCGAAGCCTTGAAGCATACTTCAAGAAACAACCTTCGAACACACAAACTGTGACTCGAACAAGACAGCAGCACACTCCGAGCGAAGTTTATCAGAGCGGCATGCTTCGAAGCTAACTTCGAAGCCTGTCGAAGTATTGACTTTGGAAAACTTGAGTCGGAGTAGACCTTCGCAAGGACTGTCGAAGTATGCCAAGCTAACAGACACTAAGCACAAAACATACTTCGAAGCTAGTACACAAAACGAAGTTGGAGTTCTAGCAAAAACCCTCGAAGATGTCAGATTGAAGCCCGCCTCACGGAGCTGAGAGACTTCGAACAGAGAACGGGGCTTCGCCAGAAACAGCCAGAGAAAGAGTAGGCTTTGTCTACTCGATCAAAAAAACGCTACGCAGGAAAAGCAAAGCTAGAGTACTTGTGTACTGTTGCTACAGTGAATAGGTACTACTTGCAACAGCAAGAACTAGTACTACTCACGGGAAGAACAGAAGCATCCAGAGAAGAACATTCGTTCAGGAATAAATCAGCCGCACATGAAACCAAACTGCTTTGATATAATCAAAGTGCTGCACACAAAACAGCAGGAACAAACAAACTTTCAGAACAGTGAGGAATCAAGATAAACTCACTGAAGAACAGGAACAATGTTCCTGGCGGCGCACGCTAGGGAAATAGAAAAGCGCAGGAAACACAAATGACCCAAGGAATGATTAAAAAGCGATTTCTTGAAAATGTGACCTAACCTTAGGGATTGGGGCCCTATTTATAGGTTGCCCAATAGCTAGGAATATTCCATCAGCCCCTTAGGGTTTTTTACAGACGCTGAAATAATGGAAAAGACTAAACTGCCCTTAGGATTTTTTACAGACCTGACTGACTGACTGTGGGCCTAGGGACAAAATAGAAAACTCCTATTTACATATGACTTATCCGGAAGCTAAGCTTTCGTAGCGACTACGGCTTCTCTTCTGGATAGTCTGATACAAGATCAGTGGTCGTCAGTTTTGCGCCGAAACTGACAAAGCCTCCACCGACTTTGCACCAGGTACTCGGATTGGGCCGGCCCGATTCCGCAGCTCTCTCAGCCCGGCAATCACTCACCGCCCATGTATCTGAGTCAATCCTGGTCAACAGCCCAGTGGGTCTTCTACTGCTCCTAGCCCATGTACCCAGATTGGGCCAGCCCGACTTCGCAGCTCTCTCAGCCCGACAATCACTCGTTGCCCGTGTACATGAGTCACACGCGGCCCATGAAGCAGCAAACCTTCTCTCATTTCAGTCCTCTTTGACTATCGTTGACAATGACTCATCACATCTTGGAGCCATGAGGCCCACGCTATTCAGCATGGCTCCTCACAGGTTTGCCTACCTAAGGGGGAGAAAATTTTTGCTACCAAATGGGGAATTATTGCCAAATGGCTTTTCATGAGTCAAATCGATAGAAATCCATTTATCAAGTGACATTTTTGGCTCTTTTCTGAGTTTTTATGGTCTCTTGTGTGCAAAAAACTTTCAAATTTTCTTGAACTTGAATTTAGTTGTTAATGCACTCATCAAGAGGGAGACTGAGAAAACAAGTTGAAATGTGTCTTGGTTTCAAGTATGTGATGAGTGATTGAAAAGGTCTCTTCTTGGCGAAGGTGTCCCTCCGAAGGGGTTCAGTGGATGCTGGCTGTAGCTGTGCAGCGTAGTGTGTCTGTCGAAGGGGTCCGGTAGAACACGATGATATTGTTTTGGTACGTTGGGCGGTACACCGAAGTGTGTATCAGAGGTTGTTTACCAAAGAGGTCTCTAGGGTACTAGAAAATCTTGTCTGCTTGTCGGTGGTGCGCAGGTGATTTCGGAGGCGACGGACGGTTCGTAGCAAGTGAACCTAGGTCAAGCGGGAGGCTTGATGCCAGGCGAGCAGGGAGCTCGGTCATTAAGGCTGCTTGGGGTCTAGGTCGGTCCTCGGGTCAAGGCATGCTAGGCGAAGGCAGAAAGTGCGGAGGGTGGCTCTTGCTGAAGGTACCCTAAGGCAAAGTCCTCGAAGGCGAGGCACTTCGAAGGGTGCTCCGGAAGGAGTGACTTCGGAGTATGGTGAACAAAGTCCTCATGATTGAGGCAAGGCTTTTGAAGTGAGCTTCGGAGGGAGGCACTCGAAGGGACACCTAACGAAGGTCTCAGAAGTCAAGGTGCATCAAAGGCATGGTCCGGATAAGGGTCTTCGTGGAGTGTGCTCGGGAATGAGACACTACGAAGGGGTTCTTATGGATATGCTTCATGTTGAGGCCTTGGACGGAGGGACTTCGGAAGGTGGCGAAGATACTTCGACGGTGGGGCTTCAAAGTGTGGCTGACTTGAGGTACTTTGGTAATGCATGGCTTCGTTACACGGACTGACGCAGTTCGAAGCTGGGAGTAGTTGTGAAGCCATGGTGGTCCACTCCCGAGGTGATGGTGTGAAGGCTCAAGAGCTTTGACGGCTTCAGCTAAAAACTGTTACTGTATTGAAGATTGTCTTCGGTGAAGGGAAGGCCCTCGGGTTCGAAGATTGTCACCGAAGCTTCTGCACACTTCGTGTGCGAAGGGGGCTTCAGAAGATTCTATTTTGCAAAAGTTGATCGTGTCTGCTCTACAAAAGCTAATGATGTCTCTTCTAAGAAGCTGACAAAAGAAGCCTCCTGTAAAAGTAGACTACCATTTGTACCCCCATGTTTGGTAGAGACAAAATCACTTTAAACCCTAGGGGTAAAGTAGTCTATTCTCATGGCTGAGTTGTGCCTATAAATAGTGAGGCTATCTAGGTTTAGGCCAACACTTTGAGAATTCATTTTAAGAACTCCCAGAGCTCGCCTCCATTCTCATGTACTCAGTTCTGTGAGTCCTTTTGTGTTCCCTGTTAATGCAATGTAAGTTTCATTATGTTTTCTGTCTATTGATTGAACTTGTATTCCTGTTTTGCACTAAATGCTTTGAGTTCTCTATGCAACACTTTGTTGTGTGCCATCGAGAGTTTTTGCTCTGTTTTCTTTCGAAGGAAGTGTGTTTGAGTCATGTTCATGCGATTTTGTGAATCTTTCAGTGTGATTTCGCTCTGTGTAAACTAGAGGCAAGACCTATCTGTTTACTAGCGAAGCACTAAGTGTAGGGATAGTTTGAAGCCTGTTTTCTTCTTTTTAGCGCAGTCCTCGGTGCAGTTTGTTCTGTCTGCTTTCTGCCTTCCAAAGAGCAAAGCCTAGTACCAGTTACTAGTGCTGAGTATCTATTCATAGTCCTTAGAGGGAAACATACTCGTGCGAGGACTACTAGTGGGAAGCCTGCTTGAAGGCACCTCATTTGCGGAGCCTGCACTAACTTCGCAGAGATGTACTTTTTGGGTTTCTGAGTGTGGGCAAAGTCTCCTTGTCTTCGACATTTTAACCTCTTTGCAAACACTATTCTCGGAGCTATAAAATACCTCTGAAACATACCTCTGAAGGGTGTGTTCGAAGCCTATTCCGTAGGAAACAGTATTTAAAATAGAAGGCAAGTTTTTGCCTTAAATTTTAAAAGCTCCCATTCACCCCCTCTAGTCGCCCATTTCGGTCCAACATCGGTAATCTTTGCCTAGACCCCATCTAGCCTCGAGGCCAAATTGGCTTCCTCCTCCCATAGATCATCAAGTTGCAGCGACATGGCCGATGATCATCAAGTTTCAGGAGAGTACCTTCGGTGAGTATCGCCTCATCCTGAACCTTCACCACCTCTAGCTACGATGTGCAACTCACGGAATTGGCCATCTGCTTCATCACCCTGTATAATTCTGACCGATGGTTTTGCATGAATGCGGCCAACATGAGGGCATCGACTAGCTCTAGAGAAAGGGAGTTTAGGATATCATTGAAACATGCTCTTATTAGACCTGAGTCGTTGACAAAGACCTCCACAGGATCCTCCAAGAGATGTAGTAGGTCCGATATGGTCTCCCTCACCTCAGGATCTAGTTGAGTCACGGCGATGGAGTGGCATTGGTGAATTCTTCATCCTCACCATATGGGCCGGTATTGAAAGGAAAGTTCCAGATGAAGGACTAAAAGAAAGATAAGTTAGATATATAAAGGGCGGTCCCATTATGATGACAAATGCAGAAGTACTTACATCATCTGGCATGGCAGGGGTGGCCAATTGCAAAGCGCCATCAGAAGAAGAAGCAGTGACATCACTCTTTGTCGCTGCAATCACAAGGGTGTGTGAACCTTCCCCTTCAAGGCTGCCCTAGGGGGCAGACGAGTCCGCAATGACGGGCATCGATTTCTTTCAAGGCCAATGTCAATTACATGGAAAGCAATAGAAAATAAGATAAAGGAAAAATTCCTGACAAGAGCCATCAACTGGAAGAACCCTAGTGTCGGTCCCAATTTCGATGGCAACGATGCTGCTAACTCAACCTCTAGTGTGTCGACCCCAACTGTTGCGGCGACGGTGGCGACACTGGATGATACGCCAGGGTCGATGGTGATAACCCCCACTGTATCAACCTCAACGTTGGCCTCCATAGTGGCCTCCTCTACTGTTGGGGCTGGTTGGGAGCCAACTAAGTCATCGACCATTTGATCGAATGCCGCGTAAAGAGATGCGACGTCAAGGGGAGAAGAAGGCTAAAACAAAAGGATGTCAAGTATCAAGGATGCAATGTGAGTATGTACAACACAAGACATATGCACACCTGGGTCGATGAAGGTGCATCGATAGTGTCGAGAGCTTGTGGCGTCGACTGAAGTAAAAGGGAAAAAGTGTTAGAAAACATAACCTACAAGGATAACTCTTGGGAGGAAGAATAAAAGATATGGCAGAATAAGAACTATGAAGATTACCTGGGCAGCTCGAGCTCTGGTAGAACGACGCGCCACCCCATCCGATGCCTTGTGCTTGCATGCCAGGATGTTAACTCGTCTCTTGGCGAGACACTCCAATGGGGTAAGAGCCCTGCTACCCAAGTTGGTAGTGGCCAATATCGGTCCATATCATATCGGCCTGCCACATCGGCTCATCAATGGAGCATCGATGTCATCCTCTTGCAAAAGAAAGAGAATCAAAATAATGTTGAAAGACTTACCTCATGGATAAAGTCCTTAGTTGCCATCACAAATGTTGCTAGAGTACGAGGCTGGCGAAGAGGGCGAATATAGCGAAATGGTAGTCATGGGTGCACTTGAAGCAGAATTGTGATGAGCTCGAGGGCTAAAGTTGAGGGCACTATATATGTAGAAAGCGTGAATGGGAGAAAGAGTGGCTGGTGGATACTTATAGAGTGAAAGTAACTCCTCGGCATCCAGGTCAAGCCAATATTGTGGGATCGGAATGGTGACTAGAAGGGGGGGTGAATAGGCGCCTCAACAAATTCTCGCAAATCTGATGGCCTCTTCAGAACACCCAACTCACCTCAAAAATTGCAGATCCAAATTTGAATCAAACAACACAAAATCAGAACACACCTTGTTTGAAAGTTGCAGTTCAGTTTAGTTCGGAGTTTGGTCAGTCGAACTACTCTGTCGGAAACTGGAGCTCCAAAATTCATAGTCTATGTTGGCATCTCAATGGTCGAGGCACCTCAACAAATTCTCGCAAATCTGATGGCCTCTTCAGAACACCCAACTCACCTCAAAAATTGCAGATCCAAATTTGAATCAAACAACACAAAATCAGAACATACCTTGTTTGAAAGTTGCAGTTCAGTTTAGTTCGGAGTTTGGTCGGTCGAACTACTCTGTCGGAAACTGGAGCCCCGAAATTCATAGTCTATGTTGGCATCTCAATGGTCGAGAGAGGGATATCGACAATTGAATCACCGACAATGTTTGGAGGTTCAAAAACATTCTTTGATATTTTCACTCAACACTTTGAAACAAGGTTCAACAAGGATAACTGATCAATTCAATCAAAACAATACCAACTAATGAATTGATGATGACAAATGCTACTGATTTTGAACTCAGAATAAAACTTCTATGCTAAGCATACACATCCTAAACTCAGGGTTAATTCAGCAAAACTTGAGAGAACAGGATTTTAATCAATAGCAGATGTTGAGTTTAAATGTTAGAAATTAACTACTTCTTAAGCAAAAGTTCAACTCAATAGATTTTTGGTCATTTACAAATGCACTAAAAAATCTAAATTGAACAACATCGCAGATTAGGAATTTTATAGAAAAACTGAATGGATCAGCCAAAACAGATCAATTCCAATCTCCAAGTGAACAATACAGAATTCAGATTGAAACCTTGATAAACTAAACCACTTAGGATATGTAAAACTGAAACAGTGTTGTAGAAAATAAGAAACAGCTATGTCACACAACACAATATTTCAGAACAATATTCTCAGTAATGATCACACACTGAAGATTCAATATTGACTGTAGATCAGAATTTATGACATTTTCAATAAAAGGCACACATTAAACTACCATAACATAGTCAAGCATATGAAAAAATGAAACTATGAAAGTTTCAAAAGAGTAGAACATGAGGACATGTTTATGGTACCCTCATTCAGAATCCACATAATGTTCCTACACAGAAACATCAACACAAAAGAAACCACCATAAAGGTAACAAAATGTAGAGGAATAATGTTCCTACACAGAATGTTCCTACGCATATGTAAAGGAATAAAAATATTTTTTTGAAGAACCACAGTGCTAAGTACATGTTTTAGTGTTCAACAGATTCACAATAGTAATGCAAATCCTGTCACATTTCCTTGCAGGTGAGAACGATATACCTTTCATCCACATGCGAGAACGATGCCGTGCAGGCATAGCCAAAGCTCCGGCGAGCGGTGACGGTCCCAACCCCCAAGCCGTAGTGGTGCGGGGAGCCCCCAAGCATGCGAGAGATTGAGCGCGGCTGCCGACCGACGGCGGGTGGTGGCCTACCGAAGGCGGGTGGCGGCCGATCGACGATGGTGTGGAGGAGGGTGAGCAATGTGAGGGGAGGGCGATCGACGCGAGGGGGCGGTTGGGGAATGGGGATTGAGGAGAGGAGGGGGCATCATGGGCGGCGACATAGGTAAAATTAATTTTATTTTAGTCGAAGATAAAAGTGGCGGTTGCACCATACATTCAACAAAGGCTTTGTAGTGTAATGGTAGAAGACATGCGATTTTACCCCTGAGGTTGGGTGTTTGAACCTTAGGCACTGCTGTTTTTTGGAGTTTTTTGACGTTTTATGCAGATGCTAATTCCACAAGAAACTAACCCCACATAGAAAGCTCGGGGACAAAACCCAAATTATGCCCAAAACAAGCAACCGAGAAAAGAAAAGCACATACTATAAAACCTTAAAAAAAACCTAAAAATGCCAAATATTCAATCAGCTGATCACAACTACTCTATAGCTCAAACACGACATGTCCATTAACAAAGATGTAGTGGACTTAGAGGTAAAAAAGCTTCTGTTTTTTAGGATCCACAGGTTACACATGACATACACAGGTTACACATTGAACCCGAAATGGAAATAACTACTCATCATCACTGTCGACATCAGTACCGGCACCTCGTTCATCATCACTGCAGTATTGAAAAAGTGTGTCATCTTCTTTTTCATCTTCACTTTCACCATCATGCTCTTTGTCTATATCCTTCATCATTCGGCAATTTCAGCAGCTTCAAAAATAGGGTCTTGTTCATCATCTCTATTCAACAGCTTCTAATATGTGCTGTCAGAAACAACTTTTCGCATGCCCTCTTCTTCATGACATACATCCTCTTGATGTGCAGGAGTATTATACTGTACACCTTCGGTTTGGCTTACATTGTAAAGATGTCTGTGTGCAAATGTCTGTACAACTTGTCAATTTTGGCCAAACCTTGTGTCCGGCAGATAGACCTTCCTAGCATGAGTGGCCTAAATATAACAATCATTCTTCTACCATCTACTTCCAACATTGATGCTTTTAAAAAGACGTCATTTTTAAGTTCAGTATTCTTCCCATCCAATTTAAACCACTCACATTTAAAAAAAAAATAGACCTCTCGCTATAGTCTAACTGAATTATCTCTTTCAATGTACCAAAAAAATCAGTCACCTGTCCGTTATGTGTACTTTGTGACATTACTCCACTGTTTGTGTTTTCTTATTCTTATCACGGTCAACAGTGTTGAACCTCACACCATTCACTATGCCTGAAGAGTATTTCTTGACTCTAAAATCAGGACCACATGCCAAGGAAAATAGGTCATCATCTACCTCTTCTTCATTAGTATTCCTCAACATCATGATCTGCCACATGAATCACACATATATTAGAATCTACAGAAAATATGGCACCCAAAAATTCCCTAAAATTTGTTCCTATGAACACTAACATGGTTCCTGAACCAAGTCTGAAATCCTTGCCAAAGGCTTCTTTCAATGTTAGGCACACCTTGTCTCTCTAATTCCTCTCTAAACATTCTGCCAAAAAAATCAATTAGCATATCTATAAAATTTAACTATACAAGATAGTCATCAAAAGTCAGAACATACTCCACATAATCTCAACTTGACTACAATTGTTGAGCACAAACCACGCAATTTGATCAATGTCACTATCCTCATATAAAGGTTGAATCGCAGATGTAAAATTAACTCCATGCCCAAAAAACATCAACACCATAGGCTTCTTCATCAGAAAAAACATTGTTAATCTGGTATCAACATCATCCATGTATTTAGAGCAGAATGTCAAGCATTCATCAGCTCTATATGCCTCAGCAATGGAACCCTCTGGCCGTGACCTATTCCTAACATAGCGCTTCAAAGAACACAATCGCCTTTCAATGGGGAACATCCACCCATATTGCACAGGACCTCGGAGCAATGCCTCATCTGGTAAATGTATAGCAAGGTGTATCATCACATCAAAGAAAGCCGGGGGGAAAATTTTCTCAAGTTTCACCAATATTATTGGGATTTCTCTCTTCATTTTAGCCAACACTACCTTATGTAGGGTTCTGCTACACAATTCCCTGAAAAATTTACCTAACTCCACTATTGCTTCATAGATATCCTTGTCCAATAATCCTCTCATTGTAGCTGGTAATTTTCTTTGTAAAAGAATGTGATAATGTTGTGTTTTTAAACCTTGTACCTTGGTTCCATCAGCATTTAAACACATTGAGATGTTGGAGGCAAATCCATCTGGAAACTTTACATCCCGTAAAAAATCACAAAAGACCTTATTTTGTTCTTTGGACAAGGTATATCGAGCATGAGACATGTGACATGAATCTCCATCATCTCTAAATTGACGTTCCTTTTTAATTCCCAAGTCTTTAAGATCAAGCCTAGCCTTAATTGTGTCCTTTGTCTTTCCGGGTATATTCAGAATTGTTGAAATTAGGCTCTCACATATGTTTTTCTCAATGTGCATGACATCAAGATTGTCAAAATTAGGCTCTCACATATGTTTTTCTCACCTTCCGGCTCCATATTTTTACATTACCACATTTCAAGTCAAAATGCTTCATTTTCCTACTACTTTGCAGCTGCCCAGGTCTAACATCTTCAACTTTGTCCAATTCAGCAAGCAGCTCTTCAATGCAAAATTCACCCGGTGGATCATTACTTTCATGAAGGCCGACAAATTCATTATTTCTCTGTAAGCGATGTCCCTTAGGAAGGAAACGGAAGTGTCCAATATAACCAATTTTGCTCCTTAGGCCATATGAAAGAGGGTGCTTATCACAATGAATACATGCAAAATATCCTTTTGTGGTACGCCCCGAACGAGTGCTTTAAGCTGGGTACTCATTTATGCACCACAAAACTGCACCACGGAGCTTAAACATTTTTCCACTAAGAGCATCATAAGCACTCACACATGTCCAAAGCTCAAGTAAATCTTCTACCAAAGGTTCTAAAAATAGATAAAAATCCTTCCCGAGTGATGCAGGACCAGGAATAAGCAAGGCCATCATGAAGTTTGACTCTTCCATGCACTCTCATGGTGGAAGGTTGTATGGCACCACAAACACAGGCCACATGTTGTATTTTGTGTTCTTTTTTGAAAATGGATTGAAGCCATCAGTAGCCAGGCCAAACCTCAGGTTTCTTGCATCTTTTGCAAAATCTAGAAATTCTCTGTCAAAATCTTGCCACGCCTCACCATCACCTGGGTGGCTCATTTCGTTCTCACTCGGCTGCTGCTTTACCTTGTGCCATTGTGCTACTTTGATGCTTCTTTGCTTGCAAACATCCATTTCACCCTAGGTGCCAATGGAAAATGTCACAATACTTTCTGTGGAATCTTCTTTCTTTCTGGATCTTTCCATCTTGATAAACCACAAATGGGGCACTCGTCAAGTTTCACATATTGCTTCCCAAACAACACACAATTTTTAAAGCACACATGTATTGAATCATATCCAAGATCTAATTCATTTAGAAGATTCTTTGCTTCATTATATGACTTCGGGAGTGTATTGCATTCCGGGAATGCTTCAACCAAAATCTTCAACATTGCAGTAAAAGCAAAATTGCTTATCCTATAAAATCACTTAATATGAAGAAGCTTTATACCACAAAAGAGAACCATGAAAATTTGGTACAACCTGGATAAAGCTGACACTTCACCTCTTTCATGACATTTTCAAAAAATGACTCCTTGTGATGTGGTTCTGCATCACCATCCTGATCTTGTCCATCTTCATTTCCACCATCCCGTGTTTCCTGTTCTGCTGTAGTATGTAGGTCTCATAACATCCTTTCCAACTGATCAACACTACAATCTTCTGTCATTCCTTCCTCATGTATGAAATCATGACCATTATCATGCACATCAGTACGATTCTCGAAAATTTCTACATCCAAACTCTCTCCATGATGAATCCACCGAGTATAACTATTGTCCATGCCATTCAACAAAATGTGCTTCTACACAAGAGGCTCACAAATGTACTTTTGATTAAGGCATCTACCACATGGGCACAATATTTCCTCATTCTCGCTGAATTTTCCTTGAATGAATCTCATAAATTCATGACACCATCAATGTGTTTACGGGAAAACAATCTGCCATGCACCCAACTTCGATCCATATGATCAAGCATTGCAAAAAAATAAAATTAACAAGTTTACACCTATTCAAAGGGAAACAGTCTCCTCATCTCTTGAGATCGATGAAGAGGAAGAAGAGGGTGATCGCTTGGAGTAGCTCCTCTCCATCTCGGCAAAGAAGGCCTTGTCCTGCTTCATGTTCTCGCACCGGTAGTCCTCCAGGGCCTTTCGGAAGAACTTCATCTTTGGCTTTCCTATGGTGAAGGTGTACTTGTCGGAGCCATTGTGCTTGTTGGATTCATAGGAGCCACCGTCTGTGCCCTTCTTGTGGGTGTTCCACTTGGGGCAATCAGTGCTGAAATGATCTTGATCACCACACTCAAAACAACCAGGTTTTGTGCCATGTCGTTTAAGAATGTGTCTATCATAAACACGGCAAACCCGACTTGTGAACAAACATAGATCATCATCTCCTAAAAGATCTAGCTGGTCCTCAATGATAAACATCAAGGAGGACAAAGAACAACTCAAAGAAGCAATAACAGAACGTGTCGCAAGGGCCAGAGTTTTTGAGCCAGAACCAGTGATATTTGATCTCAATTGGATATCAACCTCTAAGGCCTTGAGCTTACTAAAAAGTTCTGCGATAGTCAAGGTATCAAAAGCACTCCTAATAATGGAAGATACCTTGATCTCCTAGACCTTATGGTCCAAGGTATGAAGAATCTTGAGCGCCTATTCATGGTCTGAGACCAGCTGATATTTGTCAGCCTTGTTGGCTCTAAGCTTGTTAATGATCGACTGAAAATGACCAAACAAAGCCTCAATAGTCTCACCTGGCTTCTATGAGAAATTTTCATATTCTCGTCGGTTGGTCTGATAGAGCCTAGCCTTGACCTAAGTTGTCCCCTCATGGCGTACCTAGAGTGTAGTCCAGATCTCTCGAGAATTATCATGATGGCTAATGCGCTAAAACTCAATAGGACCTAAACAAGAAAATAGAATGTTGACTGCCTTGTTCATGCTCATGCTCAGCGACTATCTCATGGGTAGTACGCTCAGCTGCCGGAAGAATAGTGAAAGTGGCATGCACACACATGTCCCATATTCTTGTGCTTTGTCTCAATAGATAGGCCCGCATCCGAGTCTTCCAATAATTATAGCCAAAGACCTCAAGAGATGGAACCTTCCCAGCAGAAGTGATGATCTAGACCATTGGTTAGAACTGGTTAAGGTATGGAAAAACTCTAACCTTGTGTGGGATCGGAATGGCGACTAGAGGGGGGGGGGTGAATAGGCGCCTCGACAATTTCTCGCGAATATGGTGGCCTGTTCAAAAACACCCCAACGCACCTATACAAAATTCAAATTGCAAGTCTGAATCAAACAGTGCAAATCAGAGCAAAAACGTGTTTCAAAATTCAGTTCAAATCAAATCAGAGTTTGAACAGACGATCTGTGTTGTCGGTATTTGAACCTCCAAAATACAGATACTATTTCGGCAAACGAACAGTTGACAGGAAGGTGTCGATCAATGTAACTCCAACAAGTTTCAGAGAATCAGAAATACACTCAGAATATTCAAATCAAGTTTGAGAATTCAGTGTTACTTCAAAACTATTCAGATTCCTAAATCAAATTAAATCAAACATATCTAACTTGAAATTGCAACTTCTGAAAATTTCAGGATGGTGAACAGTAACTTCTTAAAAATTCAGAAACTAGATTTCATCTTTAAACTAGAACTCAATTAATTCAGAACTCAAATTTCAACCTCAAAACAATTTCAGTGCTGAAACAGAATTCAGATTCTAGATGATATCCAATTTGCAATCTATTCTCTAGAGATATACTCACCAAGCAAATTCCATTCAGTTCATCAAAACAATTAAATCATATAGCAGATTACTGTTGTAAATCTGAAAATTGAGCTCAGGGTTAATTTAGACATTCAGATTGAATTCAAATTAAATTGTAATGCAAAGTTCTGAAGCTACCAAACAGGTTATCCTAAAAACATTTTAGTTTCAAATCAGTGCATGAATCTGGGTTAAAATTTTAATCAACTTCTGTAACAGTACTTTCAGTGAAGATGCTATATGTTCAATTTAACTCAGACTGAATCTGAATATAAAAACTACAGATCTGAACACTTGAGCAAATTCTTCAAATCAATTCTCAGGCAAAAACCTTAATCAGTATTCTCAGAACCTGAAACTTGTGCTGTATTTCAGATAAACTTAGAGGTCAATTTGAAACATAAGTTCAGAGAGTAATACTGGTTTGAATCAATTTCATTCAAAACAGTACACATGGTTCAGACATTTAGTTTCAATTGAAATTACAGTTCTGAATTAATAAATTCAATTCAAACTAGAAGAAACAACAATCACTGAATTCCTTTTACTGATACTGTTCAATCAGAATTTGCCACTCTCAAGATCATAACCAGAAAACTACAGCACATTTTTTATAGATTTAGCAATTTAGCAGGTGTTGGGGGAAAAATACTTCATTTTTAGGGCTTTAGAGACCAACACTCAAAGATGATTTATCAGCATCAAAGCTTGCGTTCATTTCCGGAGGTGATCAAGTTTCTAAGCCGAAGGATGCTTCGGTTTAGTGATTCGAAGGCATCCTCCGAAGGCTCCGAAGCTATGGTGGAAAACAGCAAGACTGATAAGACGTCTGCCTTATCTACCTTCTCCGGATAGATTTTACTATTTTAACCCTATTCGGGGTAGCGAATAGTTTCCACTATGTCGGTTGTAATTGAGGGGTAAATAGGTCTTACCCTGTAATAGCATCAAATACTCAGCTATTCAATACACAATTTCAGACTACTTGAGCTATTATCCTATTCGGAGGCTCGAGATAGTTCTCAGCACAAACTCTGTGTTTGTTAGTTCTTAATCTTTAAGAACCTGTTAGTGTAATCTTTTACGCCAACAGTTGGCGCCATCCATGGGGAACTAGTTCTAAAAGCTAGTTCTCTACTGCTGACTGTACTTCGAAGAGCACTTGTGGAGGAAGCTTTGGAGTCTTAAGATTCCGCGCACCGTTTGGTAAGGGGCTTCCTAGTGCAGCTCGAAAGCCTTTCCTCTCCTTCCCAAACAAATCAAAGTCCTCGGTCTTCGGACCTCATCTTCATTAGCTATGCCTCCCAAGCGGAGCCTAGCCTCAGATCCTCTCCGAAGGTCCCCTCGGACCAACGGAGCAGGACCTTCAGTTATCCCGGTAACCCCCGAAGGGGCCGCCGGACGTCGAGCACCTAGAGGCCCCTAAGCCGCTCCCACAGTGCTCCAAACCAACTACGCCAGTTCCCAAGACCCGGAGCTCCCCTCTGAAGGAGACGAAGACCTTCCTGAGGATGAGGCTACTCAAGTAGCGTGACTTCAAGAGGAAGTGGCAAGGTGGAGGCAAGATGCTACCGATCAACTCCACTATCAAGCTTCCACTCATGCTCCATAAGGGCCTCAAGACGGTGGTGCCGGCGACCTTCCCGAAGCTGTCCAAGTCCTGGAGGAGGCCAAGAATGCATCCTTCGATGACAAGTCTCCGTTGCATCTGGACCTGCAGAAGGTGCCCTTCGATCCTAGGTTTAAAGCCTCGAAGCTGCACAAGTACTCCGGTGGGTCTGACCCCAAAGAATTCGCTCGTTCGTATGCTTTGGCGATAGAAGCCAGTGGAGGGGTGCATAACACTATGGTGAAGTGCTTCCCCCTCGCTCTCAAAGGTGTAGCTCTCCGATGGTTCTGGTCTCTAAAGCCAGGATCGATCAAGTCTTGGGAGCAGCTGAAGAGGAAGTTTGTAAGCAACTTCCAAGGTACATTTGTGGCCGCAATGTCGATGGGGAGTCTATTTCAGGTGAAGCAGCAAGCGGGGAAGACAATTCAGGAATACTTCACACGCTTCGCCCACACCAAGTCTCAGATGAAAGGCTTGTCTACCTCTACGGTAGTCGATGCCGCGCGCGAAGGGGTGTTGAACCCAGATCTCCTCAGCAAGCTTCATCAGAAACCGGGGTCATACTTCGAATAGTATGCCAAGGCAGAGGAAGGCTACCTCCAAAGAACTACAGCACCTACACCAGACCTTCGAGAAGTGAAGACAGAGCCTAAAGTCCCAACCTCTCCGCAAGCCCCCCTAACAATCGTTTCAATGATCATAGGCGGGGAAAGAAGCACTTCCGTTCGGATCTATTGAACATTGCACCCTCTGCCCCGAAGGCACCTACGAACTTTCAGCAGGTGCAAGGCTTCAAGGTTGGAGCTTCGAAGCCCCAAGAAAGAATAGCTGGCAGGCGCTAGAGCTTCTTCTGTTGTGTACATGGCGAGAATAGAAGACATGACACGAAGTATTGTAAGTCTGTATTAACCCTTCGGGGTAAATACCTTGGACGAAGTACAGGGCAAGGTACTTCAGATCGAGCCCCTCTAGCGGCATGTTCGGAGCCCGTGCAAATCGTGCCCCGAGCCGGCATCCCCAAAGCACCCATGCAGCTCCCGGTGGCCAATATTATGCCACCACCGAAGCAGGAAGATCCCCAAGATCGCGGCAAGCGAGTGGTCCTACCCATCTCCGGAGGGGGGACCCTCGGAAACATGTCAAAAAGGCAGCGGCGAGAATATGTCCACGAAGTAGGGCACATAGGGACCTTGAATTCTACGGCAGGAATGCCCAAGTGGTCTCATGTACCTATTTCCTTTACTACCAATGATGTTGCGGTGGTGAAATTCCCTCATGCTGACCCCCTAGTCATTTCAGCTGATATAGCTGGAGTCGAAGTTCGAAGGATCCTAGTAGACAGCGGGAGCTCCGCAGATGTACTTTTTGTCCAGGCCTTCGACTAGATGTGCATTCCTCAGAGGCATTTACTTCCGGCGGCCCGCCCACTACAAGGCTTCGCAGGTCCGCCTCTTGATGCCCTTGGCCAGATAGGCCTTGAGGTTTACTTTGGAGAGGGGCCCTTAGCCAGGGTGGAAGAAGTGATCTTCGACGTCGTCGACGCCCCATATGCCTATAATGCGATTTTTGGACGGGGGATGTTGAACTAGTTCGGGGCTATAGCACATCACAACTACTTATGTCTCAAGATGCCCACACAAGGTGGAGTTTTCACTATCTCAGGAGACCAAGCTGAAGTCCGAATAATGGAGTATGTCCACGGTCAGCCATTGGACCATCAACAAGTGCACAGTTTGTCAGAGCACACATAGGAGGCTTTGGAGTCTTCAAACTCCTCGAAGGGCCTTTCCCTAAAGCCAAGCCCAGAAGGTGATGTCGTAACGAAAATAATTCTGAAGGATGGCAAGGAGTACCCAATACAGTTCAGCAAGGGGCTACCTCCGGAGCTTCGTTGGAGGAAGTAGTCAAGCAAAAGTTGGACATCTTTGTCTGGACCAATGAAGATGTCATCGGGGTTGACCGGAGTATCATCGAGCATAGTTTGCTTGTCAACCCGAAGGCTAGGCCAGTGCGCCAAGGGCTCCGTATGTTATCAGTAGAGAGGGCAGACCTCGCCAAGGTAGAAGTGGAAAAATTGCTAAGGGCTGGCATCATCAGGGATGTAGCCCACACGGACTGGATGGTTAACCTTGTTTTTGTTAGGAAAAACGGCTCCGTTGTTTGGACGGGATGCTACTGAATTCTAGTGATATTTTGTTTAGGAACATGGGAGATGGAATACAAGAATTGGAGTTGAAGACGGAGCCGCACGGATGTTTGAAGTCAAGATTTCGCTGGTTCGGACTACATCGACCACCCTGCACCAAAATGGGCGTAACTTCCTCATACGAAGTCCGATTGGCGCGTTCTTTGACTTTTTGGAAATTTGAGGAGAAGACGGATCGTTTGCCATTGGTTTCACCTCATTTGGAGACTCGAGTCGTCCTGTGTATTTAAAACAGTACTGCGTGACAGAACTGGGCCATGTGGCTCATAATCTGAGTCTGTACATCTTCTAGCCCACAGCCCATGTCTGTTTGCCTTCCACAGGCCGCCGCCCTATATATTCTCACGCCAGCCACTTCTAGGGTTAGGTTTTGCTTTGTTGCATCTACACTGTTGTGTTTAGATCCCGCCTCTTGCACCGGACCGATTGGCTGCTGCATTGGCGTTTGTGAAACCTCACCTTATCTTCGTTTGTCTGTTTTGGCATTCGATTTGTATCCTTCCTGTTCTTGCTTGTGTTCTTGGGTTCGCTTGCAGGAATTAGCCTTCGTGGCGAGGTCAATCGTGTTCTGCGTGGTTGATAACCAACGGAGACAGTGGTGTAACGATTGCAAGGTTTTGATCCGCCGGACCGGAGCCTTGGATCGCCAACGTCGAGATTCTCCACCAACCCAAGTTTATCCCTTACCTAGCGGAAGATCGGGACCACTCCCCCATCACTCCGAGCATGTGGAGTTTGCCTCAACCCTGAAAAATGTATATTCAGAGCGCAAGCAGGAAAACTGCTAGGGTACATAGTTTCGAGTTGGGGAATCGAAGTTATCCTGATGCAGATAAGTGCATTGCAAAGAATGACTCCACCAAAAAATTTGAAGCAGGTCTAGAAGCTAATAGGATGGCTCACAGCTCTCAGCAGATTCCTGGCCAGATCAGTCGAGTGAAGCCTTCCAATTTTTAAAGCTCTAAAGGGGTCCGAAAGTTTCAACTGGACGTCGGAGTGCCAGAAGGGCTTCAATGATATTAAAGAATACCTCAGAAGCCTATCAACACTTACTGTGCCCCTCCCGGAAGAAACTCTCCTTCTTTATCTTGCAGCAACGGACTCCACATTAAGTGTAGTATTGGTTAGGGAAGTTAAACTTAAAGGAAAGCTAGTGCAAAACCCAGTTTACTTCATCTCATAAGCTTTGTCCGGAGCAAAGACAAGATACTCCGAGCTCGAAAAATTTGCTTATGCTTTAGTAATGGACTCGCGGAAGCTAAGGTATTACTTTATAGCACATAACCTAATCGTTCCTACCTCGTATCCCCTTGGTGATATGCTTCGGAGCAAAGATTCTACAGGTAGGATCGGAAAATGGGCTGTCGAGCTATCAAATCTTAGATCATAGCTGACTTCATGGCAGTGTGGACTCCATTTGTAGTTTGGGATCCGAAAGAAACCTCCAAAGGTCTATGGACATTTTTTTGATGGAGCCTATCAGGAATCTGGTGCTGGAGCTAGAGCTGTAATAATATCGCCGTCAGGGCAAAAGGCCATGTATTCTGCAAGGCTCAACTTTAAGACCACCAATAATATCGCAGAATATGAAGGAATCCTGCTAGGCCTCTGAAAGGCAAAGGCACTTGGAGCAACAAGGATTATAATTAAAACATATTCCCAAGTTGTCGCATGGCATGTTGACAAAAGATTTCAAGCAAGGAACCCGCATCTTGCAAAGTATCTGGAAGAAATCCGCAAGACAGAAGCAATGTTCAAAGGATTTTCTGTCCGGAGTATCCCTCGAGCAGATAATCAACTTGCAGACATTCTAGCGAAGGCTGCAACCAGAGCATTAGACGTCCCGAAGGGTGCTTTCTATGAAGAACTTGTCAAGCCTACAGTAAATCAATTACCCTCCGCAGAAGACATTTGCATCCCAGCTATAGACTAGCGGGCTCCGATAATGGATGTCTTGCAAAACAACACAGTCTTGTCAGAAGGTCCGGATTTCCAAAGGTTGCAAGCAAGGGCTCAAAATTATGAGCTTGTCAATGGGATATTATACAAAGCTGAAGTCTATTCTCCCTTACTCCGGTGCATCTCACAACCCGAAGGCCAAGATATACTTCGGGACATTCACGAAGGTTTATGTGGAAGCCACATAGCCCCCCGCGCTCTACAAGGAAAGACACTTCGGCAGGGGCTCTACTAGCCAACAATTGTAAGAGATGTAGAAGAATTAGTTCGAACATGTCAAGGATGCCAGTGGATGGGAGGTGACGCCCCGGTATGGCCAATGGCATGATGGGGAATGGATCTCATCGGCCCTTTTCCAATGGCAAAAGGCAGCTTGAAGTTTGTAGTGGTAGCAATTGAGTATTTTTCTAAATGGGTCGAAGTTGAACCCTTAACTGCTATTACTTCAAGGAATGTGCAAAAATTCTTTTAGCAAAATATCATATGCAGGTTCGAAGTGCCAAGGGAGCTAACTGTAGATAATGGAACCTAGTTCGAAGCCGAACCCTTTAAAGAATTTTGTGAATAATTGGGCATCAAACTATGCTTTGTAGTAGTTCGCCATCCACAATCCAACAGAGCCGTCGAGAGAGCCAATGGAAATATTCTCTCCAGTTTAAATCGAAGGATTGTCGGGCTGGCCAAAGGGCTGTGGACCAAAGAACTTCCTAAGATTCTATGGTCCATTTGGACCACTCAAGCCTGGTCCATAGGCTTCACCCCATTCAGGCTGCTATTCGGAGATGAGGCCATGACTCCTACGAAGCTCAAAGGTGGATCCCTTCGTGTAGTAGAACCTAGAAATGAAGACGAGAGAAGCACTTTGCTGGAATTGTCAGAAGAAACAAGGCTTCGACCTGTTGCCAATCTGACGAAGTACCAAGACCAAACAAAGACATGGTATGACCCGAAGATAAAACTAAACGAGCTCAAACCAGGTCATTTGGTATTGCGAAGTGTAATAGCTTTGGGGAAGCTACGAAATAAATGAGAAGGACCATATATTATCCTACACTCAGGGCGCCCAACTCGTTTAAATTAGCTAATTTAGAAGGGGAAGAGTTGAAACACTTTTAAAGTCCTAAGTGACTGCTATGGGAGCTTACAAGTATAAATTTAGCTCCGAAACTTATAAACATCATAATACAAACGTACAGTTCGAAGAACTCTACGAAAGAGTGAAGTATGATTACCAAGTTTTGTGCGAAGCATCATATTGTTATATCAATCATTGTGTTCGACGGACCCTATCGCAATGCGCACGGTCCCCCACCCACAAGCAGGGGAAGGGGAGTAAGGAACAACAAAAAGATGCTTCCAAAGCAATTCATATTAATTGGATAATCATATTATTACATTAAGAGAAGTTTTGGTCTAAACCTAGATAAAAACGGAGACCCCTCCGACCTCTAGAGCTACTTCTAAGACCACTTTGGCCTTCGGAGCTCGAAGCCTTCGGTACTTTCTTCTTAGTTCGAGTGCTTTTCTTCTTCGAAGCTCGCAGTTTTTTCTACTCCCCTTGAAGTTCAGCCCAAGACAGAAGCCTTTCGGAGCTAGCCTCTGCTGGGTCTTTGTCCTGGTTCTCCGAGTCAGACCAATTTACGTATTCAGAGGATGAAGATGCTTCTTCCTTATCCTCTTCCTTGATATAAGCTAAGACTTCGCGGTGGACTTCAGGTGCTATCTCCCCTTGATCTCCACGAGGAACAGAGAAGCGCGAGCGTCGATAAGGCCTTAAGCTTTTGAGGATAGACCACTGACGAAGGATCCCTTCGTTAAGTTCCAATACTTCAAAGTCAAGCTCCGATGTGCATGGAAAAACCTAAAAGAATAAACATCCAAACAAAGTTCCTTGTTTATAAACTTTTCATTCATTAATATAAGGGGCTTTACAAGATTTCTTATACATGCTTAAGCGCCCTATGAGACTAGACCTATGGGTCGGCTGAAGGAGCAGGGGTCGTTGGAGCTGGCGAAGCTGGAAGCGGAGGCCTCGTTTGAGCTTGCTTTTGCCGACGAGCCTCATCGATCCAAGCTTTGGCTGCAGCCTTGTGGTAAGTTTTCCAGATTGACCGGAAAGCTTCCCAGGCAGAAGCTACATCCTGCGAAGGACGCAACAAGTCCTCATCGGCAAAGCCTGCAAGCATCAAACCCCCAACCGGAGCAACCAAAATCCAAAGAGCTTCGATGTGACGGAGGACTCCAATCCCGACAACTTGTCCGGAGATCTCTCCGTACTGGATGCCGGAGCCCATCATCAGCTTCGTCACCACTTGAATCATTTTCAGCTTCCGGTCGAGGGGCTCACTCGCTACAGTCGAAGATGAAGGGCACATTGTGCCGAAGTATTCTAAGGTACCCTGAACGGCATACAAGGTATGCTCCGCTATCGCAGCATTCTTCACATCTGCCGCCTGTAGCCCAGCAGCAGCAGTAGACACTTCGGCCATTTTGGACAGCAGAGTGGTTTTCTGAGCCATGGATTGTTGAAGTGACTCTTGGAGTTCTACGAGTTGCGTGCTTGAAGTGGCTGCTGCTTGCCGAAGCTTCTCCACCTTTGCTCTGAGCACCACACATTCGGCCTCGACCTCTTGGGCCAAATTTTGGAGTGCAGCGCTGCTCTGCCGCTCAATCCGGAGTGCTTCATCGGTGGCAGTCCTAGCCCTCCGTTCTTCGAGGAGCTCCTCCTCTAGTCGAAGTGTTTTGTCTTCGGAGCTTTTAAGGGCAGACTGGAGGGTAGTAACCTTCCTCTTGAGCGGATTACTTTCGACCTCAGTGGAAGTCGTTACCGCTCTAGCAAGGACAAATTGCTGCAAAAAGAGCAAGTAAGTACTAAGTAACTTCATTTATTTATTAAATGCACTTGTGGTATGATGCATACCTGAAGGGCAGCCCTTTCGAGGGCTAGATTGAGCTCTGGGGCTCTGGCTTCACTCAAGACGGAGACCAAGTTGGATTTTATGACTTCTTGGCCCTTCTCCGCCAAGGGCTCCAAAAGCGCCCGGAGACCCGTTCGCTGCTCCAAGAATGGAGCCAACAAAGGGAGCTAGGACAAAGCCTGGCGATCATCTGCGGTCGCCTCCTCCTCCGAATTGCTTGTCGAAGGATCGTTGGAGGAAGGCGTCGCCGTCAAAACAGGGAGGAGACCGAGGCTCGTCATGCTCTTTCCCCTCCCCGGCACAAAAGCCAGAGCAGGGACTTCGGCGGAGGTAGATACTCCTTCGATTGATGTACCCTCGACCGAAAAAACTTCATCTATGACGGCTCCAGTCGTCGGGGCTGCTGTGTCGGCCGGAGCCTCAACTCCGAGAGAAGCTGAAGCTCCATCTGTGATCGGAGCTATGCCTCTCCTCGACATACCTACAACTTTGAGGTATTTATTGAATATTTGTGGGTAATAACTATTGCAGGAATTGTAAAGGCAAAGGCTTCGAAGTATACCTTCGTTTGCGCCTTGAGGCAGAATTGTAGGGTCCTCCAAGACCTCGTACATTCAGAGGTACTCGTCGAGGCCTCGACCTCCGGCACTATCACCCCATCCACATGCGAGTTGGGAATAGTTGCCTCAAGCTCTGAGCTCGCGGAGATGGGCTTGGGGGAGTGTGTTGTGTCTGCCTCCGCAGCATCTCGAGAAGGAACTCTGGCTGCGTCCACAGCTTCGTCTTCACTGTCATCGATGAGATAATTCTCGAGGGCCTTTCCCATTTAGACATCGGAGCCTTTATTTCCGGAGTCTTCCGAAGATGAGCTCCGAATGCTCAAGGAGGAAGCAGAGGACACCGGAGTCGGCCGAAGAGGAGGCTTCATCATTTTCTTCCCCTTCTTGACTAGGGTTTTGGCAGCTTTCTTCAAAGGCTCGGTGGTGTCTTTCCTTTTCCGAGGGGCCACTCTGGTCGGGTCGAAGTCTGGCAGAGGTGGGGGCTCCATTCCAAGAGCCCTCTACACTCTGTTGAAGCGCTCCTAGCTTCCCAACAGCTCTATCCTTTTCTGCCTCTTCGCCACCGTAGGGGCTCCGAGCACCCGTTCGGTGGCTCTCGTTATCTGCTCCGGAGCTAGCGCCAAAGGAGCCACTGGAAAAAGGTAGCATATTATAAGTATGTTATTTCTTTCCTAATATATTACTGCAGGAAGATCAAAGGTTTACCTAGCGCCAAAGGAGCCACTGGAATGTTATCGGTCAGTCGGCTCTGAGAGGTGGAATCCGGAGGGCGATGAATTCTTCCGCTAGATTCGGCATGCTCATGCGGTTGGCTATCGAAGAGAGTAACGCAAGCCACGTTGAGAGAAGGCTTGGGTTCGGAGTGACTTCGGCCTCCTTCTGGAACCAGATTTCTTGAAGGGGCCCGCGACTCTGGAGTCTTCTCCGACCTCGGCGTAAAACCACCGGAGGATCCAGTTGGTATACCACCGGTTGTTGATGGCCTTCACAGGGAAATGTTGTGCATGCTCCTTTCGCAGCTAAAAGTTGATGCTTCTGAAGGCTATCAACACCTTGGTGTCTCCGGGGCCGTCTTTTGGCTTCGGTTGGCACATGGCTTCGTGGGTGGCGGCGAAGATCTCCGATCTTCCTTCGCATCCTTTGTCCTGAAGGGCCCACTCGAAGACCACCAGCCTTGCGATGGCACTTAGGGACAACTGAGGCAAGGTAATGTGAAACATTTTTAATACCTTTGATAAGAAATCGATGGCAGGGAGTCCAAGTCCAGCCTTGAAAAATGCTTCGAAGACTATTACTTCTCCGCTCCGTGGCCTCAGGTCGACTCTGTTATAGGGACCCGAGTCCTCATTCCGGGGCCCAGCTTTCTGGCCACTGCCTCTTCGATGGATTCCACAGTACTTGTGAACTGGCGGATGAGGAAGCTTTGTGGGATCTGCTTCTTGGATGGAGGGCGGAGCTCCTGAGGATTCTTGGGCCAAGAACCTCCTAGAGCCATCGCCATGGCCACAGCTGCTGAAGCCGCCCAAGCTTGCCTTTGCGCTAGAGTGCTCGCTACCACTGGAACGGTTGTGCTGGTGCTTGCCATGAGTTGATTGCTCAGGAAGTTGAGGGGAGATTTGAAGGTTGAAGAAAGTGAGCTTTGGAAATTAGGTTCGGTAAAAAATTTTGGTGGGCTACGACCCCCCTTTTTATAGCCTTTTCGCTAGCTGCTGTGTTTCGGCCGTGTTCACAATACTGGTTCGACTTCTGTCGCTGATAGGTGGGACCAGGAAGTGAAAAGGTGTGAACTCATGGTAAAATTTCGACCGTTACCTTTTCGGGAGCATAACAGCTACTTGGAGGGTAACGACTCAAAATTAACGGATCTTCACGATGTTCCACTTCCGTAACGGTTCACTTCCCTGCGAAGTGTTCAGCCAACAGTCCAATTCGAAGCTTTCATAGAGAAAAACATCAGATGCAGAATAAAACTGATACACATTCAACTCAGAACTCTAAACTTCAATTCAGAAGATTATATTTCAGAACTTCAGACTGAAAACAGATTTACTTCAATTACATGCACAACATTACACAGTTGCAAACTCTAAAATGATTCAAGACATGTACTGAAAATAGATTACAGCAAGCAATTGTTTACTAGTATATTCAGTGAGTTTCAACCAGTATTCAGGATACACTTTCAGAATTAATCTGAACAAAATCAGATTAGGTACATCAGAGAACAGGATTGAACTGAAATCTAAGAGTATTCAGAGTATCCAGAATTTTTTTGAGAAAACATTTCAGAGATTCAAGTAAACTCAATAGCCAACAATCAGAATTGTAATTTTCATTCTTCCAAAGAGCTTGATGAATAAAAGGTGTTCTGCTCAAAGCAAATGATTCAAATTGCTGATTATTGCAAATCTGGAAACTATACACACACTTCAGTCCAGTTATGAATTCAATGTCAGATCAGTTTGTATCAGATCACAATTGATCTAACCAAAATTTTCAGAACCTGGAACCATGAACTACTCAATGAAAACAGAAGATAAATCAGAACTTCTCTGTAGGAACAACAACAAAAATAGTAGAAAAGCTTAATCCTCAATTTCTGCAAAAATGGTTATGGAATACCTTTGAATCCCTTCAACCAAGATATCACTCAAGAAACAACCCAAGAATCAGCCAAGATGCTGATGAACAATTTGAAGAAACATTTCATCAAACATGTAGAAAGCTAAACCAAAAATTGAAACAAATTCTTTTCAGAGCTGAGGTGCCTTGTTTGATCAGCAAAAGAATTAAGAAGGAATCTCAGAAATCACTTGCAACGTTCAAAAATGGATCATTCAAAACATCCACAACAAAAGTTATATAGATATCTATATCAAGTTCTGCACTGGATTGTCCAGAAATTGCTGCACAAAATTGAATTCAGCCACAAAACTGACCTGCGCTGGAAACAGAACGCCATCGATGTAGAACTTTTGCCGATTTAATCGTGTAGCTCGTCTGATTTCATCAGATCTCATAGTTTTCTCAATTTTCTGGATTGCAATGGATATCACAAAGAGTTCCTCAGCTACAGGACATCTAAGAGGATAATATCCCAAAAGCCAAACATTTCTAGAAACTACTTTTACACATTGCCCCTTGGTAATTTCAGATTTGCACATTCTGAAAATTACCCTATAAGTCCTAAAAGAAAAATTCCAATTATACTCTCCTTTTAATATATTTTCAGAGTAGAACCACTCTAAAAATTATACCAAAAGGATACACTAAAACCTGAAATATTTAAACTAACACTAGACTCTATTTATTGAATTAACAAAAATATTTAAAGTTTCGATGGTTTTCAGCAAAAACCAACAAAGCCTCTCATCCCTTAGACTCGTGACACCGCTTCGCGACTCCGAGCGCCATCAAGCCACTTCCGCTCTCGATCCCCTCGAGTCGCCTGAATGCTTCTCTGGCCTCCCTCTCGCAGACCCGGTCATCACGTCGTCGCTTCCATCCGTCTGTCCAAGTTTTGCTCGGTTTCTTCGTGCACTCTCAAGATCTTCTCCAACTTCGCCCGACCTCCTTAATCCTCCAGCATCGAGCTCCCCGCTTGACCCTTGATCACTCACCGTCGATAGTCGGTCAGCATCTCCACCCTGCAAATCCAAGACAAGCCAAAACAATAATGCGATGCACCACCAAAACCTCGACAACCATTCCTCCATTTCACATTGAACCCCTCGATGCACTCAAACCACTCTCAACCACTCAACCGCTCAAACGCTCATCCTTGTTAATCACTTATCATCCAGACCGAAACCACCCTTGGTTTCACACCTTTCTCTGATACCACTTGTAGGACCCAGAGTAGCGACCAGAGGGGGGTGAATGGGCGCCTTAACAAATTCTTGCGAATAGATGACCTTCGCTTTAACACCCAATTCTCGTAAAAATAACAAGCGAAAATGATCAAAATTCTAACATGAAATCACAGATAATAATAGCGCTATCACTCTCCTGTCGAATAAGATGTGAAATGACAATCTGAGAGATCTCTAGCACTAAAAATAATCTAGCCTGAAAACAACCAATGTCCTAATCGAAAAGACACCAACATAATGCTTAAAGAAATATTAACTCTATTCACTAATCAAATGACAGATCAACAGATATTTCACAATCTCACATGCATTCCATCAAGCTTATAGCAAACAACCACAATTCACAAATATATGGAAGGCACTAGTACGTCTAGATAAAAACATTCATAGAGCAATCAGAAAATAAAATGCTAGTAGACATTGAAACAAACACATGTCATGCACGTTGACGAAACATGGTTTATACCATAAATCGTGAAGAAAAAACTCGTCAGATGGAGGTGGAGTAGAAATATAGTGTCGTGCAGTGCACTGCTTTCTCTAGGAAGAAGTAGCGGGCACAGTCGTAGGGTCAAGACAGAAGTTGTGCGCCATCGTAGGTAGCAGGCGCTGGTCGGAGGTGTCTGCTTCCACGTGTCGCTGCGCTCTTCCACTGCGCAGACCCGTCGCCAAGCAAAGAGGACAAACTCCCTCGCGCCTAGAGAAAACCAAAGCCACCGGCGGCTCCAAAATGCTCCCAAAGTAAAACCGTCCCAGGAGAAAATCGAACAGTGATTCCTCAGAAAAAACCGAACATAGTGACTCCGTTAGAAAAACTGCGGTGGCTGGATGGAGAGCACAGTGCGGCGGTAGAAGTTTCTAGGAGGAAGAAGATAAAAAAGTGGTTGAACTCAGATTTTTCAAATTAAGTGAGTTGGTGAAACCCTAGGGTGTGTATGGCCTTTTATAGGCAGTTCAAAAAGTGGAAAAGACGCAATTACCCCTACGGTAAAAACACACAGATGCAAATATAAAACTTTGGGTCCAATGGACAAAACAGTAAAATCCTATCTAAAGATAACTTATCCTGACGCAGAGCTTTCGTAGTAACTACGGCTTCGCTTCAGGAATGTCGGATCTCCAATCAATGGTCTGGATTGGGGTGTTGGTTTTGCACCGAAACCGACAAAGCGTACGTTGTCTTCGTACCGGGTACCCGGATTAGGCCAGCCCGATTGTGTGTCTCCCTCATCCTGGTAATCACTCGATGCCCATTTACTTGAGTCAAACCCGGTCAACAGACTAGTGGACCTTGTCATTCCTGGCCCATGTACCTGGGTTGTGCTGGCCCGACTCTGTGGCCCCTCTACTTGGCAGTCTGTCGCTGCCCGTGTACCTGAGTCTCATGCGGTCAAGAAATGGCAGGTCTCTTCTCCTCTTAACTTCTCTCTCATTGACTTCCGTTGATAATCACTCATCACTTCTAGAGCCATGAGCTAAGGCCCATGATCTTCAACATGGCTCCTCAATGTTTTGAACAGTTTTATTCTGAAAATGAACTTTTGATTCTTGCATTTTACGAGTGTCAATGTTTTCACAATATTCGTGTCCAGAACAAAAATGCCAAAAATATATCATTTGTAACTATTACACAATATTAGCATGATTGGGCACATTTATGAACCTTTTTGTTCTGGAAGAGAACTTTTCATTCTTGCACGTTACGGGTGTCGAATTTTTCACAACATTCTAGTCTGGAACAAAAATGCCAGAAATTCATCCTTCAGTATCATTACAACATATTAGGATGATTGGGCACATTTCTACAACTTTTTGTTTTGGAAGCGAACTTTTGATTCTTTCATGTTACGAGTGCCGATGTTTTCGCAACATTCGTGCCTAGAAATGAAACGTAAGAAACATGTCCTTCAATACTATTATACAATATAAGGATGATTGGACCTATTTTTGAACAAATTTTGTTCCGAAAGTGAACTTTTGATTCTTACATGCTATGGGTGCCGATGTTTTCGCAACATTCGTGTCTGAAACAAAATATTAGAAACGTGTCCTTTTGTACTTGTTGGCGCAATGGATTACGCTAACAGGTTCTACAAGACCAAGAACTAACAAACGAAGTGTTTTTGAAGGCGGACTATCTCAAGCCTCCGAATAGGATAATAGCTCGTAATAGTTCAAAGTGTGTATTGAATATCTGAATATTCGATGCCTCTTACAGGGCGAGAAGAGGGGTATTTATAGGTAAAATCATTAAGGAAAAGACCTTTTTACCCCTTAACTACAAACGACATAGTGGATACTATTTCGGTATCCCTTATAGGGTTAATATGGTAAAACATGCTCGAAGGATGTTGATAAAGTAGACGTCCCATCCTCCTCATTGTTTTCCACTCTGGAGGGGAAGCCCTTCGAAGGGTCTTTTCGGACCGAAGCCTGGACGTACCCTTCGGCTTGGAGCCCTTTAGTTCGGAGGGCGTCTTGGGCTCCGAGATTGAGACCCTTGCCTTTATCTTCGCTGTATAATGTATTTGCTTGCAATCTTGGAGGATTATGAGGATAAAGTATTTTCCCCCAACAGTACTATTACACCATATTAGAATGATTGGGCACATTTTTGAATCTTTTTGTTCTAGAAGTGAAATTTTGATTCTTGCATGTTACAGGTGCCGACATTTTTGTAAACGTGTGTTCACAATAGAAATGCTACAAACACGTCCTTTGGTACTATTACACCATATTATGATGTTTGGGCATGTTTTTGAACTTTTTTGTTCCGAAAGTGAACTCTTGATTATTTCAAGCTACGTGTGCCAACATTTTCGCAACATTCGTGTATGGAATGGAAATACTTCAAACACGTCCTTTGGTACTATTACATAAAATTAGGATGATTGGGCATGTTTTTGAACCTTTTTATTCCGGATGTGAACTTTTGATTCTTGCATGTTAAGGGTGCCGACATTTTTACAACATTCGTGTGTAGGACAGAAACACCAGAATCATGTTCTTTGGTACTTTTACACCATATTAGGATGATTGGGCACATTTCTAAACCTTTTTATTCTAGAAGCAAACTTTTGATTCTTGCATGTTACGGGAGCTAACGTTTTCACAATTCAGAACAGAAATGCCAGAAACACGTCCTTTTGTATTATTACACCAAATTAGGATGATTGAGCACGTTTTCAACTTTTTTCTGAAAGTGAACTTTTGTTTCTTGCGTGTTACGGGTGCCGACATTTTCACAACATTCATGGCCGGATCCACCTGATGGTGCAAAAACTATTGAGTGTAAATGGATTTTTAAGAAAAAGATAGATGTTGCTGGAAATATTGACATCTATAAGGCACGATTGATGGAAATGTTCACATTTTCCCCATCGCAATGCTTAAGTCCATCCAGATTGTTGACATGGAAACGCGTCCTCACACTTGTGGCAGTTCGACGATCCAAAAGTGCGCGAATACTTAGGGAGAAAACCTAAGTGTGACGCGGCGCCGACGTCGCGTTCCGATGAATCCTTAATGGTTGTAAGGGTAATGGAGTCGTCAGGTAATGAAACAAATATTAAGAAATAAAGTTTGATTAGTCGATGAGTGATAAAATAACTAAAAATAAAAAAACCTAATCAAACCAGCTATAATAGGGTCGATTCTGATCTGCAAATAAAGTGGCGGTCGGACCGAAGGTATACTCCCAGTCGGACCGATGATGCGAAGTATTGCTGAAGGGTACCCTTCGGCGCTCAGTGAAGGATAGATCCGAAGTACCCCGTAGGGGGGAGGCTTTGGCCTATTGGCCGGTCGAACCGAAGTAGAACTCCTGGTCGGACCAACGCCTGTGAAGGGGTCGCCGAAGAGGGCTTCGGCATTCTGGTGCGAAGCGAGCTCCGAGCAGTCAGACCGACGGAGGGTACCCGGTCAGACCAACAATTAAGTGTCGGTCAGACCAGGGCTTCAGCACCGTGGAGTCTGGTGCAGAGTAGTTTACTGCGAAGGGTTCTCTCCAAAGATGGCTTCAGCGTGACGACGAAGTGTACTCCAGCAAGGAGTGGAGGGACCCGGTCAGATCGGCAAAGGCCCCTCGGTAGGACCATAGGGTGCTGGTGACGGCGCTGCGAAGCGTGCTGACAATAGCCTGATGGCCCAGCATGGCAACGCCTGGTCAAAATGGCAAAGCCCTATCGGTCGGACCGACAGGCCTCGGTTTGATCGCCTAAGTGCTCTGGCGACCTTGAAGATGAACAGCAATCACGCCCAAACATCTTGGCGATGATTTTGAACATGTTTCCCCTGGAAAACAGTAAAAGATCAAGTGCAATTCAACCTAGAGGCCGAACGTCCAAGGGTAGTAATAAAACTGATAAAGACGATAAAAATTTGTTTCGTGGATTAAACGGTAGATTCACGAGCGAATCAACAAGGGTTACCCACGAAGATGGATGTTACTTAGCTAATCCTAGGGCAAGGAAGTAGATTGAAAGATAAAAAACAATTCAAAGTGAGGGCTTTGTGTTGGTATGAAAGCGGGGGGTCCTCTTGAATCGGCCTCACCCCTATATTTATAGGGGCTGGTCTCACCTAATTTGAGTAGGATTTAGCCAAGTGGTTAAGATTTGGATAAGAGATCTCACCTAATCTGAGTAGGTGTGAAACCAAGTGAGGTCACACTATGGTTTTGACTATATGATGAGTAATTGACAAGGTTAAGTGATTTGGAGTGATGAGTGAGTGAGTTGTGGCTTGATTGCATCGATGTGATCGATGTGTGGATATGGATTATGCCAACGGGATCGGTGTGAAACCAAGGGTGGTTTCTGTCTATATGATGAGTGATTACAAGGATGAGCCGTTGAGCGGTTGAGCGATTGGTTGAGTGTTGGGTTGTGTGCATCGAAGGGTTCGATGTAAAATTGAGGATTGGTTGGAGAGGTTTCGCTGGTGCATCGCATTCTTGTTTTGGCTTGTCTTGGATGTGCAGGGTAGAGATGCTGACCAACTATCAACGGGGAGTGATCGAGGGTCAAGCGGGGAGCTCGATGCCGAAGGATCAGGGAGGCCGGGTGAAGTTGGAGAAGATCTCAAGAGTGCACGAAGAGACTGAGCAAGAATTGGACGGACGGATGGAAGCGACAGCGTGACGACTGGGTCTACGAGAGGGAGGCCAGGGCAATTATTCAGGCGGCTCGAGGGAATTGAGAGCGGAAAAGGGTTGCTGGCGCTCGGAGTCACAAAGCGGTGTCATGAGTCGGAGGGTTGAGAAGTTTTGTCGGTTTTTGCCGAAAACCATCACATATCTAGATTTGCTAATTTCAATAATTAGAAGTCCTTTTTATTTTTAGTCAATGTGTAATAAAAAGTTGAGAGTCTAGAGTATATGCTCTCCTTTAATGTATTTTTCAGGATTTCTTGAGTTCTGAAAATATATTACAAGGAATAGGACCTTGATGTAAAATAGAGGTTCTAGAGGGTTCTTTTCAGAATTTTCCCCCATGGCTGGCCTATAAATAGAGGACCATAGCCATGGGTTGTGGCTGTTCTTTTTGGCTGAACCAAATATCTACTTCATCAATTTTGCTGCTGAATTTCTTTTTTGGCTGAACCTAATATCTACTTCATCAAGAAGCGATGGAACAGTGTGTGCGCAGGTGAGTTCTTAATCTGGATTCAGTTTTTGGTAGGTTATTTCTGATGATTTCACTACAGAACATGATTTTGATGTCCATGTAACTTTTGTTGTGGATGATTTGAATGTTCCATTTTTGAAAGTTGCAAGTGATTTCTGCAATATCTTCTTGATTCTTTTGCTGATCGAAAGAGACATCTCAGTTCTAGAAAAGAACTCTCCCTCAAATTTTTTCAGTTCTGTTTAGCCTGCTAAATGTTTGATAAAATGTTGCTTCAACTGTTCATCATCTGACACAGTTTGTTTCTCCCTGATTTGAGTGGTCTGGACTAATTCCAAGTTCTGGATATAGTTTTTGTGTGAGATCTATTCCTTTAGTGGATACTCTAATTTAGTCAATATTTGCCATGAGTCTGAACTTTCAGTTACATAGTCTGAAATAACCTGTTCATACTGAAGTTTGTGTCAAGTTTTTAGCACTTAAACTCTGACTGAGTGCTCTAGTTCTATCAAATCGTATTTTCTATTCTGAACGTGTTGGAGTTTTTCAATTTCTCAGGTCTCGTCTGTTATTTCTGGATACTGTTTAAGTTGAGAATATTTTCAGTTGAATGTTTAGATCTGATTTCAAGTACTGTAGCTCTGCTGTGGTATTGTTTCTAATCTTTTTCAGCAAGAAGTTTCAGTTATGATTATGCAGATCAAATACAAGCTTGCCAAATCAATTAGTACAACATTACAACATTAAAGATTAAAATCAAGTTAAATCTGACTCAGTTAATTTCAGAAGTAGAATCTGTGTTACTGTTTTGATTCAGAAAATTGGTGTTGCACTGGGTTTCTGTTCTTACATGATTTAAGTAAGTGATATTCAGATTGTGCTTTATTCTGACCAGAAACAAAACTGACGTTTAATCTGATTTTTGGCTCTTAATCTGTGATTTCTTGTATTGACTGCTTCATATACTCACTAAAGCACCTTTGTGATTAATATTCAGTTATGGGTTATCTTGCTATGAAGAAAATGCAGTCAAGAAAGTGATCACTCACTGCTTCTAGACTGATTTTATTTTGAACTGATCTGAGTCTGCTGTCAAGTACTGAGTTTGTTCAGATTGTCATTAGAACATTTTGTCTGAAGTTGCAGCTGTTAAGTTTTGGATTAGAAACTTCTGAACTTTGAATTTTTAACCAGTTTCTGGGTATTTACTGTTCTTCATCAATGAGTTTTTAGCAGGGTTGACTATTCAACTGAAATCTCTTTTCAGTTTCAAATCTAATTGTTTCAGTTCTGTGTTCTGAATTGATTAATCTATTTTGCTCAGATTACTTCTGAAATTTGTATCCAGAATACTACTTGTAGACTCTCTCAAAATTCTATCCAACATCAGTTTTGCTGAAAACTAAAAATCTGAATCAGAACCTGTGATCTTACTATTCATCATCCAAAATTTTCAGAAGATTGAGTTAGATTAGATAGATGTTTTGCTGAAAGTCTGAGTCATGGTTATTACTGGTTGCCACTGAAATTTGTTAACTGAATTTAGTTCTATAACTCCGCCTATGTTGTCTCAGCATATGTTGGTGCAGCATAGCCTGGTCCCAAGTCCAGGTACAAGGAGGAGGGTTGTGTTAGGCGTGGTGAGCCAGCTATAATAAAACTTAGCCACTCAATGGAAATGAAACCCAATAGAAAACCGTTGGGGCGTAACCCTCTTAGCGACAGGCCATATCGGAACCCGGGTATGGTGTTAAATGGGCAAGGGCCGGGCCGCCACCCCCTTGGTGGCGCGCCGTGTCGTGATCTGGATGCGGTGTCAAGTGAGCAAGGATCGGGTCGTCGCTTCCTTAGTGGCGCGCTACATCGGCGCCCGGGTGTAGTGCCAAATGTGCAAGGGTCTTCACATCTGTCTAAACGGGTGCGAGGGGTAAGGAAGCTAGTTGAGCCGACTAGGATCCGTGTAGGTAGTTGGAACGTAGGGTCCCTTACAGGTAAGCTAAGAGAGTTAGTCGATGCAGCGAGCAGGAGGCGTGTTAATATCCTATGTGTCCAGGAGACAAAATGGAAGGGGCAAAAAGCGAAGGAGGTTGAGAACACTGGTTTCAAGCTTTGGTACTCAGGAACAGTGGCAAACAAAAATGGAGTAGGTATCCTGATTGATAAGAACCTTAAGGATGGAGTGGTGGATGTCAAAAGGCAGGGAGATAGGATTATCTTAGTCAAACTAGTTTTGGGGATGTGGTCTTGAACATAATAAGTGCATACGCCCCTCAGGTTGGTCTCAGTGAGAGCGAGAAGAGAAAGTTCTAGGAAGACTTAGATAGCATGGTCAGAGCAGTACCAACCAATGAGAAGCTTTTCATAGGAGGAGATCTCAATGGTCATGTAGGTTCAACAAAGGCAGGTTATGAGCTGGCTCATGGAGGTTTCGGATATGGTAGTAGGAATCAAGAAGGAGAGGATATTTTGGACTTCGCTGTAGCCTACAACCTAGTGATAGCCAACACTTCATTCAAAAAGAGAGATTCTCATTTGGTGACTTTTAGTAGTGGCCATCATTCGAGCCAGATCGACTTCGTTCTCCCTAGGAGAGAAGATAAACAAGCATGTTTGGATTGTAAGGTGATACCTGGAGAGAGTGTTTTGCCCCAACATAATCTTGTGGTGGCTGACTTTCGTTTTCGGATCCGTACCCATAGGGATAAACAAGCCAAAATTGCGAGGACGAAGTGGTGGAAACTCAAAGGGGAGACATCCGAAGTTTTTAAGGAAAGAGTTTCTGTGGAGGGCGCTTGGTCCGAAGAAGAAGATGCAAACAACATGTGGGTGAACATGGCAACTTGTATTAGGAAGGTGGCGTCAGAAGTGTTTGGAGTGACCAAAGGGAGCAGAGGTGAACCTAAAGATACTTGGTGGTGGACCGAGGATGTTCAAAAGGCAATAAAGGAGAAGAAAGAATGTTACAGGAGCTTGTCCCATGATAGGAGCGCGGTCAACATAGAGAGGTATAAGGTAGCAAAGAAGACTGCTAAGCGAGCTGTGAGTGAGGCAAAGGGTCATGCCTATGATGATCTTTACCGAAGACTAAGTACAAAAGAAGGGGAGAAGGATGTCTATAAGATGGCTAGGATTCGCGAAAGGAAGTCAAGGGACCTCAACCAAGTTAAATGCATTAAAGATGAGATGGATCAACTCTTGGTGAAAGGACAAGACATCAAACAGAGGTGGCAGAGGTATTTTGACAATCTTTTCAATGGTGAGAATGAGACTATGGACACCCAATTGGATGACTCCTTTGATGATTTAAATAGATGCTTTGTACGCAGGATCCAAGAGTCAGAGATCAAAGAAGCTTTAAAGAGGATGAAAGGGGGCAAGGCGATGGGTCCGGATGGTATCCCAATAGAGGTGTGGAAATGCCTTGGGGATATTGCTATCGTTTGGCTAACCAAATTGTTCAACCATATTTTTTGATCAAACAAGATGCCCGATGAGTGGAGGAGGAGTACATTAGTACCAATCTTCAAGAACAAGGGAGATATTCAAAGTTGTACCAACTATCGAGGGATTAAGCTCATGAGCCACACTATGAAGCTTTGGGAGAGAGTTATTGAGCATCGCCTAAGAGGAATGCCGCATATCACCATGAACCAATTTGGATTCATGCCTAGAAGGTCAACCATGGAAGCAATTTTTTTAACAAGACGGGTCATGGAGCGGTATAAGGAGCAGAAGAAGGACTTGCACATGGTTTTTATCGACTTGGAAAAGGCCTATGATAAAATACCTAGGAATCTCATATGGTGGGCATTGGATAAGCATAAAGTACCAACAAAGTATGTTACACTCATTAAGGATATGTATGAAAAGGCTTTGTTGATGTTGATGTTGAATTTAGTTCTATTGTTCCTGAAAATACTATTGCTGTTTTAGATTGCTGAATTCTTTTCAGAAACTGTTTTGAAAAATATTGACATTGTTCATCCTCATGTTGTTTTCAGAAGTGTTTGTTCCAACTGAATTACATTAGTTTTTGTTTGTACTATCAACTGAATTCAAAAACTGAAATTTGTTATGAAGTTGAAATCTGAATTCTGAACTATATTGAATCTGTGTTACTATTCATCGTCCAGAATTTTTCAGAAGTGTTGTGATTTCAATTGGAATTCAATTGTGTTAAGCTGATTAATAATTTCAAATATGATTTGAACTTTTGTGTGAGTATTTTGGTCTTTTTCGACAAATCAATCTCCAATATATTTCTGTCGACTATCCAATTATCGATCTAGGCAGTGAACTTCGGAGTTTCAGTGTCTGACGGGATAGTTCATCCGATCAAACTCCGATCAAGTATGAATATTGATTTTGTTGCTCTGATTTGTATTGATTGGTTTAAAATTGGAATCTGAATTTTTTGGAGGAGCATTGGGTGTTGTGAAAAGGCCATCTATTCATGAGAAATTGTCGAGGCGCCTATTCACCCCCCTCTAGTCGCCATTCCGATCCCACAATCGGTGTTTGTTGTGTCTCTTGTTTTCGCTTGTCTCATGTGTGCAGGGTGGAGATGCTAACCAACTATCAACGGCGGGTGATCAAGGGCCGAGTGGGGATCTCGATGGCAGAGGATCAAGGATGCTAGGTGAAGTTGGAGATGATCTTAAGAGTGCATGAGGAGATAGAGCAAGACATGGACGAATAGATGGTCGAGACAGTGTGATGATCAAGTCAACGAAAAGGAGGCCAGTGCAAGTGATCAGGTGGCTCGAGGTGAACCAGAGCGGGAGAGACTTGCTAGCGGTCGAGTTCGCGGATTGGCGTCACATGTCGGCGATCGAGGAAGCTTTGTCGGTTTTTGCTTAAAACTGTCGCATCAGAAAATGTTTTTAATTCCAGTTATTAGGAGTATATTTTTTCTGTTTTGTCATCTAGATTAAGTGTAATCTTTTAGTATTTTTTGGAATTATTAATTTTGAAAAAATATTAAAAGAATAGGGTCAATGATGTAATAAATTAGGAGTTTGCATTAATGGATTTTTTAGAATTTATAATTTTGAAAATTCATTATGGCAATTAGGTAAATACCTAGAACTTTTACAGTAATGGTATTTTGGAGAATTCTTTAATGGGCTTGCCTATATAAAGGACCCAAAGGCCTAGCTATAGGGTTTAGGTGACTGTTTCAACTGAACATTTTGGGGTACCAACCACAATTTATATTTTGTTCTAGCCATTTTGATGTTCTTACATTCGTGCTTAGTGTTCTATCATTCGGATCAAGCACAGAATAGGAGCTTCCAGCGCAGGTACTATTCATCCTTGTGTGATTCACTTTTGGAGCTAAGTTTTGAACTGTTTTGATGCTGTTTTTTGGATCTGAGTTTTTCACAACTTTTGTTGTACAAGTTTTTAGGGTTCCATTTTTGAAGTTTTCAATAGTTTTTCACCACTACTGCATAGATTTTTATGTCCAACAAAGTGCCTAAAAATTTCTGGAAACTTGTGATTTCTGCTGAGTGTTTTCTGTTTTCTGTCTGGATTCAATCTTTGAAGCAATTTTTGATCTGTTTTGGTACTTTTTTGGACCTGAGTTCTACATAACTTTTGTTGTCCAAGTTTCAAGGGTTGCATGTTTGAAATTTGCAAAAGGTTTTGACTATTGCTCCATATATTTTTTTGTCCAATAAAGTGCCTAAAATGTTCTGAAAACTTCTGATTTTTGCCAAGGTTTGTGTTCTTTTTTCAGTTTGGAATCAATCTTTGAGGTGATTTTTGATTTGTTTTGGTTCTGTTTTTCGACCTGAGTTCTACATAACTCTTGTTGTACAAGTTACAAGGGTTCCATGTTTTATGTTTGCAAAATGTTCTGAACATAGCTACATATAGTTTTTGGCTCATTTATATGCTATAAAAATTATGGAAGGTGGTCATTTGCTGAAAATTTTGAAGGATGAATGTTTAACCTAGAAACATTTTTATCCCTTCTTTTTCTTTCCCAGCTTGCTGATCATGTGCTTCCGTATGTTGTGATGCTTTTCGCTATTAATAACTGTATGCACTGTCGATCACATGTTCCACCAAGCCCATTCTAAAATTATTTTTTTTAAGTGCAATCTTTTTGTGTACAAACTCAGTGTCGGTGATCCTTCAATCTATCATTTGACATAATATCAGATAGGAGGGTGATAGCATATATTTTTATCGGAGTCTTTACTACATCTACTTCCGCTTGTTCATTTAGAAGTGCGTTGGGTGATTTGAAAAGACCATCATATTCGCAAGATTTTGTCGAGGCACCTATTCACCCCCCTCTAGTCCCCATTCCGATCCCACAATTGGTATCAGAGCCGGTTAGATCACTAGTTGACCTTAACCAGTTTATGATCCTTTTTGGTGTCATGGAAAGAAACACTAAGATTTCAATATTCGATGGTTGCAATTTTGCTTATTGGAAGGTGTGCATGGAGGCTTACCTACTAAGCCAAGAAAGTGCAATTTGGGACATTGTTGATTCCCAATATGTGATCCCTGAAACTCGCACCACTGAGGCTCAAAAGGAACAGTACGATTGTAACAGCAAGGCACGAAATATACTGTTCATGAGTCTGAGTCAAAAAGTGTTTGATAGGGTCTAGCATCTTCAAACTGGGCGTGAAATTTGGACCACTTTGAAAACTTTTCATGAGGGCACTACTCAAATTAAGGCTAGGTGGCAAAGCACATATAATTAAGAATATCAAATGTCTGTGCAAGGCCCCGACGAATCTGTAGATGCCATGTTTGCTCGATTTGATGGGATTATGAGCAATTTGCGCTCCACTAGGACTTTAGCTTATTCGGACCATGATAGAGCTATCAAATTTCTCTATGCTCTTGATCATAGCATATGGGAGGTCAAGATCTCTAGTACTGAAGAGTCAGCGAGCTTTGATACCTTGACTTACGATGAACTCTTTAGTAAGCTCAAGTCCACTGAGATTGCCAAGGCATCTCGTCTAGGATTTGAAAACTCTTTGTTGCCTTCTATTGCTTTGGTTTTCGGTCCAGGCAGTGGTACCTCATTTGGTGGTAACATTTTTGGTGGTTCGGCAGTTTGTGCTTATTCTGGTGATTTTGACTTGTCCTCCCTTGTCTTTGTCACAAAAGAACAAGTGGACACTCTAGATGATGAGGAGCTAGCTCTCATTGTCAAGAAGTTCACCCTCTTCTACAATGATAGACGAGACCAAAGGAGAGGAGGGTCACATGGATGTTTTTAATATGGAGATCTTTCTCACATAAAAGTGAATTGCCCTAAATTAAAAATGAAAAATAAAAATGAGCGCAAGAACCAGAAGTGGAACAAGAAACCTTACTTTAAAGGGAAGCACGGAAAAGTGGCTAAAAGAGTAGCCAGAGCTTTTGTGGCCGCCCTTAGCGACATAGATGGTACATCAAGCGAGGAGGCAAGTACAGAAGAGGAGGAACCTCTAAAGAAGGAGAAGAAGGAGAAGAAGACAATGTATCTCACCGGCCTTTGCTTCATGGTCGATAGCAGCGACGAGCTCGACACTTCTGAGGTATATCTATTCCGTGATCAGCTTCTTGTTGAAAATGATGAATTGCATGATGTTGTCTGTTCTCAAGATAGATTACTTAAACTTGCTGCTAAAGAACAAAAAGAACTAAAATTCAGACTTGAAATTACTTCCACTGAGGAGCCATGCTGAAGAGCGTGGGCCTCATGGCTCCAGATGTGATGAGTCATTGTCAACGGTAGTCAAAGAGACTGAAAAGAGGAGAAGACCTGCTGCGTCTGGGCCGCATTGTGACTCAGGTACACGGGCAGTGAGCGACCGTCGGGCAGAGAGGCCGCGAAGTCGGGCTGGCCCAATCCAGGAACATGGGCTAGGAGCAGCGGAGGAGCAACTGGGTTGTTGACCAGGATTGACTCAGGTACACGGGCAGTGAGCGATTGCCGGGTTGAGGGAGCTGTGGAATCGGGCCGGCCCAATCCGGGTACCTGGTGCAAAGCCGGTGGACGCTTTGTCAGTTTCGGCGCAAAACTGACGAGCACTGATCTCGCATCGAACTGTTCAGAGGCGAAGCCGTAGTCGCTACGAAAGCTCCGCTTCCGAATAAGTCATCTGTAAATAGGAAGTTTACCTTTTTGTCCTTAGGACCACATTTAGTCAGTTAAGTCTGTATAAATATCCTAAGGCCAGTTTGGTCTTTTCCTTTTATTTTAGCATCCGTAAAAACCCTAAGGGTCTTGTGGAATATTCTAGGCTGATTGGGCTGCCTATAAATAGGGCCCCAATCCCTAAGGTTAGGGTTACTCATTATGTAATTCACTTTAATCTAGCACTAAAGTTTGGGTCACTTTTGGCTTGTTCCAGTTTCTTCCCATGAGGGCGCCGCCAGGCTCCTGTTCATGCGATTTCATCCTGCGTGCAGTGCCATCGTGAGTTCTGTTCTTCACGTTTCTCTGAGATTTTATTCTCTAGTCATGTCATTCAATGTGCAGCGATTTGTGGCTTTACTACATCATTTTTTTTGCCTACGAGTCTTTGTCTCCGTGCGAATAGTCTCCTCTGGTTGCTTCGGTTATTCGGCTGAGGAGTACTAGTTCTTCTTGCGTGCTCCTGTAGCAGCAAGTAGTACATATCTCCTGTAGCTATAGTATGCTAGTTTTCTAGCCCTTGCCTTTTTCCTGACATGGCTTTTTGATCGAGAAGATAGTGTTTGGCATAGTATTTTTGAAGTTTCTAGCGAAGCCCCATACTGTGTTCAAAGTCCTTCAGTTTCTGTGAAATAGGCTTCGATCAGGCTTCTCTATAGGCTTTGTTGTCATCAGTAACTCCGAACTTTAGTTGAGGACTCTGTTTCGAAGTATGCACTGGTTGAAAGTTTTATCCTGACATACTTCGATTGTCCTTTCGAAGCACACTTCGACCAATTTCGAAGTTAGCTTCGAAGCTTTGTGAGTTTGTGCTGTTGTGGGTCTCAGTTTGTGCTTTCGGAGGATGTGATTCGAAGTGTGTTTCTAGGCTTCGGTTTCCTGTGCGAGAGCACCAGTAGACTCCGATTCGAAGTTGGTCACTAGTTCGAAGGTTACCTCTCCGGTAGTCATACTTCGATCAAACTAGCTTCGAAGGTTGCGTTGCTGGCTTCGATGTTTCTCAGTTGATTATTCTTGTGTTGAGCTTTGTAGCTTCGAAGTGTTTTTTTCGAAGTAGGCTTCGGTAGTTTCATACTTCGCACAAGGCACTTCGCACCGAAGCATGCTTCGTACTTTGCTATACTCTTCACTGAACTAGACTAGACTTCGTCAACCTTCGGCACGTTCAGCCTTCGACAAAAGTACTTCGAAGCATACTTCATCACAACTTCCACGGGCTTTGACCTTCGACATCTTCAGGCTTCGCACGAACCCCGAAGCAGTCTTCGACACTACGAAGCAGGCTTCGTCAAGTACCCTACTGGAGACAAATTTTGAACAGTAACTTCTCATTTCGTTTTATGTGCACTTAGATCAATTGCTGTGATGATTTGTTTCTGTGAAGTTTGATCTGCCTTGTTTTGAATGACCTGTTTATCTGCCTATTAGCACTGTATTGGTGTTTCTTTGTCTAGGACACCGGTAGTTTCTAGGCTAGATACTTTTAGGCGTTGGTGATATGTTTACGTTTTTGCTGCTTAGTCTTTTGAGGAGCGTTGGGTGTTGGGAGCAGGCCATTGATTCGAAAGAATTTTTAGGCGCCCATTCACCCCCCCTCTGGTCGCTACTTTTGGTCCTACAAGTAGTATCAGAGCGAGGTTAGGGTTTTTCCATACCTTAACCGGTTCTAACCCTAGTAGTGATCATGACGTCTCCTGCAAAGGACCTGTCCTTGGAAGCTTATGGCTATAATTATTGGAAGACTCGCATGCGAGCCTATCTCATGAGCCAAAGCTCGGACATCTGGGACATTTGTATTCACGCTACTTTCACAGTGTTGCCTGTTGATGAGCGCACTACTCCAGATATTGTTGCCTAGCATCAAAACAACAACAAAGCGGTGAATATTTTGTTCTCTGGTTTAAGTCCCACTGAATTTGAGCGTGTGAGCCATCTCTCCACTGCGAGAGAGATCTGGGCTATCCTCCAGGCACATCACGAGGGGACAGCCTAGGTCAAGGCTCGGCTTTATCAGACCTACCGGCGTGAATATGAGAACTTCACAAAAAAGCCGGGTGAATCCGTTGAAGCGTTGTTTGGTCATTTTCAATCGATCATAAACAAGCTTCGGGACAACAAGGCTGAGGGTGTTCAGTTAGTCTTACATCATGAGCAGACGCTCAAGGTTCTCCATACCTTGGACCCTAAGATCTGGGAGATCAAGGTATCCTCTATCATTGAGAGCACATCTTATGATACCTTGACCATTTCTGAGTTGTTTAGCAAGCTGAAGGCTATCGAGGTTGATACCTAGTTGAGATCAAATCTCACTGGCTCTGGATCAAAGTCTTTGGCCCTTGCTACACCTTCTGTTGATCCCTCTTCTATGAGCTGTGCTGGGTTCTCTTTGATGTCTATCACTGAGGACCAGCTTGAGTTGTTAGGAGATGATGACCTATGTCTTTTTAACAACCGGGTGCGTCGTGTTTATGACAAGAGAATGTTCAAAAGACACGGCACAAAGACCGGATGCTTTGAGTGTGGTGATCCAGGTCACTTCATCGCCGACTGCCTCAAGCGCAATGCACACAAGAAGGGCATCGGTGGTGGCTTCCATGACTCTGGCAAGCACGACAACTCTTCCTTCACCAAGGGCAAGCCAAAGACCAGATTCTTCAGAAAGGCCCTGAAGGACTACCGGCGAGAGAACAAGAAGCGCGACAAGGCCTTCTTTGCTGAGATGGAGAAGAGCTACTCCAAGCGGTCTACGTCTTCTTCCTCTTCATCGAGCTCAAGCGATGTGGAGATTATCATCAGGAAGGGGAAGGACAAGGACAATCCAGCAGGCCTTTGCTTCATGGCCTTCGCGTACAGACCGAAGAGCCGCTCACATCCAGCAGGGCTCCTCCGATGACTCTGACGACGACAACGAAAAGGTATCATCTTATGAACGTGAAATCATTGATTTACTTGAAAGCAATCGTCAGGAGTTAAAATATCGGGAAAAAACTGCTTAGGGGGGCTAAGAAGAGGATATATGAATTAGAGAGTGAGCTTGTCGTGGCCAACGGTAGAATTGAGAGTCTATCTTCTCCTCCTTGCTTGGGTGATAGCAGTGAATGCCCAAAATGTGAGGTGCTTCTGTGTGACCTGTCGACTCTGAAGTCCAGGTACATACAAAGAGTTGATGAGAGGGACGCTTTGGCCACTGAGCTTGAAAGATGCTCAAGCCACTATCGTCGTGCCCTGTGCTGATTGCCCATCTCATCTAGCTAGTTTAGCTGAGCTGAAAACCAAGGGCGATGAGCATTTGGGTGATTTGGAGAGAGTGAGAGCTGAGCTGACGCAGACTAGGCTAGAGCTTGAGACACTGTCAGTTCCACCCACTGTCTATGAGAATTGTGATGAGGACATCACTTCACATGATACACACATGGAGCATCCACCTACAATTCAATTACAAGGACCAATCACACGCGCCCGTGCCCATCGCTTGAACCATGAGGTTAATTCTTTCCTTAGAAACTATGTTAATATTTGTTTGGTCGGGATGCTACTGAATACTAGTGATATTTTGTTGCTTAGGAACATGGGAGATGGAATAGGAGAGTTGGATATGAAGACGGAGTCGCACGGATGATTTGAAGTCAAGGATTCGCTGGTTCGGACTACATCAACCACCATGCACCAAAATGGGCATAACTTCCTCATACGAAGTCCGATTGGCGCGTTCTTGGACTTTTTGGAAAGATAAGGAGAAGACGGATCTTTTGGCATTAGTTTCGCCTCATTTGGAGTCTCGAGTCGTCTTTTGTTTGGACTTCGATCGAGCCCCCTCAGTAGAGTCCAGAGGTGCCTGCTGCTGACTTCGGTGAGGTGACTTCAGATCACCAGGGATCCCGAGCAGTTCAGCGTGATCATCCCTCCGAGCTCATCATTGGTGATTTAACTGAGAGGACTTTGCGTTCGTCTATTGACTCTCTTGCTGTGTTTGCTGAATCTGCTTTTGTTGCATATTTTGAGTCTAGAGACATTTCTCATGCTATTTCTGATTCTAATTGGATTAGTGCTATGCAAGAAGAGCTTGAGAATTTTGTCCGCAATCGGGTTTGGACACTGGTTGAGCTGCCACCCGGATGCAACCCCATAGGCACCAAGTGGGTGTTCAAGAACAAGCAAGGTGAAGATGAGCTTGTGGTGCGCAACGATATTATTTTTGGCGGTACTACTAATGATCTTGTGTCCAAGTTTTCTGAGCAGATGCACAGTGAGTTTGAGATGAGCCTCATGGGTGAGCTTAAGTATTTCATAGTGCTTCAGATCAAGCAGACCAAGGACGAACACAAGCTCAAAAATACTTAAGCTTTGTTGCGCACCACAACCCCATCTTCACCTTGCTTGTTTTTGAACACCCACTTGGTGCCTATGGGGTTGCATCCTGGTGGCGGCTCAACTAGTGTCCAAACCCGATTGCGGACAAAGTTCTCAAGCTCTTCTTGCATAGCATTAATCCAATTAGAATCAGAAAGAGCATGAGAAACGTCTCTGGGCTCAAAAGATGCATCAAAAGCAGATTCAGCAAACACAGCAAGAGAGGTAGACAAACGTAGAGTTCTTTCAGTCAAATCACCGATGATGAGCTCTGGGGGATGATCACGCTGAACTGCTTGGGTTCCCTGGTGATCTAAAGTCACCTCACCGGAGTCAGCAGCTGGCACCTCTGGACTCGACTGAGGGGGCTCGATCAAAGTGGAAGAAGTGATCAGAGGTCCACCCTCGTCCTCAGTTGAAGTCTCAGAAGGTGTGGGCTCTGCAGGGGGTGCAGAAGGCCCACCCTCATTAGCAGCTGGAGTATCCTCATTGTTGGGGGAGATAATCCCGACGGCCAGGGGGCCCACCGCCAGGTGGTCCGAAGCCAAGGATACCGGAGGCCACCCTCCGGGAGAAGGATATCGGAGGCCTCCTTCCGGGAGAAGGATACCTGAGGCCTCTTTCCGGGAGACGAAGGCGGGAGGCCGCTCTCCGTTACAAGGACGCCGGAGGGAGCCCCCCGGGAGAGGGATGCCGGAGGCCACCCTCCGGGAGAAGGTCGTCGGAGGTCGCCCTCCGGGAGGGAACTGCCGGAGGCCCTCCCTCGGGCCACAGTAACGAACCCGAAGGGAGCGTTGGCGGGAAAAGGACGGGACAAATATACGGGGGGACAGGATCGCGATCCTCTGAGCCGTGTCGGGCGGCGCAGGCAGCGTCCGACACGGCTGATACGCTGTCAGAGTCGAATCTTCTTGTCTGTACTGTATATAGTCCGTTTTGTCTGTACTGTCGACCGGCGGTTGGCTGTGTAGCAGTTGGCGTTCCAGAGGCGCTTGGCCCTTTGGACGGGGCGCCTTATAAATACACCCCAGCTACAGTTGTAATGACACAAGCTCAAGGAGCATTGAATACACCACTCTCATTTCCACCAAGAAACCTGCTGGCCCGATCCGTCGTTCCAACAGTTGGCGCCGTCCGTGGGGATCTTAGTCCAAGAAGCTATCATCCTCTACACCCACTCACCGAACCATGTCAAGTCGAAAGGGAGCAAGCGCGGTTCCCCCGCGCCGGTCAGCCCGCACCGCCGGGGTCGAGCCCGCCGGGATCCCCGACCCCGGCCCTTCGGCCCCTGCCGATATGCCGGTCGAGGCACCTCCTCTGGAGCCAACCCAGATGCCGGAAGGAACGCCCGAGGCCGGAGGCCCTGCCGGCATACCTGAGCCAACCTCCGTCAACCTGGCGGGGGTACCAGAGGTACCGCCGGAGCAGCACGCTCCAGCCGGACCCCCGATGGTGTCCCTTCGGACTGACTACGTCCGCTCTCGGGACCCCGACACCGCTTCAGGAGGAAGCGGGAGTCAGGCCGACGCCCTGGCCGCTGAGAACGCCCGGCTGAAGGCAGAACTGGCCTTGTGGCGCCAGGAGGCGTCGCTCCGCCCTCAAGAGCCCCTCCGCGCCGCGAAAGCTATGGCCGTGGCGCTAAGCGATGATGAAGATCTAGAAGACGGAGAGAACCCGTCGTATGACGAGGAGTCCCCCTTGCATCTGGACCTCCAGAGGGTGCGCTTCAGCTCGAAGTTTCGCGCCGCCAAGCTCCCCAAGTACTCCGGAGACTCCGACCCTAGGGAGTTCTCCCGCTCCTACGCCTTGGCCATAGAGGCGTCCGGAGGAAGCCGGGACACCATGGCCAAATGCTTCCCCCTGGCACTTGAGGGGATCGCCCTCCGGTGGTTCTGGTCGCTCCAACCCGGGACCATTCACTCGTGGGAGCAGCTGAGGAAGAAGTTCGTCAACAACTTCCAAGGAACCTTCGTGGCACCCATGTCCACCGGGAGCCTCTTCCAAGTGAAGCAGCAGCCCGGGGAAACTTTGCGGCAGTACTCTCAGTGCTTTGCGCACACCAAGGCCCAGATCAAGGGACTTTCGGCTTCCACCGTCATCGACGCGGCCCGAGAGGGCGTCACCCACCTAGGTCTCCTCGATAAGCTCCACCGAAAACCTATCTCTTCAGTGGTACAACTCATGACATACTTCGAAGAGTACGCCCGGTCCGAAGAGGGCCAGATGCGCCGGCAAGCGATGGTAGCCCCCGTCCGGGCCCCGAGCGCCAGGGCGTATGAAGCCCCTGGATCCTCGCCGGGGCACGTGCCAAGCTTCCGACTTCTGCCGCCAGGAGCAAGGTCGGCAGGATCCCATCCTTCGAGACTCTCGGCGAGGCCGAAAGCACCTTCGGGGGGAATTCCTCAGTATCACCCCCCAAGCCCCCGCCAAGCACCTGCACACGCCCGACGGAAGCCACCCAGCCGGAGCCAAGCATCCACCCCGGGCGCTTTCCAGGGAAGCCTTCTACTGCAGCGTCCACGACGAGAACCGGAGCCACGACACTGACTCCTGTCGGACCATACTCGCCCTTCGTAGCGACTACCTCGAGCGCAATTCTGGCCGCGGCTCCACCGACAAGGGGATCCCTACCCCTCGCCCCGAAGCGGTCCAGGTGGTCGGGCGCCGCGAGGAACCGGAGGTCCCGATCCTAGTTTCAGAGTACGGTAGAGCCCCGGCCCCCAATCCCGAAGGTGCCCCAGACCGGGGGAAGCGGGTGGTCCTCCCCATATCTGGAGGGGGAACCTTGGGGGCTCTTTCCAAGCGGCAACGCCGAGACTACGTTCGGGAGGTCGGGCATATCGGCACATCCGGCCCCTCGGCCCTCCCAGAGTGGTCTCATGTCCCCATCACCTTCACCGCCGAAGACGCCTCCGGGGTCAAATTCCCACACGCCGATCCCCTCGTCATTTCAGCAGACATCGCCGGAGCCGAGGTGCATCGTATACTGGTCGACGGGGGGAGTTCCGCTGACATCATCTTCATGCAGGCCTTCAATCAGCTATGCCTATCGCGCAAGCACCTACTGCCAGCTTCGCGCCCGCTCCAAGGCTTCGCAGGCTCCCCGCTGGATGCCCTGGGCCAGATCCTGTTGGAAGTGACCTTCGGCGACTCACCCCTGCAGCACCGCGAAGAAATTCTGTTCGACGTAGTCGACGCCCCGTACGCCTACAACGCTATCTTCGGGAGGGGGATCCTCAATTGCTTCGGAGCCGTCGCGCACCACAACTACCTCTGCCTCAAGATGCCGACTCTCGAGGGGGTGCTGTCAGTCCTGGGTGACCAGGCCGCGGCCCGCTGGGTCGAGTATGGCCATTCAGCACCGTTGGAGCCACGGCAAATTCACAGTGTCCGCGAGGGCGCCGAAGGAGCCGACCTCGCAGGAAGCAAGGGCCCCGAGCAGAAGGGCCGCGCCGCCAAACCCCTCCCGGAGGGGGAAATCATCACCAAGACCTTGACTCAAGGAGGGAAGGATTACCCGATCAAATTCGGAGGGGGCCTGGAACCGGAGGTGTCGGCGCAGATCGAAGCTATCATCCGCGGCAACCTCGACATCTTCGCATGGTCCGACGAGGACATTACCGGTGTCGACCGCTCGATCATCGAGCACTCGATGGCCATCGACCCGAAGGAGCGGCCGGTTCGCCAGGGGCTCCGGAGGCTTTCCACCGAGCGGGCTGAGCTCGCCAAGGCTGAGACGGAGAAGCTGCTTCGAGCAGGGGTCATCCGGGAAGTGAGTCATACCGACTGGTTGTCTAACCCAGTGTTTGTCCAGAAGAAAACATCTAGCAAGTGGCGCATGTGTATCGACTTTACTTCTCTGAATAAATCTTGCCCTCGTGACCCCTACCCCCTGCCCCGCATTGACCAACTAGTTGACTCCACAGCCGGAGCAGAGCTCCTCAGTTTCCTCGACGCTTATTCCGGATACCACCAGATCTGGCTAAGGCCCGAGGACCAGGTGAAAACAAGTTTTGTCACTCCAGCCGGAGTATTCTGCTACCTTCGGATGCCCTTCGGCCTTCGCAACGCCGGGGCAACCTTCTCCAGGCTAATCTCCAAAGCCCTGGGTCATCAGCTAGGACACAACGTGGAAGTGTACATGGACAATATCATCATCAAAAGTGCCACCAAGAGCCACCACGGATCATACATAGCCGAGACCTTCGACAGCCTCCGGTGATGTGGGATCCAGCTCAATCCGGACAAATGTGTCTTCGGAGCGCGCGCAGGGAAGTTGCTTGGGTACCTCGTTTCCAGCCGGGGCATCGAAGCCAGTCCAACACAAGTTCAGGCGCTACAAAACATGCCCCCCCCTCAGAATTTGAAGCAAGCACAAAAACTGGCCGGGCGGTTGGCGGCCCTCGGGCGTTTTCTGGCAAAATCAGCAGAGCGCAGCCTGCCCATCTTCAAGGCGCTCCGAAGTTCTAAGCATTTCGAGTGGACCCCCGAGTGTCAGGACTGCTTCCGGCAAATCAAGGAATATCTTTCCGGCCTCGTGGCCCTCGTCACACCCCAGGCCGACAGGCTTTGTTGGTCTACCTCGCCGCCTCCGGCACCGCAGCGAGTGCGGCTTTAGTTCAAGAGGAGGAGCTCGGCGAGAAGCTAATCCAACGCCCTGTCTACTTCGTTTCCGAAGTCCTCGCCGGAGCCAAGGCTAGGTACTCCGAGCTCGAAAAGGTGGCCTACGCCCTCGTCATGGCCTCCCGGAAGCTCCGACACTACTTCCTGGCCCACGACATCGTCATCCCAACTTCATACCCGCTAGGCAACATGTTCCGGAACAAGGACGCCACCGGCCGCATTGGAAAGTGGGCAGTGGAATTAGCCCCGTTCGGGATCTCTTTCGTCGCCCGGACAGCCATCAAGTCCCAAATCCTCGTCGACTTCGTCGCAGAGTGGACGATGGCCCGCGAACCCGCGTGCGCCGAAGCAAGCGAAGGGGTTTGGGCCGTCTTTTAAGACGGTGCTTACCAGGCCTCGGGGGCTAGGGCCGGAGCAGTCATTGTCTCCCCATCCGGCCAGCAGGCCCTTTATTCTGCTCGGCTGAACTTCAAGGCCACAAACAATATCGCCGAGTACGAAGGAGTCCTCTTGGGGCTCCGCAAGGCGCACGCGCTGGGAGCCGCGCGTGTGGTCGTCAAGACCGATTCTCAAGTCGTCGCCGGGCACATCGACAAGAGTTTCCGGGCTAAGCACCCCGACCTCGCCTTCTACCTCGACTACATCCGCAAGTTCGAAGCAGCCTTCAAGGGTATATCCGTCCAAAACATTCCGCGAGGCGAGAACGGCCAAGCCGATGCCCTCGCCAAGGCCGGGGCAGGGGCTCAAGCCTTGCTGCCAGGGGCTTTTTTCGAGGAGCTCACCCAACCTTCGGCGCTCCCTCGCAGCGAGGCATCCACCTCCACCTCCTCGGATGAGCCCCCACCGCCACCTCAGCCAGCCCCAGTCCTGTGTACAGCTGACGCTGATTGGCGGGAGCCCATCCTGCGCACGCTCACAGGTAACGAAGATGACCATCCCAGCCCAGACCAAGCTCGCCTGCAGCTCCGTGCGAGGTCATTTCAGGTTATCAATGGCATTCTATACAAGTCCGGAGTATGCACCCCGCTACTCCGCTGCATCTCACACTCGGACGGAGTTGCCATGCTCCGAGAAATCCACGAGGGGCTGTGCGGGAGCCACCTGGCACCACAGGCCCTCGCAGGCAAGGCTCTCCGCCAAGGCGTATACTGGCCCACCGTCGTAGCCGACGCCGAAGAACTTGTCCGCATCTGCCAGGGTTGTCAGTGGATGGGGCGGCGCAGTCACCGACCTCTGGCCAGCCTGCTACCCATCCCTCCGGTATGGCCTCTGGCCCGCTGGGGCATGGACCTCATCGGGCCACTCCCTGGAACGAAAGGAAACATGCGCTTCGCCGTTGTCGCCGTCGAATATTTCTCCAAGTGGGTCAAAGCGGAGCCGTTAACCTCCATCACATCCCGAAGCGTCCAGAAATTCTTCTGGCAGAATATTGTGTGCCGTTTCGGAGTGCCCAAGCAGCTCACATTGGACAACGAAACACAGTTCGACGCCGGACCCTTCCGGGCATTCTGCGACGAATTGGGAGTCCAGCTCTGCTTCGTCGCCGTGCGGCATCCCCAGTCTAACGGAGCCGTGGAGCGAGCTAATGGGCACATCCTTTCGGGTCTCAATAAACGCATCGTCGGCATAGCCAAAGGGTTATGGGCCGACGAGCTGCCGAAGATCTTGTGGTCCATCCGGACAACCACTTCCCGGGCCACCGGCTTCACTCCATTCCGCCTCTTGTTCGGCGACGAAGCAATGACCCCAACGGAGCTCCGAGCCGGTTCGTTGCGTGTCACAACACCCGAGGACGATGATGAGCGCACCATCTCCCTCGACCTGGCCGAGGAGACGCGGCTCCGGGCCGTCGCCAACCTATCCAAGTATCAGAAAGAGACCAAAGCTTGGTACGACCCCAAGGTCAAGCGCAATGAGTTCCAACCCGGGCACCTCGTCCTACGCGCGGTAATCGCTCCCACCAAGCTGGGCAACAAATGGGAAGGACCGTACATTATCACAAGGTCTGGGCGACCGGGCTCCTACCGGCTCGCCACCCTAGAAGGCGAAGAGCTGAAGCATACTTGGCATGCTGTGCACCTGAAGCGCTACTTTCCGTAGAGTCGTCCCTGTATTCCGCTAACGGCCGATGGCGCCTGATTTTGTATCCTAATTGTGTAATAAAATCACCAGACCAATATTCTCGCCCAGCACGAAATGCGCAACGACTCTAAGAATTTCGCTTGACCAAAGCAATCGGGTTCCGAGCTCCCGCTCGACGCACCCTCGCTATCGGGTTCCGAGCTCCGGCTCGAGCACCCCCGCTATCGGGTTCCGAGCTCCGGCTCGACGCACCCTCGTTATCGGGTTCCGAGCTCCGGCTCGACGCACCCTCGTTATCGGGTTCCGAGCTCCGACTCGACGCACCCTCGTTATCGGGTTCCGAGCTCCGGCTCGACGCACCCTCGCTATCGGGTTCCGAGCTCCGACTCGACGCACCCTCGCTATCGGGTTCCGACCTCCGGCTCGACGCACCCTCGCTATCGGGTTCCGAGCTCTGGCTCGATGCACCCTCGCTATTGGGTTCCGAGCTCCGGCTCGACGCACCGTCGCTATCGGGTTCCGACCTCCGGCTCGACGCACCCTCGCTATCGGGTTCCGACCTCTGGCTCGACGCACCCTCGCTATCGGGTTCCGAGCTCTGGCTCGACGCACCCTCGCTATCGGGTTCCGAGCTCCGACTCGACGCACCCTCGCTATCGGGTTCCGAGCTCCGACTCGACGCACCCTCGCTATCGGGTTCCGACCTCCGGCTCGACGCACCCTCGCTATCGGGTCCCGGGCTCCGGCTCGACACTCCCTCGCACTCGGACTCCTAGATCCCGTCCGAAGTATGGCGCCCCCGTACGTGGGATACATTCAACGCGCCTTCCTCCTAGCTGGTTAGCGCCCAGCCGGCCAACCGACTACCCGCTAAGGGGGGAAGGGAAGGAGCAAGGCGAAAGGCTTCGACAGCACATATCGGAAGCACGAAGGACGTACAATGTATATTACAAATCAAAGATGGAAAAGAAGAGTCAAGAGAAATTTTCATCCAAGCCAAGCAAGAAGCGAAGGCCGCCTCGGCTAGAGGGGTCACCAGCGCCGGAGCGCGTTTCTGGCATAAGCCCAGGCACGCTTCGCGCGGACCTTTCCTTCCTTTTCTTCCATTCCTCCTCCTTCTTCCAGGCCCGAAAGGCCCTCTAGTCCTCCTGAAGCTGGGCCCAGCTGCGCAGGTTATCCCCCCGGAAGGCGCTTCGTCTAGGCTGGCCTCCGTGTCGGACCAATCCACCAGCGCCGAAGACGAGGACGAAGAGCGAGATCCCGCCTCTTCTTCCTTAACGAAGCCCAGAACCCCGCGAAGGATGTCAGGATCCATGCGCCCATCGCCGCTACGGGGGAGGACGAAGCGTGCAGGCCGGTTTGCCTTCAGGACCTCGAAGATGGCCCATTGATGTCGAAGAGCGTCGTCAAAATCAAGCACTTCGATATCGCGTTCACAATCGCGGACACCCTAGATAAACCCCGAGAGGTACTCTTTATTAATATGCGATTAAGTTCCTAAGCTATTACAAGTTAACGCAGCGGAAGGTCGCAAAGAGGTTACACCTTCGGGTCCGGCTGGCGAGCCGAGGCCGAAGGCTTCGAAGGATCCGGAGGACCGCGGCCACGGAGCGCCTCCTCCAGCCAAGCTTTGATCGGCTCGGGACCCTCGGTCTCCCAGATCGCTTTGAGCGCTCGCCATGATCGATTCAGCGCGACGCTCGGCGTTCGAAGGTGGTCTCCCACGAAGACGACCGGGTGCGGGCTCGAAGGCGAAGGAAGGGGAAGGCCAGACACGTCGAGATGGCGGAGGATTCCATAAGCAGCCACCCGAGCAGACACTTCGCCGTACTGCGTTACGGTCAAGTGTATCTGCTGGACGGCGGACTGAATGAACTTCACTCGGCGAAGCAAAGACTACTGGGCGATGTCGAACGCGCCGCACCCGGTGCCGTAGCGCGCCAGCACCTTCCGGAGAGACACCGCGGTATCGGCCGCCGTTTTACCTGCCTCAGCAAGGGCCTCGGTCATCTCCCCGTTCCGAGTGGTGAGGTCCGCCTCAGTCCGCTCCATCTAGGCCACTCGTACCCGGAGGGACTCCGCGCTGGCCGCCGCCTCCTCCCGAAGCCTACCTTCCTCTGAGACCCGAGCTCTGAGAGAGGGAACCTCCACCTCCAGCTCGTCGGCCCGGGCAGCTCGGACCCGAAGGGCGGCAACTTCTGTAGGACCGAAAGTAGCGACCAGAGGGGGGGGGGTGAATGGGCGCCTTAAAAATTCTTTCGAATCTATGGCCTGTTCCCAATACCCAACGCACCTCAAAAAATACTACGCAGCAGAAAATAAAATGAAGGCCTAAGTTTGAAGGTTTCTAACCTAGAAGCATCTGATGATAAATAGTGTAAATCTAAAGAAGTGCAATCTAGGTAGATATACAAATTATAACAGGCCTAAACTTCTCAATGAAAAGATCTAAGTATGTATAAAGTGAAAAGAGAAGTTACTGTCCAAAGTTGTCTCCTGTTCGGAAGTTGGCGAAGCCCCCTTCGCACGTCGAGGTCTGCTTCGGAGGTTGGTGTCGGAGACTGTCCGAAGTGCCGAAGGTGTCACTGTCTAGCCTAGTTCGAAGTGGTAAGAAGCGAAGTGTACTTCGGAGCGAAGCAAAAGAAGTGCCGGAGCCTGGTTCGAGGTATGCACTTCGAAGACAGGACTTCGAACACAGCTTCAAACCAAAAGCTTCGGAGCAAGATGACAAAGTCGGAGCCTGCTTCGAAGTGAGGGCTTCGAAGACAAAACTTCAAACACAACTTCGAGTCACGAGCTTCGGAACGAAGTAAACAGTGCCGAAGCCTTCTTCGAAGTATACACTTCGACGACAAAACTTCGAACACACTTAGAACCGAAAGCTTTCGGAGCTAAACCTTCGAACACAAAAACATCGAACACAACACACAAACAGACAACCTTCGAACAAAGAAGCGAAGTCTGTCAGAACAGACAGAAACTTCGAACCCCACTTCGAAGCCTAACGAAGTGTGCACTTCGAACAGATAGATTCGGAGTATGCCAGTTCGAAGTATGCGATGATTTCGATACAGGGGAACTTCGAAGCTAGCAACTCAGACACAGAAACCGAAGTTCGAAAAAACTGAGCGAAGCCTTTGACAAGGTTCGATCGGAGCTTGCCTCACGGAGTTGAGGGGCTTCGCACAGAACCGAGCTTCGGCAGACACACCAGGAAAAGGCAAAAGAGACTGTCTGCTTCGATCAAAAAGCTGGGCGATAGAAGGTGAAAAGCTGCAGCCGAACACTGTAGCTACAGTAAAGCAGTACTACTTGCAACAGCAAGAACTAGTACTACCACCGTGAAGAACACACCCAGCCGAAGAAGCTTCTCCTCAAGAATAAAATCACCAGCTCGTGCCCAAGGCATTAACTTCCCAAACCGAACAAGATGCAAGCAATAAATTCACCAGAGACCAAGGATTAAATGCATCCAACAAATTTGAGACAAAATAATGCAAGAACAGGGAGAGGAAGACCCTGGCGGCGCACACAGGAGAGAGAAAACGAGAGACAAAGTGACCCAATAGGTGGATTTGATTTCAGCTCAAAAGGGTAGTCCAAACCCTAGGGATTGGGGTGCTATTTATAGGCAGCCCAACACTAGGAATATTCTACCAGCCCCTTAGGGTTTTTACAGACTCAAAAATACAGAAAATGACTCTACTGCCCTTAGGTATTTTTACAGACACAACTGACTGACTGTGGGCCTAGAGTAACAGATGACATATCCTGAAGCTATTCTTCTGGACAGTCGGATACAGAATCAACGGTTGTCAGTTTTACGCCGAAACTGACAAAGCCTCCACCAGCTTTGCACCAGGTACCCGGATTGGGCCGGCCCGACCCCGCAGCTCTCTCAGCCCGGCAATCGCTCACCGCCCGTGTACCTGAGTCAGTCCTGGTCAACAGCCTAGTGGGTCTTCTACTGCTTCTGGCCCATGCACCCGGATTGGGCCAGCCCGACTTCGCAGCCTCCTCTGCCCGACAGTCGCTCGCTGCCCGTGTACCTGAGTCACACGCGGCCCATGAAACAGCAGATCTCCTCTCTTCTTCAGTCCTTGATGACTATCGTTGACAATGACTCATCACCTCTAGAGCCATGAGGCCCACGCTATTCAGCATGGCTCCTCAATCTCCCCCTTGATGAGAGCATTGTCAACACTCCTCAATTCTCAGCTCTTCAGCACCTGCGAACCAAATGTGGAAACACGAAAACAAAATACAAGGAAACAAAGAAGAAGAGAAAAAATAAGGTAAAAGTTTAACCCTAATGACCAAAAGCCAACCAAAAGCAAGAAACGGTCATTATGGTTAACCAAAACACAAAAACTCAAAATGAGTGCGATTTCAGAATAACAAGGATATCAACAGAGTAGGAACTCCCCCTTAAACTCTGATCCCAATTTTCTCCCCCTTGTTGACAAGTGAACTCATCAAGCACTCAAACGAGACACAGACTCCCCCTGAAATGCAACTCCCCCTCAAAATATGCAGTGAATGCAGCTGGGGTGCAGGTGGAGTGTAGAAAACATGCTTCTTAGATATGATTGACTACAAATACAGTATCTAACAGGTATAGCAAAAGAGATACTGTCTAAGACACATGGCATGATCAGTGCAAGAGATGATATCTAAAGAAAGTCATTTAGCACGCATTTGTCAATTTTTGCAAATAAAAACATCACCACATTGTCTAGTAAACAAGCAAGGTAAAGCATGAGATGCAGAAGCTAACTGATATCTACCAAGATAAGCATTGTTCAAAACAAAGTGCTTCAGCAAACTTGTTATCCCTTTAAAGTTCAGGCTTTTTCATTTTCCTTTGTCATTTTTGCCAAGGGTTATTTGCATGTCAAACCTTATGCTAACCGACCAAGTCAAGCCTAGGCCAGAACTGGGCCATCAGAAGCTTAAGACATTGGTCTTGGCATACACTACACTGTCCTAGTTCATACCAAAGTGCTATGGTAAGCAATCCAGAACAATATAGTGCGACAAAGCAAACCCACTTGGATCTTTTCAATCTGAAACACAAAAAGGCATGGAATTTTTCATTCATTTTTGATTTTTATCATTTTTATAGCACATTTTCCATGTTAAAGCATAAAGATGTCCAAGTTGCATATCTGCATCTATGTGATGAACTAGCTACAAGGCATGTAACAAATAGCAAAAGCATTCAGCCTACACATGCTAGTTACCAGAAGCAATGGTGATCATTTTTCAAGTTGAAAGCGTAAAAACCATGCATATGACAGATATCAGACATATCAAGCGAACTGAAACAAAGCATGATCATTGACAAGTAATCAAAAGCATATACCAGCTAGAATAAGTAAAGTAGTTCAATCATATAACAGAAGCATCTCTAAAGTGTGATATGTGAATATGTATGATATGAACACACACAAAAAGACTCAAGAAAAGAGTAAAGAGCAAAGAAAACTGACGCAAAATATCCTAAAAAGGATACACAACACCCAAATCCCCTCGTAAACGCTCAAATGTAGACTGATCTAGGGGTTTGGTAAAAATGTCAGCCAACTGATGATGGGTATCAACATGAATAAGGTCAATGACACCTTTCTCATATTGATCCCGCAAGAAGTGAAAGCGCACATCAATATGTTTGGTTTTTGAATGGAGACATGGGTTTTTCCCTACACTAATAGCACTAGTGCTTTCGCAAAACAATGGAACCCTGGTAGGAAAGAGCAACCCAAAGTCTCGTAGAGTAGAAATCATCCAAACCATCTGTGAGCAGCAGCTGGCAGCAGCTACATACTCAGCCTCTGTGGTCGAAAGAGCAACTCCAGATTGCTTTCGAGAAGACCAAGAGACAAGAGAAGAACCAAGAAACTGGCAAGTACCGGAAGTCGACTTGCGATCCAACCGGCACCCACCAAAGTCAGCGTCCGAAAAGCCAGATAAATCAAGAGATGATGATGCTGAATAATAAAGACCAAGATCAGGCGCATAGGTGAGATACCTGAAAATGCGCTTGACAGCCTGCCGGTGAGACGCGCGTGGTGAAGACTGAAAGCGCGCGCAAAGTCCCACGGCGAACTGTATGTCCGGTCTTGTTGCTGTTAAGTATAGCAGCGAACCTATCATCCCTCGAAATTCTCTCTCATTGACCTTGACACCGCTCTCGTCCTTGTCCAGACCCCCAGAAGTGCCCATCGGGGTCATCTGCAGCTTCAGCTCACCACCAAAGTCAAATTTTTTCAACATGTCACGAGTGTACTTACCTTGGTGGATGAAGGTGCCGTCCTTGGTCTGCTTGATCTGGAGCCCTAGAAAGTACTTGAGCTCACCCATGAGGCTCATCTCGAACTCACTGTGCATCTGCTCAGAAAACTTGGACACAAGAGAATCAGTAGTACCACCAAAGATAATATCGTCCACATAAATCTGAGCGACTAAGAAATCTGAAGCATCCCTGAGCAGGAAAAGAGTTTTATCCACAGAACCCATCACAAAACCCTTCCCCAACAAAAACTGCTTTAACCGGTCATACCAAGCCCTGGGGGCTTGCTTCAACCCGTATAAAGCTTTGTGCAATTTAAAAACATGTCGAGGAAACTTAGGGTTCTCAAAACCGGGGGGTTGCCTAACATAAACTTCCTCCTCTATGAACCCGTTCAGAAAAGCACTCTTAACGTCCATTTGAAAAAGCTTAAAACCCTTTGAAACGGCAAAAGCTAGAAGGATACGAATGGACTCAAGACGGGCAACAGGAGCGAAGGTTTCTTCGAAGTCAATACCTTCCTTCTGGCAATAACCCTGGGCAACTAGTCGAGCCTTGTTGCGCACCACAACCCCATCTTCACCTTGTTTGTTCTTGAATACCCACTTGGTGCCTATGGGGTTGCATCCTGGTGGCGGCTCAACTAGTGTCCAAACCCGATTGCGGACAAAATTCTCAAGCTCTTCTAGCATAGCATTAATCCAATTAGAATCAGAAAGAGCATGAGAAATGTCTCTGGGCTCAAAAGATGCAACAAATGCAGATTCAGCAAACACAGCAAGAGAGGCAGAAGAACGCAAAGTTCTTTCAGTCAAATCACCAATGATGAGCTCTGAGGGGTGGTCACGCTGAACTGCTCGGGTTCCCTGGTGATCTGAAGTCACCTCACCGGAGTCAGCAGCCGGCACCTCTGGACTTGACTGAAGGGGCTCGATCGAAGTGGAAGAAGTGATCAGAGGTCCGCCTTCATCATCAGTCGAAATCACAGAGGATGTGGGCTCTGCGGGGGATGCAGAAGGCCCACCCTCAACAGCAGCTGGAGTATCCTCATCTTCCTCGAAGATGGACTCTCCGAGCTCATCATCACCAGAAAGCTCAAAAGAAGGAGTCAAAGAAGGCAAGGACTCGTCAAAAGAAACCTCACATGTCTCGACAAGCAGCTGGGATTCGAGGTTCCAAACACGGAAACCTCGAGAATGCAATGCATATCCAAGAAAAATACCATCCCAGCAGCGAGACTCAAACTTGTCCAAATGCCCTCCCTTCTTGAGCACAAAGCACTTGCAGCCAAACGCTCGCAAGTGGGTCACCTTGGGCTGTCTGCCAAACCGCAACTCATATGAAGTCTTACCAATGTAAGCTCGAAGAAAAATACGGTTGGCAAGATAGCAAGCCGTGTTCATGGCTTCAGCCCAAAAACGCCTAGGAGTCCTGTGCTCGTCGAGCATCGTCCTGGCCATCTCAACTAGCGTGCGGTTCTTTCGTTCCACAACGCCGTTCTGTGGGGGAGTGTAAGGAGAAGAAAACTGATGGTCCAGACCCTGATCACCACAGAAGCTGACGAACTGAGAGTTCTTGAACTCAGAGCCGTTGTCGGAGCGAATTGCTCGCATCCGACCATTGTTATCATTCTTCAGCTTCAAAATCAGGTCATGGACAAATTGAAAAGTTTCATCCTTAGACTCCAAAAAGAAAACCCACGAGAAACGAGAAAAGTCGTCAACAATCACAAGTGCATACCACTTCCCACCGACTGAGCGTACCCGAGCTGGACCCACAGTGTCCAAATGTAAAAGCTCGCCTGGATACGTAGTCATCACCTGAGTCACCGGTGAGTGAGAAGCGGCAACCATTTTCCCATGACGACAAGGATGACACACTAGATCCTTCTCCATCTTAAGCTTGGGCAATCCTCGGATGAGGTCCATAGAGCTTAACCTGACTAGCAGATCAAAACTCAAATGACCTAACCTCCTATGCCACTTCCAGAGCTCAGAGGAGGATCCAGCAATCAAACAGCGAGAAGGGCCAAAAGAACTAGAGAAGTCAATTCGAAAAACTTTACCAAAGGGTAAAATCTGACAAACCAAAGACCCTCTAGAATCAACCACAGAAGAATTGCCCTTCTTAAAACGCACTTCCAAACCATCCTCAAGAAGTTGCGAAACAGAGATTAAATTAAAGTTCAGATTTTTAACCAAAGCAACATTCTTCAAAGAGAAATGGTCTGAAATGCTGATTGAGCCTATTCCACTTACTTTCCCTTGACCGCTATTCCCGAACGTGATATATTCTTTGGAGCTCGGGGGAGTGAGACTGGAGAACCATCTGCGATGTCCCGTCATGTGACGAGAGCATCCTGAGTCCATGATCCAAACATCCTCCAGTCCCCGGTCCTGCACAATCAATGTCTGTAAGTGGGAGCAAATGGTCCGGCACCAGGTTTAGCAAAAGAGCTAAACCAGTGTCGAGCCATCTGCTCAAAAGATGGAAAGCGAAAACCATCAAAAGAGTTTGGACCAAAACGCGGCTCAAAACGCGGTCCACGGTCCTTCCTAACCCTGCGGCCACGAGGTCCAGAACCGTAGCCAACACGGTCTGGAACTCTGCCGGAACGAACACCACCAACTGGAGCATGGGCAAGAAAGCCGTCTCCTCTACCACCACCTACACGACGCGGCCTGGCCTCCAGCCTCTCCCCGCGCCGAGGAACCCGCAGTCTACCACCCTGCTGGTAGAACTGCACCTGATCACTACGAGCCCTCTCTGCTCTCTCAACCCGCTTCCTCCTGAAGCAAAACTCCGCAAGATGCCCGTCTCTCTGACAATACTCACAATGATAGGTAGGCTTCTTGGGATGTGGTTGAGGCTTGGGGTTCTTGGGCTTGGTAGCGTTTGGTGTGGTCTTCTTGGGCTGAGAGGGACCAGGAAGAGAGTCTAAAGAAGAGTGGAGGTGTTTGGGCTTAGGAACCCAGATAGGCTTCTTGGGAGGAGCTTTGGATGGTTCATGGATCACTCCATCCTTGGGCTGACAAGCCTGGGAGGTCTCAGTGGAGTGAGTCTTGGGATACCTCTGCTCTGGAGTCATTTTACTCCACTCCACTGCCCGGCTGAGGGCACTCTCAAAGTCAGCCTTGGTGTAGGTGTAACCTACTCCAAACCCATCCTTCCTCTTGAACTGCTGGATCATCATGCCAAGTTGTGGCTCTCTGGCACTGATCCAACTCAGGATAGAACGGAGGTAAAAGTTCTCATTCTGAGAATCTGCTAGCTCCTCTCTCAAGGAAGCTAGAACCTCCACCTGAGACAAGCAGGTCTCACACTCACTCTCTACTTGGACAGACTTTCCGGCTTTTAGCTTAATCAACTCCATTCTAAGAGACAGACAGTTCTCACAAACAGTGGGTGGAACTGACAGTGTCTCAAGCTCTAGCCTAGTCTGGGCAAGCTCAGCTCTCAACCTCTCTAAATCACCCAAATGCTCATTGCCCTTGGATTTCAGCTCAGCTAAGGCAGCTAGATGAGATGAGCAATCAACACAGGGTGCGACGACAGTGGCTTGAGCATCTTTCAGCTCCAGCTGAGCGCTTTCAAGCTCAGTGGCCAAAGCGTCCCTCTCATCAACCCTTTCTGTGTACTTGGACTTCAAAGTCGACAGGTCACACAGAAGCACCTCACACTTCGGGCACTCACTGCTATCACCCAAGCAAGGGGAAGAGGATAGACTCTCAATCCTACCGTTGGCCACGGCAAGCTCACTTTCTAACTCGTCTATCCTTTTCTTAGCCCCCCTAAGCAGTTTCTCCCGATATTTCAACTCCTGGCGATTACTCTCAAGTAAATCTACAATTTCACGCTCATAAGACGATACCTTGCTATCGTCGTCGTCGGAGTCGTCGGAGGAGCTCTTTTCTTCTCTATCCCCAAGAGCCATGGAGCAGAAGCTCTTGCGGGATCTTCGGCGCTGGTGTGAGCGGCTCTTCGGCTTGTCTCCGAAAGCCATGAAGCAGAGGCCCGCCGGATCATCCTTGTCCTTCCCTTTCCTGATGACGATCTCCTCATCGCTTGAGCTTGATGAAGAGGAAGAAGACGTGGACTGCTTGGAGTAGCTCTTCTCCATCTCGGCGAAGAAGGCCTTGTCGCGCTTCTTGTTCTCTCGCCGGTAGTCCTTCAGGGCCTTCTTGAAGAACCGAGTCTTCGGCTTGCCCTTGTTGAAGGAGGGGCTCTCATGCTTGCCGGAGTCGTGGAAGCTGTTGCCGGTGCCCTTCTTGTATCCACTGCGCTTGGGGCAGTCGGCGATGAAGTGTCCTGGATCACCACATTCAAAGCATCCGGATTTTGTGCCGTGTCTTTTGAACATTCTTTTATCATAGACACGACGCACCCGGTTGTTAAAGAGACACAAATCATCATCTCCCAACAACTCAAGCTGGTCCTCAGTGATAGACATCAAAGAGAACCCAGCACAGCTCACAGCAGAGGGATCAACAGAAGGTGTAGCAAGGGCCAGGGATTTTGATCCAGAGCCAGTGAGATTTGATCTCAACTGGATATCTACCTCAGTGGCCTTCAGCTTGCTAAATAGCTCAGAGATGGTCAAGGTATCGTATGAAGTACTCTCAACAATAGATGATACCTTGATCTCCCAGATCTTTGGGTCCAAGGTATGAAGAACCTTGAGCGCCTGCTCATGATCTGAGACTAACTGAGCACCCTCAGCCTTGTTGTCCCGAAGCTTGTTAATGATCGACTGAAAGCGACCAAACAAGGCTTCAACAGATTCACCCGGCTTCTGTGTGAAATTCTCATATTCACGCCGGTAGGTCTGATAGAGCCGAGCCTTGACCTGTGCTGTTCCCTCATGGTGTGCCTTGAGGGTAGCCCAGATCTCTCTCGCAGTGGAGAGATGACTCACTCGCTCAAATTCAGTGGGACCTAAACCAGAAAATAAAATGTTCACAGCCTTACTGTTGCTCAGATGCTGAGCAATGATACCAGCAGTACCGTGCTCAGCGACTGGCAGAATGACAAACGTGCTGTGAACGCAAATGTCCCATATGTCCGAACCCTGGCTCATGAGATATGCTCGCATGCGAGTCTTCCAATAATTGTAGCCATAGGCTTCCAAGGACGGAACCTTGCCCGGAGACGTCATAGTCACTACTGGGGTTTAGAACCGGTTAAGGTATGGAAAAACCCTAACCTTGCTCTGATACCACTTGTAGGACCGAAAGTAGCGACCAGAGGGGGGGGGGGTGAATGGGCGCCTTAAAAATTCTTTCGAATCTATGGCCTGTTCCCAATACCCAACGCACCTCAAAAAATACTACGCAGCAGAAAATAAAATGAAGGCCTAAGTCTGAAGGTTTCTAACCTAGAAGCATCTGATGATAAATAGTGTAAATCTAAAGAAGTGCAATCTAGGTAGATATACAAATTATAACAGGCCTAAACTTCTCAATGAAAAGATCTAAGTATGTATAAAGTGAAAAGAGAAGTTACTGTCCAAAGTTGTCTCCTGTTCGGAAGTTGGCGAAGCCCCCTTCGCACGTCGAGGTCTGCTTCGGAGGTTGGTGTCGGAGACTGTCCGAAGTGCCGAAGGTGTCACTGTCTAGCCTAGTTCGAAGTGGTAAGAAGCGAAGTGTACTTTGGAGCGAAGCAAAAGAAGTGCCGGAGCCTGGTTCGAGGTATGCACTTCGAAGACAGGACTTCGAACACAGCTTCGAACCAAAAGCTTCGGAGCAAGATGACAAAGTCGGAGCCTGCTTCGAAGTGAGGGCTTCGAAGACAAAACTTCAAACACAACTTCGAGTCACGAGCTTCGGAACGAAGTAAACAGTGCCGAAGCCTTCTTCGAAGTATACACTTCGACGACAAAACTTCGAACACACTTAGAACCGAAAGCTTTCGGAGCTAAACCTTCGAACACAAAAACATCGAACACAACACACAAACAGACAACCTTCGAACAAAGAAGCGAAGTCTGTCAGAACAGACAGAAACTTCGAACCCCACTTCGAAGCCTAACGAAGTGTGCACTTCGAACAGATAGATTCGGAGTATGCCAGTTCGAAGTATGCGATGATTTCGATACAGGGGAACTTCGAAGCTAGCAACTCAGACACAGAAACCGAAGTTCGAAAAAACTGAGCGAAGCCTTTGACAAGGTTCGATCGGAGCTTGCCTCACGGAGTTGAGGGGCTTCGCACAGAACCGAGCTTCGGCAGACACACCAGGAAAAGGCAAAAGAGACTGTCTGCTTCGATCAAAAAGCTGGGCGATAGAAGGTGAAAAGCTGCAGCCGAACACTGTAGCTACAGTAAAGCAGTACTACTTGCAACAGCAAGAACTAGTACTACCACCGTGAAGAACACACCCAGCCGAAGAAGCTTCTCCTCAAGAATAAAATCACCAGCTCGTGCCCAAGGCATTAACTTCCCAAACCGAACAAGATGCAAGCAATAAATTCACCAGAGACCAAGGATTAAATGCATCCAACAAATTTGAGACAAAATAATGCAAGAACAGGGAGAGGAAGACCCTGGCGGCGCACACAGGAGAGAGAAAACGAGAGACAAAGTGACCCAATAGGTGGATTTGATTTCAGCTCAAAAGGGTAGTCCAAACCCTAGGGATTGGGGTGCTATTTATAGGCAGCCCAACACTAGGAATATTCTACCAGCCCCTTAGGGTTTTTACAGACTCAAAAATGCAGAAAATGACTCTACTGCCCTTAGGTATTTTTACAGACACAACTGACTGACTGTGGGCCTAGAGTAACAGATGACATATCCTGAAGCTATTCTTCTGGACAGTCGGATACAGAATCAACGGTTGTCAGTTTTACGCCGAAACTGACAAAGCCTCCACCAGCTTTGCACCAGGTACCCGGATTGGGCCGGCCCGACCCCGCAGCTCTCTCAGCCCGGCAATCGCTCACCGCCCGTGTACCTGAGTCAGTCCTGGTCAACAGCCTAGTGGGTCTTCTACTGCTTCTGGCCCATGCACCCGGATTGGGCCAGCCTGACTTCGCAGCCTCCTCTGCCCGACAGTCGCTCGCTGCCCGTGTACCTGAGTCACACGCGGCCCATGAAACAGCAGATCTCCTCTCTTCTTCAGTCCTTGATGACTATCGTTGACAATGACTCATCACCTCTAGAGCCATGAGGCCCACGCTATTCAGCATGGCTCCTCAACTTCCACCTCCAGCTCGTCGGCCCAGGCAGCTCGAGCCAGGAGCCCCTCCAATTACGCAACACGAGCCTTGAGGGAGCCCATCTCCGCCACTTGGGCCTCAAGTGTTTCGGCCCTCGCCGCTTGGAGACGAAGGGCTTCTACTTCTGCCGCCCGTTCCCGAGCCAGCGCCTCCGCGGCATCCGCTCGAGCCGCGAACCTCGCGGTCTCCGCCTCGTGGCGTTGGCGTTCGGAGAGAAGGGCGATCATCTGGCCCTGCGCCAGGGCGACCACCTGCGTGAAGGGAAGGTTAGCAAGAGAAGGGCTAGAGGCTCACTAAAGGCATTCCAAGGACGTACCTGGCCCACTGCGGTCTCGATGGCCCGGCCGAGGTCTAGGCCGTAGGACGTTCCCCAGCTCCTCTACTACCGGGGCTTCGCGGATCCGCAGGTAACAGTTGTGGACCAGAGCCACCCTGGACGCGAAGTCCTCGCTGTTCGCTAGGAAGGGGCGCAAGAGGGGCACCGCAGCGCGCGCGCCCCGGTTGGAGGTAGGGGCCCGAGGTGAGCCCCTGGCACCCTCGGCCGCCTCTGGAGAAGCCCCTTCAGAGGCCCCCGCCTCCACTCCGGCTCGCTGCTCCGAAGCTTCCATCGCATCAACGGGGGCTGCGGGCCTCTCGTCTGCGGCGTGGTCCCGGGGCAAGACGACTGGCTCGGCGACCCGGGCAGATGTGCCTACGTAGATGAACGGGGTTGAAGTTCGAAGGAATCCCAGGGTTTGAAGAAAGACGGGTAAGCTACCTTACCTTCATCCGCGCCATCGCCAAGATCCTCCGAAGGCGGAGTTGGACCAGACGGGCTCGGGCGGAAGAAGAGGTCGTCAATAGAGTTCACGGGCGAACCCGCCGCCGCCGCGGCGAGCTCGGCTTCCATGGCCTCGCGCCCTTCAACGGCACCGAGGGGGTCGGCCAGCCCGCCGCGATCCAGGCTATCCGTCGCCCTGCTCCCGTGAGAGCCGACGGAGCCCCCCTCCGAAGTTGGTTGGTGCAAGGGAGAAGTCTCTGGAGGCGGCGTCGTCCGGGCGGCAGGGACACCTTGCCTAGCCCCCCGGCGCAGGGCCCTCGAAGCCCGAACGGGGGAGAGCACCCTCGGTCCTCTCGGTGCCCGAGCGGACAGGCGGAATCGGGTCCGGAATCGCCGGAGGATCCCCCGACTCCCATTGAGCCCCGTCGCTAGATCCTCCTCCTTCGGAGCCGGAGGCGGAGGTTGGTTCTGGTGGAAGCCGCTTGGGCCCTTTCACTATCTTCTTCTTCTTCTTCGAGGGGTGCCTGGGCGAGAGGCCACCGTCGGGATCGCCCACTTTCCTCTTCGAGACATCCCGAAGGGCCTCTCCCTCCGGAAGAGGCGGAGGCGAGAGCTCAAGAGCGCCCCACACTCGGTTGAAGCACTCCCAGGAACCCACCAGTTCCAACCGTCGGGTGCGTTCGGCGTGGGTAGGGGCACCAAGGATCCCCTCCATCACGCGGGCCACCTCTTCGGGGGTCCGGGCCACAAGCGACCCTGTAGTCCAAAGGTCAGAATCAAAATACCCTCCGAGCAGAAGACGAAGCCAAGGTAAACAAGCGCGAACGCTTACCGAGTTGGCGGGAGAGCTCCGCTGGCATCGACTCATCCCGGCTGCTCCGGAGCGACGCCGGCCATTCCTCCTTCAGTGGAGGGATTTCGAGGGCCACGAATTCCTCCGCTAAGTCGCGCATGCTCATTCGGCGAGCAACGATCTGAAGAAGCTTGATCCTCACGGAGATCGAGTCGGAGTCAACTTCGACGCGCGCCTCCTTCCGGAACCAGATGTGGCGCGGAATACCGGAGAGTCCAGAGCTAAGCCCCACATGGACGTAGAACCACCGGCTCACCCATTTGGAGTACCACCTCTCGTTGATGGCCTTCGCCGGGAAGTGGTCCACGTACTTCGTCCGGAGTTGGAAGTTAATGCTTCCGAAAGCTAGTATTTGACTTCCCTTCTTCTTTGGCTGGCAGAGGGCCTCGTGCATCTCCGCGAAGACCTCCACCCTTCCTTCACAGCCCTCGGCGCGCATGGCCCACTCGAAGATGGCGAGGCGGGCCACGGCGTTGGGAGACAGCTGCGGGAGCTCCACGTGAAACGCGTCCAGCACCCCAGCGAGGAGCTCCGAGGCGGGAAACCCCAGCCCCGTCTCGAAGAAAGCCTCGAAGACGACGACCTCGCCCTCTCGCGGCTGCGGGGCCGTCTCCCGACCTGGTCTCCTCGCCTGCATCTCAGGACCAAGGCGGCCCCTGGTCGCTTGCTCGATCGACGCCCCCGTGCATGTAGATGGGCCAAGCTCCAAGGTCTGCTCCCGGAACTGCTCCGAGGCAGGACGAAGCTCGCGCGAGCCGCGTGTCTCTGATGGGCCGGTGGCCGCCGCCGCCGCCGCTGCCATCTGGCGCTGCAGGAAGCGCGGATCCATCGCCATTACCGGGGTGTCGCCTCTCGCCATCGCGCAAAGAGTGAGAAGAGGGTTGGCGCTCAAGGAGCGAAGTGGGCGCAGGTTGGTGTGGCTGGAGCGTGCGCGATGAAGTCAGGATGGAGGAACCAGACGCGTAGCGGGTGGTATTTAAGTACGAAGCCGGCAGTTTCCTCTTCCACTCGTTCCACGTGTGAACGCGGCGGTTGCATGGCGCCTACATTTAATGCCTAACCGGCGCCTCGGGGCGCAGCGGTCTACCGACGGTTCGCCTCCCCAATGCCGAGTGCACGCCCGCGGCATTAACTGCCTTGGGTGGCGTTGGGCCGCCTCCTCGGGGCTAGAGCCCTATGATCAAAGGCGCGCAAACATCTGGGGAGCCGGTCAAACTCCTCCCAACCCCTCGGGAAGGGGAACTCGAAGCAGACCTCCGCCCTCGGTCTGGCCGCACTTGCTCGCTCCAGAGCTCCTCCGCCCTCGGTCTGGCCGCACTGCGGCCAGACCCGGCACCTCAATGTAAGTTACATCCTTATGAAAGTCATCGGAATTATCATGTGCACTTCCACCCTCTCTTAACGTAGGGTTCCCAAGAGGAAAGAAGCGAGGGGCTACTGTTGGGGGAGATAATCCCGACGGCTAGGGGGCCCACCGCCAGGGGGTCCGAAGCCAAGGATACCGGAGGCCACCCTCCGGGAGAAGGATACCGGAGGACTCCTTCCGGGAGAAGGATACCGGAGGCCTCTTTCCGAGAGACGAAGGCGGGAGGCCGCTCTCCGTTACAAGGACGCCGGAGGGCGCCCCCGGGAGAGGGATGCCAGAGGCCACCCTCCGGGAGAAGGTCGTCGGAGGTCGCCCTCCGGGAGGGAACTGCCGGAGGCCCTCCCTCGGGCCACAGTAGCGAACCCGAAGGGAGCGTTGGCGGGAAAAGGACGGGACAAATATACGGGGGGACAGGATCGCGATCCTCTGAGCCATGTCGGGCGGCGCAGGCAGCGTCCGACACGGCTGATACGCTGTCAGAGTCGAATCTTCTTGTCTGTACTATATATAGTCCGTTTTATCTGTACTGTCGACCGGCGGTTCGCTGTGTAGCAGTTGGCATTCCAGAGGCGCTTGGCCCTTTGGACGGGGCGCCTTATAAATACCCCCCAGCTACAGTTGTAATGACACAAGCTCAAGGAGCATTGAATACACCACTCTCATTTCCACCAAGAAACCTGCTGGCCCGATCCGTCGTTCCAACACTCATCTTCCTCGAAGATGGACTCTCCGAGCTCACCATTAGAAGGCTCAAAAGAAGGAGTCAAAGAAGGCAAGGACTCATCAAATGAAACCTCACAAGTCTCGACAAGCAGCTGGGATTCGAGGTTCCAAACAAGGAATCCTCGAGAATGCAAAGCATAGCCAAGAAAAACACCGTCCCAGAAACGAGACTCAAACTTGTCCAAATGCCCTCCCTTCTTGAGCACAAAGCACTTGTAGCCAAACGCTCGCAAGTGGCTCACCTTGGGCTGTCTGCCAAACCGCAACTCATACGAAGTCTTACCTAAGTAAGCTCGAAGAAAAATGCGATTGGCCAGATAGCAAGCCGTGTTCATGGCTTCAGCCCAAAAACGCCTAGGAGTCCTGTGCTCAACGAGCATCATCCTGTCCATTTCGACTAGCGTGCGGTTCTTTCATTCCACAACGCCGTTCTGTGGGGGAGTGTAAGGAGCAGAAAACTGATGGTCAAGACCCTGATCACTACAGAAGCTGACGAACTGAGAGTTCTTGAACTCAGAGCCGTTGTCGGAGCGAATTGCTCGCATCCGACCATTGTTCTCATTCTTCAGCTTCAAAATCAGGTCATGAACAAACTGAAAAGTTTCATCCTTAGACTCCAAAAAGAAAACCCACGAGAAGCGAGAAAAGTCGTCAACAATGACAAGCTCGTACCACTTCCCACCGACTGAACGTACCCGAGCTGGACCAACTGTATCCAAATGTAGGAGCTCGCCTGGATACGAAGTCATCACCTGAGTCACAAGTGAGTGAGAAGCGGCTACCATTTTCCCATGACGACAGGGATGACAAACTAGATCCTTCTCCATCTTAAGCTTGGGCAATCCTCGGATGAGGTCCATAGAGCTTAACCTGACTAGTAGATCAAAACTCAAATGACCTATCCTCCTATGCCACTTCCAGAGCTCAGAAGAAGATCCAGCAATCAAACAGCGAGAAGGGCCAAAAGAACTAGAGAAGTCAATTCGAAAAACTTTATCGAATGGTAAAATCTGGCAAATCAAAGACCCTCTAGAATCAACCACAGAAGAATTACCCTTCTTAAAACGCACTTCCAAACCATCCTCAAGAAGTTGCGAAACAGAAATCAGATTGAAGTTCAAATTCTTAACCAAAGCAACATTCTTCAAAGAGAAATGATCTGAAATGCGAATTGAGCCAATGCCACTTACTTTCCCTTGACCACTGTTCCCGAATGTGATGTACTTTTTGGATCTTGGCGGAGTGAGACTGGAGAACCATCTGCGATGTCCCGTCATGTGGCGAGAGCATCCTGAGTCCATGATCCAAACATCCTCCAGTCCCCGATCCTGCACAATCAGTGGTCGTAAGTGGGAGCAAATGGTCCGGCACTAGGTTTAGCAAAAGAGCTAAACCAGTGTCGAGCCATCTGCTCAAAAGACGGAAAGCAGAAATCATTATGAGAGACCGGACCAAAACGCGGCTCAAAGCGCGGTCCTCGGTTCTGCCTAAATCTTTGGCCATGAGGTCCAGGACCGTAGCCAAAACGACCCGGAGCTCTGCCGGAACGACCACCACCGACTGGAGCACGGGCAAGAAAGCCATCTCCTCTACCACCACCTACACGACGCGGCCTAGCCTCCAGCCTCTCCCCGCGTCGAGGAACACGCAGTCTACCACCCTGCTGGTAGAACTACTCCTGATCACCATGAGTTCTTTCTGCTCTCTCAATCCGCTTCCTCCTGAAGCAAAACTCCGCAAGATGCCCGTCTCTCTAACAGTACTCACAATGATAGGTGGGCTTCTTGGGATGTGGTTGAGGCTTGGGTTTGTTGGGCTTAGTGGTGATTGGTGTTGTCTTCTTGGGCTGAGAGGGTCCAGGAAGAGTGTCTAGAGAGGTTTGGAGGTGTTTGGGCTTTGGAACCCAGATAGGTTTCTTGGGTGGAGTTTTGGGTGGTTCATGAATTACTCCATCCTTGGGCTGACAAGACTGGGAAGACTCGGTGGAGTGAGTCTTGGGGTATCTCTGCTCAGCAGTCATTTTACTCCACTCCACTGCCCGGCTAATGGCACTCTCAAAGTCAGCCTTGGTGTAGGTGTAACCTACCCCAAACTCATCCCGCCTCTTGAACTGCTGGATCATCATGCCGAGCTGTGGCTCTCTGGCACTGATCCAACTCAGGATAGAACGGAGGTAAAAGTTTCTTTCTGAGAATCAGCTAGCTCCTCTCTCAAGGAAGCTAGAACCTCCACCTGAGACAAGCAGGTCTCACACTCACTCTCTACTTGGACAGACTTTTCGGCTTTCAGCTTGATCAATTCCATTCTAAGAGACAAATAGTTCTCACAGACAGTGGGTGGAACTAATAGTGTCTCAAGCTCTAGCCTAGTCTGCGCAAGCTCAGCTCTCAATCTCTCCAAATCACCCAAATGCTCATCGCCCTTGGATTTCAGCTCAGCTAAGGCAGCTAGATGAGATGGACAATCAACACAGGGTGCGACGACAGTGGCTTGAGCATCTTTCAGCTCCAGCTGAGCACTTTCAAGCTCAGTGGCCAAAGCATCCCTCTCATCAACCCTTTCCATGTACCTGGACTTCAGAGTTGATAGGTCACACAGAAGCACCTCACACTTCGGGCACTCACTGCTATCACCCAAGCAGAGGGAAGAAGATAGACTCTCAATTCTGCCGTTGGCTACGGCAAGCTCACTCTCTAACTCATCTATCCTCTTTTTGGCCCCCTAAGCAGTTTTTCCCGATATTTTAACTCCTGACTATTGCTCTCATGTAAATCAACGATTTCGCGTTCATAGGATGATACCTTTTCGTTGTTGTCGTCGTCGGTGTCATCGGAGGAGCTCTTTTCTTCCTTATCTCCAAGAGCCATTGAGCAGAAGCTCTTGCGGGATCTTCAGCACTGGTGTGAGCGGCTCTTTGGTCTGTCCCCGAAAGCCATGAAGCAAAGGCCCGCTAGATTGTCCTTGTCCTTCCCCTTCCTGATGATGATCTCTTCACCGCTTGAGCTCGATGAAGAGGAAGAAGACGTGGACCGCTTGGAGTAGCACTTCTCCATCTCGTTGAAGAAGGCCTTGTCTCGCTTCTTGTTCTCTCGCCGGTAATCCTTCAGGGCCTTCTTGAAGAATCTGGTCTTTGGCTTGCCCTTGTTGAAGGAAGAGCTGTCGTGCTTGCCGGAGTCGTGGAAGCCTCCACCGGTGCCCTTCTTGTGTCCATTGCGCTTGGGGCAGTCGGCGATGAAGTGTCTTGGATCACCACACTCATAGCACCCAGATTTTGTGCCGTGTCTTTTGAACATTCTTTTGTCATAAACACGACACACCCGGTTGTTAAAAAGACACAAATCATCATCTCCCAAAGACTCAAGCTGGTCCTCAGTGATAGACATCAAAGAGAACCCAGCACAGCTCACAGAAGAGGGATCAACATAAGGTGTAGCAAGGGCCAGGTACTTTGATCCAGAGACAGTGAGATTTGATCTCAGCTGGATATCAACCTCAGTGGCCTTCAGCTTGCTAAACAACTCAGAAATGGTCAAGGTATCATAAGAAGTACTCTCAATGATAGAGGATACCTTGATCTCACAGATCATTGGGTCCACGGTATGGAGAACCTTGAGAGCCTGCTCGTGATCTGAGACTAACTGAGCACCCTCAGCCTTGTTGTGCCGAAGCTTGTTTATGATCGATTTAAAACGACCGAACAACGCTTCAACAGATTCACCCGGCTTTTGTGTGAAGTTCTCATATTCACGCCGGTAGGTCTGATAGAGCCGAGCCTTGACCTGGCCTGTTCCCTCATGATGTGCCTTGAGGGTAGCCCAGATCTCTCTCGCAGTGGAGAGATGGCTCACACGCTCAAACTCAGTGGGACCTAAACTAGAAAAGAGAATGTTCACAACTTTACTATTGCTCAGATGCTGGGCAACGATACCAGGAGTACCATGCTCAGCAACTGGCAATATAACAAATGTATCGTGAACGCAAATGTCCTAGATGTCCGAGCCTTGGCTCATAAGATAGGCTCGCATGCGAGTCTTCCAATAGTTATAGCCATAAGCTTCCAAGGACGGGACCTTGCCAGGAGAAGTCATGATCACTACTTGGGTTTAGAACCGGTTAAGGTATGGAAAAACCATAAACCAGGCTCTGATACCACTTGTAGGATCGAAAGTAGCAACCAGAGCGGGGGTGAATGGGCGCCTAAAAAATTCTTTCGAATCAATGGCCTGCTCCCAATACCCAACGCACCTCAAAAGACTAAGCAGCAAAGTTCAAAACTTGTCGAAGCCTGCTTCGCTGGTCGAAGCCTGCTTCGCAGGTCGAGGCATGCTTCGGAGGTTAGTGGCGGAGTCTACCGAAGGCTGTTGTGAAAGTGCCGAAGGTTTGTTGTCTATCCTAGTTCGAGTGTGACTGAGAGCGAAGTATGTTTCGAAGCTAAGTATGACAGTGTCGAAGCTTGCTTCGAACAGTGTACTTCGAATGCTAGACTTCGAACAGAAAGCTTCGAACAAGCTCACAGAAAAACAACCTTCGAAAGAGTAGCAAAGCCTGACACACGACAGAGAAACCAAATTCGAAGCCTACACTCTACCTTCGGAGCTAGCAAGATCGAAGAAGGATCGCTGAAGTGATAACCTTCGACACACACAGATCAACTTCGAAACGAAGTTTGTAAGAGTTGTCACACAAGAGAAGGGGCTTTGCTAGAAACAGCCATAAAAGGGACTTTAGCCCTGTCAACTCGATCAAAAAGCTACACAAGAAAAAGCAAGCCTAGAGTACTAGTGTACTGTTGCTACAGTGAAGTAGTACTACTTGCTACAAGAAAGAACTAGTACTTCTCACGTGAAGAACAGAAGCAACAAAGACACAAATGCTAAGGAATAAAATGCCTGTGCATGTCAAACGAAGGTTCGGATTCAGGGAAATCAATGCACGCACCTCAACAGGAAATAAAATCTCACTGGACAAAGGGAATGCAGGAATGAACAAGGCATAAAACAAGAACCTGGCGACGCACAAACTGAAGCAGGAGAGAGAAACCATAGGGAGCAAAATGACCCAATAGATTGAAAAGTGAATTCTAGAAGGGTTGGTCCAACCCTAGGGATTGGGGCCCTATTTATAGGCTGCCCAATGGCCTAGAATATTCCACCAGCCCCTTAGGGTTTTTACAGACGCTAAAATAAAGGAAAAGACTCAACTGCCCTTACGATTTTTTACAGACACGACTGAATGACTGTGGGCCTAGAGATACAGATGACTTATCCAGAAGCTAAGCTTTCGTAGCGACTACGGCTTCTCTTCTGGACAGTCCGATACAAGATCAATGGTTGTCAGTTTTGCACCGAAACTGACAAAGCCTCCACCGACTTTGCACCAGGTACCCGGATTGGGTCGGCCCGATTCCGCAGCTCTCTCAACCCGGCAATCACTCACCGCCCGTGTACCTAAGTCAATCCTGGTCAACAGCCTAGTGGGTCTTCTACTGCTTCTGGCCCATGTACCCGGATTGGGCCAGCCCGACTTCGCAGCTCTCTCAGCCCGACAGTCGCTCGCTGCCCGTGTACCTAAGTCACACGTGGCCCATGAAACAACAGATCTTCACTCTTCTCAGTCCTCTTTGACTATCGTTGACAATGACTCATCACATCTGGAGCCATGAGGCCCACGCTATTCAGCATGGCTCCTTAGATCTCGCATCAGACTGTTCAGAGGCGAAGTCGTAGTCGCTACGAAAGCTCCGCTTCCGGATAAGTCATCTATAAATAGGAAGTTTACCTTTTTTCCATAGGCCCACAGTCAGTCAGTTGAGTCTGTAAAAATATCCTAAGGGCAGTTTGGTCTTTTCCTTTTATTTCAGTGTCCGTAAAAAACCCTAAGGGTCTTGTGGAATATTCTAGGCTGATTGGGCTGCCTATAAATAGGGCCACAATACCTAGGGTTAGGGTTACCCATTCTGTAATTCACTTTAATCTAGCACTAAAGTTTGGGTCACTTTTGGCTTGTTCCTATTTCTTCCCGTGAGGGCGCCGCCAGGCTCCTGTTCATGCGATTTCATCCTGCGTGCAGTGGCCATCGTGAGTTCTATTCTTCACGTTTCTGTGAGATTTTATTCTCTAGTCCTGTCATTCAATGTGCAGCGATTTCTGGCTTTACTGCATCGTTTTGTGTGCCTACGAGTCTTTGTCTCCGTGCGAATAGTCTCCTCTGGTTGCTTCTGTTATTGCTATAACAAGACAAAGGCAGGTGATTGAATCAAATGTTATTAGCATCTAACTCCGGGAGTACCTTGGATCAAGTTTGAAGTACTGAGGCGAACTCTAGTTCGGAGTATATCTTCGAACTTGGACTCTTCCGAGAGCTTTCCTGCCAGCTAGGATGGAAGACTTATCTTCTTTCTCATTAGATTAGTTTTTACCATTTTAGCCCTATTAAGGGTACCGAATAGTTTCCACTATGTCGGTTGTAATATAGGGGTAAAAGGGTCTTTTCCTTAATGTTTGGGCCTATAAATATCCCCCGTTTTACCCTGTAATGAGGATCGAATACCAAGTTATTCAATACACATCTTCGAACTGTTTTGAGCTATTATCCACTTCGGAGGCTCGAAATAGTTTACTTCACAAACACTTCATTTGTTAGTTTTAACTTCTAGAAACCTATTAGCGTAATCTTTTACGCCAACAGTTGGCGCCGTCCGTGGGGAACCTAGTCCAAAAAACTTCGTTCTCTACCAAGTTCCCAAACCATGCCTCCCAAGCGGAGTTCAGGTGGTAGTCCTACTCGGCGGTCCCCTCGGACCTCCGGAGCAAGATCTTCAAACACAGTTGACGTCGGAGGACCTTCGACTTTTCCTCCACCTCAGACCTCAGAAGGGATTCCCCTTCCCCGAACATACGGAGTTCCTCCCCCAACTCCATCCATACTTTGGCCAACCGGAGTCCCTCTTCCACCTCAAGTTCCACGTCGAACTGATAGATACCGGTCTCAAGACCCGGAAGATCCTTCCGGAGGAGATGAAGACGGTCTTGGTGATATGGCCGCTCAAATGGCCAGTCTCCAAGCTGAAGCAGCAAGGTGGCAGCAAGAAGCCGCAGATAGGCTTCGTCATCAGGCCACCCCAGTCATTCCCGAAGTGCCCGAAGACGATGAACTTCCTTATCCCGAAGCTCCGGAGAACACTTCATTCGACACCGAATCTCCGCTGCATCCTAAGTTGCAGAAAGTGTGCTTCGACCCTAAGTTCAAAACTTTGAAGCTTTGTAAATATTCCGAAGATGAAGATCCTGGGGAGTTCTCCCGTTCTTATGCATTGGCAATTGAGGCCAGCGGGGGAGTGCGAGACACCATGGCCAAATGTTTTCCCTTAGCTCTTGAAGGAGTGGCACTACGGTGGTTCTGGTCTTTGAAGCCAGGGTCAATCAGAACGTGTGAGCAATTGAGGAAGAAGTTCATAAGCAATTTTCAGGGTACCTTCGTACCCCCAATGTCAACAGGAAGTCTTTTCCAAGTGAAGCAGCTCCCCGGAGAGACTTTAAGACAATTTTTCAAGCGCTTCGCTCATACGAAGTCGCAAATTCGAGGGTTAACTACATCTTATGTAGTTGATGAAGCTCGAGAGGGAGTTACCCATGCGGGCCTCCTTGATAAACTTCACAGGAAGCAGATATCTTCTGTTGCTCAGTTGATGTCTTATTTCGAAGAGTATGCAAGGTCAGAAGAGGGGTGGCTTTGGAGAACTGCCGCAACTCCGTCAAACTTGCAAGAAGTCAAGTTGGAAGTAAAGACTTCAACACAGCCACAGGGGCCTAGCTTCGAGGCCTAGCATGACAGGCATCGGGGGCAAAAGCATCATCGTTCAGAGGTCTTGAACATTGCACCCTCGCAGAAATTTGCCCAAATGACTTCGTAGCCTTCAGGAAGCAAGACCAGCGACTGGAGGCCACCAGGGAAACCGGCCGGCAAAGCCCAGGCTTTTTTCTGCTGTGTCCATGGTGAGAATCGAAGTCACGCAACTAATGCGTGTAAGTCTATACTCGCTTTAAGAGGCAAGTACCTGGAAAGAACTTAGGGTCGAGGCTCTGCTGACCGAGTTCCGACCGAGGTGTGTCCAGAGCCTGTCCAGGCTGTGGCGCGTATAGAGAACTTTGACCCTGCGAGAAGGCCTCCGGTGGTCAATGTTATGCCACCCCCGAAGCAGGAAGATGGTCAAGATCGAGGGAAAAGAGTAGTCGTCCCCATCTCTGGAGGAGGGACCCTCGGAAGCATGTCGAAGAGGCAGAGAAGAGAATATGTCTGAGAAGTGGGCCATATTGGAACCTCTTCGTCTGTAGCTGCTATGCCTGAATGCTCCCATGTGCCAATATCTTTTTCTGCAGATGATGCAGCCGGCATAAAATTTCCACATGCAGACCCACTTGTCATCAATGCCGACATAGCAGGGACTGAGGTCCGGAGAGTGCTGATCGACGGAGGGAGTTCAGCGGATATTATCTTCGTCCAAGCTTTTGATCAACTCTGCATCTCCAGGAAGCATCTTCTCCCAGCAGCTCGTCCTCTGCAAGGCTTCGCAGGACCCCCTCTTGACGCCCTCGGCCAAATAGGCCTGGAGGTTACTTTCGGAGAGGGGCTATTGGCCAGGATGGAAGAAGTAATTTTTGATGTGGTAGATGCCCCATATGCATACAATGTTATCTTCAGAAGGGGCATGTTGAATCAATTCGGAGCTGTGGCGCATCATAATTATCTGTGTATGAAGATGCCCACACAAGCAGGAGTGCTCACTGTTTTCGGAGATCAGGCCACTGCGCGAAGAGCGGAATATGGTCATGGCCCTCCTCTTGACCCAAGACAGGTGCACAGCTTGCAAGGTAACCCGGAGGATTTTTCTGCTCCTGGCAAATCTTCGAAGAAGTCCTTCCCAAGGCCAAGCCCTGAAGGGGAGATTGCAACGAAGGTTATTGTCAATGATGGCAAGGAATATTCATTTCAGTTTGGCAAAGACATGCCTCCAGAAGTCGCTACTTCGTAAGAGAAAGTAGTTGAGGAGAATTTAGATGTCTTTGCTTGGTCTGATGAAGACATTACCGGAGTCAATCGAGATATTATTTAGCATAGTTTGCTTGTGAACCCGAAGGCTCGGCCTGTTCGGCAAGGACTCCAGAAGCTGTCTACGGAGAGGGCTATTCTTGCTAAAGATGAAGTGGAAAAGTTGCTGAAGGCTGGGATTATCAGAGAAGTAGCTCATACGGAATGGCTAGCCAACCCAGTCATCGTTAGAAAGAAATCTTCCGTGAAGTGGCGCATGTGTATTGACTTTACATCTTTGAATAAAGCATGCCCCCGTGACCCCTATCCCATGCCCCGAATTGATCAATTGGTTCACTCCACCGCTGGTTTGGAGTTATTAAGCTTCCTTGACGCGTACTCCGGCTATCATCAGATTTGGCTAAAGCGCGAAGATGAAATCAAGACAAGCTTTGTAACTCCTTCGGGAGTCTTCTGTGATCTAAGAATGCCCTTGGTTTAAGAAATACCGGGGCAACTTTTTCGAGGTTAATTGCTAAGGTTCTAGGTCATCAAATAGGCCGCAATGTGGAGGCCTATATGGATGATATTGTAATAAAGAGTGCTTTAAAGCACCGATATAGCCTAGACTTAGCAGAAACATTCAATAGCCTTCGGGCATGTGGGATCCGTCTTAACCCCAAAAAATGTATCTTCGGGGCGCACGCTAGAAAATTGTTAGGGTATCTAGTTTAAGTAGAGGGATCAAGCTATCCCCACTCAAATAACTGTGTTGCAAAGGATGGCTCCCCCGGAGAATTTAAAGCAAGTGCAAAAGCTGACAGGTCGTCTTGCAGCACTTAGCAGATTTTTGGCAAGGTCTGCGGAGAGAAGTTTTCCCATTTTCAAAGCATTGAAGGGGTCCGAGGATTTTGCATGGACACCGGAGTGTCAAAAAAGCTTCGATGATATTAAGAATTATCTCAGTAACCTCGCTACACTGACGGTGACTGTTTCGGACGAAACCCTACTCCTTTACCTTGCAGCTACTAGCCCTGCTGTCAGTGTAGTTCTTGTTAGAGAGGTTGATTTCAATGGAAAGTTGGTACAGAATCCAGTCTATTTTGTATCCGAAGCATTGTCTGGAGCAAAAACAAGATATTCCGAGCTTGAGAAGTTCACTTATGCTCTGATAATGGCTTCGAGGAAGTTAAGTCATTATTTCTTGGCACACAATGTGATTGTACCAACTTCATATCCCTTAGGAGACATGCTCCGAAGTAAGGACTCCACAGGAAGAATTCTGAAGTGGGCCGTTGAATTAGCACCCTTCGGCATATCCTTCGTGGCAAGGACAGCAATTAAGTCACAAGTGTTGGCTGACTTAGTGGCAGAATGGACTCCCCCTGCAGCATGGGCTCCGGAGAAGCCAAGTGAAGGAATTTGGACCATTTACTCCGATGGAGCTTTCCAAGCATCTGTAGCAGGCGTCGGAGCAGTGATAATTTCATCTTCAGGGCAAAAGGCAATGTACTCCGCAAGACTCAACTTTAAGTCTAACAATAATACAACGGAGTATGAAGGAATTTTGCTAGGACTTCGAAAGGCACGTGCTTTAGGGGCTACAAGAGTTGTTATTAAGACAGATTCTCAAATTGTAGCAGGGCACGTAGACAAGAGTTTTCAAGTTCGGCATCCGCAGCTTGCAAAATATTTGGAGGAGATTCGTAAGATTGAAGCAACATTTAAAGGGATTTCCATTTGAAGTATACACAGAGCAGAAAATGTGCAAGCTAATATCTTGGCAAAAGCTGCAACCGGAGCTATGGACATTCCAGAAGAGGAGTTTTACGAACAACTCAGTACACCTTCGGTGCCACAGATCCTTTCTACGGAAGTCCTTTGCATTCCAAATATAGATTGGCGAAGTTCAATTATGGAATTGTTGCAAGGAGAAGCAAATTTGTCTGAAGGGCCACAGCTTTCGAGGTTGAAGCTTAGAATTCGAAATTATCATATAATCAACGGTATTTTGTACAAGGCCGGAGTATGTTCCCCTCTTCTCCAATGCATATCTCAAACCGAAAGTCAAGAGATTCTTCGACAAATTCATGAAGGACTTTGCGGTAGCCATCTGGCCCCTCGAGCTTTAGCAGGAAAAACACTTCACCAGGGGCTTTATTGGCCTACAATAGTAGCTGATGCGGAGAGCTTAGTCCGTACTTTCCAAGGTTGTCAATGGATGGGAAGAAGAAGTCATCGCCCACCAACAACTCTTCAAGTCATTACCCCAGTATGGCCCATGGCCAGATGGGGCATGGACCTTATTGGCCCCTTCCCAATAGCAAAAGGAAATTTGAAATTCGCAGTGGTAGCAATTGAGTACTTTTCCAAGTGGGTCGAAGTAGAGCCCCTAACAGCTATCACTTCGAATAATGTCCAAAAATTTGTCTGGAAAAATATCATATGCCGGTTCGGTGTGCCTCGGCAGCTGACAGTTGACAATGGAATAGAATTCGATCCGAAGGTAAAGCTTAATGAACTTAAGCCGGGTCATCTTGTCGTGCGAAGTGTTATAGCACCAGGGAAACTAGGGAATAAGTGGGAAGGTCCATATATAATTCTCTGTTCAGGACGCCCTGGTTCTTTTAAGTTAGCTACTTTAGAAGGTGAAGAGCTAACGCATACATGGCATGCGGAGCACTTAAAGCGATATTTCACATAGGGGCTCTTTGTAATCATTTGTAAACACCTTATGAATTAATAAAGTTCATGGTTTAGATAATGCCTACCTCTTAAACACTTCTTACTTCTAGTGGATGCACTGGAAGGACGAAGTTGGCTAGGAGGGAAGTGTCATTAATTTGAACCAATTTTTCGGACTTTGAACCACTAGGTTCGAAGCTTCCGACGAGGTGGGAAAGTCACTGAAAAATGGAGTCCAAGCCACCGGCTTGAAAGCATCCGTAAAAAGAGTCGAAGGATACCAAATAATGCGGATTCGAAGGTCCGGCTTGAAAGCATCCGTAAAAAGAGTCCAAGGAGACCACTGCGAATTCCAAACCACCGGTTTGATAGCATTCGCAAAAAGAGCCGAAGGAGGCCAAAACAAAACAAAGTTTGAGCTGATAAGCTTCGAATATCTATGAAAATAGTCCAAAGTGACCAATCGTTTGGGACACTAAAGTGTATAGAAAGTTTGTCCGAGGTGACTTCTTTCAAAACAAAAGGTACTAAGTTAGCAGTTTTCAGACTCTGAGTAGTCGAAGACATTTTGTAAGATTTTAATGAATCTTTAAGTTGCTGAGGGGCTCTGAGCCTCCAAAACTGTACTCCTAAGTTTTTCTTTGCGCCTAACCATCTTTGACTATAGTTCGAAGTTGCTTACGCCCAAAGAGGGGTTGGGAAGTAGGGAGACAATTTTAAAAATCAATATGTATTATTTGAACAAATTACAATTACATCACGAAAAATCGGTGTCTATACCGAGAAGGAATCGAAGACCCCTTCGATCTCTAGAGCTACTGCTAAGATTGGAACGACTAGTTCCAGAGCCAGGAGTTATAACAACTTTGCATTTAACTCTTCTACCTCCCTTCGAAGCTCTAAAATCTTTCTGTTCTTGTTGAAGTTCAGCCCAAGTTCGAAGTCGTTCGGGGCTCCTTTCCCAGCTTTGAAGTTCTTCAGGTTTTTTCCCTTGATCTTCAGCAATACCTTCATCCTCGGACCATGCAATGTCTTTAGAAGATGATGTTTCCATGTTAACCTCTTTTTCTTCCTCCTTAATATAAGATAATATATCTTTACATATTTCGGGCGCAATTGCACCGGAGCTATCTCGAGGAATCAAAAATCGAGGTCGTTTATGAAGTTTTAAAAGATCGAAGGTAGCCCATAGCAGGCGGAGTTCTTCGGAAACGTTTAACACTTCGATATCATCCATACGGGGTTGAGAAGACTAAAAACATGATAAGTAAATTTTCATTCATAATGTATGAAAGCATAATTTTTTACATAGTCGGGATCCTAAAACAAAGCTAGACATGCCGGTTCGGTGGAGGCTGGCTGCTCGAGGCTTGACACCGAGCTTGCTTCTGGCGTTGCCCTTCATCGATCCAAGCCTTGATCGCAGTGCGACCTTCGGCTCTCCACGAAGCTTGGAAGGCTTGCCAAGCTGCGGCCACATCTTCAGAAGGATTAAGAAGCTGGTTTTCGTCGAACATAATGGGAGCCGCCCATGAGTCTGGCGTTATCGATAACCCTAGATCTTCGTAGTAGCGAAGTACTCCAAGAGCAGCCACTTGGCCGGAGATCTCTCCATAATGAATGCCTGCTATCTTCATCATCTTCGCAGCTCCTTGGATCATTTTTAGCCATCGCAGCAGGGGGACATTGTCATTCGAAGGTAGTGTCCCAGTAGTACCGAAGTACTCTAGAACACCTAGGAGATGGTTCATGACTTCCACAGCTACCTTCTCCGATTTCAGCTTATCTTCAATTAAAGCGTCCTTTGATGAAGTCAGCTCATCCACCACAGCGGAGAGCCTAGATGCCTCCGTAGCCAGAGAACTCTTTTGGATAAGCAAGTTGCTAGCCTCCTCCGTAGCTTTAGTCTTTTCTTCTTGGAGCTTGACTAGCTCAGCCCCCGCCGTAGCGTGCTCTGCCTGCATTTTTCTATCTCTGCCCGAAGCACAATTTGTTCCGCTTCGAGTTTTTTATTCGTAGCCTCCAAATTTTGTCTGGCCCTCTGCTCTGCTGAAACCATTTCATCTAAGTGGGAAACTCGACCTTTGGAGATGTTAAGATTCCTCTAGAGAGCAGTAATCTTCTCTTGAAGGCGAAGGCTTCCGCGCTCATTCGAGACAGCCACGGCTCGAGCAAGAACTATTTGCTGCGAAGAGGAAAAAGCAAGGTGAGAAATTATTTGTGAGATTAATTTTGTTTTGCAGATACTTCGTACCTGGTACGCTGCCCGTTCCAAGGCAGCATTGAGCTCTGAACCCTCAGCTTCGCTAAGGATGGCCACTAAGTCTGTCTCCCCGACTTCGCGGTTAGCTTGATCCAAAGGCTCAAGCAAAGTTCAGAGCCCGGTCCTTCGCTCCAAGAAAGGAGCTAGAAGAGGGAGCATAGACAGAGACCTCTGGTCGTCCTCATTCGGCGAGGGGTCGGAGCGCTGGGCTGCATCTTCAGAGACTTCGATAGATTGGCCCCCCTCCATAGATTGACCCCCGTCTGTTGATTCAGACGAAGTTAATCCTGAATTCGGAGTAGGGAAGGGGTCCATTTTGCCTTTACCTTTTCCAGGTCCCATTTTAGTGACTTCTGGAATTGGCTCCGGAGTTGTTGAGGTCCCAGGAACCGTATCTTCGGGAGGAACCACTTCCATAGGAGCGGACCCTGCTGAGACAAAGGTATTATATATTGCATAATTTTGCAGGGAAAAGGAACAAAGGGATCATACGAAGTTTACCTCTGAGGTCCTATCGACGGGTGAGAATGGGGCTGCATGGAGGGTCAAAAGCTACCCCGAAGTCTTCGTCGGACTCAAAGTTCCGGACCGAAGGTTCGACTAGTTGGAGCCTCTCTTGGAGCTACAGTCAACGCTTCGTCCAGAATCAGAGCTGGCTCAGCAGCAACTTCGACTCCACCTTCAGTCACAGGGGCTTCTTCACGCGGCATGTCTGGCTGGATTGCCGAAGTCCCAGCCTGCTCGGAAGTACTTGGAACATCTGGCGCGTTTGCGGCGGCACCAGTGTTTGCACCCACCTGGTTTTCATCCTCGTCAATCAGGTTAACAAGGATTCTTCCTCCGTCCTTAGAGGAATCCGAGACCGAAGCCACCGGGCTTGAAGGCGCCACGTTTTTTGGCTTTCAGGCTACCTTCTTGGACGGAGTCTTAACAGGAGCCGAAGTTCTGGCTACCGCTTTCCTCTTCTTTGGCCCTTGCTCTGAAGGCACCCAATCCGTAAGAGGAGGGGGAGCAACTCCGAGTACCCCCATTCTCGGTTGAGCCACTCCCAATTACCCACTAGCTTCATTCTCCCTTCCTTCTCAGCCGGAGTTGGAACTCCCAGAATCTTCTCCAAAGCTCGAACAATTTGCTGCGAAGTCATAGGGGCTTGATAAGCTGAAAGATAAGTTGATATTAGTAATTTATCACTTAAATATATACAGAACATATTGTTTTCGAAGCTACCTGCAGGGCTTGAGTTCGAAGATATTTTTCGGAGGCCGCCCTTCAGATCTTCTTCGAAGGTGATAGGCCAGTTGGCCATCAGAGGAGGAATTTGAAGTCCGATGAACTCCTCCGCTAGGTCCCGCATGCTCAGGCGGCGACTAATTCTTTGAAGCAGGCTGAGGCGAGCTTCGAGCTGGCCGGGATCCGGATGAACTAGTGCTTCCCTTTGGAAGTTTATGTCCTGCAAGGGTCCGGCCAGACGGCTGCTTGCCCCAACTTCGGCATAAAACCACCGGAGGATCCAATCTGTGAACCATCTGGCATTGATGGCCTTCGCTTGAAATCTTAGAGCATACTCATCCCAAAGCCGGAAGTTTATGCTCCCGAAGGCCACCACGATCTTTTCACCTCCGGGGCCTACGTAAGTCTTGCGTTGGCGAGAAGCCCTGTGCAGTGCTGCGAAGATCTCTGCTCTTCCTTCGCAGCCTTCAACTCGCAACACCCATTCGAAGATGGCAAGGCGTGCTATTGCGTTCGGAGAGAGTTGGCGAAGGGTGACAGTGGAATAAATCCAGTACCTCCGATAGGAAGTCGACTGCCGGAAGCCCTAATCCTGCTTCGAAGAAAGCTTCGAAGACTACCACTTCTCCAGGCCTTGGCGAAGGAATGGCCTCCTTTCCAGGTTTGCGGATTATGATTTCCGAGCTAATCTTTCCTTCTATTGCTCCTGCGAGCGACTCCCTCTTGCAGGTTGACGGCCCCAGTTGATAGGACTGGTCCGGATACTTCGAAGACGCCGGGAGAACATCGTGAGGACCAACATTTTGGGGATTTCTTCCTAGCGCCACCACTGGTGCTGCTACTGCTGCCACCGGAGTCGCCGCTGCGGCCGTAGCCTGCTGCCGGGCAAGGGCTGAAGCCACCCCAGGGACCTTGAAGCTTGTTTTTGCCATGAAATCGCATGGATTGCTAGGGAAGGAATTTGGAGGCTAGGGCTTGCTTGCATGAAAGCAGTGAGAAGGGTATTCAGGAAAGGTCTAGGTCCCCTATTTATAGCCCAGGCCCACGATTTTTTACCGTTTACGTTTGCCGTTTCGCATTCTTGATCATTACCCCTTGCGAAGTTAACACATCGCACAACTTCCGCTGAGAGGAAAAAGCCAACGGCTATTTCTTCTAAGTCTAAGAAAGCTTTCGGGCTCCTCAAGTTAATTCTAAGATAGTTCAAATGTAACTTTCTTAGAAGTTGATTCGAAGTTTTGCATCTCCACGTATTATGGAAATTTATTAAATATGTTAACCCCTACGCATGATTATTTTTCTTGCGTATACTGCTCTCCTAATGTTACAGATCTAGCGGAGAAGTGTATTCGAGGGGCTACTATTAGGGGAAAATACTTCATCTTCAGGGTTATTGCTATAACAAGACAAAGGCGGGTGATTGAATCAAAGGTTTTCAGCATCTAACTCCGGGGGTACCTTGGATCAAGTTCGAAGTATGGAGGCGAACTCTAGTTCGGAGTATATCTTCAAACTTGGACTCTTCCGAGAGCTTTCCTGCCAGGTAGGATGGAAGACTTATCTTCTTTCTCATCAGATTAGTTTTTTACCATTTTAGCCCTATTAAGGGTACCGAATAGTTTCCACTATGTCGGTTGTAACAGAGGGGTAAAATGGTCTTTTCCTTAATGTTTGGGCCTATAAATATCCCCCGTTTTACCATGTAATGAGGATCGAATACCAAGTTATTCAATACACATCTTCAAACTGTTTTGAGCTATTATCCACTTCGGAGGCTCGAAATAGTTTACTTCACAAACACTTCGTTTGTTAGTTTCTAACTTCTAGAAACCTATTAGCGTAAGATTGAAGTATACCCAGAACTGAAAATATGCAAGCTGATACCTTGGAAAAAGCTACAGCCGGAGCTATGGACATTCCGGAAGAAGTTTTTTACGAAGAGCTCAGTTCACCTTCGGTAACACAGATCCCTTCTGCGGAAGTTTTTTGCATTCCAAGTACAGATTGGCGGAGTTCAATTATGGAATTGTTGCAAGGAGAAGCAAATTTGCCCGAAGGGACACAACTTTCGAGGTTAAAGCTCAGAATTCGAAATTATCATATAATCAAGGGTATTCTATACAAAGTCAGAGTATGTTCCCCTCTGCTCCGATGTATATCTCAAGCCGAAGGTCAGGAGATTCTCCGAGAAATTCATGAAGGACTTTGTGGTAGCCATCTGCCCCCTCGAGCTTTGGCAGGAAAAACACTTCGCCAAGGGCTTTATTGGCCTACAATAGTAGCAGATGTGGAGAGCCTAGTCCGCACGTGCTAAGGTTGCCAATGGATGGGAAGAAGAAGTCATCGTCCGCCAACAACTCTTCAAATCATTGCCCCAGTATGGCCAATGGCCAGATGGGGCATGGACCTTATTGGCCCCTTCCATGTAGCAAAAGGAAATTTGAAATTCGCAGTGGTAGCAATCGAGTATTTTTCCAAGTGGGTCGAAGCAGAGCCCCTTACAGCTATCACTTCGAATAATGTACAAAATTTTTTCTGAAAAAGTATTATATGCCAGTTCGGAGTGCCTCGACAGTTCACAGTTGACAATGGGACACAGTTTGATACAGAGCCCTTCAGGAAGTTTTGCGAAGATCTTGGCATACAAATATGCTTCGCTGCAGTGCGCCATCCTCAGTCTAATGGAGCTGTAGAAAGAGCCAATGGTAATATCTTGTCAGGATTAAATCAAAGAATAGTAGGGTTGGCAAAAGGGCTGTGGGCCGAAGAGCTCCCGAAGATTTTATGGTCCATTCGGACCACTCAAACAAGGTCCACAGGTTTCACTCCTTTCATACTATTATTCGGAGATGAAGCTATGACGCCAACGGAGCTTAAAGGAGGATTCTCTTCGCAGCACCAAACCGGAAATAGAAACAGAAAGGCAAACTTCGCTTGATTTAATAGAAGAAACAAGACTTCGAGCCGTTGCCAATTTATCAAAGTATCAGCAGCAGACGAAGACTTGGTTTGACCCGAAGATTAAGCTTAATGAACTTAAGCCGGGTCATCTAGTTTTGTGAAGCATTATAGCACAAGGGAAATTAGGAAATAAGTGGGAAGGTCCATACATTTTTCTCCGCTCAGGACGCCCTGGTTCTTTTAAGTTAGCTAATTTAGAAGGCGAAGAATTAAAGCATGCCTAGCATGCGGAGCACTTAAAGCGATATTTCGCATAGGGGCTCCTTGTAATCATATGTAAACACATTCTGAATTAATAAAGCTTATTGTTTAGATAATGCCTACCTTTCAAACACTTCCTACTTCTAGTGGACGCACTGGAAGAACGAAGTTGGTTGTGAGGAAAGTGTCATTCATTCGAACCAATTTTTCGGACTTCGAACCACTGGTTCGAAGCTTCCGACGAAGTGGGAAAGTCACTGAAAAATGGATTCCAAGCCACCGGCTTGAAAGCATCCGTAAAAAGAGTCGAATGAGACCAAATAATGCGGATTCCAAGCTCCGGCTTGAAAGCATCCTTAAAAAGAGTCCAAGGAGACCACTGTGAATTCCAAACCACCGGTTTGATAGCATTCGCAAAAAGAGCCGAAGAAGGCCAAACAAAACAGAGTTTGAGCTAATAAGCTTTGAATATCTATAAAAAGAGTCGAAAGTGACTACTTTTAAAATAAAAGGTATTAAGTTACCAGTTTTCAGACTCCAAGTAGTCGAAGACATTTTATAAGATTATAAATCTCTATGTTGCTGAGGGGCTCCGAGCCTCCAAAATTGTACTCATAAGTTTTTTCTTTGCGCCTAACCATCTTCGACTACACTTCGAAGTTTCTTACGCCCAAAGAGGGGCTAGGAAGTAAGGAGACAATTTTAAAATCTTAATCTTTATTATTCGAACAGGTTACATTACATTACGAAAAAGCTGTGTCTATACCAAGAAGAACTCGAAGACCCATTCGATCTCTAGAGCTACTACTAAATCCGGAACGACAAGTTCTAGAGCCAGGAGTCCTAATAACTTTACGTTTAATTCTTCTCCCTCCCATCGAAGCTCGAAAATCTTTTTGTTCCTGTTGAAGTTCAGCCCAAGTTCGAAGTCGCTCGGGGCTTCTCTCCCAGCTTCAAAGTTTTGCAGGCTTCTTTCCTTGTTCTTCAGCAATACTCTCTTCTTCGGACCATTCAACGTCTTCAGAAGATGAGGCTTCCAAGTTAACTTCTTTTTCTTCCTCTTTAATATAAGATAATATATCTTTACATATTTCGGGAGCAATTGCACCAGAGCTTTCTCGAGGAATAAAAAATCGAGGTCGTTTGTGAAGTTTTAAAAGATCGAAGGTAGCCATAGCAGGCGAGTTGTTCGATAAAATTTAATACTTCGACATCATCCATACGAGGTTGAGAAGCCTAAAAATAGGATAAATAAGTTTTCATTCATAATAGATGAAAGCATAATTTTTACACATTCGAACCCCTAAACAAAACTAGACCTGCGGGTCCAGTGGAGGCTGGCTGCTCGAAGCTTGAGACCAATCTTGTTTCTAGGCGATGCCCTTCATCGATCCAAGCCTTGATCGTTGTTCGACCTTCGGCTCTCCATGAAGCTTGGAAGGCTTGCCAGGCTGCGGCCACATCTTCGAAAGGGTTTAGCAGTTGGTTGTCGTCGAAGGTAATGGGAGCCGCCCCCGAATCTGGTGCTACTGATAGCCCTAGATCCTCGTAGTAGCAAAGTACTCCGAGAGCAGCTACTTGGCCAGAGAGTTCTCCATACTGAATACCCGCTGTCTTCATCATCTTCGCTGCTTCTTGGATCATTTTTAGCCATCGCAGTAAGGGGACGTTGTCAGTCGAAGGTAGTGTCCAGAGAGTACCAAAGTACTCTAGAACAGCTAAAAGATTATTCATAACCTCTGCAACTACTTTCTCTGACTTCACTTTATCTTCAATTAAGGCATCCCTTGATGAAGTTAGCTCATCTACCACAGAGGATAGTCTAGCTGCCTCCGTAGCCAAAGAGTTCTTCTGGCTAAGCAGGTTGTTGTCCTCCTCCATGGCTTTCATTTTCTCTTCTTGAAGCTTAACCAGCTCAGCCCCCGCCGTTGCATGCTCTGCCCGCATTTTCTCTATTTCAGCCTGAAGCATGATTTGTTCGGCTTCGAGCTTCTAGTTTGCAGCCTCCAGACCAAGTCTGGCTCTCCTCTCCACTACAACCATCTCGTCGAAGCTAGAGATTCGAATTTCGGAGCCTTCAAGACTCCTTTGGAGAGTAGTAATCCTCTCCTTGAGACGAATATTTCCTCGCTCGTTCGAGACGGCTGTAGCTCGGGCCAAGACTATTTGCTGCGAAGAGAAAAAGCTAGGTGAGGAATTGTTCATAAGTTGAAATTAATCTTGTTTTGCAGATATTTCATACCTGGTATGCTGCCCATTCCAAGGCTGTGTTCAGCTCCGAACCCTCAGCCTCCTAAGTATGGCTAGTAAGTTTGTTCCCCCGACTTCATGGTTAGCTCGATCCAAAGGCTCGAGCAGGGCCCGAAGTCCAGTCCTTCGCTCCAAAAAAGGAGCTAGGAGGGGGAGCATGGATAAAGCCCTTTGATCTTCTTCGTTCGGCGAAGGGTCGGAGCGCTGCGCTGCATCTTCGGAGACTTTGGTGGACTGCCCCCCCCTCCGTAGATTGACCTCTGTCTGTTGATTCAGACGGAGTTAATCCTGAGTTCGGAGCAGGAAAGGGGTCCATTTTGCCTTTACCTTTTCCAGGTCCCATTTGCGCAGCTTCTGGAACCAACCCCGGAGATGTCGAGGTCCCAGGAGCAGTATTCTCGGGAGGAGTCACATCCATGGTAGCGGACCCTGCCAAAACAAAGGTATTAGATATTGCATAATTTTGCAGGGTGAAGAAAAAGGCGGTTCAAGTAAAGTTACCTCCGAAGTCCTGTCGGCGGATGAGTACGGGGCTACTCGGAGGGTCGAAGGCCACTTCGAAGTCATCATCAGACTCGAAGTCTGGAACCGAAGGGTTGACTGTTGGAGCCTCCCTTGGAGCAACAACTACCACTTCGTCCGGAATCGAAGCTTGTTCAGCTGTAACTTCGACTCCGCCTTCAGTAACAGAGGCTTCTTGATGCGGCAAGTCAGGCTGGACGCTTGAGGTCCCAGCCTGTTCGGAGCTACCTGGAGCATCTGGCACGCTTGCTCCGTTGACAGTGTCTACGACAACATTTGCATGTGCTTCATCTTCGGTAATTGGGTCTATGAGGACCCTTTGCATTTCTCTAACTCCATCATCTTCAGATGAATATTGGTCATAGTAATTTTCTTTTAGTTGTTACGTGCAATATTTTTCGGTTTAATTCTGAATTAATTTTTAATTAATATTTTATTTCTACACTGAAATATTAATATCTCGAATTTTATCTAAATAATTTTTATTTACTGCAGTATTTTTATTTAGTTTAGTTTAGATATCATTTTAATTAGAACACCGGTTATTTATAGTCTAGACAACTTTAAATTCCTGAAATTTTGCTTTGCAAATATTATTTGTCTGGGTAAGTTCTTTTGGGTGTTGGGATTAAAACATAGTTTAGAAATAAATTTATAGGCGCCCATTCACCCCCCCTCTGGTCGCTACTTTCGGTCCTACAAGTGGTATCAGAGCAAGGTTAGGTTTTTTTAATATCTTAACCGATTTAAAACCTAGGTAGTGACCATGACGTCTTCTGGTAAAATCCCATCCCTAGAAGCTTTTGGCTATACTTATTGGAAGACTCGCATGCGAGCATACCTTATGAGCCAGAGCTCGGACATATGGGAGATTTGTGTTCATCCTAATTTCACGATAACGACTATTGCTGCGGATACTGCTGAAAATGTAATTACCCAGCATCAAAATAATAGTAAGGCGGTGAATATTTTATTTTCTGGTCTAGGTCCTAGTGAGTTTGAGCGTGTTAGCGATCTCACCACTGCTAGAGAGATCTGGGCTACCCTCCAGGCACACCATGAGGGGACAGCTCAGGTCAAGGCTAGACTATATCAGACCTACCGGCGTGAGTATGAAAATTTCTCACAGAAGCCGGGTGAGACTGTTGAGGCATTGTTTGGTCGTTTTCAATCGATCATAAACAAGCTTCGTGTCAACAAGGCCGAGCGTGATCAGCTGGTCTCAGATCATGAACAGGCGCTTAAGGTTCTCCATACCTTGGACCCTAAGATATGGGAGATCAAGGTTTCTTCTATTGTTGAGAGCTCGTCTTATGATACCTTGACCATCGCAGAGCTTTTTAGTAAGCTCAAGGCCTCAGAGGTCGATATTCAGTTGAGATCAAATCTCACTGATTCTGGTTCAAAGACTCTGGCGCTTGCGACACCGTCGACTGATCCTAATGCCATGAGTTGTACTGTTTTTTCTTTGATGTCTATCTCCGAGGAACAACTTGATACTCTAGGAGATGATGATTTGTGCTTGTTTAACAACCGGGTGCGACGTGTTTATGATAAGCGAATGTTTAAGAGACACGGCACAAAATCCGGATGTTTTGAGTGTGGTGACCCAGGTCATTTTATCGCTGATTGTCCCAAGCAGAAGAATTGCAAGAAGAGAACAGGCGACAACTCCTACAACTCCGGCAAGTACGACAACTCCACGAAGGGCAAGCCCAAAACAAGATTCTTTCAAAAGGCTCTGAAGGATTATAGGCGTGAGAACAAGAAGCGAGACAAGACTTTCTTTGCCGAAATGGAGAAAAGATACGCCAAGAGATCCTCGTCTTCCTTCTCGTCTTCAAGTTCAAGTGATGAAGAGATCATGATCAGGAAGGGGAAGGACAGGGACAATCCGGCGGGCCTCTGTTTCATGGGCTTCGGGGACAAGCCGAAGAGTCGCTCACATCACAGCCGAAGACCCCACAAGAGCTTCTGCTCAATGGCTCTTGGGGAGAAGAAAGAGAAGGACTCCTCCGATGACTCCGACAACGACGACGATGAGAATGCATCTTCCTATGAACAAGAAGTTATTAATTTACTCGAACAGAATAGTCAGGAGTTGAAGTACCGGGAGAAACTGCTTAGAGGAGCTAAGAAGAGAATAGATGAGCTTGAAAGTGAGCTTGCCACGGCAAAGGGCAAGATTGAGAGTTTGTCTTCTTCTCCTTGCTTGGGTGATAGTGGTGAGTGCCCTAACTGTGAGGTGCTGTTGTGTGACCTGACGACTCTTAAGTCCAGGTACACTGAGAGAGTAGACGAGAGAGACGCATTGGCCACTGAGCTTGAAAGCGCTCAGCAGGAGCTAAAAGATGCACATGCCACTGTTGTCGCACCTTGTGTAGACTGCCCATCTCATTTAGCTAGTATAGCTGAGCTGAGAGCCAAGAGTGATGAGCAGTTGAGCGAGTTAGCTGGAGTGAGAGGTGAGTTGGAGCAGACTAAGCTAGAGCTTGAGACCTTGTCAGTTCCACCCACTGCTTGTGAGAACTGTTTGTCCATTAGAATGGAGTTGATCAAGCTAAAAGCTGAGAAGTCTGTCGAAGTTGATAAAGAGTGTGAGATCTGTTTGTCACAGGTGGAGGTGTTAGCTTCTTTGAGAGAGGAGCTAGCTGATGTTCAGAACGAGAACTTTTACCTCCGTCAAATCCTGAGTTGGATTAGTGCCAGAGAGCCACAGCTCGGCATGATGATTCAGCAGTTTAAGAGACAGGATGGGTTTGGGGTAGGTTACACCTATACCAAGGCTGATTTTGAGAGCGCCATTAGCCGAGCAGTGGAGTGGAGTAAGATGACTCCCGAACAGAGATATACCAAGACTCACTCCACTGAGTCCTTTAAGGATAGTCAGCCCAAGGATGGAGTGATCCAAGAAAAACCTAAAGCTCCACCTAAGAAGCAGATCTGGGTTCCTAAGCCAAAAACTCTTCATACTTCTCTTGATTCTTTACCTGGACCCTCTCACACCAAAGATGATACACCAAACACCACCAAGCCTAAGAATCCCAAGCCTCAACCACATACCAAGAAGCCTACCTATCACTGTGAGTTTTGTCAGAGAGACGGGCATCTTGAGGAGTATTGCTTTAGGAGGAAACGGGTTGAGCGAGCAGAGAGAGCTCGGGGTAGGCAGGAGCAGTTCTACCAGCAGGGTGGTAGACAGAGAGTTCCTCGACGTGGAGAGAGGCTAGAGGCCAGGCCACGTCGTGTAGGTGGTGGTAAAGGAGACGGTTTTCATGACCGTGCTCCGGAGGGTGGTTTCCGTTCCAGCAGAGTTCCAGATCGTTATGGATACGGTTTTGGACCTCGTGACCGTGATTTTAGGAAGAACCGAAGACCGCGCTTTGATCCGCGCTTCAATCCAAACTCATATGATTCCTTTTGCTTTCCTACATACGCGCAAATGGCTCGACACTGGTTCAACACTTTTACTAAACCTGACATTGGACCGTTTGGTCCCACTCATGATTTTTGATCGTGTTTTGGGAGCTGTGTATCTTTTTAGGATATTTTGAGTCATCTTTTCATTGGTATCAGTTTTTTCCTTCTTCTTTATTTTTATTGAGTCTTTTTGTGTGTGCGTTCATATCATGCATAATCATCAATCACATTTTTGAGCTTGCTTCTGTTATATGATTAATGTGCTTTACTTTCTCTAGCTAGTATATGTTTTCGATTACTTGTCGATGATCATGTTTTGTTTCAGTTCACATGATATATCTGATATTTGTCATATGCATGGCTTTTATGCTTTAAAATTGAAAAATGATCACCATTGCTTCTGGTAACTAGCATGTGTAGGCTGAATGCTTTCGCTATCTTTTACATGCCTTGTAGCTAGATCCTTACTTAGATGCAGATATGCAACTTGGACATTTATATGCTTTAAATATGCAAAATGTGCTTTAAAATGATAAAAAATTCAGAAAAATGAAAACTTTACGCATTTTTATGATTCTCAGAAAAGATCCAGGTGGGTTTGCTTTGTCGCATTGCATTGTTCTGGACTGCTTACCATAGCACTTTGGTATGAACTAGGACGGTGTAATGTATGCCAAGACCAATGTTTTAAGCTTCTGACGGTCCAGTTCTGGCCTAGGCTTGACTTGGTTGGTTAGCATAAGGTTTGACATGCAAATAACCCCTGGCAGCAATGAAAAAGAAATAATCTGAAAAATTTAAAAAGATGACAGGTTTGCTGAAGCACTTTGTTTTTGGACAATGCTTATCTTGGTAGATATCAGTTAGCTTTTGCATCTCATGCTTTACTTTGCTTGTCAACTAGAAAATATGGTGATGCTTTTGTTTTGCAAAAATCGAAAAATGCGTGCTAATGACTTTCTTAAGATATCATCTATTGTACTGATCATGTCATGTATCTTAGACAGTATATCTTTTTCTATACTTGTTAGATGTTGTAATAGCAGTCAATCATATCTAAGAAGCATGCTTTTCACACTCCACCTGCACTCCATCTACATTCATGGCATATTTTGAGGGGGAGCTGCATTTTAGGGGGAGTTTTTGTGTTTATGTCTCTTTAAAGTGCATTTAGTCTCACTTGATGAGTCCAATTGTCAAAAAGGGGGAGAATTTGGATATATTTTTAGCTTTCTCTGGGATTTATTTCACGAGGAGTTCCTTGTTGGTAATTCTGAGATTTGCACTTGTTTTTGAGGCTTTATTTTTGGTTAACCATAATGACCGTTTTCGTGCTTTTGTTTCGCTTTTGGTCATTAGGGTTAAACTTTTATTTTCCTTCTTCTATTTTCTTTTGTCTTTGTTTTTCTTTTTTCACGTGTTTTGCAGGTTCTGGAGATGAGCTGTAAAGGGTGTTGACAATGCACTCATCAAGGGGGAGATTGAGAAACCATGTTGAAGAATATGATTTTGATATTCCAGATGTGATGAGTGATTGTCAACGGAAGTCAAAGAAAGGGAGAGATGAAGACCTGCCGAGTCTGAGGCGCATGTGACTCAGGTACACGGGCAGTGAGTGACGGTCGGGCTGAAGGAGCTGCGGAGTCGGGCTGGCCCAATCCGGGTACATGGCTAGGAGCGGCAGATGATCCACTGGTCTGTTGACTGGGTTTGACTCAGGTACACGGGCGGCGAGCGATTGCCGGGCTGAGGGAGCTGCGGGGTCGGGTCGGCCCAATCCGGGTACCCGGTGCGAAGACGGTGGACGCTTTGTCAGTTTTTAGGATATTAATAATTAGTTTTTAAGTTTAGAATATTTTTATTTGAGTCAGGTGATTTTTCTAATAATTTTTTAGTAATTTTCGGAATTTATTTTAGAGTGAGTTTATTTACCTGAGGGTAAAATAGTCTTTTCATGTATTAGGATTTGCCTATAAATAGGCCCCTATCCCCTTGGGGATAGATGACTATTCTTTAAGATCAATCTATAGTCCATTTTTCAGTTCGGCCTCTACACACGTTTTTTCTGTTTTTCTGTTCTACTGTGTTCTTCGTCGTTGCATCAGGAAGAACTCCCAGGCGCGCGCGTGGCATGAGACATCTTTGAGCGACAGTGGACGTCTTCATTTTTCCTTCTCCGCCGAGATTAGCATCAGCCGCAGCATGGATTTCCCACTGTGCTGAAATCAGGCTGCAGCCGAGTGCGGGACCCACGCCGGCAGTGCTGCTTGACTACAGCAGGCGTAGCCTCACGCCACGGCGGAAGTCACGGCAGGCCGGCCAGTAATTTTTCTCCGCATGGTGCAAAGTCCAGAGAAGAACTTTTGGTTGCGGGCCCCACGCACATCTTCAACTTTTGGCATTTAATTTCCACCGGCGGACGTCTTTGTGTTGGCTAGCCGACAGCGTGCAAAGTATTCGGCCGATTCGTGACTCCACACGGCGACGAACAATTGCGAGGAGACGTCTACGTGCGCATGCAGCGAACACATGTAATTTGTTATTGATCTCCTATTTTTCAGTATATCATTTTTAATGAGTTAATTAAATAAATGGTTATCTCTTTTAATTAGGAGTAAGAATTTAATATTTAATCTGTTTGTTAATTATCTCGTTTTATATATTTAATTATATTTGTTTCATCGGCTCGTATAAAAATTAAACAGAAAATTCTATTGGTCATAGTAATTTTCTTTTAGTTGTTACGTGCAATATTTTTCGGTTTAATTCTGAATTAATTTTTAATTAATATTTTATTTCTACACTGAAATATTAATATCTCGAATTTTATCTAAATAAATTTTATTTACTGCAGTATTTTTATTTAGTTTAGTTTTAGATATCATTTTAATTAGAACACCGGTTATTTATAGTCTAGACAACTTTAAATTCCTGAAATTTGCTTTGCAAATATTATTTGTCTGGGTAAGTTATTTTGGGTGTTGGGATTAAAATATAGTTTAGAAATAAATTTATAGGCGCCCATTCACCCCCCCTCTGGTCGCTACTTTCGGTCCTACAGAAGTCCTGTCGGCGGATGAGTACGGGGCTACTCGGAGGGTCGAAGGCCACTTCGAAGTCATCATCAGACTCGAAGTCTGGAACCGAAGGGTTGACTGTTGGAGCCTCCCTTGGAGCAACAACTACCACTTCGTCCGGAATCGAAGCTTGTTCAGCTGTAACTTCGACTCCGCCTTCAGTAACAGGGGCTTCTTGATGGGGCAAGTCAGGCTGGACGCTTGAGGTCCCAGCCTGTTCGGAGCTACCTGGAGCATCTGGCACGCTTGCTCCGTTGACAGTGTCTACGACAACATTTGCATGTGCTTCATCTTCGGTAATTGGGTCTATGAGGACCCTTTGCATTTCTCTAACTCCATCATCTTCAGATGAATCGGAGGGAGAAGCCACGGGTCTTGAAGGAGCCACATTCTTCGGCTTTCGGGCTAGTTTTTTCACCGGAGTCTTGGCCGGACCCGAAGTCCCAGCATCCGCTTATCTCTTCTTCGGGCCTTGCTCAGAAGGCACCCAGTCCGGAAGAGGGGGCTGCAACTCCGAGTACACCCCATACTCGGTTGAGTCACTCCATCTGCCCACTAGCTTTATTCTCCACTCCTTTTTGGCCGGAGTTGGAGCTCCCAGAATCTTCTCTGAAGCTCGAACAACTTGCTCCGAAGTCATAGGGGCTTGAGAAGCTGAAAGATAAGTTTGCATTAGTCATCTCATTAAACAATCGTATATAAAACATGTTGTTTCCAAAGCTACCTGCAGGGCTCGAGTTCGAAGAAATTTTTCGGAGTCCACCATACGGATCTTCTTCGAAGGTGATGGGCCAGTTGGCCATTAGAGGTGGAATTTGGAGCCCGATGAACTCCTCTGCTAAGTCCCGCATGCTCATGCGGTGACTAATCCTTTGGAGCAGGCTAAGGAGAGCTTCGAGCTGGCCGGGGTCTGGGTGAACTTGGGCTTCTCTTCAAAAGTATATGTCTTGCAGAGGTCCGGCCAGACGACTACATGCTCCAACTTCGGCATAGAACCACCGGAGGATCCAATCTGTGTACCATCTGACATTGATGGCTTTCGCTGGAAAGCGCAGTTGGAATTCATCCCGGAGCCTGAAGTTGATACTGCTGAAGGCTACTATGATTTTCTCCCCTCCGGAGCCTTGGTATGTTTTTGGCTAGCAAGATGCCCTGTGCAGTGCTGCAAAAATTTCTGCTCTTCCTTTGTAGCCTTCAGCTCGTAGCGCCCATTCGAAGATGGCCAAGCGTGCTATTGCATTCGGAGACAGTTGAGGAAGGGTAACATGAAACAGATCCAATACCTCTGATAGGAAGTCCACCACTGGGAGTCCTAACCCTGCTTCCAAAAAGGCTTCGAAGACCACAACTTCTCTAGGCCGAGGTGAAGGGATGGCTTCCTTTCAAGGTTTCTGGAAGTTGACCTCCGAGCCAATCTTACCCTCTACCACTGCTGCGAATGTCTTCCTCTTACAGGTGGACGGCCCTAGTTTGTAAGACTGGTCCGCATACTTCGAAGAAGCCGGGAGGAGATCGTGAGGACCGATCTGTTGTGAATTCCCCATCGGAGCCGCCACCACCACTCTTGGTGCCGCCACTGCCGCAGCCACCGCCGCCGCTCCTAGCGCTGCCACTACCGCAGCTACTGCCGCAGCCGTAGCCTGTTGTCGGGCTAGGGCCGAAGCCACCTCAGGAGCCTTGAAGCTAGTTTTCGCCATTGATCTGAACCGAATGCTAAGGCTAGGGTTTGGAGGCTAAAGGATGATTGCGCAAAGACGGTGAGAAAGGTGTTTGAGAAGTATCTAGGTCCCCTGTTTATAGCCAAGGTTCACAATTTTTTACCGTTCACATTTGCCGTTTCGCATTCTTGACCATTACTATTTGCGAAGTTAACGCACCGCATAGCTTCTTCTGAAAGGATAAGGCTAACGGCTATTTCTTCTGAGTCTAAAAGGCTTTCTAACTTCTTAAGTTGATTTCGGAATTGTTCGAATGTAACTCTTTTAGAAATCAATTCGAAGTTGTGAACCTTCATGTACTCTGAAGGTTGATTAAATGTGTTAACCCCTACGCATGATTATTTTTTCTTGCGTATACTGCTCTCCTAACTTTACAGATCTAGTGGAGAAGCGTATTCGAGGGGCTACTGTTGGGGGAAAATACTTCATCCTCAGGGTCACTGCTGTAACAAGACAAAGGCAGGCTATTTAGCCGAAGGTTCCCAGCATCTAACTTTGGCTTAGTACTGGGACAAGTTCGAAGGATAGAGGCAAACTCTAGTTCGGAGTATATCTTCGAACATAGACTCTTCAGAGAACTTCCTTGCCAGCTAAGATGGAAGGCTTATCTTCTTTCTCATTAGATTAGTCTTTTACCATTTTAGCCATATTAAGGGTACCGAATAGTTTCCACTATGTCGGTTGTAATAGAGGGGTAAAAAGGTCTTTTCCTTAAGGTTTTGGCCTGTAAATACCCGCCGTTTTACCCTGTAATGAGGATCGAATACTGAGTTATTCAATACACATCTTCGAACTATTTTGAGCTATTATCCATTTCGGAGGCTTGAAATAGTTTACTTCGCAAACACTTCGTTTGTTATTTTCTAATTTTTAGAAACTTGTTAGCGTAATCTTTTACACCAACAACACGATTCTTCAAGTCATCGGCAGATGGAATGACGTGACCTTTGGTCAACTTGAGGAGCTTGGTTTTCAACAGGAAATCAAATATTTTATCGCACATGATCACATCAAATGAGTACTTAACTTCATTGGGCCGACTCTTAGCGGGAGACGACCGTAATTCGGAGCACATGATTGTTTTAGACCCACTAGGCTAGGTTCATTCGGCCGCGTAAATGTCAGCCGAATCTTCTTCTCCTTATGACTCTTCTTCGGAGTGCTCCACGATGTGTAGCTCAGCCTTAGGCTCACTAAAAACTTTAACAGACCTTTTGCCGCTAGCTTGGCCTTCCTAGTCCAGAGCCTGCTGTAAAACCTGACTAACCTCGAGGATGTTTCGGTCATCTAACTTTTCCCTAACAAGTGCGTGAATTTGCTCGTCAATATCCTCTATGCTTTCGGCCTACGCGCGTCTCTCGTGCAGGGGCGCGACATGTGATGGTATGTCGGAGTGTCGGTCGTGGGTTCCCTTGTCTCATGCTGGCTCATGATAAATGGGATGCTCAGTCCTACACTGATATGCGGGAGCAGGAGGCACGGGCATCGCGTGAAAGGGCAGTGTGGGCACAGGCGGCGTGTAATAAAGTTGGGCGGTCTGACTGGCCATAGGGCCGGTTTGACCATAGGCACACTGGTCGAATGGACCGGCCTGGTAGCCGATCTGACCTTAGGTATATGGGTCGGCCAGGATGGCCTGGTAGCCAGTCAGACCGACTGTCATCGGTGACGGTGCCTGGTACATGCTGGTTTGGCCGGCCCAAGGGCCGACCTGACCAAAAGTGGTGTGCACAGCCTCGGCTGCAGAAATTGGAGATGTATATGTAATGGTCTTTCCAGTGCTCCCATCGGTTCTACTATGTACGTGGTGCGCGAAGGGTAGGATAGCAATTGGGGTGTGAGAAAGGGCCTCAAAAAAGCCGAATCTCCTAAACATCGCTTCCATTTTAGGCCCTAGTCGATTTGAAAATGTAGCACTAACGGCCTGATCCACTCTAGCGGCTATCTTCTGTCTAATCTCTATGGGGGATAAAGACGGGAGGGATGGTGGTGCTACCTTGTTTCTGAAGGGGTCTGGGATGTCGATGTCGTGCTTGACGAAGCCTGTCCGAGTTTTCGTGTAGCGCCCGAGCATGAGCGCATGGAATTACTTTGTCTTGGCTTCGATCTCGGCCCAATCCTCTCCGGGGATGTCAGCGAGAGTGGGGAGGATGATTTTGCGGTTGTCGATCTCCATGTTCATGTCCCCAGGTCCATTGACGGTAGGGGTACTATTGTCGTAGTCGTAGTAGTCGTGGCCGATGTAGATGTGCTCGTCATGTCAATGTCGTCCCTAGCAGAGTCACCAAAAAGTGTGTTGACAAACATACACACACTCACACTTGGTTTAGTTCGACGATCCAAAAGTGCGCGGATACTTACGGATAAACATAAGCATGACGTGGCGACGACGTCAAGTTCCGATGAATCCTTAACGGTTGTAAGGATAACAGAGTTGCCAGGTAATCAAATAAATATTAAGAAATAAAGTTTGATTAGCCGATGTGTGAGAAGATAACTGTTGGCGTAAAAGATTACGCTAACAGGTTTCTGAAGAAAAGAAAGTAACAAACGAAGTGTTTGCGAAGTGAACTGTTCTAAGCCTCCAAAAGGATAATAACTTAGAATAGTTCGAATGTGTGTATTGAATAACTTGTATTTGGTCCTTATTACAGGGTGAAACGGGGGGTATTTATAGGCCCAAACATTAAGGAAAAGACCCTTTTACCCCTCTGTTACAACCGACATAGTGGAAACTATTCGGCACCCTTAATAGGGCTAAAATGGTAAAAGACTAATCTAATGAGAAAGAAGATAAGCCTTCCATCTTAGCTGGCAGAAAAGATCTCAAAAGAGTCTATGTTCGAAGATATACTCCGAACTAAGGTCCATCTTCATACTTCGAGCTTGACTCAAGGCATCTCCGAAGATGCATGTTGGAAACCTTCGAATCCGTTATCTGCCTTCGTGTTGTTACTGCAATAACCCTGAGGATGGAATATTTTCCCCCAACAGTAGCCCCTCGAATACGCTTCTCCGTTAAACCTGTAATGTTAGGAAAGCACTATACGGAAGAAAAAATAACCATGCGTAGGGGTTATTAGATTTTTAATTTATCTCCGAAATGCATGGAGATATAAAACTCCGAATCAGTTTTAAGACAATTACTTTCGAACCATCTTAGAACTAACTCAGGAATCCCGAAAGCCTTTTTAGACTTAGAAGAAATAGCCGTTGGCTTTTTTCTTCTAACGGAAGTTACGCAGTGCATTAATTTCGGAAAAAAGTAACGGGCAAGAATGCGAAACGGCATGGACAAACGGTAAAAAATGTAGTCTAGGCTATAAATAGAGGGCCTAGAACTTTCCTGGGTACCTTTCCACCGCTCTCTTGCAATCAAAACATCCTTTGAGCCCTAGCCTCCATTCTTCTCCCAAAGCAACTCAGTAGCTTCAATGGCGAAAACCAAAGGTTCTGGAGCACCTTCAGCCCTGGCTCGACAGCAGGCAGCTGCAACAGTAGCGGCCGCGGCATTGGCGACGGCAGCTCCAACACCAGCAGCGATAACCATGGCGGCGGGAGGAGAAAATCCCCAAAATGTTGGTGATCAAGGCCTCTTACCGGCATCAACAAAATACGTGGATCAATCCTTCCAACTGGGACCTTCAACCTGCAAAAGGGAATCACTGGCGGCCGCAGTTAGAGGGCAAAATCAGTTCGGGAGTTATGATCCGCAAACCTGGAAAGGAACTTATCCCGTCACCAAGACCCGGAGAAGTGGTCGTCTTCGAAGCCTTCTTCGAAGCTGGCTTAGGTCTTCCGGCAGTGGATTTCTTGGCTGAGGTATTGGATCTGTTCCACGTTACTCTCCCCCAACTTTCTCCGAATGCAGTAGCTCATTTAGCCATCTTCGAATGGGCGCTGAGAGCCGAAGGTTGTGAGGGGAGGGCAGAAATCTTCGTTGCGTTGCACAGAGCTTCGTGCCAGCCAAAGACCTTCGCAGGCCCCGGAGGTGAAAAAATGGTAGTAGCCTTCAGAAGTATTAACTTTAGGCTTCAGGATGAGTACGCCCTTCGATTTCCTGCTAAGGCCATCAATGCTAGATGGTACACCGACTGGATCACGAAATGGTTTTATGCCGAAGTTGGGGCGAGCAACCGTCTGGCTGGACCTCTACAAGACATCAACTTCCGAAAGGAAGCCCTTGTACACCCGGATGCGGGCAAGCTCGAAGCTCGCCTCAGCTTGCTTCAAAAGATCAGTCGAAGGTTAAGCATGCGAGACTTAGCCGAAGAGTTCCTCGGGCTCCAAATCCCTCCATTGATGGCTAACTGGCCAATCACTTTCGAAGAGGACTCGGAAGGCGGTCTTCGCAAGATTACTTCAACTTCGAGCCCTGCAGGTAACTTCGGAAACAACATATATTATGCATATTCATTCGAAGGAGTAACTAACTTAGCTTGTTTTTTTAGCCTCTTCAGCCCCTAGTAACTTCGGAGCAAATCATACGGGCTTCGGAGAAGATTTTGGGCGCTCCAACTCTGACCGAAAAATAATGGAGAATCAAGTTGGTCGGGAGTTGGGAAAGATTTAACAGAGTATGGGGAATGCTGGAAATCGTTCCGCCTCCTTTGGTGGATTGGGTGCCTTCGGAGAAAGTACCCAAGAAGAGGAAGGCTGAAGCTGGGACTTCGAGCTCCGCCAAGACTCCGGTCAAGAAGGTGGCTCGAAAGCCAAAGAACCCTGCACCTTCGAGCCCAAGGGCTTCAGTCTCCGATTCTCAGGAGGACGAAGGCAGGTTACTTGTAAGGCTGATTGACGAAGATGCAGCCCAAGTTGAAGAAACTGCGAATGTGTCGGAGTCTCAAGAGAATCTTGAGCAAACAAGGACTCCGGCAGTTCAAGAGGATTTACCTCAGGACGAAGTTCCTGTGGATGAAAGTGGAGTCGAAGTCACTATGGTTTCGATTCCGGATGAAGCAACAAGGACTGTTCAGGAAAATGTTCCTGCAGTCGATGATTTGACGGCGGACTCGGACGAAGATCTCGCCTTCGATCCGCCAAGCAGTCCAATGCTTACCCGTCGCCAGAATGTCGAAGGTAAACCTCGAATAATTTTTATCTTCTTTTTTGAAAATATGAAATTATATATAGTATAATACCTTTGTTTTTACAGAGTCCACTTCTGTGGAAGAGGTCCGTCCAGAAGATACAATCCCTGGACCTTCGACAACTTCGGAGCCAATCCAAAGAGCCACTCAGATGGGGCCTGGAAGAGGCAAAAGAAAAATGGACTCCCTCCCTGCTGCGAGCTCCGGATCAACTCCGTCTGAATCAACAGGCGAGAGCCAATCTACCGAGGGGGCCAGTCTCCGGGGGCTCCGAAGACCACCACTCAACACTCCGGGCCTTCACCGAACGAAGATGACCAACAAGCTATAAGTATGCTCCCCATTCTAGCTCCTTTCTTAGAGCGAAGAACTGGTCTTCAGACTTTGCTCGAGCCTTTGGATCGAGCTAGTCGCGTTATTGGGGAGACAAACTTGGTGGCCATTTTGAGCGAAGCGGAGAGCTCGGAACTTAACGCAGCTATGGAACGCGCAACCTACTAGGTACGAAGCATCTGTGAAATAACACCGAATTTTCATACAAATAATTTCTTACCTTGGTTTTTTCTTTTCGCAGCAAACAGTCTTGGCCCGAGCTGCGAATATATCAAATGAACGAGAAATCGCTCGCCTTCGAGAGGAAAACAGAACTCTTCAACGGAATCTCACTATCTCTGAAGGCCGAGTGGTTCATATGGACAACATGGTGTCAACGGAGCGCAGGGCCAGACAAGGCTTGGAGGCTGCGAACAAGGAGCTCGAAGCAGAAAGAATTGTGCTTCGAGCAGAAGTTGAAAGAATGCGGGCGGAGCACGCTACTACAGGGACCGAGCTTGTTAGGCTCCGAGGGGAAGCTAGCCAGCTTTTGAATCAAAAGAATTCCTTAGCTACAGAGGCTGCTAGACTTTCTGGAGTTCTGGAAGAGCTAACTTCGGCGAAGGACGCGCTGATCGAAGATAAGCTGAAGTCCGAGAAGGTAGCTTCGGAGGTTATGGATCAACTGCTAGGTGTTGTAGAGTACTTCGGTACTACCGGGACGCTTCCTTCTGATGACAACATTTCCCTTCTGCGCCGGTTAAAAAGGATTCAAGGAGTGGCGAAGCAGATGAAGACAGCAGGCATTCGTTACGGAGAACTCTCTGGACAAGTGGCTGTTGTTGGCCTACTTCGTTACTACAAGGATCTGGGCCGATCGATAACTCCGAGCGCAGGAGAGGGCCCAATTACCTTCGACGATGAGCAGCTTCTGACTCCTTCCGAAGGTGTGGCCGCTGCCTGGCAAGCCTTCCAAACTTCGTGGAGAGCCGAAGATCGCTCTGCGATCAAGGCCTGGATCGATGAAGGACAACGCCAGAAGCAAGCTCGGAACCAAGCTTCGAGCAGTCAGCCTCCTCCGAAACCGTAGGTTTAGACATATCTTAGGATCTTTGACTATGTAAAGCTTTGCGATTATGTACATTTATCAATGAAAATTTGTTTATCATGTTTTTTAGGCTTTGCCTCATATGGAAGATGTCGAAGTGTTAGACATTAACGACGAACTTTGCTTATTGTGGGCTACCTTTGATATTTTAAAAATTTACAAGCGCCCTCGATTTTTAGTTCCTCGAGATAGCTCCGGTGCAATTATGCCCGAAGTAAGCAAAGATATACTATCTTATATTAAAGAGGAAGAAAAAGAGGTTAACTTGGAAACTTCGTCTTCTGAAGACGTTATATGGTCCGAAGACGAAAATGAAACTCGAAGTAAAAAGCCTGAAGAACTTGGAAGCTGGGAAGGAGCCCCGAACGGCTTCGAACTTGGGCCGAACTTCAGCAAGAACAGAAGGACTTTAGAGCTTCGAAGGGAGGCAAGAGAGTTAAACATAAAGTTGTTAGAACTCCCGGCACTGGAACTAGTCGTTCCAACCCTACCTCTAGAGATCGAAGAGGTCTTCGATTCCTTCATGGTATAGATACCAATTTTTCATGATGTAATTTGTAATCATATTCGTTCGAATAATAAATATCGATTTAAAATTGTCTCCCTATTTACTAGCCCCTCTTTGGGATAAGCAACTTCGAACCGTATTCAAAGATGGTTATGCGCAAAGAAAAACTTGGGAGTACAATTTTTTGTGGTTCGGAGCCCCTCTGTGATTTAAAGATCTTTTAAAATCTTGTAAAATGTCTTCGACTATTTGCAGTCTGAAGAATGGCAACTTAGCACCCTTTGTTTTTTGAAAGAAATCACTTGAGATAACTTTCAGGACACTTTAGTGTCTTAGATAATTTGTCACTTTGGACTATATTAACAGACATTCGAAGCTCATGGCTCAAACTCTGTTTTGTTTTGGCCACCTTCGGCTCTTTTTTGCGAATTCTGTCAAACAAGTGGTTCGGAGTTCACAGTGGTCTCTTTGGACTCTTTTTACGGATGTCAACAAGCCAGTGGCTTGGACTCCGCATGGTTTGGCCACCTTCGGCTCTTTTTACGAATACCTACAAGCTAGTGGCTTGGGCTTCACATATTTTGGCCACCTTCGGCTCTTTTTCCGGATGTCTACCAGCTGATGGCTTGGACTCCGTATGATGTGGTTTTGGGCTCTTTTACGGATGCCTACAAGCCGGTGGCTTGGACTCCGGATTATGTCAGCCCCCACGTCGAAAACTTCGAACCAATGATTCGAAGTCCGAAAATATGATTCAGCTTTATGACACTTCCCTCTCGGTCAACCCCGCGGTTCCAGTGCGTCCACTCGGAAGCTAGAGGTTTATGAGGGGAAGGCACTATCTGAACCATATGCTTTATTAATTCAGAAGATGATTACAAGTGGTTTACAAGGAGCCCTTATGCGAAGTATCGCTTTAGGTGCTCCGCATGCCAACTATGTGCTAATTCTTCACCTTCTAAATTAGCTAATTTAAAAGAGTCAGGGCGTCCTGAACGAACAATTAAGTATGGACCTTCCCATTTATTTCCTAACTTCCCTGGCGCTATAATGCTTCGCAGAACAAGATGACCCGGTCTAAGCTCATTGATCTTAACCTTCGGGTCAAACCAAGCCTTCGTCTGCTGGTGATACTTTGATAAATTGGCCACAGCTCGAAGTCTTGTTTCATCTGATAAATCTAGCGAAGCTTGTCTTTCTTCTTCAATCTCCTGTTCAGTGCTGCGAAGGGATCCTCCTTTGAGCTCCGTTGGAGTCATAGCTTCATCTCCGAATAGTAATCTGAATGGAGTAAAACCTGTGGACCTTAATTCCGTAGTCCGAATGGACCACAAAATCTTCGGAAGTTCTTTGGTCCACAGTCCTTTTGCTAATCCTACTATCCTTCAATTTAGCTCTGACAAAATATTTCCATTGGCTCTTTCTACAGCTCCGTTAGACTGAGGATGCCTCACTGCAGCAAAACATAACTGGACGCCTAGATCTTCGCAAAACTTCCTGAAAGGTTCTGCATCGAACTGTGTTCCATTATCAACTGTGAGTTGTCTAGGCACTCCGAACCGACAAATGATATTTTTCCAAAAGAATTTTTGTACATTGTTCGAAGTGATAGCTGTTAAGGGCTCTGCTTCTACCCACTTAGAAAAATATTCAATAGCTACCACTGCGAACTTTAGATTTCCCTTAGCTACTGGAAAGGGACCAATTAAATCCATACCCCATCTGGCCATAGGCCATACCGGAGGAATAACTTGGAGAGCTTGTTGGTGGGCGATGACTCCGTCGACCCATCCACTGACATCCTTGACAAGTGCGGACCAAGCTCTCCGCATCAGCTGTTATTGTAGGCCAATAAAGCCCCTGGCGAAGTGTTTTTCCTGCCAAAGCTCGAGGGGCTAAATGGCTACCGCAAAGTCCTTAATCGATTTCTCGAAGAATTTCTTGACCTTCGACTTGAGATATACATCGGAGTAGAGGGGAACATACTCCGGCCTTGTATAAAATACCGTTGATTATTTGATAATTTCTAGCTCTGAGTTTCAATCTTGAAAGCTGTGGCTCTTCAGGCAAATTTGTTCCTCCTTGCAAAAGTTCCATGATTGAATTTTTCCAATCTGCAATTGGAATGCAAAGAATCTCTGCAGAGGGAATTTGTAGCACCGAAGGTGACTGAGCTCCTCATAGAAAGCTTCTTCTGGTATATCCACAGCTCCAGCTGCAACTTTTGCTAAGATGTCCGCTTGCACATTTTCTACTCTTGGTATACTCCGAATGGAAATACCCTTGAAGTGTGCTTCGATCTTACGGAATTTCTTCTAAATACTTTGCAAGCTGTGGATGTCGAACTTGAAAACTTTTATCTACGTGCCCTGCTACTATTTGAGAATCTATCTTTATAACAACTCTTGTAGCCCCTAGAGCACGTGCTTTTCGAAGTCCCAGTAAAATCCCTTCATACTCCGCTATATTATTGGTAGACTTAATGTTGAGTCTTGCGGAGTACATTGCTCTTTGCCCTGAAGGCGAAATCAATACTGCTCCAATACCTGCTCCGGATGCTTGGAAAGCCCCATCGGAATAAATAGTCCAAACTCCGTCACTTGACTTCTCCGGAACCAAAGTTGCAGGTCGAGTCCATTCTGCTACAAAATCTACTAAGACTTGCGATTTGATTACTGTTCTAGCTAGAAAAGATATGCCGAAGGGTGCTAGTTCGACTGCCCACTTTCCAATTCTTCCAGTGGAGTCTTTACTTCGATGCATATCTTCCAAAGGATACGAAGTTGGTACAATTACATTGTGAGCCAAAAAATAATGTCTTAATTTCCTCGAAGCCATTATCAGAGCATAAATGAACTTTTTCGAGTTCGGAATATCTTGTCTTCGCTCCTGATAATGCTTCAGAGATAAAATAAACAGGATTTTGGACCAACTTCCCATTGAAATCTATTTCTCTGACAAGGACTGCACTGACAGCAGAGCCTGTAGCTGTAAGGTAAAGGAGTAGGGTTTTGTCTGCAGTAGGCACCGTGAGTGTAGCGAGATTACTGAGATACTCTTTAATATCTTCGAAGCTTTTCTGACACTCCGGTGTCCATGCAAAATCTTCGGACCCTTTCAATGCTTTAAATATAGGCAAGCTTCTCTCCGCAGACCTTGCTAAAAACCTGCTAAGTGCTGCTAGACGCCCAGTCAGCTTTTGCACTTGCTTTAAATTTTCCGGAGGAGCCATCTTTTGTAGCGCAGTTATTTCAGTAGGGCTAGCTTCAATCCCCCTGCTTGAAACTAAATACCCTAACAACTTCCCAGCCTTAGCCCCGAAGATACATTTTTCGGGGTTAAGACGGATCCCACATGCCCGAAGGCTATTAAATATTTCTGCCAAGTCTAGGCTATGTTGGTTCTTTCAAGCACTCTTTATTACAATATCATCCATATATGCCTCCACATTGCGACCTAATTGATGACCTAGAGCCTTAGCAACTAACCTCGAAAAAGTAGCCCCGACATTTCTTAAGCCAAAAGGCATCCTTACTTAACAAAAGACTCCCGAGGGAGTTACGAAGCTTGTCTTGATCTCATCTTCACGCTTCAACCATATTTGATGATAACCAGAATACGCGTCAAGGAAGCTTAATAACTCCGAACCTGCGGTGGAGTCGACCAATTGATCAATTCGGGGCATGGGGTAGGGGTCACGAGGGCATGCTTTATTCAAGGATGTGAAATAAATGCACATGCACCACTTTCCGGAGGATTTCTTCTTGATGAAGACTGGGTTGGCTAACCATTCTGTGTGAGCCACTTCTCTCATAATCCTAGCCTTCAACAATTTTTCAACTTCGTCCTTCGCCAGAACAGCTCTTTCTGCAGACATTTTTCGGAGTCCTTGTCGAACAGGTCGGGCCTTCGGGTTTACAAGCAAACTATGTTCAATGATATCCCGATCGACTCCGGTGATGTCTTCGTCAGACCAAGCAAAGACATCTAAATTCTCTTTCACCACTTCTTCCAAGGAGGTTGCAACTTCTGGAGGTAAATCTTTACCAAATTGAAATGCATATTCTTTACCATCTCTAACAATAATCTTCGTTGCGATCTCTCCTTCAGGACTTGGTCTTGGGAAGGATTTCTTCGAAGATTCAGAAGGAGCTGACAAATTCTCTTGATTATCTTGCACATTATTCACTTGTCTTGGATCAAGATAGGGGCCATGGCCATATTCCGCTCTTCGGGCAGTAGCTTGATCTCCGAAGACAGTAAGAACTCCTGCTTGCGTGGGCATCTTCATGCACAAGTAATTTGTGGTGTGCCACAGCTTCGAACTGATTTAACATGCCTTCTTCCGAAGATGACGTTGTAGGCATATGGAGCATCTACAACGTGGAAGATTACTTCCTTCGTCCTGGCTAACAATCCTTCTCCAAAAGTAACTTCCAGGCCTATTTGGCCGAGTGCATCAAGCGGAGGTCCTGTGAAGCCTTGCAAAGGATGAGCCGCTGGAAGAAGGTGTTTTCTGGAAATGCACAACTGATCGAAGGCTTGAATAAAAATAATATCCGCTGAACTGCCTCCGTCAATTAACACTCTTCGAACCTCAGTTCCTGCAATGTCAGCAATAATGACAAGTGGGTCTGCATGTGAGAATTTAATGCCAGCTGCATCCTCTGCAGAAAAAGATATTGGTACATAGGACCATTCCGGCATAGCAGCTGCAGATGACGAAGTTCCAATGTGGCCCACTTCTCTGACATAGTCTCTTCTCTGCCTTTTTGACATGCTTCCGAGGGTACCTCCTCCGGAGATGGAGAGGACTACTCTTTTTCCTTGGTCTTGCCCTTCTTCTTGCTTCGGAGGTGGCATAACATTGGCCACCGGAGGGCGTCTTGCAGCTTCAAAGTTTTCTATCAGCGCCACAGCCTGGACAAGCTCCGTGCGCACTTCAGCTGGAACTCGGTCAGTAGTACCTCGACCCGAAGTTCTTTCTAGATACTCTCCTCTCAGAGTAAGTATAGCCTTGCAAGTATTAGTTGCGTGGCTTCGGTTTTCACCATGAATATAGTAGAAAAGGGTCTAGCCTTTGCCAGCCGTTTTCCCTGGCGGCCTCCAGCCGCTGACCTTATTTCCCGAAGGTTGTGGAGGTCTCTGTGTGAACTTTTGCGGGGGTGCAATGTTCAGGACTTCAGAACGGGGATGCTTTTGCCCCCTTCTCCTATCATGCTGAACTTCGAAGACTGGTTCCCGCGGCTGTGCTGAAGTTTTTACTTCCACTTTTACTTCCTGCAGTACAGATGGAGTAGCTGCAGTTCTTCGAAGCCACCCTTTCTGACCTCGCATATTCTTCAAAGTATGACATCAACTGAGAAACAGAAGATATGCTTTTCTGGTGAAGCTTGTCAAGGAGGCCTTGATGAATGACACCTTCCCGAGCTGCATCAACTACCGAAGATGTACTCAACCCTCAGGATCTGCTACTTCGTATGAGCGAAGCGCTTGAAATATTGCCTCAATGTCTCTCCAGGGAGTTGCTTCACCTGGAAAAGACTTCCCGTCGACATTGGAGGCACGAAGGTGCCTTGAAAATTGCTTACGAACTTCTTCTTCAGTTGCCCCCATGAATTAATTGATCCTGCCTTCAAAGACCAGAACCACCTTAATGCTACTCCTTCAAGAGCTAAATGGAAGCATTTTGCCATGGTGTCTCAAACTCCTCCACTAGCTTCAATTGCTAGAGCATAAGAACGGACAAATTCTCCAGGATCTTCATCTCCGGCATACTTACAAAGCTTCGAAGTCTTAAACTTCGGATCGAAGCGAACCTTTTGTAGTTCAGGATGCAGCGGAGATTCAGTATAAAGGAGGCATTCTCCGGGGCTTCGGGATAGATGGGTTCGTCGTCTTCAGGCACTTCCGGAATAACTGGGATGGCTTGAGAGCGAAGCCTATTTGCAGCTTCTTGCCGCCATCTCGCTACTTCGGCTTGTAGACTGGCCATTTGAGCGGCCATATCACCAAGATTGTCTTCATCTCCTCCGGAAGGATCTTCCGGGTCTTGAGAACTGAGAGGATCAGTTCGGAGTGGGACTTGAGGTGGAAGAGGAACTCCGGGTGGTCGAAGTATAGAGGGAGTTGGCGGAGGAAGTCCGTATGCTCGAGGAATGGGAACTCCTTCCGGAGTTTGGGGTCGAGGAAACGTCGAAGGTCCTCCGACCTCAACAGTGTAGGGAGGTGCGCTCCGCTTAGGAGGCATGATGCAAGAAGTTGGTAGATAACGAAGTTTCTTGGACTAGGCTCCCCATGGATGGCGCCAACTGTTGGCGTAAAAGATTACGCTAACAGGTTTCTGAAGAATAGAAACTAACAAACGAAGTGTTTGCGAAGTGAACTGTTCTAAGCCTCCGAAAGGATAATAACTTAGAATAGTTCGAATGTGTGTATTGAATAACTTGTATTCGGTCCTTATTACAGGGTGAAACGGGGGGTATTTATAGGCCCAAACATTAAGGAAAAGACCCTTTTACCCCTCTATTACAACCGACATAGTGGAAACTATTCGGCACCCTTAATAGGGCTAACATGGCAAAAGACTAATCTAATAAGAAAGAAGATAAGCCTTCCATCTTAGCTGGCAGAAAAGATCTCAAAAGAGTCTATGTTCGAAGATATACTCCGAACTAAGTCCATCTTCATACTTCGAGCTTGACTCAAGGCATCTCCGAAGATGCATGTTGGAAACCTTCGAATCCGTTATCTGCCTTTGTGTTGTTACTGCAATAACCCTGAGGATGGAATATTTTCCCCGAACAATAACTAAAATAATAAAACCTAATCAAACCGGCCAGAATAGGGCCGATTCTAATATGCAAATAAAGCGGCGCTCGGACCGGAGGTATACTCCCGGTCGAATAGGTGATGCGAAGTATTGCCGAAGGGTACACTTCGGTGCTCTGCGCAGGATAGATCTGAAGTACCCCGAAGGGGGGAGGCTTTAGCCTATTGGCTGGTCGAACCGGAGTAGAACACCTGGTCAGACAGACGCCTGTGAAGGGGTCACCGGAGAGGGCTTCGTCGTTCTGGTGCGAAGTAGGCTCCGAGCGGTTAGACTGATAGAGGGTACCCAGTCAGACTAACAACGAAGCTTCGGTCAGACCAGGGCTTCAACACCGCGGAGTCCGGTGCAGAGTAGTTTACTACGAAGAGTTCTCGTTAGAGATGGCTTCGGCGTGACAGCGAAGGGTACTCTGGCACGGAGTGGATGGACCCGGTCGAACCAGTGAAGGCCTCTCGGTCGGACCAGAGGATGCTGGTGACGGCGCGGTGAAGCGTGCCAACAACAGCTTGATGGCCTGGCACGACAATGCCCGGTCAGAACGGCGAAGCCCTATCGGTCAGGACCGACGGGCTTCGATTTCATCGCCTAACGGCTCCGCTAACCTTGAAGATGACCAACAATCACCCCCAAACTTATTGGCGATGATTTTGAAGACGTTTCCCCTGAAAAACAGTAAAAGATCAAGTGCAATTCGACCTAGAGGCCGAACGTCCAAGCGTAGTAGTAAAACTGATAAAGACGATAAAATTTGTGTCGTGGATTAAACGGGAGATTCACCAATGAATCAACAAGGGTTACCATGATTTCGACGTGGTGAACGGAGGGCTTTCAGAGCAAACCCACGAAGATGGACGTTACTTAGCTAATCCTAGGGCAAGGAAGTAGATTGAAAGATAAAAGAACGATTCAAAGCGAGGGCTATGTGTTGGTATGAAAGCGGGGGGTCGTCTTGAATCGGTCTCACCCCTATATTTATAGGGGCTGGTCTCACCTAATCTGAGTAGGATCCGGCCAAGTGGTTAAGATTTGGATAAAGATCTCACCTAATCTGACTAGGATTCAACCAAGTGGTTAATATTTGGATAAGATATCAAAAACAGCCAAACTATACTAATCTGAATAGAACTCTACCGACAGGAGTGGGCCTTCACGGGCCTCGCCGAAGCCTACAGGTCGCCGAAGGGGCCCACTAGGTCAAAGCCTGCTTGTGAAGCAGGCCTCCGAAGGTGCTGCCGAAGCCCAATGTAGGACGGGACTTCGGCACTTCAGGCCTTTGGCTTATGCCGGAGATGGCATATTTTCGGTCCAAATTACCAAAATTGATATTTCGACAATTTCGACCATTAATGCCAAATTCGAGTGTGAACACATATCATCCTATCAATTGCCTCATTTTATGATTATGAGATATGACAAATGGATGTAAGACAACTTTCCTGAATGAAGACCTAATTGAGGATGTATACATGATATAGCCTGAAATTCTTGACTATCCGAAAAACACTGGGAAAATTTAACTAAAAATGTACACAAAATAGTGAATATTTTTTTCTATAAAATTTTAGTGCATTATTTTAAGTACTTACAGTTCAAATTTCACATATTTTAATTTAAATCTTAAAAACACAATTAATGATTTTAAAATAGAAATGGATCTAGAAAAATACAAAAAAATATATAGAATGAGATATGTTGTATTTTGATTATAAAAAAGTTTCAACTTCAATCAAAGATTTAAGCATCAATTTATTTTCAACTATAACCTATCCCTTCTCCAAACTCTAATTCCTCTCAAGATAATCTCAAGTTTCTTAACATCCTATATGATAACTTTCTTTAAATATTTTCAAAAGTTTATCATAGTATCTAGCTATAATATTATAATACCATGACAAGTCTTGTATTTTTCAGACTTTATTTCATTTTTTTTAGAATTAAAAACCCTTAAGCTCCACATTACAAATGGATTGTCATAACATAGATTTTTAAAATTTCTTTAAACTTAGTGGATAATAAATAAAAATGGACACAAAATAGTGAATATGTTTTTTTCTATAAATTTTAGTGCATTATTTTAGGTACTTGATGTTCAAATTTCACATATTTCAATTTAAATCCTAGAAACACAATTAATGAGTTAAAATAGAAAATGGATATAGAAAAATACAAAAAAGCTACATAATATAATTTATGTTATATATTGAGTGTAGAAAAATTTCAAGCTCAAATAAAGTTGGAAATATCTTACTGCATTCTATTTCTTAAAAACCCTTACTAACTTATGTATTTCATAATTATATAAAAATAAAAAAACACATATTAATATTCACTAACTTAAGTATTCCATAATTATATAAATAAATAAATAAATAATATAGTGATGGCATGTCATCTTTAGTCTAAGTTTAATCTGTGTGAAATCCTAAAACGGATACGGATGTATCCATTTTCATATCCACATTCAGCCGAAATTAAGATATCCGTTTACATATCCACATTTGTAAAATGAATTCAGATGTTTCTCAATGTTATCCATATTTAATTCAAATACGAATATGGATAACCATATATATTGTTTTTCGAATAGGAATACAGATAATTCGGATATTTTGACATTTGTATCCATTCCTAGCAATATAAACCCTAGACCATTTTTTCCTTCACGTGACCACATCCACTTCCATAAGCTCTCATCATCGTGTCACATTGGTCATCGTCTTCTTTCATTTCACATCTATCTAGTAACCTTTTATTTTCCTCTAGTAATCTTCTTTTGTTTCCAGTCCTCGAAATGTCACCCTTAACTCCAAACGATTCCATTTTTGTACTTTGCGAGTCATTTCATCGAGGATGATTCGGAGCTCTGTCTCACCACCACCATGCGCCTTGTTCTGCTTAGTTTTCCCCAAGGTATAATATCATTTCGATTCCATGTTTCCATAACATCTTTTGGTGGTACTATTCATGATTCATAGCTTCACTAGTAGTATAGTTCACTGGAGTTCGCCGGCGATGAGAGTACTCCGTACCCAAAGTACGTGCTCATTCCTAGGTCACCATGAATCTCCTTAGCTAGATCAGGTTTTCTAGTTGTGTTCTTAGCATGTCTAATCCCATGAAAAACATCTTTGTTCATCACCAAAGGCTCACTGTCATCCTCTAAGCCGACCTATTGTGTATTCGCCCCCTTTTTAATACGGGTGAATCTATGACCCCTATCGAGAATCTGATCATAGGATGTGTCATCTTAGTCTCCAGCATCTACTATTAAAGTTTCGTAGCCATAGGAGTTATACCGGAGGACATATCCACTCGAAAAACCTCAACCATCCGTATCTTCTTCAACCTCCAGCCATCTTCATTTCCTCTGGTCTGAGTCGCTGAACACAGGTCCCACCGGTCAGCCGACCTCTTATGCGCACCGTCGTTGGCCCCTGGTCCTGCACATCAGCACATGTGCACCTACGCCAGCCAGTGGCGGACCTAGGGTTTCTACTCTGGGGGTACAAAATTAAATAAACTATAAATCACACGTATAATATACTAAAAATTAGCTTGACAATAACAATAAACTAAATTAATATATCAAAATAATTTATATCAAAAATTTCTAGTGAATAATGATAAAATAGAAGAAAAATATGACTTCTTCCATCTAGACAGTGAAGCAGTTAAGAGACGTCACCTTGACTGCCATGCCAACCACCAAGGTGGTGGTCTACACCTTATGGGTAGTGAGTGTGCTCGACAAATTACATTGAATGGTAGTAACAAAATATCTTCTATAAAGGATAGTCAAATTTACTTATATTTAAAGGCTCAACACACTCATGCAGACCACTTTCACAGTTATCACGGAGATCAAATCCATATAAACAAATTTGTGGCACCTTTATAAAAAATCATAGAAGATTACATCATAGATTATCATATAATAAGAGAATTCCTTATTTTTTAGGAACTTATTTAAAAGTTCTAAAAACTGTAATAGAATTATATGAAAAGCATAATACTTTTTCAGCAGTACGTAGTGGCGTAGTGCAATTCATTGGCTATTAGAAAGATACGAGAGAAGAGGAATAAAATTAATTAGTTGGTTAGAAAAAATAGGTTATTGAACTAACTATTAAATTTTTGGGCTAAATTTTAATCCAATTAAAACACACACATATATATATATATATATATATGTACATATATATATACCTATATATACATATACATACATACATATATATATACTTAATTTTTTGCGAAAAAATTTGGGGGTAGAAGTGTACCCCCTTGCTCCATACTGGGTCCGCCCATGACGCCAGCACAACACCGCGTGGTGCGACCGCACCCGCTCATGCACTCGCCCTGCTCCATGCCGCCGCCAGGTGTAGCCACCGCACTGCTCGGAGCTATGCCACCGACCACCTCAGCCCACTAGTCAACACGTCTATGCGACCAATCGAGCTGCCCCACTGTGCCATGGCCAACTCCGGCCCTCACGCTAGCTAGTGCATGTCACGCACAGTGACGCTACTGTTTGGGAAAAGTTGCCTCACTCACACTAGCGCGCAGCTGGGACACCACCTTGGCAAAGTGCATATGCCGAATCAGTCGGCCAAATAACATGCTGAGTGATTGTGGGTCGGGCTAACAAGCACAGTACCTTTTTTATTTATAGAATAAATACAGACCAGCCCATGAACAGTTCTGTACAGTCTGTCTTCCATTTTGAGAAATAATTTAATCTTTAAAAATTCTAGAAAATTAATTCCAACTCTAACTCCATTCCAAAACATAAATCCATATAAAAATCTTAAATTTAGTTTGGCACTGTTTAAATAAAATTTAGTACTTTTCTTGATCATTTTATTTATTACATGTATGATTGCCACATAGTCGAAGACATCAAAGAAGCTCAAGACGATTCCGTCGAAAACCTAGATTACATTTTTAAAGTAAGGCAAGTTTTCCTTTGATCATTCGTGAACCTATTGCATTGCTTGTGATGTTTTATAAATTTATATATGCATGATTAGGTTGAACCCTCACGTACACTATTAGTCAATTGCTTAAGCAATTATGACAACTAAAATCTACACTTACAACAATCCTCCTTATTATTGAATACCATGTTTTACCTTGTTGCTTTAGGATTTACTTTTACATCCATGATTTACTTTATTATTTTAATTTCTTTTAGCACAATCCTTATTATATGAGTGCACTACACATACACTTACACATTTACATAATAGATGTAAATTAGGTGATGATGATGTGATTTTACAAATGTGTTGTGCGAAATGATAAAGCATATTAAGGGCCAATTCCTTGAGAAAGCATGAGCACAACATCGTGCAACCTTATGGGTATGTGAGAGATACCCCTAGTTTAGTAGTTAGTAGGTTAGGATAGCCCGACTATCGATGGATGTGGAATCACCAGGTGGCTCATGGTATTACTTGCAATGTGCCTAATGGGCACGAGAGTATGGTTGTGATTTGAGGAGTTAGAAGTGGACCACCTGTGTGATTGTAAGAGGAGAAAAAGGAAGACATATTGTTGGCATAAAAGATTACGGCAACAGGTTTAAAAAATTAAGTGTTTGACAAACGAAGTGTTTGTTTGAGTAAAATATTCCAAGCCTCCGAAATGGATAATAGCTTGAGATAGTTCGAAATGTGTATTGAATATCTGAGAATTCGATGCCTCTTACAGGGCGAGAAATGGGGTATTTATAGGTAAAATATCTAGAGAAAAGACCTTTTTACCCCTCAATTACAACCGACATAGTGGATACTATTTTGGTATCCCTTATATGGTTAATACAGGAAAACATGCTCAAAGGATGTTGATAAGGTATACGCCCCATCCTCCTGGTGGTTTTCCACTTCGAAGGGGAAGCCTTTCGGAGGGTCTCTTCGGACCGAAGCCTAGATGGACCCTTCGGCTTCGAGCCCTTCAATCCGGAGGCAAGTCTTGGGCTCCAAGATTAAGACTTGCATTTATCTTGGAATCTTGGAGGATCATGGGGATGAAGTATTTTCCCTAAATAGTAGCCCCTCGAATATGCTTCTCCGAATAGCCTGTATAGCAAGGAGAGCAGTATACGCAAGAAATATTTTCATGCTCAGAACCTTAGAAAAAATTCAAGGTATTATAACCGTTCGAAGCATCTTTGGCATTGGAGATGTATCAAATCCGGACTTCGAACTTGAACTTCCGTATGATTGCTCCGAAGGAAAATGAACCATTATGTCGGCAGCACATTGCAAAGAGCCGTTACTTTTGTACCGTTACCGCTCAAATAGTCGTTAAACCTTTCGAGAAAGAAACAGCCGCAAAAGATTTACCGCGGGTTCACATTCATTGACACGGGTTGGATCTTCAAGTGTGAAAATGTGCGTGAATCGTGCTAAACGAGAATGGAGCGGTTATAAAAGAGGAATGCGGTCAGCGGTGCAAAGTTTTTACAGAGTTTCTGTGCTTCGAAATTTCCACACTTTCATCTTCAACCTTCCTCTCCAAAATTCTAGAGCACTCCATCAATGGAGAGAATCAGTGAAAAAGTGCCAGCGGCGGCAGCGACATTGGCACAGCGGAAAGCTTGGGCGGCATCTGTGGCGCAGCAATGGCTGGAGCTCCAGGGGGCTTGTTGCCCAAGGATCCGCGAGAACTCCGCCCACCATCAAAGAAGCCATTGAAGAAAATATTCTTTCTTGGGCGATCGAATAGCACGGTGGAGTCTGTAGAGGAAGCGGTGAGAGGAAAGCTGGGACCAGGGATAATGTGACGCCCCGATTTACCGAAATCGGAACATTATTGAATTTCTAAAGAAAAACAATAATACAAGAGGTTCATCATGCGACAACGTACATACGACAAACATTCGTGGTGCGCAGACCACATTATTACATAAGAGTAAAATTAAAATAAACAATAAAAATACGCTACATGACGAACGACCTCTTCAGGATCATTCTTCTTGACTGGGTCGCTACTCCAGACCATCTTCGTAGTAAGCATCCTCTGAATGGTGTGTCCAACGGGTATGAGTACAAAAAGTACTCAACAAGCCACCGCAAAATGTAAATAGTAATGCAAGATAATAAAAAGGAAGGACAATGGCTAATAGTGCAGAAAAGTACATTTTTAAGTTATTGCATTTAGTGTAGTGGAATTTAATCATGCGAAATAATAAACATGAACATCATAATATCATCTAACTTGAGGAGTACATTTTCCCTCCTCGCACAATGGTCCTTACATGTCAAATCATCATGCACATTCACTATAAGTAAACTAACTGTGGGATGTCACGCAACCCGCCGTTGACCGTGGGATCGGCTTTTCGAAAAGATTTATGACTCTGATCAGAGGTGTACTACTGTACCCACAAGGCACGCACTCATCCCAAACACCAAAGTGTAACGAGATGACCCATACCATGGGAACTCGTGCCAAAACCTCAGCATGAAATGCTCCAAGCGATAACCACCCGCTCTAGGTTTCGCCGGCGCGCCAGGCCGCATCCCATTAACGTCGCACCCTCTTTTGTGCCACGTCGGTACAAGCCACCCGTAGGTGCTGCTTAACCCATCTCCAAGTGGTGGCCTCAGTTTGGAACACCCCATACCTTAGTTAGGACTTACCCACTAGACATGTGGTTAGTACGGAAGTGTATTGCAACGCATCCCGTAGACCGGTCCTTATAGTGCCCCGGGTGCTACCGACCAATGCCCTAGATTGCACACGGAACCCACCTTGCATACACTCATAACCATACACTCACCCGGAGAAAGATATGAATTTCCAAATGTTAAATAATTTCTGGATTTTTATTTAAATTGAAGAGGTCTCGGGGCCACGGTGAACCGAATCCACCGTGAACCCGCGCACTGTGCGTGTGGTCCGGCCCATCCTGGACCGTTGGATCCAGATCCAACGCTTGGGGGAAAGGCAAGGACGTTACGTGGCGATCAACGGCCCACAGCACTCGGTACCCCTTTGACCAGATGGACGCGCGGGATTAAACCTCACAAGGGCTTTGATCTACGCCGCCGGATCGATATCATGCGGCTAGAATTAGATCCGACATGGCACGCATCGAGAGGGGTAATGTACCCTTCTCCCCCGACTCCGGCGAGGCGTCGTGAGCGATTCCGACGACGGCGAGGGCTACCCGACCTAACTAGGGCTATAAATGGAAAGAGGGGACTACGGGGAACACGAGGGTACCGGCAATGATGGCGACAACGAGCAGACGATGACCGGCTCCAGTAGAGGGGCGATGAAGCTCCTCGGGTCCTCTTCGGCGGTGGGGTTCCAGTGAGGTTCGTCAACGTTGAAGGGGTGGCCGAGGTTGGGGAGGCGCGTACGGTCACAACGGTGCGGTCGCCGAGGGTGGAGGGGGACTCTGGCGACGGTGAGTGACGGCTGGAGTGAGGGCGGCGGTGTGGCGTTAAAGTGAGCATCTCAGGTGTTCTGTTCAATTCTGGAGCGAGATGGCGTGGGTGTCGACCACGGTGAAGGCCAGGGGGTTAAATAGGAGCTCCGACAGGGCAGAGGGGGCACAATTGAGGGAGGCCGAGAGTAAAACCTCTCTTCAACGCCGGTGAACTCTTTCCGTGCATGCGTGCTCTTGATCCGAGATGACGACACGTGAAATAAAAGGGGGAAATGGTTGGCGGGTCGAGGGGGTTTGAATGTCGAGCTTAATTTGGGGAGAGGTGGTTGGGGGCAGCGGATCCGAGGCGAGTTAAGGCGTCGGCCGGTGAGGGGGGGATTTGGGGTCAGATCTCATGGAGACGATGGATCCGACAGGTGGGCCAAGGCAGTCAGTGGGCGCGGGTGAGGCAACGGGCGAGACTGACGGGTGGGGTCGGGCTCGGCCGAGAGGGGATCGGTTGGCGCCGACAGGTGGGGTCGATCTGACAGGCGCGCGTGGAGGGAGATGGGGTCGCTGATGAGTTGGGTCCGCCTGTCAGTCGGGGGCGTGGGGAGGAGTGGGCTGGGCTGGCCCGTTGAGGGAGATTGAAGGAGGGAGGTCCATTACTATTTCAATCATTTTCTGAATAAAAACAATTGTAGAAATTATTTTAAAATATTTGGGCTACTTCCAAGGGTGATAAAAATTTGTAAAAATTCTCAGAAATATATCTTGGCCTTGGGATCATATACAAAATTTTTTAGCCCCTGGTTTGAATATTTTATCTAGGCTCTAGTTCAATTAATCATAGAAGGGCATTAAAGGTATTTCAAAATTAATTAATTCCAGAAAAACATAATAAAAGGTATTTTTATTTATCTTAAAATTTGGGGTGTTACAAATAAGGACTCAGATCCCTATAGAAGGAGTGATACCGGCACCGAGGAGCGGAGAAATTGTTGTCTTCGAAGCCTTCTTTGAAGCGGGACTTGGGCTTCATTCGATAGAATTCTCGATAGAAGTATTAGAGATGTTCCATAGCTAGGCTGGCAATCTTTGAGTGGGCCCTCTGAGCCAAAGTATGCGAAGGAAGGTCCGATGTGTTCGTGGCAACCCACGAAGCTTCGTGTCAACC